>JAYJMM010000054.1:0-614219 GCA_037349105.1 Limnomonas spitsbergensis
TGCCCCCCTTCCCCCCTGCTTCCCGTCCTTCCCCTTCTCCCCCCACCCCCCTGCCCCCCTGCCCCCCTGCCCCCTCCTTCCCGTCCTTCCCCATTTCCTCCCCCATCCACCCACCTGTCCCTCTACGTAAATGCGGCTGGCCCGGTCAACTGCCGCGCTGAACTTGGAGGTGTTGGTCCCTAGGCTCACACTCATGCTGGTGAGGATGTCGGAACCGTCACAATGTACTGTCACTTCAAACACCCTACAGGACAGGAGGGGGAGGGCAGGGAGGGCAGGGGGGCAGTGCAAGCAGGGTGGGGAGGGGGAAGGCAGGGAGGGCGGTCACAATGTACCGTAACTTCAAACACCCTGCAGGACAGGAGGGGGAAGGCAGGGGGGGCAGGGGGAAGAAGGGGGAGGGCAGTGAAGGCAGGGGGGCAGTGAAAGCAGGGTGGAGGAGGAGGAAGGCTGTGAGGGCAGGGGGGCAGTGAAAGCAGGTGGGGGAGGAGGAGGGCAGTGAGGTCAGGGGGGCAGTGAAAGCAGGGTGGAAGAGGGAAGTGAGGGCTGGGGGGAGGGGGGCTGTGAGGGCAGAGGGGGGCGGGGACAAGGTAGAGGGATGTAAGGGGCGGACAGTAGGAGCAAGGACAAACAAAAAGAGGGGGGAAGGCAGTATGGGAGGGGACGGGGGAGTAGCCTAGAAGGAGAGGGGAGCGGGGCAGCTAGCGGGGGCAGGGAGTAGTTGGAGCAGGGGGGGGTGGGTGGAGAAACTGAGTGAGCAGTACCTGGCAGTACACAAAGCGAGGGGCAGATTATGTAGAGACAAGGGTAACGGGAACTTGGTGAATAGGGGTGGGGGAGAGGGGCTGGGAAGTTTGTCAGGTCGAGGACAGTGACATACTGACATGTCACAATGAGGCATCATTTAAAAAGAGCAGGGGCGGATTGAGCAGGGGCAGGGGGTACCGGGAGATGAGGTGAATAGGGGCAGGGGGGGGGGGACCTAGATCAGTGACCCACCGCTGTAAATGGTCATTTCAAACATCCTGAGCGTGGGGGTGTCAGTGGGAGCTGTTGGGGGGGGCGGTTGGGGTTCAGTTGGAGCGGGTATGCGTGCGCTGTCGCAGTCGCACTAGCGAGAGGGTAGCAGTAATCGGGGGGAGTGGGATGTGGGATGTGGGGATGTGGGATGTGGGGATGTGGGATGTGGTATGAGGGATGTGTGATGTGTGATGTGGGATGAGGGATGTGGGATGTGGGATGTGGGATGAGGGATGAGGTATGTGGTATGTGGTATGTGGTATGTGGTATGTGGTATGTGGTATGTGGTATGTGGTATGTGGGATGGGTCTCAGCAGGACACTCACTTGAAGCCCCTGTTTCTGGCCAGCAGGTCGGCGTTGACTAGGTTGACGCGTGCAGTGGTGAAGTCTTCCAAGATGCCCTACAAGCAGAATGCGGTTTAAATTCTTGCTCCAGGCATGCATGCAGGCAGAATCCGTTTCTGTATTCTTGCTGTTTATAGCATGAGCTTGCCGGCAGGCGGATCTGTTTTGCAATCTTGCTCTGTAAAGGTCAAGCATGCATGCGGGCAATACTAATTTGTGTTTCCTTGCTCTTTATAAGGCAGGCAGGCAGGCACAACAGATATTTTTACCCCCCTCAAAAGTGTATGCGTCATCTCAGATTGTATGATCTTCCTTGATCATTCAAATGGCCGAATGTAAGATCTGAGTGAACCATAGAACCTTCGGTAACGGCACGGATGTGGCTTTGGGCCAGGCTGCGCAGTTTCCTTTACATCACGCCTCCCACAGGGCGTAGCTTTCTTGCGTTCTTTCTGAGAGCAGCTGTTCCTGCCTATCAAACGTTCCGCACACCTCCGGTTTGACTTCCAAGTCTAGCTTCCCCCCACCTTGATCCCCATGGCCCTCAACAGCCCATAAACCCTAACCCCCACCTTGATCACCATGGCCCTCAACAACCCCTAAACTCTAACCCCCATCTTGATCACCATGGCCCTCAACAACCCATAAACCCTAACCCCCATCTTGATCACCATGGCCCTCAACAACCCATAAACCCTAACCCCCAACTCGATCACCATGGCCTTCAACAGACCATAAACCCTAACCCCCATCTTGATCACCATGGCCCTCAACAACCCCTAAACCCTAACCCCCATCTTGATCACCATGGCCCTCAACAACCCATAAACCCTAACCCCCACCTTGATCACCATGGCCCTCAACAACCCATAAACCCTAACCCCCACCTTGATCCCCATGGCCCTCAACAGCCCATAAACCCTTAACCCCCATCTTGATCACCATGGCCCTCGACAACCCCTAAACCCTAACCCCCATCTTGATCACCATGGCCCTCAACAGCCCCTAAACCCTAACCCCCACCTTGATCACCATGGCCCTCAACAGCCCCTAAACCCTAACCCCCATCTTGATCACCATGACACTCAAAAACCTCTAAGCCCTAACCCCCAACTTGATCACCATGGCCCTCAACAGCCCATAAACCCTAACCCCCACCTTGATCACCATGGCCTGTGACAACCCCTAAACCCTAACCCCCACCTTGATCACCATGGCCCTCAACAGCCCATAAACCCTAACCCCCATCTTGATCACCATGGCCCTCAACAACCATAAACCCTAACCCCCATCTTGATCACCATGGCCCTCAACAGCCCATAAACCCTAACCACCACCTTGATGACCATGGCCCTCAACAGCCCATAAACCCTAACCCCCACCTTGATCACCATGGCCCTCAACAACCCCTAACCCCCAACCCCCATCTTGATCACCATGGCCCTCAACAAACCCTAACCCCCAACCCCCATCTTGATCACCATGGCCCTCAACAGCCCATAAACCCTAACCCCCATCTTGATCACCATGGCCTTCAACAACCCCTAACCCCCAACCCCCACCTTGATCACCATGGCCCTCAACAACCCCTAAACCCTAACCCCCATCTTGATCACCATGGCCCTCGACAGCCCATAAACCCTAACCCCCACCTTGATCACCATGGCCCTCAACAACCCCTAAACCCTAACCCCCACCTTGATCACCATGGCCCTCAACAACCCTAAACCCTAACCCCCATCTTGATCCCCATAGCCTTCAACAGCCCATAAACCCTAACCCCCACCTTGATCACCATGGCCCTCAACAACCCATAAACCCTAACCCCCACCTTGATCACCATGGCCCTCAACAGCCCATAAACCCTAACCCCCACCTTGATCACCATGGCCCTCAACAACCCATAAACCCTAACCCCCATCTTGATCCCCATGGCCTTCAACAACCCCTAAACCCTAACCCCCATCTTGATCACCATGGCCCTCAACAACCCATAAACCCTAACCCCCATCTTGATCCCCATGGCCCTCAACAACCCATAAACCCTAAACCCCCACCTTGATCACCATGGCCCTTAACAGCCGACTGTCCAGGTCATCCCCTCGAGGGCTGCTGTAGGTGATGTTCACATCCCGGAAGCCGCTGTGGGAGGGGGTGAAGCATGCAGCAATGGGAGGGTGGGTGTGTATGTGTGTATGAAGCATGCAGCAACAGCAGGAGGGGTGATCTTAAGTAGGTGATGTGCACATCCCAGAGGCCGCTTTGGGGGGGTGAAGTATGCAACAACAGCAGGAGGGGTGGGCTTTAATGTGGTGAAGTATGCAGCAACAGCAGGAGGGTTGCATTGTGCGGTACAACATGCAGCAGTAGCAGGGAGGGGTAAGTTTAAGTGCTTGCAAACCGGCAGACTGATTCTCCTAACCTCATAACCCTGTCAGGTGCAACAACATCTTTCTTCAGTCCTAAAAACGTAGTGAGTTAAAGTTCCGTAACATTCAGCTTAGGCCTAACTCAAAATAACAGTCAGTTGCAGTTCCGGCCCGACCCTGTCCTCGTACCTTTCAGCCACTAAGGACACTGCCGCCTTGCCCAGCCCTTCCGCCAGGGAGATGTAGGGCTGTAGCTCCTTCAATACCTGTAGGGTATGAGGGGGACATATATCAGCATGCCACATTCTTAAGACCCTCAGCCCTTCCACCAGGGCGATGAGGGCTTGACCCTAACCCCTGAACCTACACCCTTCACCTTGAGCACCTGCAGGGTATAGGGGGACAATGTCAGCATGCCACTTTCTGAAGGGGCACTACCGCCTTGCCTCAGCCCTTACGCCTAGACTGATGTAGGGCTGCAGCTCCTTTGACACCTATAGGGTATAGGGTGGCATATATAGGAGCATGCAACCGTATATAGCCCCTCAACTCTTCCGTTTAAGCAATTCACGGTTTCCAGCTCCTTCAACACCTGTGCAGGGTGCGAGAAGAACCTCTGCATGCCACTGCTCAGCCCAAAGATGAACATGCCTGAGTCTCAAGCCTCTCAGCCCTTCTTCCCAGGCCAATCTACTAAGGGCTGCAGCTTCTTCAACAACCGCAGCATGTGAGGGTGACATTAGCATGCCACTGCTCAGCCCAAAGATGAACATGCCAGAGTCTCAAGCCTCTCAGCCCTTCTTCCCAGGCCAACCTACTAAGGGCTGCAGCTTCTTCAACAACCGCAGCATGTGAGGGTGACATTAGCATGCCACTGCTCAGCCCAAAGATGAACATGCCAGAGTCTCAAGCCTCTCAGCCCTTCTTCCCAGGCCAACCTACTAAGGGCTGCAGCTTCTTCAACAACCGCAGCATGTGAGGGTGACATTAGCATGCCACTGCTCAGCCCAAAGATGAACATGCCAGAGTCTTCAGCCTCTCAGCCCTTCTTCCCAGGCCAATCTTTTAAGGGCTGCAGCTTCTTCAATACAGGGTAGAGTAATGGGGGGTGCATCAGCATGCCACTGCCTAGCCAATAGATCAGCCTGCCACCATCTTAATCCCCTCAACCCTCAAACCAGTGAGATGCCCACCTCTGCTGGTACCATGGGCGCATTGACAGCATTGGCGCTCAGCTTGCCCTCGAGAGCATCCAACACGGCCTCCACCACCTAATGGGGAGAAAGAGGAGGAGGCGAGCAGTTGGCTGGTTTAGGGAGAGGAGGGGACAAGCTTTCCCTTGAGAACATTCAATCCAGCCTTCACAACCTGCACGGGAGGAGGATGTGGATGTTCGCGACGAGAGGGAGCTGGAAACGTCTTGGTGATATCAGGCTTCAGCAACAAAGGGTGCAGGGTGGAAGGTTAAAGATTTACGGTATGTGGTCCAGGGTGTAGGATTCAGGGGTCAGGGTTTAGGGTGAAGGGTTCAGGACTTCAGGGTGCGTGGTTAAGGGTTCATGGTTCAAGGTGTTGGGTTTAGGGTTCGGGTTTCAGGGTGAATGGTCCAGGGTGAAGGGTCCAATGTGTAGGGTTTAGGGTCCAGGGTGAAGGGCCCACGGTGTAGGGTTTAGGGTTTAGGGCTAAGGGTCCAGGGTGAAGAGCCCAAGGTGTATGGTTAAGGGTTAAGGGTCCAGGGTGAAGGGTTCAGGGTGTATGGTTTAGGGTCTAGGGTGAAGGATTCAGGGTCAAGCGTTTAGGGTCAAATGTCTGGGCCCAGAGCAGAAGGGCCAAAGTTGTTTTGTTATTGACAATATGATGTTTCAGGGTTCCAGGGCAGGGTTAACCTCAAACTCTAAGCCCTGAACCCTAAACAAAGGATTCCAGGGCAGGGTTAACCTCAAACTCTAAGCCCTGAACCCTAAACAAAGGATCCCAGGATGCAGGGTTAACCTCAAACTCTAAGCCCTGAACCCTAAACAAAGGATTCCAGGATGCAGGGTCAACCTCAAATCCTAATCCCTGAACCCTAAACAAAGGATTCCAGGATGCAGGGTTACCTCCAGGGCCACTCCTTCTAGCGCCTCTGAGGTGGATGCACCGAGATGGGGGGTGCAGATCACACGAGGGTGGCCGATGAGAGCATTGGTCTGCAGGGAGCGGGGAGGAGGGGGGGCAGGTCAACAGTTAGTGCTTGAAATGTGTGGCAATGTGTGGCAATGTGTGGTGATGCGTGAATGTGTGTGAGTGTGTGCTTGTGTGTGGTATTACGGGTAGACATGTGCAGCGGAGAAAGGAGAAAGTGAACATGACCAGTGTGTGAAAATGTGTGTCTGGGGGGGGGATGCAGCACTGGTAAATCACATATGCAGCGGGGGGGGCTCAGGTGAGAAGCATGTGGACATGTGTGGGGGCTCAGGTGTGGACGTGTGCCACAGAATCGGCTGGACGCTTGCGCAATTTGTAATTCAAATTGTGACCCACAGTTCATGTTAGTTGAATGTGGTTTGGAACGCAATCAATATAATCTCGGTGAGCCACCGTGCTAGATATCATGCATTTCCTGACTTCCTTCTTCTGCTGTTGATGCAAATATCAGTGACTCAATTCAAAGTTAACTCACTGATATTTAAAGTCAGTGAAGTAACTTCGAATTAAGTTAACTTTGAATTAAGTTAATTCAAATCTCAAGTGCCTCCTTGTGAACCCAATGGAGTTCAATACATCCATGCCCCCCCCCCTACTGACTTCAATACATCCATGCCCCCCCCCCCCCCCCCTACTGACTTCAATACATCCATGCCCCCCCCTACTGACTTCAATACATCCATGCCCCCCCCCCTACTGACTTCAATACATCCATGCCCCCCCCCCCCTACTGACTTCAATACATCCATGCCCCCCCCCTACTGACTTCAATACATCCATGCCCCCCCCCTACTGACTTCAATACATCCATGCCCCCCCCCTACTGACTTCAATACATCCATGCCCCCCCCCCCCCCCCCTACTGACTTCAATACATCCATGCCCCCCCCCTACTGACCTCAATACATCCATGCCCCCCCCTACTGACTTCAATACATCCATGCCCCCCCCTACTGACTTCAATATATTTATGTTTTTTCCCCCTACTGACTTCAATACATCCATGCCCCCCCCCTACTGACTTCAATACATCCATGCCCCCCCCCCCCCTACTGACTTCAATACATCCATGCCCCCCCCCCCCCCCCCTACCGACTTCAATACATCCATGCCCCCCCCCCCCCCCCCTACTGACTTAAATACATCCATGCCCCCCCCCTACTGACTTCAATACATCCATGCCCCCCCCCCCCCCTACTGACTTCAATACATCCATGCCCCCCCCTACTGACTTCAATACATCCATGCCCCCCCCCCCCTACTGACTTCAATACATCCATGCCCCCCCCCCCCCCTACTGACTTCAATACATCCATGCCCCCCCCCCCCTACTGACTTCAATACATCCATGCCCCCCCCCCTACTGACTTCAATACATCCATGCCCCCCCCCCCCCTACTGACTTCAATACATCCATGCCCCCCCCCCCCTACTGACTTCAATACATCCATGCCCCCCCCCTACTGACTTCAATACATCCATGCCCCCCCCCTACTGACTTCAATACATCCATGCCCCCCCCCCCCCCCTACTGACTTCAATACATCCATGCCCCCCCCCTACTGACTTCAATACATCCATGCCCCCCCCCCCCCTACTGACTTCAATACATCCATGCCCCCCCCCCCCCCCCCTACTGACTTCAATACATCCATGCCCCCCCCCCCTCCTACTGACTTCAATACATCCATGCCCCCCCCCCCCCCCCCTACTGACTTCAATACATCCATGCCCCCTCCCCCCTACTGACTTCAATACATCCATGCCCCCTCCCCCCCTACTGACTTCAATACATCCATGCCCCCCCCCCCCCTACTGACTTCAATACATCCATGCCCCCCCCCTACTGACTTCAATACATCCATGCCCCCCCCCCCCCCCTACTGACTTCAATACATCCATGCCCCCCCCCCTACTGACTTCAATACATCCATGCCCCCCCCCCCCCCCCTACTGACTTCAATACATCCATGCCCCCCCCCCCTACTGACTTCAATACATCCATGCCCCCCCCCCCCCCCCCCTACTGACTTCAATACATCCATGCCCCCCCCCCCCTACTGACTTCAATACATCCATGCCCCCCCCCCCCCCCCCTACTGACTTCAATACATCCATGCCCCCCACCCTACTGACTTCAATACATCCACCCCCCCCCCCCTACTGACTTCAATACATCCATGCCCCCCCCCCCCCCTACTGACTTCAATACATCCATGCCCCCCCCCCTACTGACTTCAATACATCCATGCCCCCCCCTACTGACTTCAATACATCCATGCCCCCCCCTACTGACTTCAATACATCCATGCCCCCCCCCCCCCCCCCTACTGACTTCAATACATCCATGCCCCCCCCCTACTGACTTCAATACATCCATGCCCCCCCCCCTACTGACTTCAATACATCCATGCCCCCCCCCCCCTACTGACTTCAATACATCCATGCCCCCCCCCCTACTGACTTCAATACATCCATGCCCCCCCCCCCCTACTGACTTCAATACATCCATGCCCCCCCCTACTGACCTCAATACATCCATGCCCCCCCCTACTGACTTCAATACATCCATGCCCCCCCCTACTGACTTCAATATATTTATGTTTTTTCCCCCTACTGACTTCAATACATCCATGCCCCCCCCCCTACTGACTTCAATACATCCATGCCCCCCCCCTACTGACTTCAATACATCCATGCCCCCCCCCCCCTACTGACTTCAATACATCCATGCCCCCCCCCCTACTGACTTCAATACATCCATGCCCCCCCCCCCCCCCCCTACTGACTTCAATACATCCATGCCCCCTCCCCCCTACTGACTTCAATACATCCATGCCCCCCCCTACTGACTTCAATACATCCATGCCCCCCCACCCCCCCCCCTACTGACTTCAATACATCCATGCCCCCCCCCCCCCCCCTACTGACTTCAATACATCCATGCCCCCCCCCCCCCCTACTGACTTCAATACATCCATGCCCCCCCCCCCCCCCCCCCTACTGACTTCAATACATCCATGCCCCCCCCCCCCCCCTACTGACTTCAATACATCCATGCCCCCTCCCCCCCTACTGACTTCAATACATCCATGCCCCCTCCCCCCCTACTGACTTCAATACATCCATGCCCCCTCCCCCCCTACTGACTTCAATACATCCATGCCCCCCCCCCCCCCCCCTACTGACTTCAATACATCCATGCCCCCTCCCCCCCTACTGACTTCAATACATCCATGCCCCCTCCCCCCCTACTGACTTCAATACATCCATGCCCCCTCCCCCCCTACTGACTTCAATACATCCATGCCCCCCCCCCCCCTACTGACTTCAATACATCCATGCCCCCCCCCCCCCCCCCTACTGACTTCAATACATCCATGCCCCCCCCCCCCCCCCCTCCCCTACTGACTTCAATACATCCATGCCCCCCCCCCCCCTACTGACTTCAATACATCCATGCCCCCCCCCCCTACTGACTTCAATACATCCATGCCCCCCCCCCCCTACTGACTTCAATACATCCATGCCCCCCCCCCCCCTACTGACTTCAATACATCCATGCCCCCCCCCCCCTACTGACTTCAATACATCCATGCCCCCCCCCCCCCCCCGTACTGACTTCAATACATCCATGCCCCCCCCCCCCCTACTGACTTCAATACATCCATGCCCCCCCCCCCCCCTACTGACTTCAATACATCCATGCCCCCTCCCCCCCTACTGACTTCAATACATCCATGCCCCCCCCCCTACTGACTTCAATACATCCATGCCCCCCCCCCTACTGACTTCAATACATCCATGCCCCCCCCCCTACTGACTTCAATACATCCATGCCCCCCCCCCTACTGACTTCAATACATCCATGCCCCCCCCCTACTGACTTCAAACAGTCCCATCATTCCACTGGTTTGATTTTCTCGACCGACCTGAAATATGTTCTTCAGAGATACCGTATCTGATTATTTTTAATTGCTCTGTTTTTTTGCACTGACCGCAAAATCTGGCGGCTCCTTGGTGAAGACATCCAGCGCAGCCTGAGCCACCTGCGCGCATGACGTCACGGGACATATGAGATCAGGAAGACATAAGGACGGGTGATGGCCGATAGGTTGAGCTACCAGTGCCCATTCAAGGGCTGTGTTCAAGGTAGGTAGGGTGGGAGAGAAAGGGTTTGTCCGGCCAAGCGATGTTTGAACTGCCTGCACTGCAGCTTGGGCGTCAATAGGAAGGCAAGGCTACAGGAGTCGCCCATCAGGTTACCAGGGAGAAGGAACAGGGTTTTGGCCCTCCTGGAAAAACATGCTGTCCTGATTTATTTTTAGCTTGAGGCAGCCAGATCTAGCCCACCCTTTGACAGCCGCAGTCCTGACATGTGTTGCTCCCTCTACACCCCCCAAGTAGGAGGATGAAGTGAGGGTCGAGATGTAGGAAGATCAGCCAAACCCTGCTGGCATCCCCCCCCCCACACACTTCCTCACACATCACTCCGGCCATTCACACACACCTGTCCTGACTCTACTGCCCGTGGCAGCGCCTCCTCACATACCCCCTCACCCCCCCCCCCAGGCCCACACACACCTGGCCTGACTACAGTGCCCGTAGCAGCGCCTCCTCACATACCCCCTCTACCCCCCCTCCCCCCCCCCAGGCCCATACTCACCTGTCCTGACTCTACTGCCCGTGGCAGCGCCTCCTCACATACCCCCTCTACCCCCCCTCCCCCCCCCCAGGCCCATACTCACCTGTCCTGACTCTACTGCCCGTGGCAGCGCCTCCTCACATACCCCCTGTACCCCCCCCCCCCAGGCCCACACACACCTGGCCTGACTCTACTGCCCGTAGCAGCGCCTCCTTACATACCCCCTCTACCCCCCCCCCCCCCAGGCCCACACACACCTGGCCTGATTCCAGTGCCCGTGGCAGCGCCTCCTCACATACCCCCTCTACCCCCCCCCCAGGCCCACACACACCTGGCCTGACTCCAGTGCCCGTAGGAGCGCCTCCTCACATACCCCCTCTACCCCCCCCCTCCCCCCCCCAGGCCCACACACACCTGGCCTGAATCCAGTGCCCGTAAGAGCGCCTCCTCACATACCCCTTCTACCCCCCCCCCCCCCCCCCCAGGCCCAAACACCTGCCCGATGCCAGCATCTCACTTCCTCACACATCACCCAATCCTCCACATACCTGGCCTGACTCCAGTGCCCGTAGCAGCGCCTCCTGACAAATCATGCCGCCACGAGCAATATTGACGATGCCAGCATCTCACTTCCTCACACGTCACCCAATCCTCCACATACCTGGCCTGACTCCAGTGCCCGTAGCAGCGCCTCCTGACAAATCATGCCGCCACGAGCAATATTGACGATGCCAGCATCTCACTTCCTCACACATCACCCAATCCTCCACATACCTGGCCTGACTCCAGTGCCCGTAGCAGCGCCTCCTCACAAATCACGCCGCCACGAGCAATATTGACGATGCCAGCATCTCACTTCCTTACACATCACCCAATCCTCCACATACCTGGCCTGACTCCAGTGCCCGTAGCAGCGCCTCCTGACAAATCATGCCGCCACGAGCAATATTGACGATGCCAGCATCTCACTTCCTCACACGTCACCCAATCCTCCACATACCTGGCCTGACTCCAGTGCCCGTAGCAGCGCCTCCTCACAAATCATGCCGCCACGAGCAATATTGACGATGCCAGCATCTCACTTCCTCACACATCACCCAATCCTCCACATACCTGGCCTGACTCCAGTGCCCGTAGCAGCGCCTCCTCACAAATCATGCCGCCACGAGCAATATTGACGATGCCAGCATCTCACTTCCTCACACATCACCCAATCCTCCACATACCTGGCCTGACTCCAGTGCCCGTAGCAGCGCCTCCTCACAAATCACGCCGCCACGAGCAATATTGACGATGCCAGCATCTCACTTCCTCACACGTCACCCAATCCTCCACATACCTGGCCTGACTCCAGTGCCCGTAGCAGCGCCTCCTCACAAATCACGCCGCCACGAGCAATATTGACGATGCCAGCATCTCACTTCCTCACACATCACCCAATCCTCCACATACCTGGCCTGACTCCAGTGCCCGTAGCAGCGCCTCCTCACAAATCACGCCGCCACGAGCAATATTGACGATGCCAGCATCTCACTTCCATACGCATCACCCAATCCTCCACATACCTGGCCTGACTCCAGTGCCCGTAGCAGCGCCTCCTCACAAATCATGCCGCCACGAGCAATATTGACGATGCCAGCATCTCACTTCCTCACACGTCACCCAATCCTCCACATACCTGGCCTGACTCCAGTGCCCGTAGCAGCGCCTCCTCACAAATCACGCCGCCACGAGCAATATTGACGATGCCAGCATCTCACTTCCTCACACATCACCCAATCCTCCACATACCTGGCCTGACTCCAGTGCCCGTAGCAGCGCCTCCTCACAAATCATGCCGCCACGAGCAATATTGACGATGCCAGCATCTCACTTCCTCACACATCACCCAATCCTCCACATACCTGGCCTGACTCCAGTGCCCGTAGCAGCGCCTCCTCACAAATCACGCCGCCACGAGCAATATTGACGATGCCAGCATCTCACTTCCATACGCATCACCCAATCCTCCACATACCTGGCCTGACTCCAGTGCCCGTAGCAGCGCCTCCTCACAAATCATGCCGCCACGAGCAATATTGACGATGCCAGCATCTCACTTCCTCACACATCACCCAATCCTCCACATACCTGGCCTGACTCCAGTGCCCGTAGCAGCGCCTCCTCACAAATCACGCCGCCACGAGCAATATTGTCGATGCCAGCATCTCACTTCCTCACACATCACCCAATCCTCCACATACCTGGCCTGACTCCAGTGCCCGTAGCAGCGCCTCCTCACAAATCACGCCGCCACGAGCAATATTGACGATGCCAGCATCTCACTTCCTTACGCATCACCCAATCCTCCACATACCTGGCCTGACTCCAGTGCCCGTAGCAGCGCCTCCTCACAAATCACGCCGCCACGAGCAATATTGACGATGCCAGCATCTCACTTCCTCACACGTCACCCAATCCTCCACATACCTGGCCTGACTCCAGTGCCCGTAGCAGCGCCTCCTCACAAATCACGCCGCCACGAGCAATATTGACGATGCCAGCATCTCACTTCCTCACACATCACCCAATCCTCCACATACCTGGCCTGACTCCAGTGCCCGTAGCAGCGCCTCCTCACAAATCATGCCGCCACGAGCAATATTGACGATGCCAGCATCTCACTTCCTCACACATCACCCAATCCTCCACATACCTGGCCTGACTCCAGTGCCCGTAGCAGCGCCTCCTCACAAATCATGCCGCCACGAGCAATATTGACGATGCCAGCATCTCACTTCCTCACACATCACCCAATCCTCCACATACCTGGCCTGACTCCAGTGCCCGTAGCAGCGCCTCCTCACAAATCACGCCGCCACGAGCAATATTGACGATGCCAGCATCTCACTTCCTCACACATCACCCAATCCTCCACATACCTGGCCTGACTCCAGTGCCCGTAGCAGCGCCTCCTCACAAATCACGCCGCCACGAGCAATATTGACGATGCCAGCATCTCACTTCCTTACGCATCACCCAATCCTCCACATACCTGGCCTGACTCCAGTGCCCGTAGCAGCGCCTCCTCACAAATCACGCCGCCACGAGCAATATTGACGATGCCAGCATCTCACTTCCTCACACATCACCCAATCCTCCACATACCTGGCCTGACTCCAGTGCCCGTAGCAGCGCCTCCTCACAAATCACGCCGCCACGAGCAATATTGACGATGCCAGCATCTCACTTCCTCACACATCACCCAATCCTCCACATACCTGGCCTGACTCCAGTGCCCGTAGCAGCGCCTCCTCACAAATCATGCCGCCACGAGCAATATTGACGATGCCAGCATCTCACTTCCTCACACATCACCCAATCCTCCACATACCTGGCCTGACTCCAGTGCCCGTAGCAGCGCCTCCTCACAAATCATGCCGCCACGAGCAATATTGACGATGCCAGCATCTCACTTCCTCACACATCACCCAATCCTCCACATACCTGGCCTGACTCCAGTGCCCGTAGCAGCGCCTCCTCACAAATCACGCCGCCACGAGCAATATTGACGATGCCAGCATCTCACTTCCTCACACATCACCCAATCCTCCACATACCTGGCCTGACTCCAGTGCCCGTAGCAGCGCCTCCTCACAAATCACGCCGCCACGAGCAATATTGACGATGCCAGCATCTCACTTCCTCACACGTCACCCAATCCTCCACATACCTGGCCTGACTCCAGTGCCCGTAGCAGCGCCTCCTCACAAATCATGCCGCCACGAGCAATATTGACGATGCCAGCATCTCACTTCCTCACACATCACCCAATCCTCCACATACCTGGCCTGACTCCAGTGCCCGTAGCAGCGCCTCCTCACAAATCACGCCGCCACGAGCAATATTGACGATGCCAGCATCTCACTTCCTCACACGTCACCCAATCCTCCACATACCTGGCCTGACTCCAGTGCCCGTAGCAGCGCCTCCTCACAAATCATGCCGCCACGAGCAATATTGACGATGCCAGCATCTCACTTCCTCACACGTCACCCAATCCTCCACATACCTGGCCTGACTCCAGTGCCCGTAGCAGCGCCTCCTCACAAATCACGCCGCCACGAGCAATATTGACGATGCCAGCATCTCACTTCCTCACACATCACCCAATCCTCCACATACCTGGCCTGACTCCAGTGCCCGTAGCAGCGCCTCCTCACAAATCACGCCGCCACGAGCAATATTGACGATGCCAGCATCTCACTTCCTCACACGTCACCCAATCCTCCACATACCTGGCCTGACTCCAGTGCCCGTAGCAGCGCCTCCTCACAAATCATGCCGCCACGAGCAATATTGACGATGCCAGCATCTCACTTCCTCACACGTCACCCAATCCTCCACATACCTGGCCTGACTCCAGTGCCCGTAGCAGCGCCTCCTCACAAATCACGCCGCCACGAGCAATATTGACGATGCCAGCATCTCACTTCCTCACACATCACCCAATCCTCCACATACCTGGCCTGACTCCAGTGCCCGTAGCAGCGCCTCCTCACAAATCACGCCGCCACGAGCAATATTGACGATGCCAGCATCTCACTTCCTCACACATCACCCAATCCTCCACATACCTGGCCTGACTCCAGTGCCCGTAGCAGCGCCTCCTCACAAATCACGCCGCCACGAGCAATATTGACGATGCCAGCATCTCACTTCCTCACACATCACCCAATCCTCCACATACCTGGCCTGACTCCAGTGCCCGTAGCAGCGCCTCCTCACAAATCACGCCGCCACGAGCAATATTGACGATGCCAGCATCTCACTTCCTCACACATCACCCAATCCTCCACATACCTGGCCTGACTCCAGTGCCCGTAGCAGCGCCTCCTCACAAATCATGCCGCCACGAGCAATATTGACGATGCCAGCATCTCACTTCCTCACACATCACCCAATCCTCCACATACCTGGCCTGACTCCAGTGCCCGTAGCAGCGCCTCCTCACAAATCATGCCGCCACGAGCAATATTGACGATGCCAGCATCTCACTTCCTTACGCATCACCCAATCCTCCACATACCTGGCCTGACTCCAGTGCCCGTAGCAGCGCCTCCTCACAAATCATGCCGCCACGAGCAATATTGACGATGCCAGCATCTCACTTCCTCACACGTCACCCAATCCTCCACATACCTGGCCTGACTCCAGTGCCCGTAGCAGCGCCTCCTCACAAATCATGCCGCCACGAGCAATATTGACGATGCCAGCATCTCACTTCCTCACACGTCACCCAATCCTCCACATACCTGGCCTGACTCCAGTGCCCGTAGCAGCGCCTCCTCACAAATCATGCCGCCACGAGCAATATTGACGATGCCAGCATCTCACTTCCTCACACGTCACCCAATCCTCCACATACCTGGCCTGACTCCAGTGCCCGTAGCAGCGCCTCCTCACAAATCACGCCGCCACGAGCAATATTGACGATGCCAGCATCTCACTTCCTCACACATCACCCAATCCTCCACATACCTGGCCTGACTCCAGTGCCCGTAGCAGCGCCTCCTCACAAATCACGCCGCCACGAGCAATATTGACGATGCCAGCATCTCACTTCCTCACACATCACCCAATCCTCCACATACCTGGCCTGACTCCAGTGCCCGTAGCAGCGCCTCCTCACAAATCATGCCGCCACGAGCAATATTGACGATGCCAGCATCTCACTTCCTCACACATCACCCAATCCTCCACATACCTGGCCTGACTCCAGTGCCCGTAGCAGCGCCTCCTCACAAATCACGCCGCCACGAGCAATATTGACAATGCCAGCATCTCACTTCCTTACACATCACCCAATCCTCCACATACCTGGCCTGACTCCAGTGCCCGTAGCAGCGCCTCCTCACAAATCACGCCGCCACGAGCAATATTGACGATGCCAGCATCTCACTTCCTCACACATCACCCAATCCTCCACATACCTGGCCTGACTCCAGTGCCCGTAGCAGCGCCTCCTCACAAATCATGCCGCCACGAGCAATATTGACGATGCCAGCATCTCACTTCCTCACACATCACCCAATCCTCCACATACCTGGCCTGACTCCAGTGCCCGTAGCAGCGCCTCCTCACAAATCACGCCGCCACGAGCAATATTGACGATGCCAGCATCTCACTTCCTCACACATCACCCAATCCTCCACATACCTGGCCTGACTCCAGTGCCCGTAGCAGCGCCTCCTCACAAATCACGCCGCCACGAGCAATATTGACGATGCCAGCATCTCACTTCCTCACACATCACCCAATCCTCCACATACCTGGCCTGACTCCAGTGCCCGTAGCAGCGCCTCCTCACAAATCACGCCGCCACGAGCAATATTGACGATGCCAGCATCTCACTTCCTTACACATCACCCAATCCTCCACATACCTGGCCTGACTCCAGTGCCCGTAGCAGCGCCTCCTGACAAATCACGCCGCCACGAGCAATATTGACGATGCCAGCATCTCACTTCCTCACACATCACCCAATCCTCCACATACCTGGCCTGACTCCAGTGCCCGTAGTAGCGCCTCCTCACAAATCACGCCGCCACGAGCAATATTGACGATGCCAGCATCTCACTTCCTTACACGTCACCCAATCCTCCACATACCTGGCCTGACTCTAGTGCCCGTAGCAGCGCCTCCTCACAAACCATGCCGCCACGAGCAATATTGACGATGCCAGCATCTCACTTCCTCACACGTCACCCAATCCTCCACATACCTGGCCTGACTCCAGTGCCCGTAGCAGCGCCTCCTCACAAATCATGCCGCCACGAGCAATATTGACGATGCCAGCATCTCACTTCCTCACACATCACCCAATCCTCCACATACCTGGCCTGACTCCAGTGCCCGTAGCAGCGCCTCCTCACAAATCACGCCGCCACGAGCAATATTGACGATGCCAGCATCTCACTTCCTTACACGTCACCCAATCCTCCACATACCTGGCCTGACTCCAGTGCCCGTAGCAGCGCCTCCTCACAAATCACGCCGCCACGAGCAATATTGACGATGCCAGCATCTCACTTCCTTACACATCACCCAATCCTCCACATACCTGGCCTGACTCCAGTGCCCGTAGCAGCGCCTCCTCACAAATCACGCCGCCACGAGCAATATTGACGATGCCAGCATCTCACTTCCTCACACATCACCCAATCCTCCACATACCTGGCCTGACTCCAGTGCCCGTAGCAGCGCCTCCTTACAAATCACGCCGCCACGAGCAATATTGACGATGCCAGCATCTCACTTCCTCACACATCACCCAATCCTCCTCATACCTGGCCTGACTCCAGTGCCCGTAGCAGCGCCTCCTCACAAATCATGCCGCCACGAGCAATATTGACGATGCCAGCATCTCACTTCCTCACACATCACCCAATCCTCCACATACCTGGCCTGACTCCAGTGCCCGCAGCAGCGCCTCCTCACAAATCACGCCGCCACGAGCAATATTGACGATGCCAGCATCTCACTTCCTCACACATCACCCAATCCTCCACATACCTGGCCTGACTCCAGTGCCCGTAGCAGCGCCTCCTCACAAATCACGCCGCCACGAGCAATATTGACGATGCCTGCATCTCACTTCCTCACACATCACCCAATCCTCCACATACCTGGCCTGACTCCAGTGCCCGTAGCAGCGCCTCCTCACAAATCACGCCGCCACGAGCAATATTGACGATGCCAGCATCTCACTTCCTTACACATCACCCAATCCTCCACATACCTGGCCTGACTCCAGTGCCCGTAGCAGCGCCTCCTCACAAATCACGCCGCCACGAGCAATATTGACGATGCCAGCATCTCACTTCCTCACACATCACCCAATCCTCCACATACCTGGCCTGACTCCAGTGCCCGTAGCAGCGCCTCCTCACAAATCACGCCGCCACGAGCAATATTGACGATGCCAGCATCTCACTTCCTTACACATCACCCAATCCTCCACATACCTGGCCTGACTCCAGTGCCCGTAGCAGCGCCTCCTCACAAATCACGCCGCCACGAGCAATATTGACGATGCCAGCATCTCACTTCCTCACGCATCACCCAATCCTCCACATACCTGGCCTGACTCCAGTGCCCGTAGCAGCGCCTCCTCACAAATCACGCCGCCACGAGCAATATTGACGATGCCAGCATCTCACTTCCTCACACATCACCCAATCCTCCACATACCTGGCCTGACTCCAGTGCCCGTAGCAGCGCCTCCTCACAAATCACGCCGCCACGAGCAATATTGACGATGCCAGCATCTCACTTCCTCACACATCACCCAATCCTCCACATACCTGGCCTGACTCCAGTGCCCGTAGCAGCGCCTCCTCACAAATCACGCCGCCACGAGCAATATTGACGATGCCAGCATCTCACATCCTCACACATCACCCAATCCTCCACATACCTGGCCTGACTCCAGTGCCCGTAGCAGCGCCTCCTCACAAATCATGCCGCCACGAGCAATATTGACGATGCCAGCATCTCACTTCCTCACACATCACCCAATCCTCCACATACCTGGCCTGACTCCAGTGCCCGCAGCAGCGCCTCCTCACAAATCACGCCGCCACGAGCAATATTGACGATGCCAGCATCTCACTTCCTCACACATCACCCAATCCTCCACATACCTGGCCTGACTCCAGTGCCCGTAGCAGCGCCTCCTCACAAATCACGCCGCCACGAGCAATATTGACGATGCCAGCATCTCACTTCCTCACACATCACCCAATCCTCCACATACCTGGCCTGACTCCAGTGCCCGTAGCAGCGCCTCCTCACAAATCACGCCGCCACGAGCAATATTGACGATGCCAGCATCTCACTTCCTCACACGTCACCCAATCCTCCACATACCTGGCCTGACTCCAGTGCCCGTAGCAGCGCCTCCTCACAAATCACGCCGCCACGAGCAATATTGACGATGCCAGCATCTCACTTCCTCACACGTCACCCAATCCTCCACATACCTGGCCTGACTCCAGTGCCCGTAGCAGCGCCTCCTCACAAATCACGCCGCCACGAGCAATATTGACGATGCCAGCATCTCACTTCCTCACACATCACCCAATCCTCCACATACCTGGCCTGACTCCAGTGCCCGTAGCAGCGCCTCCTCACAAATCACGCCGCCACGAGCAATATTGACGATGCCAGCATCTCACTTCCTCACACGTCACCCAATCCTCCACATACCTGGCCTGACTCCAGTGCCCGTAGCAGCGCCTCCTCACAAATCACGCCGCCACGAGCAATATTGACGATGCCAGCATCTCACTTCCTCACACATCACCCAATCCTCCACATACCTGGCCTGACTCCAGTGCCCGTAGCAGCGCCTCCTCACAAATCATGCCGCCACGAGCAATATTGACGATGCCAGCATCTCACTTCCTTACGCATCACCCAATCCTCCACATACCTGGCCTGACTCCAGTGCCCGTAGCAGCGCCTCCTCACAAATCACGCCGCCACGAGCAATATTGACGATGCCAGCATCTCACTTCCTTACGCATCACCCAATCCTCCACATACCTGGCCTGACTCCAGTGCCCGTAGCAGCGCCTCCTCACAAATCACGCCGCCACGAGCAATATTGACGATGCCAGCATCTCACTTCCTCACACATCACCCAATCCTCCACATACCTGGCCTGACTCCAGTGCCCGTAGCAGCGCCTCCTCACAAATCACGCCGCCACGAGCAATATTGACGATGCCAGCATCTCACTTCCTCACACATCACCCAATCCTCCACATACCTGGCCTGACTCCAGTGCCCGTAGCAGCGCCTCCTCACAAATCACGCCGCCACGAGCAATATTGACGATGCCAGCATCTCACTTCCTCACACATCACCCAATCCTCCACATACCTGGCCTGACTCCAGTGCCCGTAGCAGCGCCTCCTCACAAATCACGCCGCCACGAGCAATATTGACGATGCCAGCATCTCACTTCCTCACACATCACCCAATCCTCCACATACCTGGCCTGACTCCAGTGCCCGTAGCAGCGCCTCCTGACAAATCATGCCGCCACGAGCAATATTGACGATGCCAGCATCTCACTTCCTCACACATCACCCAATCCTCCACATACCTGGCCTGACTCCAGTGCCCGTAGCAGCGCCTCCTCACAAATCACGCCGCCACGAGCAATATTGACGATGCCAGCATCTCACTTCCTCACACATCACCCAATCCTCCACATACCTGGCCTGACTCCAGTGCCCGTAGCAGCGCCTCCTCACAAATCACGCCGCCACGAGCAATATTGACGATGCCAGCATCTCACTTCCTCACACATCACCCAATCCTCCACATACCTGGCCTGACTCCAGTGCCCGTGGCAGCGCCTCCTCACAAATCACGCCGCCACGAGCAATATTGACAATGCCAGCATCTCACTTCCTCACACATCACCCAATCCTCCACATACCTGGCCTGACTCCAGTGCCCGTAGCAGCGCCTCCTCACAAATCACGCCGCCACGAGCAATATTGACGATGCCAGCATCTCACTTCCTCACACATCACCCAATCCTCCACATACCTGGCCTGACTCCAGTGCCCGTAGCAGCGCCTCCTCACAAATCATGCCGCCACGAGCAATATTGACGATGCCAGCATCTCACTTCCTTACACATCACCCAATCCTCCACATACCTGGCCTGACTCCAGTGCCCGTAGCAGCGCCTCCTCACAAATCATGCCGCCACGAGCAATATTGACGATGCCAGCATCTCACTTCCTCACACATCACCCAATCCTCCACATACCTGGCCTGACTCCAGTGCCCGTAGCAGCGCCTCCTCACAAATCACGCCGCCACGAGCAATATTGACGATGCCAGCATCTCACTTCCTTACACATCACCCAATCCTCCACATACCTGGCCTGACTCCAGTGCCCGTAGCAGCGCCTCCTCACAAATCATGCCGCCACGAGCAATATTGACGATGCCAGCATCTCACTTCCTTACACATCACCCAATCCTCCACATACCTGGCCTGACTCCAGTGCCCGTAGCAGCGCCTCCTCACAAATCATGCCGCCACGAGCAATATTGACGATGCCAGCATCTCACTTCCTCACACATCACCCAATCCTCCACATACCTGGCCTGACTCCAGTGCCCGTAGCAGCGCCTCCTCACAAATCACGCCGCCACGAGCAATATTGACGATGCCAGCATCTCACTTCCTTACACATCACCCAATCCTCCACATACCTGGCCTGACTCCAGTGCCCGTAGCAGCGCCTCCTCACAAATCACGCCGCCACGAGCAATATTGACGATGCCAGCATCTCACTTCCTCACACATCACCCAATCCTCCACATACCTGGCCTGACTCCAGTGCCCGTAGCAGCGCCTCCTCACAAATCACGCCGCCACGAGCAATATTGACGATGCCAGCATCTCACTTCCTTACACATCACCCAATCCTCCACATACCTGGCCTGACTCCAGTGCCCGTAGCAGCGCCTCCTCACAAATCACGCCGCCACGAGCAATATTGACGATGCCAGCATCTCACTTCCTCACGCATCACCCAATCCTCCACATACCTGGCCTGACTCCAGTGCCCGTAGCAGCGCCTCCTCACAAATCACGCCGCCACGAGCAATATTGACGATGCCAGCATCTCACTTCCTCACACATCACCCAATCCTCCACATACCTGGCCTGACTCCAGTGCCCGTAGCAGCGCCTCCTCACAAATCACGCCGCCACGAGCAATATTGACGATGCCAGCATCTCACTTCCTTACACATCACCCAATCCTCCACATACCTGGCCTGACTCCAGTGCCCGTAGCAGCGCCTCCTCACAAATCATGCCGCCACGAGCAATATTGACGATGCCAGCATCTCACTTCCTCACACATCACCCAATCCTCCACATACCTGGCCTGACTCCAGTGCCCGTAGCAGCGCCTCCTCACAAATCACGCCGCCACGAGCAATATTGACGATGCCAGCATCTCACTTCCTCACACATCACCCAATCCTCCACATACCTGGCCTGACTCCAGTGCCCGTAGCAGCGCCTCCTGACAAATCATGCCGCCACGAGCAATATTGACGATGCCAGCATCTCACTTCCTCACACATCACCCAATCCTCCACATACCTGGCCTGACTCCAGTGCCCGTAGCAGCGCCTCCTCACAAATCACGCCGCCACGAGCAATATTGACGATGCCAGCATCTCACTTCCTCACACATCACCCAATCCTCCACATACCTGGCCTGACTCCAGTGCCCGTAGCAGCGCCTCCTCACAAATCACGCCGCCACGAGCAATATTGACGATGCCAGCATCTCACTTCCTCACACATCACCCAATCCTCCACATACCTGGCCTGACTCCAGTGCCCGTAGCAGCGCCTCCTCACAAATCACGCCGCCACGAGCAATATTGACGATGCCAGCATCTCACTTCCTCACACATCACCCAATCCTCCACATACCTGGCCTGACTCCAGTGCCCGTAGCAGCGCCTCCTCACAAATCACGCCGCCACGAGCAATATTGACGATGCCAGCATCTCACTTCCTCACACATCACCCAATCCTCCACATACCTGGCCTGACTCCAGTGCCCGTAGCAGCGCCTCCTCACAAATCACGCCGCCACGAGCAATATTGACGATGCCAGCATCTCACTTCCTCACACATCACCCAATCCTCCACATACCTGGCCTGACTCCAGTGCCCGTAGCAGCGCCTCCTCACAAATCACGCCGCCACGAGCAATATTGACGATGCCAGCATCTCACTTCCTCACACATCACCCAATCCTCCACATACCTGGCCTGACTCCAGTGCCCGTAGCAGCGCCTCCTCACAAATCATGCCGCCACGAGCAATATTGACGATGCCAGCATCTCACTTCCTTACACATCACCCAATCCTCCACATACCTGGCCTGACTCCAGTGCCCGTAGCAGCGCCTCCTCACAAATCATGCCGCCACGAGCAATATTGACGATGCCAGCATCTCACTTCCTCACACATCACCCAATCCTCCACATACCTGGCCTGACTCCAGTGCCCGTAGCAGCGCCTCCTCACAAATCACGCCGCCACGAGCAATATTGACGATGCCAGCATCTCACTTCCTTACACATCACCCAATCCTCCACATACCTGGCCTGACTCCAGTGCCCGTAGCAGCGCCTCCTCACAAATCATGCCGCCACGAGCA
Organism: Limnomonas spitsbergensis; assembly: GCA_037349105.1. Lineage (NCBI taxonomy): Eukaryota > Viridiplantae > Chlorophyta > Chlorophyceae > Chlamydomonadales > Limnomonas > Limnomonas spitsbergensis. Next base: position 23,831 of record JAYJMM010000054.1, read on the forward strand.
ATATTGACGATGCCAGCATCTCACTTCCTTACACATCACCCAATCCTCCACATACCTGGCCTGACTCCAGTGCCCGTAGCAGCGCCTCCTCACAAATCATGCCGCCACGAGCAATATTGACGATGCCAGCATCTCACTTCCTCACACATCACCCAATCCTCCACATACCTGGCCTGACTCCAGTGCCCGTAGCAGCGCCTCCTCACAAATCACGCCGCCACGAGCAATATTGACGATGCCAGCATCTCACTTCCTTACACATCACCCAATCCTCCACATACCTGGCCTGACTCCAGTGCCCGTAGCAGCGCCTCCTCACAAATCACGCCGCCACGAGCAATATTGACGATGCCAGCATCTCACTTCCTCACACATCACCCAATCCTCCACATACCTGGCCTGACTCCAGTGCCCGTAGCAGCGCCTCCTCACAAATCACGCCGCCACGAGCAATATTGACGATGCCAGCATCTCACTTCCTTACACATCACCCAATCCTCCACATACCTGGCCTGACTCCAGTGCCCGTAGCAGCGCCTCCTCACAAATCACGCCGCCACGAGCAATATTGACGATGCCAGCATCTCACTTCCTCACGCATCACCCAATCCTCCACATACCTGGCCTGACTCCAGTGCCCGTAGCAGCGCCTCCTCACAAATCACGCCGCCACGAGCAATATTGACGATGCCAGCATCTCACTTCCTTACACATCACCCAATCCTCCACATACCTGGCCTGACTCCAGTGCCCGTAGCAGCGCCTCCTCACAAATCACGCCGCCACGAGCAATATTGACGATGCCAGCATCTCACTTCCTCACACATCACCCAATCCTCCACATACCTGGCCTGACTCCAGTGCCCGTAGCAGCGCCTCCTCACAAATCACGCCGCCACGAGCAATATTGACGATGCCAGCATCTCACTTCCTTACACATCACCCAATCCTCCACATACCTGGCCTGACTCCAGTGCCCGTAGCAGCGCCTCCTCACAAATCACGCCGCCACGAGCAATATTGACGATGCCAGCATCTCACTTCCTCACGCATCACCCAATCCTCCACATACCTGGCCTGACTCCAGTGCCCGTAGCAGCGCCTCCTCACAAATCACGCCGCCACGAGCAATATTGACGATGCCAGCATCTCACTTCCTCACACATCACCCAATCCTCCACATACCTGGCCTGACTCCAGTGCCCGTAGCAGCGCCTCCTCACAAATCACGCCGCCACGAGCAATATTGACGATGCCAGCATCTCACTTCCTCACACATCACCCAATCCTCCACATACCTGGCCTGACTCCAGTGCCCGTAGCAGCGCCTCCTCACAAATCACGCCGCCACGAGCAATATTGACGATGCCAGCATCTCACTTCCTCACACATCACCCAATCCTCCACATACCTGGCCTGACTCCAGTGCCCGTAGCAGCGCCTCCTCACAAATCACGCCGCCACGAGCAATATTGACGATGCCAGCATCTCACTTCCTCACACATCACCCAATCCTCCACATACCTGGCCTGACTCCAGTGCCCGTAGCAGCGCCTCCTCACAAATCACGCCGCCACGAGCAATATTGACGATGCCAGCATCTCACTTCCTCACACATCACCCAATCCTCCACATACCTGGCCTGACTCCAGTGCCCGTAGCAGCGCCTCCTCACAAATCACGCCGCCACGAGCAATATTGACGATGCCAGCATCTCACTTCCTCACACATCACCCAATCCTCCACATACCTGGCCTGACTCCAGTGCCCGTAGCAGCGCCTCCTCACAAATCATGCCGCCACGAGCAATATTGACGATGCCAGCATCTCACTTCCTTACACATCACCCAATCCTCCACATACCTGGCCTGACTCCAGTGCCCGTAGCAGCGCCTCCTCACAAATCATGCCGCCACGAGCAATATTGACGATGCCAGCATCTCACTTCCTCACACATCACCCAATCCTCCACATACCTGGCCTGACTCCAGTGCCCGTAGCAGCGCCTCCTCACAAATCACGCCGCCACGAGCAATATTGACGATGCCAGCATCTCACTTCCTCACACATCACCCAATCCTCCACATACCTGGCCTGACTCCAGTGCCCGTAGCAGCGCCTCCTCACAAATCATGCCGCCACGAGCAATATTGACGATGCCAGCATCTCACTTCCTCACACATCACCCAATCCTCCACATACCTGGCCTGACTCCAGTGCCCGTAGCAGCGCCTCCTCACAAATCACGCCGCCACGAGCAATATTGACGATGCCAGCATCTCACTTCCTCACACATCACCCAATCCTCCACATACCTGGCCTGACTCCAGTGCCCGTAGCAGCGCCTCCTCACAAATCACGCCGCCACGAGCAATATTGACGATGCCAGCATCTCACTTCCTCACACATCACCCAATCCTCCACATACCTGGCCTGACTCCAGTGCCCGTAGCAGCGCCTCCTCACAAATCACGCCGCCACGAGCAATATTGACGATGCCAGCATCTCACTTCCTCACACATCACCCAATCCTCCACATACCTGGCCTGACTCCAGTGCCCGTAGCAGCGCCTCCTCACAAATCACGCCGCCACGAGCAATATTGACGATGCCAGCATCTCACTTCCTCACACATCACCCAATCCTCCACATACCTGGCCTGACTCCAGTGCCCGTAGCAGCGCCTCCTCACAAATCACGCCGCCACGAGCAATATTGACGATGCCAGCATCTCACTTCCTCACACATCACCCAATCCTCCACATACCTGGCCTGACTCCAGTGCCCGTAGCAGCGCCTCCTCACAAATCATGCCGCCACGAGCAATATTGACGATGCCAGCATCTCACTTCCTCACACATCACCCAATCCTCCACATACCTGGCCTGACTCCAGTGCCCGTAGCAGCGCCTCCTCACAAATCACGCCGCCACGAGCAATATTGACGATGCCAGCATCTCACTTCCTTACACGTCACCCAATCCTCCACATACCTGGCCTGACTCCAGTGCCCGTAGCAGCGCCTCCTCACAAATCACGCCGCCACGAGCAATATTGACGATGCCAGCATCTCACTTCCTCACACATCACCCAATCCTCCACATACCTGGCCTGACTCCAGTGCCCGTAGCAGCGCCTCCTCACAAATCACGCCGCCACGAGCAATATTGACGATGCCAGCATCTCACTTCCTTACACATCACCCAATCCTCCACATACCTGGCCTGACTCCAGTGCCCGTAGCAGCGCCTCCTCACAAATCACGCCGCCACGAGCAATATTGACGATGCCAGCATCTCACTTCCTCACACATCACCCAATCCTCCACATACCTGGCCTGACTCCAGTGCCCGTAGCAGCGCCTCCTCACAAATCACGCCGCCACGAGCAATATTGACGATGCCAGCATCTCACTTCCTCACACATCACCCAATCCTCCACATACCTGGCCTGACTCCAGTGCCCGTAGCAGCGCCTCCTCACAAATCATGCCGCCACGAGCAATATTGACGATGCCAGCATCTCACTTCCTCACACATCACCCAATCCTCCACATACCTGGCCTGACTCCAGTGCCCGTAGCAGCGCCTCCTCACAAATCACGCCGCCACGAGCAATATTGACGATGCCAGCATCTCACTTCCTTACACGTCACCCAATCCTCCACATACCTGGCCTGACTCCAGTGCCCGTAGCAGCGCCTCCTCACAAATCACGCCGCCACGAGCAATATTGACGATGCCAGCATCTCACTTCCTCACACATCACCCAATCCTCCACATACCTGGCCTGACTCCAGTGCCCGTAGCAGCGCCTCCTCACAAATCACGCCGCCACGAGCAATATTGACGATGCCAGCATCTCACTTCCTTACACATCACCCAATCCTCCACATACCTGGCCTGACTCCAGTGCCCGTAGCAGCGCCTCCTCACAAATCATGCCGCCACGAGCAATATTGACGATGCCAGCATCTCACTTCCTCACACATCACCCAATCCTCCACATACCTGGCCTGACTCCAGTGCCCGTAGCAGCGCCTCCTCACAAATCACGCCGCCACGAGCAATATTGACGATGCCAGCATCTCACTTCCTCACACATCACCCAATCCTCCACATACCTGGCCTGACTCCAGTGCCCGTAGCAGCGCCTCCTCACAAATCACGCCGCCACGAGCAATATTGACGATGCCAGCATCTCACTTCCTCACACATCACCCAATCCTCCACATACCTGGCCTGACTCCAGTGCCCGTAGCAGCGCCTCCTCACAAATCATGCCGCCACGAGCAATATTGACGATGCCAGCATCTCACTTCCTCACACGTCACCCAATCCTCCACACACCTGGCCTGACTCCAGTGCCCGTAGCAGCGCCTCCTCACAAATCATGCCGCCACGAGCAATATTGACGATGCCAGCATCTCACTTCCTCACACGTCACCCAATCCTCCACATACCTGGCCTGACTCCAGTGCCCGTAGCAGCGCCTCCTCACAAATCACGCCGCCACGAGCAATATTGACGATGCCAGCATCTCACTTCCTCACACATCACCCAATCCTCCACATACCTGGCCTGACTCCAGTGCCCGTAGCAGCGCCTCCTCACAAATCACGCCGCCACGAGCAATATTGACGATGCCAGCATCTCACTTCCTTACACATCACCCAATCCTCCACATACCTGGCCTGACTCCAGTGCCCGTAGCAGCGCCTCCTCACAAATCACGCCGCCACGAGCAATATTGACGATGCCAGCATCTCACTTCCTCACACATCACCCAATCCTCCACATACCTGGCCTGACTCCAGTGCCCGTAGCAGCGCCTCCTCACAAATCACGCCGCCACGAGCAATATTGACGATGCCAGCATCTCACTTCCTCACACATCACCCAATCCTCCACATACCTGGCCTGACTCCAGTGCCCGTAGCAGCGCCTCCTCACAAATCACGCCGCCACGAGCAATATTGACGATGCCAGCATCTCACTTCCTCACACATCACCCAATCCTCCACATACCTGGCCTGACTCCAGTGCCCGTAGCAGCGCCTCCTCACAAATCACGCCGCCACGAGCAATATTGACGATGCCAGCATCTCACTTCCTTACACATCACCCAATCCTCCACATACCTGGCCTGACTCCAGTGCCCGTAGCAGCGCCTCCTCACAAATCATGCCGCCACGAGCAATATTGACGATGCCAGCATCTCACTTCCTCACACGTCACCCAATCCTCCACATACCTGGCCTGACTCCAGTGCCCGTAGCAGCGCCTCCTCACAAATCATGCCGCCACGAGCAATATTGACGATGCCAGCATCTCACTTCCTCACACATCACCCAATCCTCCACATACCTGGCCTGACTCCAGTGCCCGTAGCAGCGCCTCCTCACAAATCACGCCGCCACGAGCAATATTGACGATGCCAGCATCTCACTTCCTCACACATCACCCAATCCTCCACATACCTGGCCTGACTCCAGTGCCCGTAGCAGCGCCTCCTCACAAATCATGCCGCCACGAGCAATATTGACGATGCCAGCATCTCACTTCCTCACACATCACCCAATCCTCCACATACCTGGCCTGACTCCAGTGCCCGTAGCAGCGCCTCCTCACAAATCACGCCGCCACGAGCAATATTGACGATGCCAGCATCTCACTTCCTTACACATCACCCAATCCTCCACATACCTGGCCTGACTCCAGTGCCCGTAGCAGCGCCTCCTCACAAATCATGCCGCCACGAGCAATATTGACGATGCCAGCATCTCACTTCCTCACACGTCACCCAATCCTCCACATACCTGGCCTGACTCCAGTGCCCGTAGCAGCGCCTCCTCACAAATCATGCCGCCACGAGCAATATTGACGATGCCAGCATCTCACTTCCTCACACATCACCCAATCCTCCACATACCTGGCCTGACTCCAGTGCCCGTAGCAGCGCCTCCTCACAAATCACGCCGCCACGAGCAATATTGACGATGCCAGCATCTCACTTCCTCACACATCACCCAATCCTCCACATACCTGGCCTGACTCCAGTGCCCGTAGCAGCGCCTCCTCACAAATCATGCCGCCACGAGCAATATTGACGATGCCAGCATCTCACTTCCTCACACATCACCCAATCCTCCACATACCTGGCCTGACTCCAGTGCCCGTAGCAGCGCCTCCTCACAAATCACGCCGCCACGAGCAATATTGACGATGCCAGCATCTCACTTCCTCACACATCACCCAATCCTCCACATACCTGGCCTGACTCCAGTGCCCGTAGCAGCGCCTCCTCACAAATCATGCCGCCACGAGCAATATTGACGATGCCAGCATCTCACTTCCTCACACATCACCCAATCCTCCACATACCTGGCCTGACTCCAGTGCCCGTAGCAGCGCCTCCTCACAAATCATGCCGCCACGAGCAATATTGACGATGCCAGCATCTCACTTCCTCACACATCACCCAATCCTCCACATACCTGGCCTGACTCCAGTGCCCGTAGCAGCGCCTCCTCACAAATCATGCCGCCACGAGCAATATTGACGATGCCAGCATCTCACTTCCTCACACATCACCCAATCCTCCACATACCTGGCCTGACTCCAGTGCCCGTAGCAGCGCCTCCTCACAAATCATGCCGCCACGAGCAATATTGACGATGCCAGCATCTCACTTCCTCACACATCACCCAATCCTCCACATACCTGGCCTGACTCCAGTGCCCGTAGCAGCGCCTCCTCACAAATCACGCCGCCACGAGCAATATTGACGATGCCAGCATCTCACTTCCTTACGCATCACCCAATCCTCCACATACCTGGCCTGACTCCAGTGCCCGTAGCAGCGCCTCCTCACAAATCACGCCGCCACGAGCAATATTGACGATGCCAGCATCTCACTTCCTCACACATCACCCAATCCTCCACATACCTGGCCTGACTCCAGTGCCCGTAGCAGCGCCTCCTCACAAATCACGCCGCCACGAGCAATATTGACGATGCCAGCATCTCACTTCCTTACGCATCACCCAATCCTCCACATACCTGGCCTGACTCCAGTGCCCGTAGCAGCGCCTCCTCACAAATCATGCCGCCACGAGCAATATTGACGATGCCAGCATCTCACTTCCTCACACATCACCCAATCCTCCACATACCTGGCCTGACTCCAGTGCCCGTAGCAGCGCCTCCTCACAAATCACGCCGCCACGAGCAATATTGACGATGCCAGCATCTCACTTCCTCACACATCACCCAATCCTCCACATACCTGGCCTGACTCCAGTGCCCGTAGCAGCGCCTCCTCACAAATCACGCCGCCACGAGCAATATTGACGATGCCAGCATCTCACTTCCTCACACATCACCCAATCCTCCACATACCTGGCCTGACTCCAGTGCCCGTAGCAGCGCCTCCTCACAAATCATGCCGCCACGAGCAATATTGACGATGCCAGCATCTCACTTCCTCACACATCACCCAATCCTCCACATACCTGGCCTGACTCCAGTGCCCGTAGCAGCGCCTCCTCACAAATCATGCCGCCACGAGCAATATTGACGATGCCAGCATCTCACTTCCTCACACATCACCCAATCCTCCACATACCTGGCCTGACTCCAGTGCCCGTAGCAGCGCCTCCTCACAAATCACGCCGCCACGAGCAATATTGACGATGCCAGCATCTCACTTCCTCACACGTCACCCAATCCTCCACATACCTGGCCTGACTCCAGTGCCCGTAGCAGCGCCTCCTCACAAATCACGCCGCCACGAGCAATATTGACGATGCCAGCATCTCACTTCCTCACACATCACCCAATCCTCCACATACCTGGCCTGACTCCAGTGCCCGTAGCAGCGCCTCCTCACAAATCACGCCGCCACGAGCAATATTGACGATGCCAGCATCTCACTTCCTCACACATCACCCAATCCTCCACATACCTGGCCTGACTCCAGTGCCCGTAGCAGCGCCTCCTCACAAATCACGCCGCCACGAGCAATATTGACGATGCCAGCATCTCACTTCCTTACACATCACCCAATCCTCCACATACCTGGCCTGACTCCAGTGCCCGTAGCAGCGCCTCCTCACAAATCACGCCGCCACGAGCAATATTGACGATGCCAGCATCTCACTTCCTCACACATCACCCAATCCTCCACATACCTGGCCTGACTCCAGTGCCCGTAGCAGCGCCTCCTCACAAATCATGCCGCCACGAGCAATATTGACGATGCCAGCATCTCACTTCCTTACGCATCACCCAATCCTCCACATACCTGGCCTGACTCCAGTGCCCGTAGCAGCGCCTCCTCACAAATCACGCCGCCACGAGCAATATTGACGATGCCAGCATCTCACTTCCTCACACATCACCCAATCCTCCACATACCTGGCCTGACTCCAGTGCCCGTAGCAGCGCCTCCTCACAAATCACGCCGCCACGAGCAATATTGACGATGCCAGCATCTCACTTCCTCACACATCACCCAATCCTCCACATACCTGGCCTGACTCCAGTGCCCGTAGCAGCGCCTCCTCACAAATCACGCCGCCACGAGCAATATTGACGATGCCAGCATCTCACTTCCATACGCATCACCCAATCCTCCACATACCTGGCCTGACTCCAGTGCCCGTAGCAGCGCCTCCTCACAAATCATGCCGCCACGAGCAATATTGACGATGCCAGCATCTCACTTCCTCACACATCACCCAATCCTCCACATACCTGGCCTGACTCCAGTGCCCGTAGCAGCGCCTCCTCACAAATCACGCCGCCACGAGCAATATTGACGATGCCAGCATCTCACTTCCTTACACATCACCCAATCCTCCACATACCTGGCCTGACTCCAGTGCCCGTAGCAGCGCCTCCTCACAAATCACGCCGCCACGAGCAATATTGACGATGCCAGCATCTCACTTCCTCACACATCACCCAATCCTCCACATACCTGGCCTGACTCCAGTGCCCGTAGCAGCGCCTCCTCACAAATCATGCCGCCACGAGCAATATTGACGATGCCAGCATCTCACTTCCTTACGCATCACCCAATCCTCCACATACCTGGCCTGACTCCAGTGCCCGTAGCAGCGCCTCCTCACAAATCACGCCGCCACGAGCAATATTGACGATGCCAGCATCTCACTTCCTCACACATCACCCAATCCTCCACATACCTGGCCTGACTCCAGTGCCCGTAGCAGCGCCTCCTCACAAATCACGCCGCCACGAGCAATATTGACGATGCCAGCATCTCACTTCCTCACACATCACCCAATCCTCCACATACCTGGCCTGACTCCAGTGCCCGTAGCAGCGCCTCCTCACAAATCACGCCGCCACGAGCAATATTGACGATGCCAGCATCTCACTTCCATACGCATCACCCAATCCTCCACATACCTGGCCTGACTCCAGTGCCCGTAGCAGCGCCTCCTCACAAATCATGCCGCCACGAGCAATATTGACGATGCCAGCATCTCACTTCCTCACACATCACCCAATCCTCCACATACCTGGCCTGACTCCAGTGCCCGTAGCAGCGCCTCCTCACAAATCATGCCGCCACGAGCAATATTGACGATGCCAGCATCTCACTTCCTCACACATCACCCAATCCTCCACATACCTGGCCTGACTCCAGTGCCCGTAGCAGCGCCTCCTCACAAATCACGCCGCCACGAGCAATATTGACGATGCCAGCATCTCACTTCCTCACACATCACCCAATCCTCCACATACCTGGCCTGACTCCAGTGCCCGTAGCAGCGCCTCCTCACAAATCACGCCGCCACGAGCAATATTGACGATGCCAGCATCTCACTTCCTCACACATCACCCAATCCTCCACATACCTGGCCTGACTCCAGTGCCCGTAGCAGCGCCTCCTCACAAATCATGCCGCCACGAGCAATATTGACGATGCCAGCATCTCACTTCCTCACACATCACCCAATCCTCCACATACCTGGCCTGACTCCAGTGCCCGTAGCAGCGCCTCCTCACAAATCATGCCGCCACGAGCAATATTGACGATGCCAGCATCTCACTTCCTCACACATCACCCAATCCTCCACATACCTGGCCTGACTCCAGTGCCCGTAGCAGCGCCTCCTCACAAATCACGCCGCCACGAGCAATATTGACGATGCCAGCATCTCACTTCCTCACACATCACCCAATCCTCCACATACCTGGCCCGACTCCAGTGCCCGTAGCAGCGCCTCCTCACAAATCACGCCGCCACGAGCAATATTGACGATGCCAGCATCTCACTTCCTCACACATCACCCAATCCTCCACATACCTGGCCTGACTCCAGTGCCCGTAGCAGCGCCTCCTCACAAATCACGCCGCCACGAGCAATATTGACGATGCCAGCATCTCACTTCCTCACACATCACCCAATCCTCCACATACCTGGCCTGACTCCAGTGCCCGTAGCAGCGCCTCCTCACAAATCACACCGCCACGAGCAATATTGACGATGCCAGCATCTCACTTCCTCACACATCACCCAATCCTCCACATACCTGGCCTGACTCCAGTGCCCGTAGCAGCGCCTCCTCACAAATCACGCCGCCACGAGCAATATTGACGATGCCAGCATCTCACTTCCTCACACGTCACCCAATCCTCCACATACCTGGCCTGACTCCAGTGCCCGTAGCAGCGCCTCCTCACAAATCACGCCGCCACGAGCAATATTGACGATGCCAGCATCTCACTTCCTCACACATCACCCAATCCTCCACATACCTGGCCTGACTCCAGTGCCCGTAGCAGCGCCTCCTCACAAATCATGCCGCCACGAGCAATATTGACGATGCCAGCATCTCACTTCCTCACACATCACCCAATCCTCCACATACCTGGCCTGACTCCAGTGCCCGTAGCAGCGCCTCCTCAAAAATCATGCCGCCACGAGCAATATTGACGATGCCAGCATCTCACTTCCTCACACATCACCCAATCCTCCACATACCTGGCCTGACTCCAGTGCCCGTAGCAGCGCCTCCTCACAAATCATGCCGCCACGAGCAATATTGACGATGCCAGCATCTCACTTCCTTACGCATCACCCAATCCTCCACATACCTGGCCTGACTCCAGTGCCCGTAGCAGCGCCTCCTCACAAATCATGCCGCCACGAGCAATATTGACGATGCCAGCATCTCACTTCCTTACGCATCACCCAATCCTCCACATACCTGGCCTGACTCCAGTGCCCGTAGCAGCGCCTCCTCACAAATCATGCCGCCACGAGCAATATTGACGATGCCAGCATCTCACTTCCTCACACATCACCCAATCCTCCACATACCTGGCCTGACTCCAGTGCCCGTAGCAGCGCCTCCTCACAAATCATGCCGCCACGAGCAATATTGACGATGCCAGCATCTCACTTCCTTACACATCACCCAATCCTCCACATACCTGGCCTGACTCCAGTGCCCGTAGCAGCGCCTCCTCACAAATCATGCCGCCACGAGCAATATTGACGATGCCAGCATCTCACTTCCTCACACGTCACCCAATCCTCCACATACCTGGCCTGACTCCAGTGCCCGTAGCAGCGCCTCCTCACAAATCATGCCGCCACGAGCAATATTGACGATGCCAGCATCTCACTTCCTTACACGTCACCCAATCCTCCACATACCTGGCCTGACTCCAGTGCCCGTAGCAGCGCCTCCTCACAAATCATGCCGCCACGAGCAATATTGACGATGCCAGCATCTCACTTCCTTACGCATCACCCAATCCTCCACATACCTGGCCTGACTCCAGTGCCCGTAGCAGCGCCTCCTCACAAATCATGCCGCCACGAGCAATATTGACGATGCCAGCATCTCACTTCCTTACGCATCACCCAATCCTCCACATACCTGGCCTGACTCCAGTGCCCGTAGCAGCGCCTCCTCACAAATCATGCCGCCACGAGCAATATTGACGATGCCAGCATCTCACTTCCTTACACGTCACCCAATCCTCCACATACCTGGCCTGACTCCAGTGCCCGTAGCAGCGCCTCCTCACAAATCATGCCGCCACGAGCAATATTGACGATGCCAGCATCTCACTTCCTTACGCATCACCCAATCCTCCACATACCTGGCCTGACTCCAGTGCCCGTAGCAGCGCCTCCTCACAAATCATGCCGCCACGAGCAATATTGACGATGCCAGCATCTCACTTCCTTACGCATCACCCAATCCTCCACATACCTGGCCTGACTCCAGTGCCCGTAGCAGCGCCTCCTCACAAATCATGCCGCCACGAGCAATATTGACGATGCCAGCATCTCACTTCCTCACACATCACCCAATCCTCCACATACCTGGCCTGACTCCAGTGCCCGTAGCAGCGCCTCCTCACAAATCATGCCGCCACGAGCAATATTGACGATGCCAGCATCTCACTTCCTTACGCATCACCCAATCCTCCACATACCTGGCCTGACTCCAGTGCCCGTAGCAGCGCCTCCTCACAAATCATGCCGCCACGAGCAATATTGACGATGCCAGCATCTCACTTCCTCACACGTCACCCAATCCTCCACATACCTGGCCTGACTCCAGTGCCCGTAGCAGCGCCTCCTCACAAATCATGCCGCCACGAGCAATATTGACGATGCCAGCATCTCACTTCCTTACACGTCACCCAATCCTCCACATACCTGGCCTGACTCCAGTGCCCGTAGCAGCGCCTCCTCACAAATCACGCCGCCACGAGCAATATTGACGATGCCAGCATCTCACTTCCTTACACATCACCCAATCCTCCACATACCTGGCCTGAATCCAGTGCCCGTAGCAGCGCCTCCTCACAAATCACGCCGCCACGAGCAATATTGACGATGCCAGCATCTCACTTCCTCACACATCACCCAATCCTCCACATACCTGGCCTGACTCCAGTGCCCGTAGCAGCGCCTCCTCACAAATCATGCCGCCACGAGCAATATTGACGATGCCAGCATCTCACTTCCTCACACATCACCCAATCCTCCACATACCTGGCCTGACTCCAGTGCCCGTAGCAGCGCCTCCTCACAAATCACGCCGCCACGAGCAATATTGACGATGCCAGCATCTCACTTCCTCACACATCACCCAATCCTCCACATACCTGGCCTGACTCCAGTGCCCGTAGCAGCGCCTCCTCACAAATCACGCCGCCACAAGCAATATTGACGATGCCAGCATCTCACTTCCTCACACATCACCCAATCCTCCACATACCTGGCCTGACTCCAGTGCCCGTAGCAGCGCCTCCTCACAAATCACGCCGCCACGAGCAATATTGACGATGCCAGCATCTCACTTCCTCACACATCACCCAATCCTCCACATACCTGGCCTGACTCCAGTGCCCGTAGCAGCGCCTCCTCACAAATCACGCCGCCACGAGCAATATTGACGATGCCAGCATCTCACTTCCTCACACATCACCCAATCCTCCACATACCTGGCCTGACTCCAGTGCCCGTAGCAGCGCCTCCTCACAAATCATGCCGCCACGAGCAATATTGACGATGCCAGCATCTCACTTCCTCACACATCACCCAATCCTCCACATACCTGGCCTGACTCCAGTGCCCGTAGCAGCGCCTCCTCACAAATCATGCCGCCACGAGCAATATTGACGATGCCAGCATCTCACTTCCTTACACATCACCCAATCCTCCACATACCTGGCCTGACTCCAGTGCCCGTAGCAGCGCCTCCTCACAAATCACGCCGCCACGAGCAATATTGACGATGCCAGCATCTCACTTCCTCACACGTCACCCAATCCTCCACATACCTGGCCTGACTCCAGTGCCCGTAGCAGCGCCTCCTCACAAATCACGCCGCCACGAGCAATATTGACGATGCCAGCATCTCACTTCCTCACACATCACCCAATCCTCCACATACCTGGCCTGACTCCAGTGCCCGTAGCAGCGCCTCCTCACAAATCACGCCGCCACGAGCAATATTGACGATGCCAGCATCTCACTTCCTTACACATCACCCAATCCTCCACATACCTGGCCTGACTCCAGTGCCCGTAGCAGCGCCTCCTCACAAATCACGCCGCCACGAGCAATATTGACGATGCCAGCATCTCACTTCCTCACACATCACCCAATCCTCCACATACCTGGCCTGACTCCAGTGCCCGTAGCAGCGCCTCCTCACAAATCACGCCGCCACGAGCAATATTGACGATGCCAGCATCTCACTTCCTTACACATCACCCAATCCTCCACATACCTGGCCTGACTCCAGTGCCCGTAGCAGCGCCTCCTCACAAATCACGCCGCCACGAGCAATATTGACGATGCCAGCATCTCACTTCCTCACACATCACCCAATCCTCCACATACCTGGCCTGACTCCAGTGCCCGTAGCAGCGCCTCCTCACAAATCATGCCGCCACGAGCAATATTGACGATGCCAGCATCTCACTTCCTTACGCATCACCCAATCCTCCACATACCTGGCCTGACTCCAGTGCCCGTAGCAGCGCCTCCTCACAAATCACGCCGCCACGAGCAATATTGACGATGCCAGCATCTCACTTCCTCACACATCACCCAATCCTCCACATACCTGGCCTGACTCCAGTGCCCGTAGCAGCGCCTCCTCACAAATCACGCCGCCACGAGCAATATTGACGATGCCAGCATCTCACTTCCTCACACATCACCCAATCCTCCACATACCTGGCCTGACTCCAGTGCCCGTAGCAGCGCCTCCTCACAAATCACGCCGCCACGAGCAATATTGACGATGCCAGCATCTCACTTCCATACGCATCACCCAATCCTCCACATACCTGGCCTGACTCCAGTGCCCGTAGCAGCGCCTCCTCACAAATCATGCCGCCACGAGCAATATTGTCGATGCCAGCATCTCACTTCCTCACACATCACCCAATCCTCCACATACCTGGCCTGACTCCAGTGCCCGTAGCAGCGCCTCCTCACAAATCATGCCGCCACGAGCAATATTGACGATGCCAGCATCTCACTTCCTCACACATCACCCAATCCTCCACATACCTGGCCTGACTCCAGTGCCCGTAGCAGCGCCTCCTCACAAATCACGCCGCCACGAGCAATATTGACGATGCCAGCATCTCACTTCCTCACACATCACCCAATCCTCCACATACCTGGCCTGACTCCAGTGCCCGTAGCAGCGCCTCCTCACAAATCACGCCGCCACGAGCAATATTGACGATGCCAGCATCTCACTTCCTCACACATCACCCAATCCTCCACATACCTGGCCTGACTCCAGTGCCCGTAGCAGCGCCTCCTCACAAATCATGCCGCCACGAGCAATATTGACGATGCCAGCATCTCACTTCCTCACACATCACCCAATCCTCCACATACCTGGCCTGACTCCAGTGCCCGTAGCAGCGCCTCCTCACAAATCATGCCGCCACGAGCAATATTGACGATGCCAGCATCTCACTTCCTCACACATCACCCAATCCTCCACATACCTGGCCTGACTCCAGTGCCCGTAGCAGCGCCTCCTCACAAATCACGCCGCCACGAGCAATATTGACGATGCCAGCATCTCACTTCCTCACACATCACCCAATCCTCCACATACCTGGCCTGAATCCAGTGCCCGTAGCAGCGCCTCCTCACAAATCACGCCGCCACGAGCAATATTGACGATGCCAGCATCTCACTTCCTTACACATCACCCAATCCTCCACATACCTGGCCTGACTCCAGTGCCCGTAGCAGCGCCTCCTCACAAATCACGCCGCCACGAGCAATATTGACGATGCCAGCATCTCACTTCCTCACACATCACCCAATCCTCCACATACCTGGCCTGACTCCAGTGCCCGTAGCAGCGCCTCCTCACAAATCATGCCGCCACGAGCAATATTGACGATGCCAGCATCTCACTTCCTCACACATCACCCAATCCTCCACATACCTGGCCTGACTCCAGTGCCCGTAGCAGCGCCTCCTCACAAATCACGCCGCCACGAGCAATATTGACGATGCCAGCATCTCACTTCCTTACACATCACCCAATCCTCCACATACCTGGCCTGACTCCAGTGCCCGTAGCAGCGCCTCCTCACAAATCACGCCGCCACGAGCAATATTGACGATGCCAGCATCTCACTTCCTCACACGTCACCCAATCCTCCACATACCTGGCCTGACTCCAGTGCCCGTAGCAGCGCCTCCTCACAAATCACGCCGCCACGAGCAATATTGACGATGCCAGCATCTCACTTCCTCACACATCACCCAATCCTCCACATACCTGGCCTGACTCCAGTGCCCGTAGCAGCGCCTCCTCACAAATCACGCCGCCACGAGCAATATTGACGATGCCAGCATCTCACTTCCTTACACATCACCCAATCCTCCACATACCTGGCCTGACTCCAGTGCCCGTAGCAGCGCCTCCTCACAAATCACGCCGCCACGAGCAATATTGACGATGCCAGCATCTCACTTCCTCACACATCACCCAATCCTCCACATACCTGGCCTGACTCCAGTGCCCGTAGCAGCGCCTCCTCACAAATCACGCCGCCACGAGCAATATTGACGATGCCAGCATCTCACTTCCTTACACATCACCCAATCCTCCACATACCTGGCCTGACTCCAGTGCCCGTAGCAGCGCCTCCTCACAAATCACGCCGCCACGAGCAATATTGACGATGCCAGCATCTCACTTCCTCACACATCACCCAATCCTCCACATACCTGGCCTGACTCCAGTGCCCGTAGCAGCGCCTCCTCACAAATCATGCCGCCACGAGCAATATTGACGATGCCAGCATCTCACTTCCTTACGCATCACCCAATCCTCCACATACCTGGCCTGACTCCAGTGCCCGTAGCAGCGCCTCCTCACAAATCACGCCGCCACGAGCAATATTGACGATGCCAGCATCTCACTTCCTCACACATCACCCAATCCTCCACATACCTGGCCTGACTCCAGTGCCCGTAGCAGCGCCTCCTCACAAATCACGCCGCCACGAGCAATATTGACGATGCCAGCATCTCACTTCCTCACACATCACCCAATCCTCCACATACCTGGCCTGACTCCAGTGCCCGTAGCAGCGCCTCCTCACAAATCACGCCGCCACGAGCAATATTGACGATGCCAGCATCTCACTTCCATACGCATCACCCAATCCTCCACATACCTGGCCTGACTCCAGTGCCCGTAGCAGCGCCTCCTCACAAATCATGCCGCCACGAGCAATATTGTCGATGCCAGCATCTCACTTCCTCACACATCACCCAATCCTCCACATACCTGGCCTGACTCCAGTGCCCGTAGCAGCGCCTCCTCACAAATCATGCCGCCACGAGCAATATTGACGATGCCAGCATCTCACTTCCTCACACATCACCCAATCCTCCACATACCTGGCCTGACTCCAGTGCCCCTAGCAGCGCCTCCTCACAAATCACGCCGCCACGAGCAATATTGACGATGCCAGCATCTCACTTCCTCACACATCACCCAATCCTCCACATACCTGGCCTGACTCCAGTGCCCGTAGCAGCGCCTCCTCACAAATCACGCCGCCACGAGCAATATTGACGATGCCAGCATCTCACTTCCTCACACATCACCCAATCCTCCACATACCTGGCCTGACTCCAGTGCCCGTAGCAGCGCCTCCTCACAAATCATGCCGCCACGAGCAATATTGACGATGCCAGCATCTCACTTCCTCACACATCACCCAATCCTCCACATACCTGGCCTGACTCCAGTGCCCGTAGCAGCGCCTCCTCACAAATCATGCCGCCACGAGCAATATTGACGATGCCAGCATCTCACTTCCTCACACATCACCCAATCCTCCACATACCTGGCCTGACTCCAGTGCCCGTAGCAGCGCCTCCTCACAAATCACGCCGCCACGAGCAATATTGACGATGCCAGCATCTCACTTCCTCACACATCACCCAATCCTCCACATACCTGGCCCGACTCCAGTGCCCGTAGCAGCGCCTCCTCACAAATCACGCCGCCACGAGCAATATTGACGATGCCAGCATCTCACTTCCTCACACATCACCCAATCCTCCACATACCTGGCCTGACTCCAGTGCCCGTAGCAGCGCCTCCTCACAAATCACGCCGCCACGAGCAATATTGACGATGCCAGCATCTCACTTCCTCACACATCACCCAATCCTCCACATACCTGGCCTGACTCCAGTGCCCGTAGCAGCGCCTCCTCACAAATCACACCGCCACGAGCAATATTGACGATGCCAGCATCTCACTTCCTCACACATCACCCAATCCTCCACATACCTGGCCTGACTCCAGTGCCCGTAGCAGCGCCTCCTCACAAATCACGCCGCCACGAGCAATATTGACGATGCCAGCATCTCACTTCCTCACACGTCACCCAATCCTCCACATACCTGGCCTGACTCCAGTGCCCGTAGCAGCGCCTCCTCACAAATCATGCCGCCACGAGCAATATTGACGATGCCAGCATCTCACTTCCTCACACATCACCCAATCCTCCACATACCTGGCCTGACTCCAGTGCCCGTAGCAGCGCCTCCTCACAAATCACGCCGCCACGAGCAATATTGACGATGCCAGCATCTCACTTCCTCACACGTCACCCAATCCTCCACATACCTGGCCTGACTCCAGTGCCCGTAGCAGCGCCTCCTCACAAATCACGCCGCCACGAGCAATATTGACGATGCCAGCATCTCACTTCCTCACACATCACCCAATCCTCCACATACCTGGCCTGACTCCAGTGCCCGTAGCAGCGCCTCCTCACAAATCATGCCGCCACGAGCAATATTGACGATGCCAGCATCTCACTTCCTCACACATCACCCAATCCTCCACATACCTGGCCTGACTCCAGTGCCCGTAGCAGCGCCTCCTCAAAAATCATGCCGCCACGAGCAATATTGACGATGCCAGCATCTCACTTCCTCACACATCACCCAATCCTCCACATACCTGGCCTGACTCCAGTGCCCGTAGCAGCGCCTCCTCACAAATCATGCCGCCACGAGCAATATTGACGATGCCAGCATCTCACTTCCTTACGCATCACCCAATCCTCCACATACCTGGCCTGACTCCAGTGCCCGTAGCAGCGCCTCCTCACAAATCATGCCGCCACGAGCAATATTGACGATGCCAGCATCTCACTTCCTTACGCATCACCCAATCCTCCACATACCTGGCCTGACTCCAGTGCCCGTAGCAGCGCCTCCTCACAAATCATGCCGCCACGAGCAATATTGACGATGCCAGCATCTCACTTCCTCACACATCACCCAATCCTCCACATACCTGGCCTGACTCCAGTGCCCGTAGCAGCGCCTCCTCACAAATCATGCCGCCACGAGCAATATTGACGATGCCAGCATCTCACTTCCTTACGCATCACCCAATCCTCCACATACCTGGCCTGACTCCAGTGCCCGTAGCAGCGCCTCCTCACAAATCATGCCGCCACGAGCAATATTGACGATGCCAGCATCTCACTTCCTCACACGTCACCCAATCCTCCACATACCTGGCCTGACTCCAGTGCCCGTAGCAGCGCCTCCTCACAAATCATGCCGCCACGAGCAATATTGACGATGCCAGCATCTCACTTCCTTACACGTCACCCAATCCTCCACATACCTGGCCTGACTCCAGTGCCCGTAGCAGCGCCTCCTCACAAATCACGCCGCCACGAGCAATATTGACGATGCCAGCATCTCACTTCCTTACACATCACCCAATCCTCCACATACCTGGCCTGAATCCAGTGCCCGTAGCAGCGCCTCCTCACAAATCACGCCGCCACGAGCAATATTGACGATGCCAGCATCTCACTTCCTCACACATCACCCAATCCTCCACATACCTGGCCTGACTCCAGTGCCCGTAGCAGCGCCTCCTCACAAATCATGCCGCCACGAGCAATATTGACGATGCCAGCATCTCACTTCCTCACACATCACCCAATCCTCCACATACCTGGCCTGACTCCAGTGTAGCAGCGCCTCCTCACAAATCACGCCGCCACGAGCAATATTGACGATGCCAGCATCTCACTTCCTCACACATCACCCAATCCTCCACATACCTGGCCTGACTCCAGTGCCCGTAGCAGCGCCTCCTCACAAATCACGCCGCCACAAGCAATATTGACGATGCCAGCATCTCACTTCCTCACACATCACCCAATCCTCCACATACCTGGCCTGACTCCAGTGCCCGTAGCAGCGCCTCCTCACAAATCATGCCGCCACGAGCAATATTGACGATGCCAGCATCTCACTTCCTCACACATCACCCAATCCTCCACATACCTGGCCTGACTCCAGTGCCCGTAGCAGCGCCTCCTCACAAATCACGCCGCCACGAGCAATATTGACGATGCCAGCATCTCACTTCCTCACACATCACCCAATCCTCCACATACCTGGCCTGACTCCAGTGCCCGTAGCAGCGCCTCCTCACAAATCACGCCGCCACAAGCAATATTGACGATGCCAGCATCTCACTTCCTCACACATCACCCAATCCTCCACATACCTGGCCTGACTCCAGTGCCCGTAGCAGCGCCTCCTCACAAATCACGCCGCCACGAGCAATATTGACGATGCCAGCATCTCACTTCCTCACACATCACCCAATCCTCCACATACCTGGCCTGACTCCAGTGCCCGTAGCAGCGCCTCCTCACAAATCACGCCGCCACGAGCAATATTGACGATGCCAGCATCTCACTTCCTCACACATCACCCAATCCTCCACATACCTGGCCTGACTCCAGTGCCCGTAGCAGCGCCTCCTCACAAATCACGCCGCCACGAGCAATATTGACGATGCCAGCATCTCACTTCCTCACACATCACCCAATCCTCCACATACCTGGCCTGACTCCAGTGCCCGTAGCAGCGCCTCCTCACAAATCACGCCGCCACGAGCAATATTGATGATGCGTGCGCCACGTTTCATTCTTGAGAACGAGGTGTCTGTCACACAAGGCACGTGGAATGGAGGCAGGCACGTTTGAATGAAGAGAGTTGCCATACATGGGTGTTGGGCAGGGCTATTGAAGAGGGGTGGGCGGGGGCATGGCAGAGCAATCGGGATAAAGAACGGCAGGTGAAGGTGAAGGTGCCGGGTGGGGGGCATATGAGTGCTAGTGTGTGTGCGGGAGTGTGTGTGTGGGGGGCGATGGGCATCGGCTGAGGTGACAATGGTCAGTTTAGAGGGAGGGAGTCTCATCGTGGGCAGCACGGAGGAAGCAAAAGCAGTACCCAGGATATATTCCATCAAGGTAAATGATGAAAGAAAGAAAAAAAGACTACTGCACCGGACAGCACTCCACCGGACAACTACTCCTGCCCCTGCACCCCTGCCCTTCTGCCCTCCTGCCCCTTGCAGCCACCAGCACTGACCCCTACTGCTTCCTCCAGCTCTCTCTGTCAGCTAATGAGCAATTTTTTCTGGACCCTGCTTCTTACAGCACCCTTCACACTTCAACCACTGACCCCTCCCGCTACCTCCCGCTCACTCTGTCAGCCGACGCCCCCAATTGCTGCTCACTCCTATTGCGGCTCATCTCTCACACAACAGATCCCTCATTCTGGATTCAGTTCCCGTCATCAAACAGGTTCTTCGTAGCCGGCGTCAACCACTGGCCCCTATTGCTACTGACTCCTCACGCAGCTGCCCCCTGCCCCTGTCCCTGCCCCTGCCCCTGCTCCCTCACCATCAAACAGGTTCTTCGTGGCCGGCGTTAATGGCATGTGCAAGGAAAAGAAGTCCGACACGCGGAGAGCATCCTCAAACGACACAACGTGAGCACCCATAGCAGCCGCCTGTCCATTGGTGCAGACAAAGGGGGTGAGACAGGCAGCATGAATGCGCAATGAGAAGGAGTCACAGACAGGGAGGAATATCCTGAAACGATGTAACGTGAGCAACCTTCGTGGCCATCTGTCCATTTGCGCAGAAAGCATCGGGAGTAAATGGCGGCATGCATGTGCAACGAGAAGAGTCGGATACAGGGAGAAGCATCCTCGAACAATGCAACGTGGGCACTCCTTGCAACCGCCTGCCCATTGGTGCGGGAAATGGGGGGGGGAGGGTGAGTACTGTGATCGAGTTTGGGACAGCCAAGGCAGGTTGGTATAAAGAACGCATTGTTGCTACAATGTGCGACTCCTGCGCATCCACACAAAAGCCTTTTTAGTTAGGCCAGACCAGGGGGGCCAAACAATGCAAACAGAAAGAGTGGGAGCCAGCCTCGGAGCAGCTACATATTTTCTGGTCCAGCTACATATTTCCTGGCTCAGCTACATATTTCCTGGTAAGCTATGATGCAGATAGGGCGAGCAAAGGAACAGGCAGTATCCCTGGCTACTCTGTGTCAGGCTACATGGTCGAACCAGCCACTTGGCAGCAGGTCCAGGCCTTCCATGTTCCCAGCTGGGTATAACAATGCACCTCATTTGCCTTCTTTAAACCACTCCGACGCTGGACTGGGCCTCACGCTTGCTGCAATGACTGGCATACCCCAAGAAACACCAGCTAATTACAACACCTGCTGTTCCCCACAATAATAATTAATTATGTCTAGGTAACGGAGCATGAAAGGGTATCCTCGCTGCTCATCCCATAGAATTTTCCATCCCTCATTCCATTTTGTTCCATAACCCCCACCCCGTCTGATGCAGAACCCTCCACCCCGTCTGATGCCCTTGCCCTTGCACTTGCCCAGCCGCAACCTCTCAGTGGATAGTCACGGTTCATACACGACCACATTTTTATGCAACCAGTAAAATAAAAATAGAACACTTCTTTTTGAACCCCCGGTGCGCACCTTCTCTGCGGATGCGTATGGGTCGTACACGACCACATTCATACCCAGGCCACGCGCCCGCCGCCCAACCTCGCTGCCAACCTGATAAAAAAAGGGGCTTTGATTTAGGGATTAGGTTTTAGGCCATCACGTTGGCCCCCTGGTCAGACGCGTTGTGTGGTCCAGGGTTTAGGGTTCACTTAACCTTGCTGCCCACCTGATCAAGGGCTTTGATTCATGGATTAGATTTCAGGCAATCACCCTGTCCACCTGGTCAAATTTGGTGGGCAACAAAACTGCCTGCTGCCCACCTGATGTAATCAAGGGTTGCCGGCTTTTTGTTTTCGGTTAGGGTTTAGCCTTGTTTAAGGGGTCAGCCTTGTTTCCAATATAACTGCAGTAAACCCTGCATATTATATTCCACTCACCCAAACCCTGGTTTCACACCTTCCCTCAATCCTATTTATTCCACCTTGCCCAACCCTGCATAAAGTATCCTCCCCAGCCCAGTCCTGCTCACCATGTTCAGTCCTTGCGTTTCACACCCTCCCTGAAGACCATCTTATTCACGTTCCCAAACCCTGGACTCCCCACAACTATATTTATTTATTTCCCACCTTCTCCACACCTCCTTCACCCTATTTCCCACCTTCTCCACACCTCCTTAACCCTATTTCCCACCTTCTCCACACCTCCCAGACCCTGTTTCCCACCTTCTCCACACCTCCCAAGCCCTATTTCCCACCTTCTCCACACCTCCCAAGCCCTGTTTCCCACCTTCTCCACACCTCCCAAGCCCTGTTTCCCACCTTCCCACACCTCCCAAGCCCTGTTTCCCACCTTATCCACACCTCCCAAGCCCTGTTTCCCACCTTCTCCACACCTCCCAAGCCCTGTTTCCCACCTTCTGCACACCTCCCAAGCCCTATTTCCCACCTTCTCCACACCTCCCAAGCCCTGTTTCCCACCTTCTCCACACCTCCCAAGCCCTGTTTCCCACCTTCTCCACACCTCCCAAGCCCTGTTTCCCACCTTCTCCACACCTCCCAAGCCCTATTTCCCACCTTCTCCACACCTCCCAGACCCTGTTTCCCACCTTCCCCACACCTCCCAAGCCCTATTTCCCACCTTCCCCACACCTCCCAAGCCCTGTTTCCCACCTTCCCCACACCTCCCAAGCCCTATTTCCCACCTCCCCCACACCTACCAAGCCCTGTTTCCCATCTTCCCACCCCGTTAACCCTATTTCCCACCTTCCCCACACCTCCCAAGCCCTGTTTCCCACCTTCTCCACACCTCCCAAGCCCTGTTTCCCACCTTCTCCACACCTCCCAAGCCCTGTTTCCCACCTTCTCCACACCTCCCAAGCCCTATTACCCACCTTCTCCACACCTCCCAAGCCCTGTTTCCCACCTTCTCCACACCTCACAAGCCCTGTTTCCCACCTACTCCACACCTCCCAGACCCTGTTTCCCACCTTCTGCACACCTCCCAATCCCTGTTTCCCACCTTCTCCACACCTCCCAGACCCTGTTTCCCACCTTCTCCACACCTCCCAAGCCCTGTTTCCCACCTTCTCCACACCTCCCAAGCCCTGTTTCCCACCTTCCCCACACCTCCCAAGCCCTGTTTCCCACCTTCCCCACACCTCCCAAGCCATGTTTCCCACCTTCCCCACACCTCCCAAGCCCTGTTTCCCATCTTCCCACCCCGTTAACCCTATTTCCCACCTTCTCCACACCTCCCAAGCCCTGTTTCCCACCTTCTCCACACCTCCCAGACCCTGTTTCCCACCTTCTCCACACCTCCCAAGCCCTGTTTCCCACCTTCTCCACACCTCCCATACCCTGTTTCCCACCTTCTCCACACCTCCCAAGCCCTGTTTCCCACCTTCTCCACACCTCCCAAGCCCTGTTTCCCACCTTCTCCACACCTACCAAGCCCTGTTTCCCACCTTCCCCACACCTCCCAAGCCCTGTTTCCCACCTTCCCCACACCTCCCAAGCCCTGTTTCCCACCTTCCCCACACCTCCCAAGCCCTGTTTCCCATCTTCCCACCCCGTTAACCCTATTTCCCACCTTCTCCACACCTCCCAAGCCCTGTTTCCCACCTTCTCCACACCTCCCAGACCCTGTTTCCCACCTTCTCCACACCTCCCAAGCCCTGTTTCCCACCTTCTCCACACCTCCCAGACCCTGTTTCCCACCTTCTCCACACCTCCCAAGCCCTGTTTCCCACCTTTCCACACCTCCCAAGCCCTGTTTCCCACCTTCTCCACACCTCCCAAGCCCAGTTTCCCACCTTCTCCACACCTCCCAAGCCCTGTTTCCCACCTTCTCCACACCTCCCAAGCCCTGTTTCCCACCTTCCCACCCCTCCCAAGCCCTGTTTCCCACCTTCTCCACACCTCCCAAGCCCTGTTTCCCACCTTCTCCACACCTCCCAAGCCCTGTTTCCCACCTTCTCCACACCTCCCAAGCCCTGTTTCCCACCTTCTCCACACCTCCCAAGCCCTGTTTCCCACCTTCTCCACACCTCCCAAGCCCTGTTTCCCACCTTCTCCACACCTCCCAAGCCCTGTTTCCCACCTTCTCCACAACTCCCAAGCCCTGTTTCCCACCTTCTCCACACCTCCCAAGCCCTATTTCCCACCTTCTCCACACCTCCCAAGCCCTGTTTTCCACCTTCTCCACACCTCCCAAGCCCTGTTTCCCACCTTCTCCACACCTCCCAAGCCCTGTTTCCCACCTTCTCCACACCTCCCAGACCCTGTTTCCCACCTTCTCCACACCTCCCAAGCCCTGTTTCCACCTTCTCCACACCTCCCAAGCCCTGTTTCCCACCTTCTCCACACCTTCCAAGCCCTGTTTCCCACCTTCTCCACACCTCCCTAGCCCTGTTTCCCACCTTATCCACACCTCCCAAGCCCTGTTTCCCACCTTCTCCACACCTCCCAAGCCCTGTTTCCCACCTTCCCACCCCGTTAACCCTATTTCCCACCTTCTCCACACCTCCCAGACCCTGTTTCCCACCTTCTCCACACCTCCCAAGCCCTGTTTCCCACCTTCCCCACACCTCCCAAGCCCTGTTTCACACCTTCTCCACACCTCCCAAGCCCTGTTTCCCACCTTCTCCACACCTCCCAAGCCCTGTTTCCCACCTTCTCCACACCTCCCAAGCCCTGTTTCCCACCTTCTCCACAACTCCCAAGCCCTGTTTCCCACCTTCTCCACACCTCCCAAGCCCTATTTCCCACCTTCTCCACACCTCCCAAGCCCTGTTTCCCACCTTCTCCACACCTCCCAAGCCCTGTTTCCCACCTTCTCCACACCTCCCAGACCCTGTTTCCCACCTTCTCCACACCTCCCAAGCCCTGTTTCCCACATTCTCCACACCACCCAGACCCTGTTTCCCACCTTCTCCACACCTCCCAAGCCCTATTTCCCACCTTCTCCACACCTCCCAAGCCCTGTTTTCCACCTTCTCCACACCTCCCAAGCCCTGTTTCCCACCTTCTCCACACCTCCCAAGCCCTGTTTCCCACCTTCTCCACACCTCCCAGACCCTGTTTCCCACCCTCTCCACACCTCCCAAGCCCTGTTTCCCACATTCTCCACACCACCCAGACCCTGTTTCCCACCTTCTCCACACCTCCCAAGCCCTGTTTCCCACCTTCCCACCCCCTTAACCCTATTTCCAACCCTCCCCACACCTCCCAGACCCTGTTTCCCACCTTCCCAAACCCTATGATGGCGAGCGTCTTGCCACTGAGCGATGTCCCAACAAAGGCATCGCGGTTCCACTGGCCTGCCTTCATCGAAGCATCTGCAAAAACAAAGAATAGCATACATAAATAAATAAATAAACAAAGACATCACGATTCCACTGACCCGCCTTCATTAAAGCATCTGCACAATCAAAAAAGGAGTAACAGAAATAAAATTAAAATGAACCAAAATGAACACGTGCATCGCGTTTCTCCTGACCCGCCTTCATGAAGGCATCTGCACAAACAAAGAAAAGCAGACAGGAAAATATAAATAAACCAATTCATGAAACGCCAGCTTTGGGGAGCCGAGGTGCATGTCAAGGCAGCCTACCAAAGTGTCCAGACCAATAAGCACATGTTTGAGGTCATCGGGGATTCAGATGTTCTGCGCCAGCTGTTATTGCATCCTGCGACAAGGCTTGCATCCTATGGCAAGGCCCATGAGTTCAGGGGCAACAAGTGAAATTGTATGCCTTGAATGGTATTATCTCAGTACTTCTCAATCAGCACATGATGGCAGCCGCGGGGTTTCGGTGGAATAGCGGACCCTGCCACAACAACGGGAGCACATGCAGACACATGGCTCAGTCCTCATGACAGCCTCAGGGGGCTGCCTCCTTCCTAGGCCACTCGACGCAATAGCCAAGTGGCTTGTAGAAGAGTAGCTCAACCGGTAGAGCATAGGATTCTAAATCCTAAGGTTGCAAGTTCAAGTCTTGTTTCTTCAGTCTTCTTTTAGGCTTACACCGGATCCCGCTTTTTTTAAATAAAAAGCCAGGTCACTCCTTGCTAGGTCACTCCTTGCTAGGTCACTCCTTGCTAGGTCACTCCTTATTAGGCCACTCCTTGTTATGTCACTCCTTGCTAGGTCACTCCTTGCTAGGTCACTCCTTGCTAGGTCACTCATTGCTAGGTCACTCCTTGCTAGGTCACTCCTTGCTAGGTCACTCCTTGCTAGGTCACTCCTTGCCATGTCACTCTTTGCTAGGTCACTCCTTGCTAGGTCACTCCTTGCTATGTCACTCCTTGCTAGGTCACCCCTTGCTAGGTCACTCCTTGCTAGGGCACTCCTTGCTAGGTCACCCCTTGCTAGGTCACTCCTTTCTAGATCGCTCCTTGTTAGGTCGCTCAAAGACCTGACACGGTGTCCACTGGTTTAAGTAACCCCAATCCTGAATCGTGACACCCAACCAGCCGGAGGGATACTTGTTCATGCTACTGTGCACGGGAGCGCAGCCCCATCTTCTGCCCCGGGTTTAACCCTTAACCATGAATCATGAAACCCAACTTGCTTCTCAGATGTCAGTTCATGCTACGCTTCATATCACCTGGTTTATACAAGCGCAGTCCCATCTTCTGCCCCGGGTTAAACTCTAAACCATGAATCATGAAACCCAACCTGCCACTTGGATGTCACTTTATGCTATTGTGCACATCCCTTGGAGCAGACAAGCTCAACCCCATCTTCTGCTCTGGGCTAAACCCTAAATCATGAATCCTCACCTGCTACAGGAAGGTTTCTGGTCAGGGCCCACATCAGCGCACTACCATGACACGAAAAACAGAACCCTATATCCTTGATACTTGCGCACCCAAACCGAATCCTTACCAGCTGCTGGGATGTTCCTGGCTAGTGCACACATGAGTGCAATGCCATGCTCTGCAGCCGCGACGGTGTTGGCATTGGGCGCGTTGACGACAAGGCAGCCACACTGTGGAAGCAGGAGGAAAATAAGTGAGAAAACAATCAACCAATTTTTATGAAGGGGGGCTGTACCAGGCGCTGTTCAAAACATTAGAACCAGGGCCCAGGCACAAGCACAACACTACGCACAATGGAGGGGGTGAGTGTTTCAGTGTGTGTCTCTTAAATCTGTTCCAATCAGTTCATAACATTAGAATCAGGGCCCCGACACAAGCGCAACACTACGCACATCGAAGAGGGTGAGTGTGTCAGTGTGTGTCTCTTCAATTTATCCCATGACTCATGTCGACGCATGCTGCTCGCCAGCCAGCCTTGGACTCCACTGACACGCAGCATCCTTCAACCCTAAAGCCTGAACTACAAACAGACAAGTGGCAGATGTAGACCCTAAATATAGTAACGCTAAACACTAGAACCCTTCAAATATAAACCCTACACAATATACCTTCGCCATGAAGATGGCACCCCAAACCCTCGCCATGAAGGTGGCACCCCAAACCCTCGCCATGAAGGTGGCACCCCAAACCCTCGCCATGAAGGTGGCACCCCAAACCCTCGCTATGAAGGTGGCACCCCAAACCCTGGCCATGAAGGTGGCACCCCAAGCCCTCGCCATGGAGGTGGCACCCCAAACCCTCGCCATGAAGGTGGCACCCCAAACCCTCGCCATGAAGGTGGCACCCCAAACCCTCGCCATGGAGGTGGCACCCCAAACCCTCGCCATGGAGGTGGCACCCCAAACCCTCGCCATGAAGGTGGCACCCCAAACCCTCACCATGAAGGTGGCACCCCAAACCCTTGCCATGAAGGTGGCACCCCAAACCCTCGCCATGGAGGTGGCACCCCAAACCCTCACCATGAAGGTGGCGCCCCAAACCCTCGCCATGAAGGTGGCGCCCCAAACCCGCGCCATGAAAGTGGCGCCCCAAACCCTCGCCATGAAGGTGGCACCCCAAACCCTCACCATGAAGGTGGCACCCCAAACCCTCGCCATGAAGGTGGCACCCCAAACCCTCGCCATGAAGGTGGCACCCCAAACCCTCGCCATGGAGGTGGCACCCCAAACCCTCGCCATGAAGGTGGCACCCCAAACCCTCGCCATGAAGGTGGCACCCCAAACCCTCGCCATGAAGGTGGCACCCCAAACCCTCGCCATGAAGGTGGCACCCCAAACCCTCGCCATGAAGGTGGCACCCCAAACCCTCGCCATGAAGGTGGCATCCCAAACCCTCGCCATGAAGGTGGCACCCCAGACCCTCGCCATGAAGGTGGCATCCCAAACCCTCGCCATGAAGGTGGCACCCCAAACCCTCGCCATGAAGGTGGCATCCCAAACCCTCGCCATGAAGGTGGCACCCCAAACCCTCGCCATGAAGGTGGCATCCCAAACCCTCGCCATGAAGGTGGCATCCCAAACCCTCGCCATGAAGGTGGCATCCCAAACCCTCGCCATGAAGGTGGCACCCCAAACCCTCGCCTTGAAGGTGGCACCCCAGACCTGATGCATAGCATGGATCACAATCCACACACAACACTCTGTCTGTTGCTCACATTAACATGGCCTGGCCCTTTTGAAACAGGCCATCCATCCATGCTGCCGCAACAGTACCCACCCTCACACCTCTGTGGCTGCTGCAAGATCCACATTGTCGATGCCCACACCAGCCCTGCCGACCACTTTGAGGCGGCCACGGGAGGCATCAAACACCTCACGGGTGACCTGCAGGGGAAAGCAGGTGAAGGGGAGGCGTATTTGAGTGAAGGAGTTTAAGACTAGGAGGCATCAATCACCTCACGGGTGACCTTCAGGGGTGGAACTGTGGAGGTGCACAATTGTGAGGCTTCAAGGACCAGGGAATAGGGTATAGGAGGCATCAAACACCTCATGGGTGACCTGCAGGGAGGTAGGTGAGTGGGAGCGTGTACGCGTTAGGGGTTAAGGAGTTGAGGAGTTAAGGACTTCAGGAGTCAACGACAAGGGACGAGACCTCAAACTACCAAGGGACATGCAGCAGGGGAAGTGCACAGGCGTGAGGATACAAGGGTCTAGCTAGGGCAAGTGTTAAATAGACCTGGCAAATTAATTTACTAACAAGTTATCTCCTGCTTGAAACAGGAGGGTCCAGCAGCGTCACGGGGAGCGCGCTTAGAGAGCTTTTAATGTGTACAACACTGCCAAGGGTTCAGGCTTTGGTACCCTTGCCTAGTCCCTGAGGTCCTAAACCCTGAAGGCCTGAACCCTACATTGAATATCTTAGGGTCAGCATGCCTGGCTGAAGAAGGGTGTAAGATTAAAATTTGAAAGTTGAGGAAGATGAAGTTGCCGGTGTTTAGGCCTTTAAACCCTACCTTTGTTGCCGATCGCACAATGAGCGCGTCTGCCTGGGGTATCCGCCGCAGGAGCTCCTCGGGGCCAAGGTCAAAGCACTCATCCACATCCACGTATCTGGACAGCATGTCAATACCTGCACACAGGCGAGAGAAAGGGCGAAATGAAATATCTGGACAACAGGTCAATGCCTGCACACAGGCAAGAGAGTGGGTGCGTGATAGGATGAAATAGATGAAAGGGCAGCGCAGGAGAGGGTCAAAGCGAAGAAGGTTTATGACTAATATGAGGGTCAAAGCGAAGAAGGTTTATGACTAATATGAGGGTCAAAGCGAAGAAGGTTTATGACTAATATGAGGGTCAAAGCGAAGAAGGTTTATGACTAATATGAGGCGCGACAGGGCGAGCTCATTCCAATCTCAGAACCTTTGCAGTTCAAGTGGCGGCAAGAGTCGTGATCTGTAACCCAATAGCAGGGGCCGCATGCCAGGGCCTTCAGTACCAAAGTTGGTGGACCATGGGAATGCATGGCAATGCAGCATATTCCAGGGCGCTGCAAGCCAAGGGGCCGTGTAGGGCTGCATTATATTTCATGGTGTTGCACTGGGTTGCATGGGCTGCATGGGGTTACATGGGATTGCATGGGGTCGCATGGGGGTGCATGACGCTGCACGGGGTTGCATGGGGCTGAAATTTCATTGAATCATATGGGAGCATCATGTCGTCCTCCCTCATCGCCCTTCACCGAATCTCACCTGTGTGTCAAGCTTCTAGTGACCCTTATTCCTACCCTAACCCTAACCCCGACCTTGACTCCAAGCCCTGGATTTAAACCTAACCCTGACCCTGACCCTGACCCTCACCCTGTCCCTAACCTTAACCCCGACCCTGACCCCAAGCCCTGGATTTATCTCTAAACCTGACCCTAAACCTAAACCTTGCTCTTACCCTGACCCAGGCCCTGACACTAACCCTGAACCTAAGCCGAGATTTTATCTCACCTGCTTGCCCAAGCTTCTCAGTGATCAAAACCATCGGCCTGTCAGCTTCGACTGGAATATGACAAAGGTGGGGAGGAGGCAGGCCGTAAAATAATTAATATGACAGCAAGGGGCAGCATCAGGCTTTCCTGCATATAATACATACTTCTATAGTGGAGGATTCAAGGTGGAAGCTGCCCCCATGACCCCCACCATGGACATTGTCTTCGTCATAACATATGTGGGAAGATCAGGTTCTGAATTGGACAACAAGGGGCAACATTAAGCTGGCATGCAAGGCCTAGGGATAGAGGGCGCGAGGGGTGCAAGAGCCATCGTTGAAAAGAAAAACGTGGCTTTGCATTTGTCATGATGGGTGAAATAGTATGCACTATTGCACAGGGTCCCCCTCCTTCCCCCCAGTTGGTGCAGGCAGTTTGCATCATGGGCTTCTGGGGATCATTCCCACGCTACTGCTCCGTGGTTGTGTGTTGGTTACTCGCCCAGGGGTCACTGTTTTTTGTTTGCTTGGAATACGGGTTCATGCCCCATGCATGAACTGTGATGCTCTGCTGGACTGTGAACGCCTCACAACACTTCCCATCAGACATTGCCCGCACCCTAGGCTACAGAGGCTGTCACAAGTTCACAATGCCCTCAAGGGAGAAGAGGGAGGCCTTTCATGGATTACAGTCCGTGCGGAGCCCCCTAGAGCCCCCCAGGGAGGCTCAGTCCGTGCAGCGCCCCCCCTGGATTGCAGTCAGTGTGGAGCCCCCCTAGCCAGACACACCTACCTGCATGGACTGAGACAGACGGCCGCGGGCGGACTGACCGCACAGGCCTCGGTCGACATGCCAGCAGCTGCGAATCGGTGATTGGAAGATTGTGAACAATGAGTGACAGGCGTGGGACCACTCAGAGATCAGGATAATGCTATAACAGCGAAGTCAGCTATAATAGTTATAACAGCCGTAGTCAGCTATTAAGCTAAGACAGCTAAGTCAGGTTGACGCAGTAACAGCTCCTCAACGCTCTGGAACGGCATCGTCATTTTGAGGGGGCTCTCCATTTCAAGGTGCCTTACCCCGCTCAAGCCTTGAAGGGCCTGGGCTGGATGGCTGCCCGCAGGCCATGGACAAGAAAGGTGATTTGCACCGCCGGCCAATGCAGTGGGTGCAATGATGCACCATTGGCTCAACAGGTGATCAGAGGTGCAGGGGGTCAGGGGGTCATGGGGTCATGGGGTCAGGGGTCAAAACCTGGTGGTGACATTGGGCACAGTCAGAGCGCTCTGCAGCGCTGGTCCGGTGCATTGAACAATTTTGGTTTTACTTAACCTTTGGCAGTACGAACACTACTGGGCATGCATGCAAAGCTGGATGCGTGCAGATCTGTGCCATGTGTCGGTGAGCATGCAAGAAAGTGACAGCTCTTGGCCTACCCAAGCATCGCAAAGCAGACATGCAGGAGGTTCAGATGCATCCCATCAACGCGGGCATGCATAGAAGAAGATATGGGAATTGCATTTTTTGATGCAAGTTGTTATTTTCTTCGTCTTTTACAAGCGGTAGATTCATCTATTGCTTGGCTGCATGGCTTTGTGAGGTATCTGACTGTAGGTTCAGCCAAAAACATGATCGCAGATAGCATTTCTATGCGTGCATGGAGTGTACAACCCCATGCAAGCGTTTGATTTGGTTTGAACAGGACCCCTTAAGCTCCTGAGCATGACGCACCCTGGTTTGCCGCTGGCTTAGGCCATGCGCTCGCATTGTCCACTGCTTGCCCTCCTCCCTGGTGGCAGCTAGTCAGACTGGGGATGGATCCAAAAGTTTGATATATATTGGATCAGATGTGCTAGAGGCAACGTCCCTAAGGTGCTGTCGTAGCAGTTGCCTGCGTTGGAGTGTGAACTTGGCGGCAGGGAAGGATCACTGGAGTCAGTGCGGTGCGAGGGTCGAAATACTGGCGATGGTTAGACTTGGATGCCTCTTGAGTTCTTGTGAGATTTGTATGGATCCACGATCCGTTTCGGAATCTAAATTATGCCGACCAAGCAATGATTTCTTCCGACATGACACAAAAGGTCGTGGCAAGCCCGTCGCAGCACGTCCCGTCGCGTCCGTCCTTCATGTTCCGCCTTCTACCAGCTTCCAACATACGCAACTCACAACACTTGACTAAATTTAACATCCTCCCCACTAAACAGGTGAGGCATTGATACAATGGCACGTCCATGCAGTAATGATTGGACACCTGCTCGAAGTCGCGCCTCCAATCAAGGCTGAGGTTCCCTGCCACAGGAAAACGTGTAATCCTCTGATGTAATCCTTCTCCAATTCAATCCGCAGTCTATACTTATACCAAGCATACAGCAAAGATATGCACAACCGCCAGATCTTGTCGGCGAAGAGCCGCTCTGCCCAGGTGGGTCAGGGCCGTGGCTCGCAGGCCCTTACGCATGTGCGTAATATTTTCTGCCACACGCCCTGGGCACTCGTCATTCACATGATGGTGCCCTGAAGGAGCTGTTCATCGTGTTCAGGTCAAGCCTAGCACGACTCCAGCGAAGCCGTCCGTCGTCCTTTCGACCCACGTGTCTGTCCCAGGTGCGTTGCAGTCAATGGCTCAAGGATGACCCCCTCCAGCGCCTGCCACCATGCGCGCAAAATGCTGCAGCGGTTTCCAGATATGCGTCTCCTTTGTACCCTCTGTCCTCCTCCCCTGATGACTCCGGTTTTTTTGTTGGCGATCGCCGGTTTGAAACCCCATGCCGGATCTGGCGTCCCGACCGCGGACCCTGTTGTCTTTCGAGACCTGTGGATCACAAACTTGAGTTGTGTCAATCTGGATGGCTGTCGAACCGTATTGATGGCTGGTGTAGCTTTGAATCTCTGCTCGCATGAGCTTTGTAGAGTTGCTAGGCCCATGCCCTGCATGAGATCCATTACATGGTAAGCACGCAAGATATCCGGCGCAGTGCATGGGCCTAGCAACGATGCAAGGCAAACCTACCTGTAACATTCCAGCAGGTTGGCGGGATGAAAACTGGCTTCCTGCTGGTACCACTGTTCATTTTAGTGCAGAACCAGGCAGGCCACTAGGGAGTAACAACTAGGTTGCTTGGGTGGCCTGCAACTAGTGGCCCGGGCAGCAAAGCTTGCTGCACACGGCCCTATGGCCGCGATGTAGCTGAAGAACTGCATGTGACCTACCTGCATGTGCCAGCACGTCTGCTACCTGCCTACCTGGTCATATTTCTTCTCATGCACACTGACTCATGCAGTCATGAATGGTACAGCTGATTTTATGATACAGCTGTCGAGCTGTGTGATTGTCCCCATGTAAGATCCTTATGAGGTCATGGTCCTCAAAAGGTTGCCCTTCTGTATCTAATTCATTTGCTAGCAAGCCGGACAAAATGACTGGAATTCATTCTGCCCTCTCCCCCATTAGGTCAGATCCGCCACTCGCGTTACGTCACAGTCACTGCTCAGGATGATGACGAAATCGTTCTGCTTGAGAGGGCCCTGACCATTGCCAAGGAGCGTGCGGCCAAGGCCAAGGCAGCCCCGCCCGCTGCAGCGGCTGGCTCCACTAACGGCTACTCCGGCGCTGCCTTCTCAGTCAAGACCTTTAATGCAATCAGCCCGGTGGGCCTCAAGCGCTTCCCATCAGGCAAGTTCACAGCTGCACGGGGAGCTTATAATCTCTCTCGGTGTGACGGAGTTCGAGCGGCGGACGCTTTGTTCAAGAAGAAGAATGGAGGGTGAAGGGATCATTGCGGCATGGCCTGAGGCTGCGTCCCAGCCCCAAGTGTCATCAGCTTGACCAGTGATTTTAATTTTAAGTGTAGGAATAAATTAAAATGCACACTGGTGTAAGAAAGTGTGAAATGGAAATGCACAAGCGCCAAGGCGAAGCCTTGATGGGAGGGGTGCGAAGGGGCGCCCGAGCCCCCCCGCCTGGGGGTCCTGAGGGCACCCTCCGGTGGGGGTTATCAAGAAAGAAATATATCTGTCCGGTCACCTGACAGGGGGTTCAGCAAAACCACGCGCCTTGCCGCTGAGTGAGGCAAATCACCTACCTCAGGGATTGTTAGTCCACCATAATCTGTATCAGGGAATCTGTTTGATCCTGACACTCGGCTTGAGGGATTCATAAAACTGAAGGTATCTTCTGTGCACCTTTCAGGCAAGTACGCCGTCGCTGGCGAGATCAACCAGCTTCCCAGCTCCCCCATGGCCATCATGCTGCGCTCCCACCAGCTGAAGCAGGAGGAGGTTGCGCCTACAGTGCGCTGCATTGTACGCTGCGGTGCCGGAGTGAACAACATCCCCGTCTCCAAGATGACGGAGCTGGGCATCCCGGTGTTCAACACACCCGGCGCCAACGCCAACGCGGTCAAGGAGCTGGTGGTGTGCTCGCTGCTGCTGGCGTCACGAGGGATCCTCGAGGGCAATGCCCACGTCAACAACGTCATCAACAAGGAGGAGAACGTGAGGGGGGGAGGGGGGTGGAAGGGGGGGTCAACAAGGAGCAGAAAGTGTGGGGGAAGAGGGGGAGGAGACTAGAGGGGAGGTCTAAAGGTTGGGATTTACCAAAGGAGGGGATGGGTCATCCAAGTGGTCGAGAGCCTGTGAAGATCAGCTAGGGAGATCTGTGAAAATCAGCTAGGGAGATTGAAAGCCTGACGACTTCAGGTGAAAAGCAGTATTCCCACAAGCTCTTCCTGTCTGTACTCTCTTGCTCTTTCGAAACAATCTTGTTGGCAGATATACAGGGTTTGGTATATAAGCATACACGCTTACATGACAAACTAATTAACTAAACGAGCTTACATAAGGACACCGATCCTAGTGGTATGCATTAAACAAGCTTGTTTAAGAACCCTGGGGCTCTCGACTAGGGTTTTTCATGCGCTCAGGCTTCACCTCCTTGGATCTCCTTTTTTTATCTGTTCTGAGACGTGTCATTTTGTCCCTGTGGTGGATATGCAGATGGATTACGAGAAGATTGCCAAGCGGATTGAGAAGGACAAGTCCATGTTTGTCGGCTCTGAGATTGAGGGCAAGACGCTAGGTACAGAATCCTGATGGGCAGCTGTATGACACAACCATGAAACAGAATTTTCTGTCTGACACAACCATGCATCCACGGCAGTGTGGAACATGTACCCAGAAGGCAGGGGCTGGATTATTGAGCCCATGAGGCAAGGGCTTGTGCGAAGCCAGGGCTCACTCATGCAGCTGACCAGGCCGCTGCCCCTAAACACGCACTGACCCTGCAACGTTGAAACCTAAGGAGGGAGGGGGGTACTGAGCACAGAAGGACAGGCCACAGGGGCTTAGGGAGGGGAGGGGGGTACTGAGCACAGAAGGACAGGCCACAGGGGCTTAGGGAGGGGAGGGGGGTACTGAGCACAGAAGGACAGGCCACAGGGGCTTAGGGAGGGAGGGGGGGGTACTGAGCACAGAAGGGCAGGCCACAGGGGCTTAGGGAGGGAGGGAGGGGGGTACTGAGCACAGAAGGACAGGCCACAGGGGCTTAGGGAGGGAGGGAGGGGGGTACTGAGCACAGAAGGACAGGCCACAGGGGCTTAGGGAGGGAGGGGGGGTACTGAGCACAGAAGGACAGGCCACAGGGGCTTAGGGAGGGGAGGGGGGTACTGAGCACAGAAGGACAGGCCACAGGGGCTTAGGGAGGGAGGGGGGTACTAAGCACAGAAGGACAGGCCACAGGGGCTTAGGGAGGGAGGGGGGGTACTGAGCACAGAAGGACAGGCCACAGGGGCTTAGGGAGGGAGGGGGGGTACTGAGCACAGAAGGACAGGCCACAGGGGCTTAGGGAGGGGAGGGGGGCACTGAGCACAGAAGGACAGGCCACAGGGGCTAAGGGAGGGAGGGGGGTACTGAGCACAGAAGGACAGGCCACAGGGGCTTAGGGAGGGGAGGGGGGTACTGAGCACAGAAGGACAGGCCACAGGGGCTTAGGGAGGGGAGGGGGGTACTGAGCACAGAAGGACAGGCCACAGGGGCTTAGGGAGGGAGGGGGGTACTGAGCACAGAAGGACAGGCCACAGGGGCTTAGGGAGGGAGGGGGGGTACTGAGCACAGAAGGACAGGCCACAGGGGCTTAGGGAGGGAGGGGGGGTGCTGTGTACACTAGGTCCGAACACATGCACACAAATAACGCTTGGCCCTCAAGCATCAAAACTATTCACTCCTCATGCAACCACCAACAACGAACAGTGAATGCTGTCCCGCGGATATGTTGACGCTGTATCTAAAGCATATGCCGGACACAATATTTGGTAGGCTGTTTTTTTTAATTAGGATCTCGGGCAAGCTCTGAACCCTGATTTTTACTCTTTTCCTGACTGCCGCTCCCAGGTGTGATAAATGACGGTTGGTACGAGCTGCACTGCCACTAGGACATTTTGTACAAGATGTCCTAGTGGCAGTGCAGCTCGTACCAACCTTCTAACATACGTCTTTCCATTCACCCTGAACCCTGATTTAGACTCTCTTCCCGACCGCTGCTCCCAGGTGTGTCTGGTGAATAGATCTTTCCATTCACCCTCAACCCCAAAACTCCACTGTGCCATGTAGGTGTGGTTGGTCTCGGAGCCATTGGCGGCAAGGTGGTCAACGCTGCGCTGGCGCTGGGCATGAATGTGATTGGCTTTGACCCGGTGCTCTCTCTGGATGCTGCCTGGAAGCTGCCTGGAGACCGCATGCAGCGCGCAAACAACCTGGAGGACCTGCTCAAGGTGGGTGGACCTGGTGCCTGGATATTAGGGCATATGACTGCCCTGAATTAGGTCATAGGATTGACCTTTGTGGGTGGACCTGGTGCCTGGATATTAGGTCATAGGATGGATCTGTGCCTGCATGGAATGTTAGCCATGCCTAACGCTGTCGTCTTATCCATCTCACCCTTCTGATCAGGGGACGTGCGGTTATTGCCTTAAAGACCTGCTCTGGTTGGGCGCATGAATGGAGTGTTAAGTTTAGTTTCCCCCTAGAAGTTGGGCGCGTGAATGGAGTGTTTAGTTCAGGGTTCCCAACATCTTCCGTTACCCCTGCTGTGATGACTGTCACCCCAGGATGCCCATCCCCTGATGCGCCCTCACGGTACCCGACAGCAAAAGTGCCACCCACCACCTGACTAAGGCAACAAATCTCCTGCTTATCAAACTGCTGAGACTTGAACTCCGTCCCTGCTCCCCGTAGGTGTCTGATTACATCACAGTGCACGTGCCCTACATCAAGGGAGCAACCCACCACCTGCTCAATGCCACAAATCTGCCGCTCTGCAAGCCCGGTGTGCACCTGCTGAACTTTGCACGCGGGGAGATCATTGATGGAGAGGCGGTCAACGACATGTACAAGAGCGGAGCGTTGACAGGTGGGAGCCGGGGGCTGCTTATTAACGGTTGTGTCGATGTCTGCATCGTACAATTCGTTGGTTTACATACTTACAGTGTTCTTTTATCTTACGCTAGCCAAGTTATCTCCAACTCTCATGTGCCTTGTATTTTGTTCAAGTCGCACAATGAACCCACCCCACCCCACCCCATCCTACTCAACCCCGTAGCTCCCTCTTGAACTTAAATCCGAAATCCTGCCCCCTCCTGCTCCACCTCCCACCCTTGAGCCCTCCCCCAGTTCACCCTTAAGCCCTTTACCTTCCTGCCCCCCCCCTCAAGCCACCCCCCTCCTGATCCACAGGGAAGTACGTCTCTGACTTTGCCGACCCCAACCTGTCCGGCCACCCCCGGCACCTGGTCCTACCCCACCTGGGCGCCTCCACCGAGGAGGCCGAGGACAACTCCGCCGCCATGGCCGCCGAGACCATCATGGACTTCCTGGAGACTGGCTCCATCCGCAACTCAGTCAACTTCCCCCAGACGGTCCTTGAGAAGAAGCCGGACCACGTGGGCGGCAGGCTGTGCATCGTGAACAAGAATGAGGCTGGCGTGCTGGGGCAGATCACGACGTTCATGGGCTCCAAGGACCTGAACATCGAGCAGCAGATCAACACGTCCAGGGGAGACATTGCGTACACAGTCATTGATATCGGCACTGTGGACGACCCCGCGGGCTTGCAGGTGAGAGGGTTGAAGTGTGAGCATTATATCAGGATTCGAAGGGGAGATATTGCGTACACTGTCACTGATATCGGCACTATGGATGACTCCGCGGGCCTGAAGGTGAGAGGGTTAAGGCTTGAGCAGTAGATAAGGACTTAGGGCGACCCTACAGCCTACAGGTGTCGGGTGTAAGACTGGGCGGAAAGGAGAGGAGAATGGGGGTTTGGAGGCTGGAGGCTGGAGCAGAAATAGTTGATGACACCTTTTAAGCTGAACCCTGTGGCTGGGTGGGAATTTGCAAGAGGAGGGTTAGGGGTTCTGTATCCTAGGCCTCCAAGGGCGTCACGGCCGGGAAATATGGGGGAGGAGATCAGAAGGGCATGCCCAGGGTTAAATGGCAGGAGTAGTGTTTGGCCGGCTTGCCCGGCACTCTCTTCTGTGTGGCCCTGCGACCCTAGGCCCTTACTAGAAGGCTTTCCGGTGGCAGTGTTGGCCTTGTGACACCCTTGGGCTTGCTGTACGCGCCACACTGTGTGCCCAGCAGTCAACACAGCAGCGCAGAAGGCCATGCAGGTAAAAGGCTGTTCCGCTCTGATGGTCATAGGGTCCAAGATTGTGTGGAACTGTCACAAGAGTGTGATGTGTGCAATAGCAAGTGCCCGTTAGCCTTTTTGTCCATCCTGGCTATACAAACTGGCCTCTGTTGTGACATGGAGCTTGCCACCTTCTGTCTATCCATCATCCTGCTTCGTAGCTCTTGCGTGACCCTGGTCTAACAAACTGATATTTTGTGTGGCAGGCTGAGCTCGCCGCCTTCTGCCCGGCCATCATCTCCTCCCGATTCCTTGGCAGTGTCTTCAATGACGCCATTGGGCAGCCTGGACCTTACTTCTACGTCAGCTGGGCAAAGTAGAGCGAGGCGCGAGCTGATCTCTGCACAGAGTGACCGCCAGCCAGCGGGGGTAAATGAACAAAGAAAGAATCAGGCTAGCTTGGTCTTGCTTAGCAGGCCAGCCGTCATCTGATGTGGATGTAGGGTTGGTCCTGTGAACCTTGGTAATTAAAAAAATGTCGGTTAATGACGGGACTCTTGTTGGCCCTGCTCAAAAAGGCTTGGCTGCATGGGTATTTCCGCTGGTTGAAAAGTCGATAAGCGGATATTTGGATGTCCTGTGTGGAGTGCTGGCAGACATGTCTCTGGGGCTTCCATCCCGGCCCATCTGTAGGCCTTTTAAAGTTGGGTTAATGACATAACACCATTTACATTTGGGTTAAAGCATCAATTCATCCATACTTATGTTTGTGTTATTCGGAGGGGAATGTGGGCCTCTGACAGTTCCTGCCAGCCTAGACTGGGAGAGGCGAAAGGCAGCCTATTGACATCATATTTTGTTGTGTCTTCTTAGGCAAGCAGTACCCTGACTTCAACAATTCGAACTATCTATCTCCTGCTACTGGTATCACGGCTATGCGTAGCGTCCACACTTTAATGTCCGTTGTGCCAACCTGATTGGGCCCGGAGGTTTGTGCCTGCAAACTAAACCTTCCCTCCAGCAACACTCAAATCTGTCAGTTTGCTATCCCCTAGCTGTCTACTTGTTGGGGAATTACCTTATTTGTACAGCCCAGGTCACCCGGTGAGGCATATGTTTAGAACGGTGCATACCCGCTGAGCCCAGCTGGACGCTCGGCCACGTGGGGCTGATAGGGAAAGAAAGACTAGGCTCAATTCCAGCCACCATGCACGAGGGCAGGCATATGTACCCACAAATTTGTTCGGACTGACAGAACATGATTGGTGCAGCGAGGCCCTAGGGTGTATCCCCTACGGTCCGTGGCAGATCACTCAAAACAGGTTTTTCTTGGGTGCAAAAACATTCAGCCCGTTTGTTACCAGCTGTGCTTCGCGCCCGAAGCCCAAGGTCAGAGCATTTTGTCGTTGTTTAGAGGGGTCACAAGCTGGATCGTTATGACCGGCTAACCTAGTTACTCAATGGCGTTCTGCCTCCGTGAATGTTAAGTGTCAAAAATCGAATGATGGTGCCTTCGGAGTGCAAACCGGTATCACAATAAGTGGACGTTTTTTTACAAGTGAATAAGGTTGCATTGAAAGAGTGGCTTGCATTGGAGCAACGACTCTGAAGTGGTCAGCCAAGTTGATTAGGAAGAAATGAAAACGTGCATCACACCCATTTGAGCGGTGCCATTCTATTATTTACATGCCACACAAAACAGACGACACATGTTGCCACTGTCATCCACGCTCTAAAAATGATGGGTAGGGCCATGAACTCCATATGCACTCCGGTCACCCCTTGTTGGTCACATATCCTACACGACGCAATTAAATGAACCATGTTTGCCTAACAACAAAAGCAAAATCATGCCCATCATGGCATGATTGAGCTTTGATCTTCATCTATGACACGACTCATGGAACTCCACCTCACATCTTGGCGTCCAACAATGCCCCTCTGCATAGGAGGAGATAGATGCGACTATGGAACAAAAGATTCCTAACGGTTGATCCCCCTTGTTTATCCTGACAGAGAAGGTCAAAATCAGAGGAGCACACCTATCCAAGCAATCGAGACCGCATCTATACTACCATTTTGCTTTGGCCCTCCCAAGTGTGGATTATACGTGGTTGTATTTCAATTTCAAATGTTGAGAACCACATAGTTTCGAATTCATGCCGCCCCTCTGCCTCGCCCCAGCCTCTTCACCATGCCAAGGTTGTTAGCGACCCCGTCCCTTTTAGGCCCTAGGTTTCACTAGCTTTCACCGCTTGGTCACCAGTGGGCAACGGCACGTTCAACGCCATCAGTGCCCCCTCCGCCTGCTCCCTGACCCCCGGCGAACTTGATTTGAGCAACGCCATGAGGGCAGGTACGCCCCCCTCGCTCACTATCTGTTCTGCATCCTCCTTTCTGTGGAACGCCAGAGACCACAACGTCCCCGCCGCATGCTCCTGCACCTCCGGTGAGCCTGAGCTCGTCGCCCCCACCAATGCAAAGATGGCGTCCTCATCAACCATTTCTGCTCGCAACTCCTCGTCCTGAGCTATGTTGGCATCGCAGCGGCAAGGGGCACCATCACCTCCACAGGGAGATCATCCTCTGTCATAGCTAACAACATATTCAGCAAGGCCGACCACGGCTGCACCTCCTTCACCGTGAACTTGTTGAGCACGGCCGTTATGTTCTGTAACCCGCCTGCGGCCTGCTCGGCCAAAAGCTCGCAGCCACTCGACAGCTGGTCCACTAAGTAATGTACAGCGCCGCAGTGCGCAAGCTCCTCGCAACACTCAACTGCCAACATGAGATTCCGCAACGCCCCTGCTGTTTGGCAGTTGGCCTGTAGCCAGTAAAGATCCGGCTCACCCAGATCCGGCTCCCCCAACGCGTAGTCCAGAAGATCCGACAGCAACGGGACAATGCCTTGCTCCAGCGCCGCAAGCCTATTGCCCTCGTGCAGAAACAAATTACGGAGCGCCCCGGTTGCATGTTCCACCATACGCGGATCCAAGCAGCGAGGATCCAACACAGGCCGATCTACACCTTGCTGCACATCATCATCTGGGTCCAAATCCTCACCACATGGGGAAACAGGAACAACCTCCCTGAGAACTGCGATGATAGCTGGCAGGCAGCTGCTGGCGGTGGCTTGAAGCTGACTGTCATCTGCTGACGCTATGTTTTGCAATACCCCCATGGCCTGTGCCCGTATCGAGCTAGTCTCCCCTCCCCGAATGAGCCGCACCAGCACATCAACAGCTCCTGCCTCGACAAAGCCAAGCTGGCCCTGGATGTCGAACGTCATGAACAAGGCAGACGTCATGGCCTGCTCCGCGACATCGCTCAAGCCGCTTCCCATCAGGGTGACGATGTCCGGGTAGGCCCCGGCAAGCGAAACCTGGGCGAGAGCCCTCGGGTCGGACGCCAGCATGGACAGGACCCAAACCGCGGGCCCGAGGACCTTCTCACATCTTGAGCGCAACATGCACAACAAGGACGGCAACGCACCCGCCTTGATGATCTCATCCTTGTTGCAATTGTCCGATGACAGGAACCCTAGGGCAACGGCTGCATACGCGTCAAGCCCGGCCTCCTTAAGCAGCGGGACA
The DNA here is from genome assembly GCA_037349105.1 of Limnomonas spitsbergensis. Taxonomy (NCBI): domain Eukaryota; kingdom Viridiplantae; phylum Chlorophyta; class Chlorophyceae; order Chlamydomonadales; genus Limnomonas; species Limnomonas spitsbergensis. The sequence goes on from JAYJMM010000054.1 coordinate 67,731, forward strand.
AGCGCAGGGATGGCGCCAGCCTCGTCACCCTCCCCGTCCATGTCATCGTTTTCCCAAATGGCGCTCATAGCCGACACAGATGTCCTCCGCACCGCAACAGAGTATGAAGCCTGCACGTGGAGGACGAGGAAGGGCACAACGCCCGATTTCTTGACCTGCAGCTTGATGTCCTCTCTCATGGCCAGGGACAGCAGCGCCTGTGTACAGGCTTGGATTACATCCTCTGCATGAGATGCCATGCAGCGGACAAGGGCAGGGATGGCCCCTGCGGCGACCAATTGGGCACTGGTGTTTGGTCGCTGCAAAGATTCCTAAGGGCCTGACTGAGCCGCCATGACCTGCACGTCCACCGAACTGGCTGCCAACATTCCAATCAAGCGTGGAAACGCCCCCGCACTTTAGATATGGACATGGGGGCGGACGTTCATGGCAAGGTTCCCCAAATTACATGATGCAAGACCCTGAACGAGCGACGACTTGGATCCCATTGACCATACGAGCGGGGGAAGAGCGCCGGCGCTGATGACGATATATTGTATATCTGCTCGCTGGGCGCTCGCTGAGGCCAACAAATCAGCCGCTCGAACTCTTTCTGTCATGGAGCCCGACGTCAGTTGCCTAACCATTCTCTTCAGCGTCTTGAAGATTTCAGCCTACGCGGAGCCACACAGAAATGCTGTTTTCAGTGTGCACGAGGAATTGTGCCTTCTTCTTCAGATCTCCAGCTTGACTTGGCTTAATGATATCTAAATGATGTGACATGAACATTGCATGGTCCTTGCTCTTGCAGGATTTTCAGAATTTATTATTAGGATGAATCGAAATTCACATTTGCAACAAGGTTCCCTTTTTACTCAGACTCTCAAGCAACTAAGGAGACTCTTAAGCAACTAAGGAGACTCTCAAGCAACTAAGGAGACTCTCAAGCAACTAAGGATGCCCCAAGGGACCCACACTATTCTCAAAATGAAGCCACCACATTTGGTACGTCATCACTTCACATGTGGGGGATGCATTCAAAATGAAACTCACTTGAGTGTGCATGCAAACCAATAGAATGGCTTGTGTGCATCTGAGTGGACTTTGATCTAGGAGCATATTATGCCATGCATCTGACTTAGTCCTTTGAAGTGAGCGGCGTCGATGGCAGTGCTTCATTTAGTGGGCAAAAGACCACCTGCAGGGGGCCGCTGGGCGGCCACCATTGGGCCAATTGGGACAAAATCTTGACCAACCTATGGCCGGTGGCCCGAGAAGCAGGACTTGCTGCCCCCATAGGCCGTGATGTAGCTGAATTGTGGCTGAAGCGCGCTAAAAGAAACACTGGTGGATGGTGTTGGCTTGTGCAAGAGCCTTGATGAGGAGTTAACAAAGATGAAGGAGCTTGTGTAGGAAAGATCACTTTTATTCTTAATGTTTGGGATCCAGTGCTGTGCACTTGCGCCGTAATTCAGAGATCGAATTGGTAATTACGGTCCCTTCCGGGTAAAAATAGCTGAATTTGCCTTGAAATTACAGTGGCTGAAATTCAGCTACGTAATTCAGCCACCGAAAGGACTGTAATTGGCACAACACTGGTTTGGGAGCTTCAGTTAGACTTAAGCTGCAACCCGACATTCAGCTAAACTGACCTTTGACGGACCAAACTGCCAAACTAAATTTTGTTACAACTGACGGATGTCTTCAGACATGTGGCAAAGGCTCACAATGGACAATCGCTCTGACCAGGTGGATCTTATGCTGATGCCATGCATGGCGCCATGCATAGTACTAGTGCCATGCATGGTGGCCGCTTGCTCCGCATCTCTCCCATTTGGAAACTTCCGATGCAGCGACCCTGCCTTCCTGTATGTACTTGCCGCTGAGGCCCAATGTCCCACCAGTCTCCCTGACGCGAGCGTTACTCATGGATGCCAAAGCTGTAGCAGGGGCCTGAGCTGGGGCTTCCAAGGCTGTGTGGCAGATACGTCTTGGGAGCTTAAATCTGCCCACAGCCATGGGTTCGGGGTTCAGGCTTCGGTTATTAGGGTTGAGGGTCTACGGTGAGTATGCATAGGAGGATGCATGGGGAGATGCATGGAGAAGATGCATGTGGGAGATGCATGGGGACGAGCATGGGGTGATGCATAAGATACCGCATATGCTGCATTTCATAGGCCCCAGAAATACCAGATGTATGTACGCGACCAGCATTCTAGATTCACCCATATTGACTCTAAAAGCCCAAGTAAATTGGGAGGCAAGACAAGTTCAAGCGTAGACATAAATGACGAGTCCTGATTTGAAATTTTGTGTACGTGTATTGAAATAACAACTATTATTGACCTCGATGTGATTTTAAGAGGAGAGGTTCTGTGTAGCTTCTTTATAACCTCGACATATATTGGGGTCACTTGACTTTGAAGGGTCTGTTCGAAGGGTAGTTCAATGAGTGGGTAGATCCACACAAACTTGATTCGGCTGACCTGAACGAACCGCTTATAGCGGTTATGATTTATGTTTGCCTGTGGGCCTGCCGGGTCCTGAGATTTCAGAACTTGGGACAGGGAAGTGACAGGGGCTCCCGATTAGCGAATTATGGGGATTTAGACAGCCCGCTGGATGCGCATGGACTCGATAACTAATCTGGCATGTTCGAACTGCAGTGCTGCGATGCTACGTAGCGAACGCGAGCTGAAGACGTGTACTGTCGTCAATGCGCAGTGCAGCGTTGGGCTGCTGGTTGGGCTGCCTGCTTTGGTTTGAAATTGCTGCAGCGACATGACATAATGAGGTAGATCAAAGCAAGGGCGGTGGTGTTTCGCCTCGACCGCACATGTTGCAATGCAGCGACGATGCAGGACACGTCGGATTTGTGCTGATCTGCATGGCAAGTCCCAACTTCGAAATCTCACGATTCGCCAGGCCCACAGGCAAACACAAATGATATTGACTGTAAGATCTTGGGGCCGAATTCGAACTTCCTGATCGCATTACCAGATTGCCTCAATACCTGGCACTTTGAACACAAGCTGATGCTTGGGAAATAGCTATAGGCACGCACAAAGAGAGGCCATTCGTGTTCGATGACGGGGTCCTCTATGAAGCCGGCAGGCTGGGGTTTGATCAGACTAGGGTTCTCACTGCCGTGTGGCAGGCGAAGATATGGACTCTGGATATCTGAATCCGACAATATCCTTATTATTTTTCAGTACACCTTATGCTTGCCCTCCTGCCGCACCCTGTCATTGAGTCAAAGGCCTGAACGGAGTGCTCGTCACCTAATCCGACCAGTGGGCACTTTCAACCGACCACGATGAATCCGGGCGAAGCCTCCACAAGCTATAATCCGATGCAACTGCAGGATCGCCAGTCAGCGCCTAATTGTTCGGGTGACATCCCCTCTGTAAGGTTTTCATCTCAAGACCTCACCTCGAAAAGCTCTGACATCGTCACTGTCATCGGCGCGACTCACGTCCCCATCTATCGCGTCTTCCGCAGTCCGCGCCACCAGCCGCGTCAGCGTCCGCCGCTAGCGCCGGACGCCCCCCCTGCTCCCCCCTCGCCGATCTCGCACTGCAGCAAGCTGCTCGCGAGAGGAAGTTGGTGTCCGAGGCCAGAAAGAAGTTCGTCATGGCAATGGAGGATGACGTGAGTCTTTGGGCCTCGGATGTGGGTGGGCAGGTTCAGGGAGTTCAGGGCGGCTTCACTTCACCTTGCTCTTTGAGTTACCTCTACAGTTCAGGCGGCTGTTTGCTTCCTGGATATCCTCTTCCCTCTAAACTGCCGGGATCTTTAAAAAACCAAACACTGACCATAAGTGGATATTTGTAAAAACGCTGGTGGGTGGAGGGTGAGACGGAGAACCCAGCAGGGACAAACGAACACGGAAGCAAGCTTTTCCCATTCATGCTCCTGGACCTACTGGACCGCCCTCATGGGATCCTGGTCGCATCTCATGGCCTGGCCCGGCGGGGACCCCCCGGATTGATTTTGAGTCCTCTAGCAACGTGCATGTCTTAGAGTTCCTTCCGTCCCCAGCCATGTGCTTCGCATGGGACAGCAACAAATCAGTGATTTGGAAAGTCAAAGGGTACTTTGGCCATGCCTGTCTTTGGGCCTAGCCTTTGGTATGCCTGTCTTGAGCAGAGAAGAGGAGGAGGAAAAGTTGAACTGCGCCTCAAAGTAGCTTGAGGGCTACAGAAAAAGTGCGTCATGGGCCGACGCCGCATCCGCACAATTGCACCGGTATCGTTGTCATGAGCAACAGAGCAAGCCCGTCTTGGTGGGGTTGTTAGACGGTTGATCTGCCTATATCTGCCTCCCACCCTCATCTTGTGGAAATAAAGAAGGCCATACCCTGTGGAGGCGTAAAGCTTATGCAAAAGTGGAGAGTATGGGACAAGTATGCGTTCATGCCGAAATACATATTTTCTTTATGCAATGCAGAAAATCTAGTTTCTGTATGTAGGGAATCAGGCGTAGTCCATATTCATTTTCTCTCAATAACTACGATTCGTGGAATAATAAACCTCAACCACGACCTTGGTTTGAGCTGTAGCAAGCCCTTTTTGCTTTTATGCGCAGGACACTTGTTGTTTCTGTACCTATCAATTACTTAGATAAGAAGCTTCGTTTAGCGCTTATAATCGCGAGTTTGTATGTCTTGGTGCTCTGTCGCACCTCTTGATTACCGTCTCACCCACCCACCCAATTCGGTGATTTACCTTGTGCTTCTGTTGCAAGCACTTTCGCATGATAGACAAAGTACCCTGAGTTTCTTACATGTGTAATGACAAGAACAATTTCCATGGGGCTTGTTCATGGCGGCATCTTCCTCCTGCAACCCTCTACTGTGCAGAAACCGTGAAATTATATAGCATGGGCGAGGTCCGAGGAGGTCCATGGGCAATGCTGCCAAGGCCTGGTGTCAATCCGCTTTGGAATCCCAGAGCCGGAGTGTCCTCTCACACCCCTGCCTATGCTGCCCTGCACCTGCCCCTGCCTATGCTGCCCTGCACCTGCCCCTGCCTATGCTGCCATGCACCTGCCCCTGCCTATGCTGCCCTGCACCTGCCCCTGCCTATGCTGCCATGCACCTGCCCCTGCCTATGCTGCCATGCACCTGCCCCTGCCTATGCTGCCATGCACCTGCCCCTGCCTATGCTGCCCTGCACCTGCCCCTGCAGCTTCTCGACTACAGGCACAATGATGCACGGATGATCGAAAACTGCGCAACGATGCTGATGAAGGTGATACAGGTGGTTTTGGCTGTAGCAATACTAATGTCTGTATGCTCGCGCTGTTTCCTTAACCCTCACGCCCCTGCGGGGCATAGTTTTATTTTTTTTCTGTCTGCATGCTTGCAGATGACATGCATGCTGTCTGCTTTTGTTGCAATCAGGGAAACTGTCAGCCGGTTCCAAATTTGTATTCTGACACAGGCCTTTCACAGATATACGTCCACGCCCATCTCCATATCTCCAGGCATCTCACAGATCCAGATCTGGCGGCTATGATGTCCTGCACTTCAAAATGTCTGCCTGCAGATATTTTCCAATATCTTGGAGAACCCCAAGGAGCCTCGATACCGCAAGGTAAAGGGGACCAGCACCACCCTGAAGGCCAACGTGCTGAACGTGAAGGGCGGGCAGCACCTGCTCATATTGGCTGGCTTCAAAGAAGTGGTGAGAGGCAGGAGGTAGTGTTGCAAAATAGAAAGGAGGAGGATGACTGTGACAATGGCAACGCTTAACCAAGTTGCTTCACCTCCTTCCGAAATTGGAGAGCCAATCTAACGTTTAAGCTGGCATAACCCAGTTACTGGATTCAAGAGGTAGGTCGCCAAGGGCGGGGAGCATCTGTAAAGAGGTGGTGAGAGACAGGAGGTGTTGCAAAATGAGAAGGAGAGGCATGTTTCTGACAACGCCAAGGACATGGAGCATCTGTTCTTGTTGACAGGCTTCAAAGAGGTGGTGCAAGACAGGAGGGCTACAAATGAAGGGGAAAACGGTTTGCGACCATGCTTCCTCTGATGCTCATACGTACTTTGCTGCCCTTCTTTAAGAGGAAGGGGGGAAAGGCTGCGCCCCCATCTATGTCTGTATTGAAAACTACCTGGAAATGATTAGGTGTTGGGACCTCTGAGTACCAGCTTTCTGATAGATTCCTTGGAAGCTTCAGATTCCGCCCTGCCTCCTACCAGCTTCTCACCAGCCTCACAATCACCAAGGGAATTTGACGCCTCAAGTTACCGCTGTTTCTTGCCATGGAGCAAGGACCCATGCCATGCAGCCTAAATCGGAGGCCTCTGGTATTTTCGATCTTTTGTTGCAACATAATAACTACAACTCGTTCTTCTTTCACATTCTGCAGGTGGTGGAACTGCAGAAGCAATGGCTGTTTGAGTCGGATCGCCTGGGCATCAAAGACAAGTGAGAACTGACCTTAAGTTAGGCGCCCACGGGGCCCAGCCTTTTTGAGCAGGGCCCAGAGGTGTAGCGTCATTGACTGAGCTGGGCATAAAAGACAAGTGAGCACTGGGCCGCATCAGCCCCCTCTGTGCAGGGGGCAAAATAGCTCTCTCTGCACGGCTAGTCATAAATGGCATCAAGGACAAGCGGGCAGCGTGAAGCCTCCATTCAGAAAGAGCATTGAGGACAACCTATGAGCTCCAGGAAGAAGTGTGCAGAATATTATCCCAGGTCACCAGAAAGGTCACCAGGATATAATCCCAGGTCACTCTTCAAGGGCATCCTATACGGTCTTGGTAGGGCACATCTCTACACCCCACACCCCACACCCGGTCTTTGTAGGGCACATCTCTACACCCCACACCCCACACCCGGTCTAGGTAGGGCACATCTCTACACCCCACACCCCACACCCGGTCTAGGTAGGGCACATCTCTACACCCCACACCCCACACCCGGTCTAGGTAGGGCACATCTCTACACCCCACACCCCACACCCGGTCTAGGTAGGGCACATCTCTACACCCCACACCCCACACCCGGTCTAGGTAGGGCACATCTCTACACCCCACACCCCACACCCGGTCTAGGTAGGGCACATCTCTACACCCTGCTCTGTCAGGATTTGTTTGTTTGTGACTTTGGTGTCGATCTCCAAATGATAGCACTGCCTGGCCTTGTTGAAACAATTCCCACCGGTGGTCAGCTGGGAGGCAGCCTGTGGGGGGGGGGCACTGGAGATGATGTTGTGCTCAAATAGGTATATGGGAACCTTTCTGAAACAACAACTCAAATGCTTCGTAGCGCCTCATGCCGGTATGTGCACATTGACACATGGGGTGGAGTAGTATGCTGAATTCATTTTGTAACCACTAACTAGCTAAGTGCGACCATTCCGATTTCAGACAGGATCCGTCAAAAGGTAAAATCTCAAAAATACCGGTTCGTGATCGTTGGCTGTGATGCAGCATACGAGCCGTGTGTACAGATAGTGGCAGCAGCTAAGCAGGAATTTTGGCCCCGAGCTGTGCTGTTCCCTTCACCAGCACCCCTATGGGGGGGGCGTAGTTTTCTATCTTTCTATCCAGGAGTTCACCCCCTGCTGTTGCGACAGGATCCTCAAGGAGTGTTTCGGAGCCCTCCAGCACGGCCTCAACACCATCCACGAGAAAGCCAAGGTGTGTAGATGGAGGCATGGAGAGCCCACAAGGGGTTCAGGACAACAGATTCATGGCCCGGGTTAAATAGTGCCGGACATGTACCATTATTAGGCTTCAATAATGTGGAGGGTCCACAAGGGGTTCAGTATAAGTCGATAACAGATGAATGGCAAGAGTTTCATGGTGCAGTACCTGTAACAGCTGTAGGGTTTACTAGGGTAAGTTCAGGGTTGGGGTTGCTTGCTGTACTTGCCAGCTCATCAGCGGCGGTGCCTGCATCCGCTGTGAATTTGGACAATGCAAATAAGAGGAGGTGGGCGTGGCCGGAGGGGTGGGGGTCGAATTTCGACGAGGGGGTGGGGGGGCGGAGGCTGGGGGGGAGGGGGGGCGGAGGCTGGGGGGGAGGGGGGCGGAGGCTGGGGGCCTTCGACGGCTACGGCCTACCGAGGGTGGGCGTGGCCAGGGGGGGGGGGGGGCAAATTTCGAATAAATACTTGTGATATAGACCTGAAGGTTATTAGAGAGCTTCTGCGCACTCTCTGCCAACACCCGCATGAACACACATGGTGAAAGTTCACTGCTATTTAATGAGGTATACTGTGTGCTGTACTTGCCAGCTCATCAGCAGTGGCAAGCCCCAGCTGCTGCTCTGTTGTTGTACAAACTGTCAGTAACCTCCCACAGCCTTTTTCGAAAGGGCTGGGCAGAACGAACTTGCGGGGGAGACCCCCACCCACCTGTGTTTATTTTAGTGGGTGAGGGACCACCATTGCTGGGGCTCCTCGCAGCCACCTTTGGGCCGAATCACACCAAACCTGGACCGGCCTCCGGCCGGTAGCCCAAACCAGGGTCTTGTGTCCTGGGGCCACAGTGTAGCTGAACTGTAGCTGATAGTGGTATACCACTTACTAAAAAAACACTGCCACCTACCCGTGTTTCTTTTAGTGCGCTTCAGCCACAATTCAGCTACATCACGGCCTACAGCCGTGGGGGCATGGGGCAGCAAGGTGCCTGCTGCTCGGGCAATACCGGCCATAGGTTGGTCAAGATTTTGTCCCAATTGGCCCAATGGTGGCCGCCCAGCGGCCCCCTACAGGTGGTTTGGTGCTCCCTAAAGAAACACTGCCTCCTAGTCTGTTGCCGCTGCTCCTCAGCAGTGGGGTAGCTAGGGGCTCATAAAGCTGGTCATCTGCTGCCGAATGCTCAGATATGATAAGCTGGCTGCATATGTCCCCCACCACTGCTGAGATGCGCGGGGTGGGGCAATGCTGCCTGTACACTGTTGAGGAGCTGGACCCAGAGGAGCAGAGCATGTGCCAGGGCTTGGGAGTGGGTGGGAATCCACAGGCAAGTCAGGGATCAACATTTATATGTATTCAATCATTCAGCCAATTGAGGAAAACTCGAAATTGTTTAGTTTCCTGTTTTCACTCTGTTACTCTGTCTGGTTTTCATAACTGTGTGTTCATTTGCCACTGGGCTCCCATCATGTCAGTGGGAGCGCCGGGTTGTTCTCCCAAGCACTGCTGCTCTACCCCTCACAAGCATATGGCTGGATCCTCCAAATTTCAAAGCAAGCGCATGGAGCATGAAGAGCAGCTGCTCCTTAACAAGGCGCGGCACTCGATCCATTCGTTTGCCACCACTCCCCATTTTTATTTTTATTTCTGCACACTGCTGTCTGCTTTAGCGTAATCGCATGGAGCATAAGGAACAGCTGTTCCTCAACAAGGCGCAACGCTCTGTTTGTTCTTTGGCCACCACATTTGTTGTACAGAATCTTGTCTCCTTGTTGAATCATGTTCCCGCACTCTCCTCTGTCTGCTTCAGCGCAAGCGCATGGAGCATGATGAACAGCTGTTCAATGGCAAGGCACAACGCGTTGTTAGTTAATTGAAACCCACAGTACCTGTACCAAGTCTTGTTCTCACACACTCCTCTGTCCGCATCAGCGCAAGCGCATGGAGCATGATGAGCAGCTGCGCGACGACAAGGCACGGCGTGATGCCGTCACAGCTCAGCTGGAGGAAGACCGGGCGTGGTGCAAGGTAGGCATGCAAGTGTAAAGTTTGACCAAAGTAACCGTTGTGATGGCCAAATGCGATCGGTGATGTTGACTTCTCAGGAGAAAAGAGAAAGCAAGCACCGGTACTGCTTGCACTTCAATTTTGCATACATTGTAATGTTTGCCCTATACCCCCTCTGCCCCCCATACATAGATCAAGGATGGGCAGAAGCTGGTGGCCCTTGGCTGCGCCCCGTGTGCCACCGACTCCCCTCTAAAATGCAGAATTCCGATAAATGATTTTGGAGGAAAGAGGAGACAACGGGTGCTTTTATTTTCTGGCTTCACCTTCTCCGATCCCCATGCGCAGATCAAGGCTGAGCAGGAGGTGGCGGCTGCGACAGCACTGGCTCATCAGGAGCGGCACAGAGCGGAGTGGGGTGCTGACGAGGCGGCCGCAGCGGACAGGCGGACCCCGGCTGCTAACTGGCCGGCGGCTGCACCCGCTGGCTACTGAAGAGTTTGAATCACTGCGGTCGGGGATGAGGGCTACAAGTACTCCTCCGGGGAGGAAGAGGAATACAACAGGAAGGGGGAGGGGCGACTGATCTGCCACGCATCACATGAGCAAACTGATTAACTGGAATCGGTCAGACTTAGCCTATTTTTCTTAAGCAAGTGGCTGAGGAAACGTTTGGCCTTATACCGGCACAGTGTAAGGTGCGCATCACCTCACGTTAGTGCCATGAAATTATTCACGAACTAAACTATGTGCACCTGCTTGGCGCCCAATTGAAAATACACAGCCTAACGAGATCTGAGAGGTTCCTGAGTCAATGATATTATACCTCTGGGCCATGCTGAAAAGGCTTGGCCGCGTGGGCGCCGGATTGTCTGGTCGAGAGGAAAATAAAGTACAGGCCAGAGGTTACTGAGTGAAGCTTTAAGAATTATTACAGTTCAGCGAATCATCGCAATTGATGCATGGGGCAGATGAGTCATGTGGGCATTGGTTTGTGTGTAAATGGGAAACACCTCTGGCCATAATTCATTATATAAGAACACTTATGTGGGATCAAGCCACAGTTCAACATGACGCTGATCACCATGTATCCGTTTCCAGATTTCATACGCTTTTTGCCGACCACGGTAAAAAAAACGTACTCCAAGCCTAGTGAAGTGACTTTACACATTTTGACAGCACCCTAGTGGCGGCTGCCGTGGCGGCCGACATGCAGCTTGCTGTCACACGAAGCATCAAAGGGCACAGCTGGTGTAGGGCATTGCTTACTGCCTTGGGAGGACCTGAAGCAGGGAGTAGCCGTACCCACACTGAGTCAAAGGGCGACTGCTATGCAGCCTCTTCCAGTAACAGAGGTCAATGACATTACACCTCTGTGCCCTGCTCAAAAAAAGCTCGGCTGCCGCAGGGTCTACAGGCGTAACGTCGTTCACCTTTTTTATGTATGGTCTGGTGTCATACGTCATTCGTATATTTCGTATATTCATTATAACAGTACATACCTGCTGGGCCCTGCTGAAAGCTCGACCGCACGGGGCTGGTAGGGAATGACTAAGCTCAATTCCAGCTACCATGCACAGCCTGGGCCATGGTGCAGCCATGTCATACTCCCATGTGGGGGGGGCAGGAGCATGGAACCCGGCGATCTATACCAGGTTGATAGAGATTCGACAACATCAACGCCTAGGCCTGTGCCATCTTGACTAGATCAACGGCAGATCTCATCGTCGCTATACCCCCGCACATCCCATCCAGGAAATATCCATAACAGATCTTACCCCGGCTGAATGCTAAAAAACACATCTCATCTCCTCTAGAATAAACGCACGTCGCATCACAACACGGCTGGCGCCTCTTCACTCCCCCTTAGGGTACTTGGAGCCTTGGACTGGGCCTTAGATATGATAGTTATAGCCACAACAGGTCTCATCCTGATGAGCCTGGCGCCTCTTCACTCCCCCTTGGGTACTTGGAGCCTTGTACTAGGCCTAGAACGTCTCAGCTATATCAACAAGTCTCATCCGGACAAGACTGATGCCTGGACCCCCCCCCTTGGGTACTTGGAGCCTTGGACTGGGCCAAGAACATGTCAGTTATATCCACACCAGGTTTCATCCAGACGAGTCCGGTGCCTCAAAGCTCTCCCCCGGGTGTTTGGACTTGATGTGCTGCTTAAGGCTGGCGATGGAAACCACCTTGGCACCACACACGTGGCAGGCCCGGGGCTCGGGCTTGCCCTTCTTCAGGCCAAGCGCCTCATCACCAGGATCTAGGGATGGCCTGCAGAAGAAAACCATGTTGAAGTGAGATTTCAAATATATGGGCTTTCCCTTTTTAAGGCCAAGTGCCTCACTACCGGTTCCAAGATCCAGCCATGGCCTACAGAAAGAGGGGACACACATTGGAGTTTGATTTCCATTAGATACACTTGCCCTCTTGAATTTCAAGCGCCTCATCGCCAGGATCTAAGGATGGCTTGTGGGAGAAAGCATGTTGAAGTTTGATTTGAAGTTTGTAGGTTTCCCCTTTTGAAGGCCAAGCATCTTATTGCCAGGATTTATTCCGGGGTGGGGCATTGTGAAAATGAGGCTAGAGGGAAAGTGGTCCTGTTATTCAAATGGAGGTGGGGCCTAACTACCGATCAAAAGGGGCTGTCTGCCTCTACCCGTCATTGAGGTTGCTACATGCTATTCACGTGGGATATGTGTGCCCATGTGCCTACGTGCTCAAGTGATCCAGACGTATGCCTGGTGCTGAAGGTGCCCAACTGCCCACCTGCCATACAGCCGGATATCCAGCTGCACCAGTCGAGCCATGAAGCCAGCGTTGGGGCAGGCCACGGGGCGGCAGGCCCTGTGAAATGAGGTCTTATGGGTGTTGGCTATGAATGCAAAAGAGAGGAATTCAAATCGTCAAAGTTGTGAACGAGAGTCCATCAGGGAGCCTGGCCTTACACTGACGGCATTCAAATCTACCAGCCATGAATTCAAAATTCAAGCCATTGCATACAACGGCAGAAACGAATCATTTATCATTACTCCTTTTTAATTCCAAGCAGCACACTTGGCTGGTCTTGCGTGCTGCCTTAATGGCATCAGTTCCCTTGACATGAACCCTAGTGAAACACTGAAGGTGGGTCCAGTGAAGCATCGCAATTGAATGAATTAATGCATGGGAAAGATCGAGTCATGCGGGCATTGGTATAAAGCAGTCAAACATGCAACGCGATAAACAGTCAAGGAGGTGGTCTCAACACCCCACTGCTAAGTGACAGACCCTAACCCTAACCCCTTGAACCCTTAACAAATTTTCACACACATGCTGGCAGGCCTTCCCCCACCCTACACGCACCGCACGTGGTTCAGGGCTTGCTTCAGGGTCCAATGCTGAGTCATCATCAAGTACGCTAGTACCAGGGTGACACTCCTACTCTTGCCCTCACTGCACGACAGGGCAGCGGGGGGAGGGACATGGACGGGTTTAAGATCCTGCAACTTGGTGACACTGGATGTCAGAGAGGACAGGTACATGGATGTCAGAGAGGACAGGTACATGGATGTCAGAGAGGACAGGTACATGGATGTCAGAGAGGACAGGTACATGGATGTCAGAGAGGACAGGTACATGGATGTCAGAGAGGACAGGTGCATGGATGTCAGAGAGGACAGTACATGGATGTCAGAGAGGACAGGTACATGGATGTCAGAGAGGACAGGTACATGGATGTCAGAGAGGACAGGTACATGGATGTCAGAGAGGACAGGTGCATGGATGTCAGAGAGGACAGGTACATGGATGTCAGAGAGGACAGGTACATGGATGTCAGAGAGGACAGGTACATGGATGTCAGAGAGGACAGGTACATGGATGTCAGAGAGGACAGGTACATGGATGTCAGAGAGGACAGGTACATGGATGTCAGAGAGGACAGGTACATGGATGTCAGAGAGGACAGGTACATGGATGTCAGAGAGGACAGGTACATAGATGTCAGAGAGGACAGGTACATGGATGTCAGAGAGGACAGGTACATGGATGTCAGAGAGGACAGGTACATGGATGTCAGAGAGGACAGGTACATGGATGTCAGAGAGGACAAGTACATGGATGTCAGAGAGGACAGGTACATGGATGTCAGAGAGGACAGGTGCATGGATGTCAGAGAGGACAGGTACGTGGATGTCAGAGAGGACAGGTACATGGATGTCAGAGAGGACAGGTACATGGATGTCAGAGAGGACAGGTACATGGATGTCAGAGAGGACAGGTACATGGATGTCAGAGAGGACAGGTACATGGATGTCAGAGAGGACGGTACATGGATGTCAGAGAGGACAGGTACATGGATGTCAGAGAGGACAGGTACATGGATGTCAGAGAGGACAGGTGCATGGATGTCAGAGAGGACAGGTGCATGGATGTCAGAGAGGACAGGTACATGGATGTCAGAGAGGACAGGTACATGGATGTCAGAGAGGACAGGTACATGGATGTCAGAGAGGACAGGTACATGGATGTCAGAGAGGACAGGTACATGGATGTCAGGGAGGACAGGTGCATGGATGTCAGAGAGGACAGGTACATGGATGTCAGAGAGGACAGGTACATGGATGTCAGAGAGGACAGGTACATGGATGTCAGAGAGGACAGGTGCATGGATGTCAGAGAGGACAGGTACATGGATGTCAGAGAGGACAGGTACATGGATGTCAGAGAGGACAGGTACATGGATGTCAGAGAGGACAGGTACATGGATGTCAGGGAGGACAGGTACATGGATGTCAGAGAGGACAGGTACATGGATGTCAGAGAGGACAGGTACATGGATGTCAGAGAGGACAGGTACATGGATGTCAGAGAGGACAGGTGCATGGATGTCTGAGAGGACAGGTACATGGATGTCAGAGAGGACAGGTACATGGATGTCAGAGAGGACAGGTACATGGATGTCAGAGAGGACAGGTACATGGATGTCAGAGAGGACAGGTGCATGGATGTCAGAGAGGACAGGTGCATGGATGTCAGAGAGGACAGGTACATGGATGTCAGAGAGGACAGGTACATGGATGTCAGAGAGGACAGGTATATGGATGTCAGGGAGGACAGGTACATGGATGTCAGAGAGGACAGGTACATGGATGTCAGAGAGGACAGGTACATGGATGTCAGAGAGGACAGGTGCATGGATGTCAGAGAGGACAGGTACATGGATGTCAGAGAGGACAGGTACATGGATGTCAGAGAGGACAGGTACATGGATGTCAGAGAGGACAGGTGCATGGATGTCAGAGAGGACAGGTACATGGATGTCAGAGAGGACAGGTACATGGATGTCAGAGAGGACAGGTACATGGATGTCAGAGAGGACAGGTACATGGATGTCAGAGAGGACAGGTACATGGATGTCAGAGAGGACAGGTACATGGATGTCAGAGAGGACAGGTACATGGATGTCAGAGAGGACAGGTACATGGATGACAGAGAGGACAGGTGCATGGATGTCAGAGAGGACAGGTACATGGATGTCAGAGAGGACAGGTACATGGATGTCAGAGAGGACAAGTACATGGATGTCAGAGAGGACAGGTACATGGATGTCAGAGAGGACAGGTGCATGGTTGTCAGAGAGGACAGGTACATGGATGTCAGAGAGGACAGGTACATGGATGTCAGGGAGGACAGGTGCATGGATGTCAGAGAGGACAGGTACATGGATGTCAGAGAGGACAGGTACATGGATGTCAGAGAGGACAGGTACATGGATGTCAGAGAGGACAGGTACATGGATGTCAGAGAGGACAGGTACATGGATGTCAGAGAGGACAGGTACATGGATGTCAGAGAGGACAGGTACATGGATGTCAGAGAGGACAGGTACATGGATGTCAGAGAGGACAGGTACATGGATGTCAGAGAGGACAGGTACATGGATGTCAGAGAGGACAGGTACATAGATGTCAGAGAGGACAGGTACATGGATGTCAGAGAGGACAGGTACATGGATGTCAGAGAGGACAGGTACATGGATGTCAGAGAGGACAGGTACATGGATGTCAGAGAGGACAGGTACATGGATGTCAGAGAGGACAGGTACATGGATGTCAGAGAGGACAGGTGCATGGATGTCAGAGAGGACAGGTACGTGGATGTCAGAGAGGACAGGTACATGGATGTCAGAGAGGACAGGTACATGGATGTCAGAGAGGACAGGTACATGGATGTCAGAGAGGACAGGTACATGGATGTCAGAGAGGACAGGTACATGGATGTCAGAGAGGACAGGTACATGGATGTCAGAGAGGACAGGTGCATGGATGTCAGAGAGGACAGGTACATGGATGTCAGAGAGGACAGGTACATGGATGTCAGAGAGGACAGGTACATGGATGTCAGAGAGGACAGGTACATGGATGTCAGAGAGGACAGGTACATGGATGTCAGAGAGGACAGGTACATGGATGTCAGAGAGGACAGGTTCATGGATGTCAGAGAGGACAGGTACATGGATGTCAGAGAGGACAGGTACATGGATGACAGAGAGGACAGGTGCATGGATGTCAGAGAGGACAGGTACATGGATGTCAGGGAGGACAGGTGCATGGATGTCAGAGAGGACAGGTACATGGATGTCAGAGAGGACAGGTACATGGATGTCAGAGAGGACAGGTGCATGGATGTCAGAGAGGACAGGTACATGGATGTCAGAGAGGACAGGTACATGGATGTCAGAGAGGACAGGTACATGGATGTCAGAGAGGACAGGTACATGGATGTCAGAGAGGACAGGTACATGGATGTCAGAGAGGACAGGTACATGGATGTCAGAGAGGACAGGTTCATGGATGTCAGAGAGGACAGGTACATGGATGTCAGAGAGGACAGGTACATGGATGACAGAGAGGACAGGTGCATGGATGTCAGAGAGGACAGGTACATGGATGTCAGAGAGGACAGGTACATGGATGTCAGAGAGGACAAGTACATGGATGTCAGAGAGGACAGGTACATGGATGTCAGAGAGGACAGGTGCATGGATGTCAGAGAGGACAGGTACATGGATGTCAGAGAGGACAGGTACATGGATGTCAGGGAGGACAGGTACATGGATGTCAGAGAGGACAGGTGCATGGATGTCAGAGAGGACAGGTGCATGGATGTCAGAGAGGACAGGTACATGGATGTCAGAGAGGACAGGTACATGGATGTCAGAGAGGACAGGTACATGGATGTCAGAGAGGACAGGTACATGGATGTCAGAGAGGACAGGTGCATGGATGTCAGAGAGGACAGGTACATGGATGTCAGAGAGGACAGGTACATGGATGTCAGAGAGGACAGGTGCATGGATGTCAGAGAGGACAGGTACATGGATGTCAGAGAGGACAGGTACATGGATGTCAGAGAGGACAGGTACATGGATGTCAGAGAGGACAGGTGCATGGATGTCAGAGAGGACAGGTACATGGATGTCAGAGAGGACAGGTACATGGATGTCAGAGAGGACAGGTACATGGATGTCAGAGAGGACAGGTGCATGGATGTCAGAGAGGACAGGTACATGGATGTCAGAGAGGACAGGTACATGGATGTCAGAGAGGACAGGTACATGGATCCGCTTTTAAGATCCTGTGCTTTGTTAAAACTGAATGACGGAGGGGAGAGATGTCATACAAGATCTCATGTCCCTCCTGGATCTAGGCGTCTGCTGCCCCTCAGAAGATAAATCCTCTTTCCCCTCAGAAGATAAATCCTCTTTCCCCTGTCGGGGCGCGGGTGTTGCGAGGATGCATACGAGGTCTTCAGCTGCCCTTGGTCACGGAAAGGAAGAGAACACTGTTCTCCCCTGTTGGAGCATAGGAGTTCAGGGGATGCTTTCGAGGTGGCCGTGGGGCGGCCCAGCAAAGGTGGTCCTGTACCCACTAAAATAAACACTTGTGGCCACATTGGCAGTTCTCACCATGATCGAATACCAGCACCTACCAGCCCGCACCTGTCAACTCATTTCCCATGATCAAATCCTACCAGTCCTCCCCCTTCTGGCCATTATCCAACAATAAGAGTCCACCCCCTAGCCCATCTGCCACCTCCCTTCACCAGGATTCCACATTATGGTGCAGGCCTGAGCCCTGAATCCTACCTGCAATGGACCAGCACTCCACATTAGGGTGCAGGGCTGCATGCCTCAACCCTGAACCCTACCTGCAGTGTACCAGCACTCCACATGAGGGGACGGTGAGGGAGGCGCGCACGGATGCCACGGCTATGGCTCGCGTTGAGGAATCGCTTGCACACCCGCCAACCAGCTGCGGGCCACCAACAGGCCTTTCGGAAGCAGCCTCCGGCAAGCTGTGTACTGCCGGCAGAAGAGTTTGATGTACTGCTGAGGGTAGCGGCATCCCCTCACCATCAGAGAGGAAGCCGCCGCCCCCGCCACTCAACAGGCGGTCAATCGTTGCTGTACCGCCCGCTGTACCGCTGGCTGTACCGCCTACTGTACCGCCGCCCGCTTTGACAGATCCTGAGAGGCGTTTGGAGGAGACGTGCATGCCAGGGCGAGTAGGGAGAGCTCCGACAGCGGTTTCGGGACCACGGTGTGCTGCTCCCCCTCCCAACCTGCTCGCCCCGGCTCCCCCAGCTGCTCCCGCCCCGCTCGATGCTGCGCCTGGCCCAGCTGTTCTGACCGGCACCGCTTTGGCTCCGGAACCAGGCCCCGATAACCTTGGAGCCAGGCCCCGCCCCAACTGCCGCTGATGCGGCGGCTCCGGAACCGCACTGATCCGGGCGGGCCTGCCCCTGAGAATTAAATGAAGATTGTACTGGTGAGATTTAGGATCACTCCTGACGGGCCTGCCAATGAGCATAATACCGGAGTGGTACATTCAGGTTTATTTCGACACGGTTCGGCCTGCCCGATTTCAAATTCCGAGTCAAACAAACGGAAATGAAGAAGCCCAACATCTGAGATGAAGTCCCCCCGCTACCCCCCTGCTGTCACCTGGCCTCATGGAGGAAGCCCCCCCAGCTCCCCCCCCTGCTGTCACCTGGCCTCAAGGAGGAAGCCCCCCCAGCTCCCCCCCCTGCTGTCACCTGGACATCAATAAGGCCCCCCCGCTGTCCCCCCGTCAGCCCCCCCGCTGTCCCCCTGCTGTCACCTAGCCTCATCGATGAAGGCGGCCGCATTCTCAAAGTGTGTGGCAATGTCCTCGTCGTCCACATCACGCAGCGGTACAACAAGCACTACAAACCCAGCGGCAGCTGGCGGCGGCAGAACCTCCTGTAGTACAACAAGTTAACAGGGGGCACACGTTTGAGTCATTTGAAGCAGCACTACATGCACGAGTAGCGCGTTCACTAAGCGAGGCACATAAAGTTACATTGACCTGTTTTTGGTTAATGATTTGTGACATACCCATCTGCTAGAGAGGGGCATTCAATTAGCGAGGCACACCAATAAGTGTTGACCTGCTTTGCTAATAATGAGTGTGATGCCCATTTGTTGGACAGGGATGTTCAATTAGCGAGGCGCATCAAGTTGCATTTACCTGCTTTGCCTGGATGAGATATGTGCTGCCCATATCAAAGATTTGATTTGCCTTCCCTTGGGTGTGAAAACAATCCTTATATTAATGCTGCCCTCAGGGCATATTGTTGACCAGAACTCTTAATTTGCGACTGAAAACTGGCGTTGACAATTGATCATTGGTAAATCCTCGGATCCCTCAACCCCAAACAATGTTAATTATGAGGGAAGGCAAAGCCAATATATATGCTGAGGCAGCGCATAGATTGGCAGCGCTCTCCATTAGCCATCCGATTGCCTTCACCTGTGTTGCGTTGATGATGTGTGTGATGCCCATATGTTGGAGCAGGGCGTGGGAGTCGGCACAGACCGCCCCCCCCACAAACAGGCCTGGGAGGATCTGCGGCAGGCCAGGGAATGAAATTCGTTTTTTAATTTTGTAATCTAGTAACAAAGTCCACTCGTTTTCTGGCAACAGAGGGGGTCATGATGGACCTGAATTTTGAATTTCGAAAGCGGGTATCATGGTCCACCCGCTACTGGCTACAGAAGGGGTCATGATGGACTGTATGACAAGATAAGACAAGATAAGGGCCTAAATGAAAAACAAGACAAAGTCAAATGTAGTCCACCTTGGCTGGAGCGCGCGCCGATGCTGACTCCTCGAGCACCCTCAGCCGCCTCAGCATGTGGTCCAGACGCACCTGAAGGGGGTAATGGGCTTAGGTTTTATGCGGTGAACCGAATTCCTGACGAGCATGTGGTCCAGATGCTCATGAAGGGGTATCGAGGATATTGGATTTAATGTTAAGGGTTTAGTTTCAGCCAATCCCGGACGAGCATGTGGTCTAGACGCACCTGCAAATGATGTAATGGAGTTAGGGGAATGAGGTTAAGAGTTCAGGTCAAGCTCAGCCGCCTCAACATATGGTCCAGACGCACTTGAAGGGGGGTCAAAGCTTTGGGGTTTAATGCTAAGGGTTAAGTTTTGGTCCAGAGGCACCTGAAGGGAGCTATGGAATTAGGGAGGTAGGGTTCAAAGATCCGGATGAAGTTGAACCCAATCCCTGACAAGCATGTGGCCTGGACGCACATGAAGGGGGTCATGGAATTAGGGGGATTAGGTTTTATGTTCATGGTGAACCTGGTCCCTGACGAGTATGTGGTCCGGGCAAACCTGGAGGAGTTGTGAGGGGGTAGGGTGGATTGTCTCTTCTTCTTGTGCTTGACAGTCCATTGTGTGTAGGGGGGGGGGGGGGGGGCCAAGAAGCCTGAGGTCAGCCCCCGCTTTATAAGCTTGTTCAAGTAAATGATAAAATAGGTACTCCCAAAGGTGTGGAAAAGGCCCCCCCACCCACCGCCTCCTTCCCTCCCCCTCTCAAACCTTGAGCTCGTAGGAGTCCACTGTGGGATGGGTGCCTTCCAGGAAGCCTGTGGTAAAAAAATTCTCCACACATTTGTTTAAATAAAACCGGTTAGCACCCGCAAATACCCCCCCCCCCCTTTCCCCCCTCTCTCACACCTTGAGCTCGTAGGAGTCCACTATGGGGTGGGTTCCGTCCAAGAAGCCTGTTGTCAACACTTTCTCCACACCATTGCGGGCCTGCCACTCATCCACAGCTTCACGGAGAGCAAGCCCACGCTGCCTGGGAGGAGTGATAAGTGATGGGTGCAAGGGGAGGTGTGATGGAAGGTGTGATGAAGGGCATGCCTTCAATGTGTGACTTGGCCAGCAATATATATTTCACCTGGATCTGGCCATCAGTCTAGGTCAAAGCAGGATCTAGCCAGCAATCCAATTCATACCTCGATGTATCCTTCAATCTAGATCCGAACTGGATCTAGCTTCACCAGATAAAGTTTGCTCAACTCCCACAGATTTAATCCCAACCCTTCACACACACATGATCCCCCACCTGTTTCATAACTTAAGCAATATGGCCTCATTAACATGTACGTCAGATCAAGATGTGGATACCGTATATGCGAGGTCTTAATTGATCCACGCCCCACCTGCTTCATTAACCCAGGGCGACGTGCATGCGGTCACCCAGCACGTTGTCGTCTTGGGCCTCATTGTGTAAGATCAACATGGATCTACATGGATATATGCTAGATCTGGCTGGATCCACAACCCACCTGAATTCATTTGCCCAGTGTTGCATGCGATCCCCTAGCACGTCATCGTGCCGGGCCTTGTTGTGTAAGATCTACAAAGATCTACATGTATCTATACTACATCTATGTGGATCCATTACCCACCTGAATTCATTTGCCCAGTGTTGCATGCGGTCTCCTAGCACGTCATTGTGTCGGGCCTCGTTGACCACCACCTTCAGCGCCATGGTGAGGTTCAGGTTGACCTCAACCTGGGAGTGTGAAGCAGTATGAACAAGTGTGGGTTATTCATGAACAAGTGTGAGTCATTCGTGAACAAGTGTCGTTCAGTCACTAACAGAGAGGGGGAAATTGAGGAGGCAGGTCCATGAGCCGTGGTTTTGGAGAGACGGTATGACGGACTGGTTTGAAGCGCCCTCTTGTAGGGACAGGTGTTGAACAACTGGTTTGAAGTGCTGCGCGGTCGATGCTGATTTTGAAAAGCTAGTTGTCATCGTTACCAATTTCAATTTGCTTTGTCTAGTTGATTCGTTCTTCAAAGCCGACAGATCTCTAGATGTCGAAGCCTGTAACGTGAATGTATCCTCAATGAGTCACATCCTACTTCCCAGACTCGTTTCAAAATTTTTGGATCTAAGTATATACTCTAAGGATTGGATCTGAGCATACCTGCCCCTTGTAGTATGAAATCGCATCCTGGGCCACCGGTGGGACCAGCTGCTGCTGCTGTTGTTTTTGAAGTTTCACCAGAGCATCCTGAAGGAGCATGGGCGATACATGAAGCAGTACAACATATGAGATGCACACAAGCGTGATGTTCACGCACAGTACAGAACATGCTGTACATCAACGGCACATTGTACGAATGTACCGCCCTATGTTGCAGGGGATAGTACAAGAGTTCACATGACTTATGAAGTGCAAATCGGGAACGGTTAGGAAGAAGTACACAGCAGCTGCAGTACAAAATGCATACATGTGTACCACAGTGGACGCAGTACAGGTTGTACATATACCTGGCTTTGCCTTGATGAGGGTGGTGTGGGTGACGGGCACCCCGCAGCGCCCTCAGGGTCAGCCGAGGCGGACCCCGGCCTGGCTCCCGTCCCCACTCCTCCCTCTCCTGTTCCGGACGTCCTTTTGGAACCTCCCCGTCCACCTCCTCCGGATGAAGCGCGAAACGGAGGGCAGGACCTAACGGAAGCAACAACTGAACCTTAGACAAGAAGTTGGCAACAAGAGACAAGAAGCAACAACGACCGTCCTCAAAGAGAACCCTCTGGAAAAGGGGTACATCATCGACAAAACGCCGTGACCAGCTATGCAGAAAGGAAGACAAAGCTCAATCCTTAACACAGCAATCCATGAAATAGAAAACTTTGCCTCAAAGAGTTGTCAGCATGAAGGGACCTGTGCGGGCATACGGCATGGGCCGAGGCGGCGCTTGCGCCGCTATGAAGCATAGCCGTGGCAGGCATCTCAAGTGCTCTCAGCTACACTAAGCTACTTGATGGCCACTGCTCACCTACCGCTCAGATGCTTTTCAGCTACATCAACACCCCATATTCTGCTACATAGATATCCAAGTCTCAGCTACATCAAAATCCCACATTCAGCTACATCAACACTCCATCCTCAGGTACATCAACATCCCAGACTCATCTACATCAACGCCCCATCCTCATCTACTTCAACGCCCGATCCTCAGCTGCATCACAACCCCATCTTCAGCTACACGACTATGCTGAAGCATCTCTGCTACCTTGGATTGGTTGTGGGCGGGACAGGGGACAGGCTGTCCCAGGAGTGTGCCCCGTGCGTAGAGGGAGGGGCGGTGTAGGTGCTAAGAACACCGGGGCTTGCCACAGAGGTGGAGGCAGCGGAGGCGGTTGCAGCTGGTTGGGGTGTGGCAGCTAGCGGCAGTAGCGGGGAGCTGTGTGGGCCTGCCGCGGGGACAGCGGTCGGCAGCGGGGAGCGTGGCAAACCGCTGCCACTGGCGCTGCGGGATGCGACCTGCGAAACAAACAAACAGGATATTGACGGCTGACAGCCTGACACACAATCTTACTCGGAGAGCATTGAGAGGGCGAAGAGGGAAAATAGGACAGACTACCAGTATGCTACTTGAATTTCAATTTGATTGACCGGATTTTATTTTCCTGCTTTTTGACGGGAACGGCGCGGATGTGGCTTCGGCCCAGGCTGCGTTGTTTCCTTAACTCTCACGCCTCCCACGGGGCACTCCTTTGTTTCTTTTCCTCCCGATTTCACATTTTTCATCGGAACAACAGATTTCATTAGACATAATCTACAACAATGAAGGCAAATTCAAATTCAAATTCAAATTCGAATTCGAAAGCGTCTTTTCCCTCCAGCACGTTTTCCTAGGAGTCTGACCACATGAAGGCGACACGTACCCTCCTGCCGGACACGGGGTGACGCGGCGCCCCATTGTCGAAATCTGACCCCAATCTGTCCAGTTGCTGCTCCGAAGATCCGAATCCAGATCTCCGGTGGGACAGCGGCTGGGGTTCTGACGGTGGCGGACGAGGGGAGATGGGCGGCAGCTCAAACCCGAGAGAGGACTTGCCATGGGGGCCTGAGAGGAGAGAGGGAGCAGCAGGCTCGGCATCAACCACCAGGCTGCCCTTCGTAAACGAGCGTGAGTCGGCCCTTATGGTGATGACAGAGAAGGAGGAGGAGGAGGTTGGGGAGGTGCAGACGTTGTTCCGCCTCGTCCCGTCATCAATGTCCTCTGAGGAGCCCTTGTCATCATCCACCTCCTCCCCCTCCTGATCCTCATCCTGTACACCAGGAGGGGGGGCGGAAGAGTGAGCGGAAGGGTGAGCGGAAGGGTGAGCAAAAGGGTGAGTGGAAGAAAGAGCGCTACTTACAAATTGTCAATGCATGCACAAACAAATCAAAAAGAAAGCGCTTTGCATGAGTACCGCGCTCAGCTTGAGAACCACCTATGCTTTCGCCTGATCATCATCCTGTACAGCAGGAGGGTGAGCTGAGGAGTGAACGGTGGATCACAAATCGTGAAACCACGCATAAGCAGTTCAAAACGTGGGGAAAGTGCCACAGCACGAGATCCACCACCACGTCCTCCTGATCCTTGCTCTAGCAGCGGAAAGGTGGGAGGAAGAGCTAGGGAAATGAGTGCGTGGAGTTTTAGAGCTTAATCAGAGATTGCAAAATCTTCGCCTTGCGCACTGCCTTCCGAGGAGCCTTCAGCCTCGACCTCCTCCTCCTGATCCTTTCCTTCAGCAGTGGGAGGGGGTGAGCGGTGGGGTGAGCGGAATTCAGAGCACCAGGGAAAATAAAAAAATGTCGCCTAGCATCCTGCCCTGGTGCCAATGCAAGCGGTGCATGCCGCGAATGTGCGCAAAGATTGCAATCGCAGCAAGTGCAAAGCAGTGCATGCTGCAACTGTGTTAAAAAACGGTGCATGCTGTTTCAGGTTCTGGACATGAGCACACATGGTGCTGGATTATCAAAATGGAAAGATATGCAGCATGATGAGCATGGACGGTAGGTGCATGGTGTTGCAGCCCTAAGTCAAGCGAATTGCATGGATGCATGGAGTGCATGGTGGATGCATGGATTGCATGGAGTGCATGTGGCACATTGCTCATTTCCCCTAAAATGAAAACCCTCCTTGAGCTGCCGGGTGGTTTAAACTGTGCGAGTGAAGTACTTTGATGCAGGGAGGGGTAAATGTGGCACAGACGTTATTTGTGTAACGGTTTCTAAAATATGTATTGAGTACCAGTCTCTAAAATATTCATTTGTGTATCTTATAGGCCACCTTTTTAAGGAGTACCGAGGGTCTAACACTGGGCCAATGTGGACAAACCTAGATGGACCTTGGGACAGAAGCCCCAGCAGCAGGCACCTTGCTGCATGAAGCCCCGTTGGACGAAGTCCCGGTTGCAGTGCAGCCAAATCACCTTTGTAACTGAACTAAATATAGCAGTTATGAGCAGCATGGACCGGAGATGTCACCTGGCGTGATGTGTCCCCTCCAGGCCGCGTTTATGTCTCCGGTGAGGGGCAGCCATTGGCGACCAGGAGGGCGAGTGGAAAGTAAATCGGATTTGTGATGCCAGCCTAGCCATTTGTGATGCCAGCCTAGCCATCCGCCAAAAGAGATGGGCTTGCCGAAGGCAAGTGCTCACGCTCACACTATTTCACACTATTTCACACTGCTGTCTCCTAGAAAAGGAAGTCGAAACTTTTGAAATCAGATTCTCTGGCTTCTTGTCAGCTCTTCTCTCCTTCTGTTGGTTGGGTGCCGTTTTTCCGGTTTAGGTGGCGACTTTTGCTAACGCTTTAGGGTGGATTTCGGGTGGTAGTGTGTTCTCAGCTAGTGGAGTGTCGAGGTGGGGTGCAAGTTTTTTTTCATACCTTTATCTAACTTTTTCCGCATGAATTTGTGCGGCGTGTGAGTGCTTGTTGGTCGTGTGCCTTTCCTAATCCTGCTCGCCTTTTCTCGGCTGTCAACGAGGGCCCCATGCACACCCGGGCTGTTCTTTTGTGAGTCAGCGTCTCCGGATTTCTAGGGTTGGGTGGCCGGCCTCACACCTTGTTAAGTCCAAAGAACAGAAAATCATAACCACTGCCTCCAGGCCCCTCACCTCCTCCCGTTTTCCCAAGATGCTCCTCCCTCCGCCCGCATAGCTGCCCCGTTTAAGGAGGTTGCCTTCATGGACGCCCCAGCTCCCCCGAGGGCCTACGCCACCGCCGCTCGCTGATTTCATGCCGTCAGAGCGGCCTCCATCCCCGCTCCACGGCCGACGAGCTGAGGCCGGCCGCTGCTGGGGAGCAACAGATATCAGCAGTTAGGGACACACATTCCGCAATCGAACAGCAGTTATTGACGTAACAAACATCCTAGAAAAGGGGTTATAGACAGTTGTACACACCTTCTGCATTCATATAGCAGTTATTGACAAACAAACATACTGAAACAGCGGTTAGGGACACACTGTACGTATTCAAACATCAGTTACCGGCATGGACACAAGAAAATACAGAAAAACGTTTATGTTAGTGTTCCTACGTGCAATGCCTCCCTCCCACAAACATAGCCTGTCCCAACGGTCACACCTTTGCATCCATACCCTGCTGCCCCTCCGGCGCATGACCCCCCACTGGGCTCAGGCTGGAGGCAACGACATTGTGCCGGCTGATGATAGGCAGGGCGGCGGAGATGGGGCGGCGGCGGTGGAAGCCGGTACTGCTGCTGCTGCTTTTGTTGCTGCCAGCCTGGTGGTACTGCGGTGACTCGTCTGCCGTGCTCCTTCCTCGACCCCTCACGCCACCTTCGCCGACGTTGCTTTTGTCGACGGAGGAGGAGACGGGGCTCAGGCGGCGGCCGCCCGCCCGCCCGCCCCGCTTGCCACCGACAGAGGGCCGCTTAGCTATCAACGCGCCGCTGCCTGGCAGTACATGTGCAGCAGGTGGGGCAGTACAAGGCCAAAGTTAAAGTGTGGGCTCTAGGAGTGACAGGGGTGTTCAAATAGGATGCGAGGGGAACACAAGTGCCCATCTCGTTTTCAAACAGAGATGTAGATGGTGCATATAATTATGGTCCTTCTCTTCTTTCTCATATTCCACACTTCCCAAACTTCCTGCATCATACCTGATGAGGACAGGTTGAGTTGTGGCTTGTGTTCTCTCACACTACCCTTCTCACACGTCTACACTTTATGCTTCATACCAGGTGAGGGCAGGTTGGGCTACAGTTTGCAATCCCTATCACCACACTTCTCACACCGTCCACACTTGCTACCTGATGAAGACAGGTTATTCTTAGGCTCGTGTCCCCTCTTCCCTAAAATCACACTATCCACACTTTCCACACAGCCTGCTTCATACCTGGCGAGGGCAGGTTGAGGTGCAGCTTGTGTTCTCCATTCCCCGAACACCACACTTCCCAGTTTTTACCCACACTTTCCACACTTGCTGCTTCATACCTGGCGAGGGTAGGTTGAGCTGTGGCTTGTGTTCTCTCACATCTCCGATAAAGTCGTTCACCCACTCCTGCATCTTCTGATGGATCATCTCCAGGAGGCCCTGGATTGCAACCACCTAGCATAGCAGTTGGGAGCAGTTGAGAACGGTTGACAATTTCAATGATGGGGAAATGAGGCGGCAGATAAGGATGTCCTTCAATGAGATTCTTTGCGGCTCATTAAGTTGTCAGTTGGTGACAAACAGAAGGCGCCCACAGCTGACACCTTCCATGCCATCGGGGATGATGAGGGGTTTTGGGGAGTGAGATTGTGTCTTTCATAGGGACAGTGCCTGGAATGTCCCGCTCTTGTCCTTGCTTTATATACCGTATATTTCCTTTTCCTTTTCTCATTGAGGGATCCATGGACTTCCTAATTGTCGTTTTTCGAAGCCTTTTTAGTCATAATTATTTCCCCCCAGAGTGCAGCATTTTTTGATGCCTGAGGGAAGGCAAATCAAATGTACGGTTTTGCTGAACTTGGAATCCCACATGCAACTGTAATGAGGATTCGAGTTGAGTCCAGTATTCCAGTGCCCAACTGCAGGCTGCAGGTGGTCGTCTAGCCACTGGCAGACCAAGTCACTGCTGAGTCGCTGCTGGGTCGTTGCAGACTTCAAGCGGCCACTGTTTCATACAGGGTGCTTTCGCTGCATCAATGCCAGTGGAGCGTGGGGACCTAATGCATGCAAGCCCTGCTGCTGGGCCCCCCAGCCATAGGCTGGGTCAGGTTGGGTCCCCATTGGCCCAGTGGTGGCCGCCCATTGGCCTACCCAGGTGAACAGTCTGATGCACCAGGGGACACACTTCAAATATATACAAATTGTAGACTATGACTTCAGCCCTTTATAGTCTTGTGCCTCTTTTAAGGGGGGTTGCTTTGGGGGGGTTCTACATCCCCCCGGTGTAAGAAGGTTGTTTTGGGGGGTTCTACATCCCCCGGTTCGCTCTGCCTGGCCATTTCGAAATAGGATATGGGTGTGTCACTGGTGGTGCTACCTTTGTGACCACACTCTTACAACACCCTTCATCAATGTAAGCTCCCAGGGTGATCTTACTTCCATAGAGGGAACACAAAGGAATTGACATGGAAGCAATAGCTTTCTCTCATCACAAGCTGCCTCCAACCAGCTTCCAGCTAATTTAAGGTTAAGGGTACCCTAAACCCTCCACACACAACCGGAGCCCACGTTTTAGAAAAGCATATCAATGTGGCATTGGCAGTTTGGCACCTCATCAGCCTCTGGCGATCAGGTGCCTCCCCACTCACCTTCTCCAGGCAAGACCGGATCACCGGAGCCCACGCTGGAGAGATGCCAATCCGTGATGGCCTCAGAACCTCATCAGCCTGTAGCTGCTAGGTGCCCCTCACTCACCTTCTCCAGGCAAGATCGAAGCCCACGCTGGAAAGAAGCTACACACGTCCCAGGCCTGGCTCCCAGGGCTGCCACTGCCCCCCGACTGCCCGCCATCAACCCGCCGCGCAACATGGCCAGAGCAAACGATGCGTCATTCAGGAGCTGCAAGATAAGAGAGAGAGAGGAGACACGGGGGGTAAGGGCGAGAACAGGAAGACACAGAAATCAGAGACATGGCGGGCAAGAGAGATACCGGTACAGAGAACGGGAGTCCTTCATCCTGCAACTGACAGATTGGGTTCATGTTCTCATGTGCATGAAGGACATACTTCATTGAGGCCCCATGGTCGCCTACCAAGTGCAAACGGCCAAACGGGTGATTCCCTTGTCTACGCTTCAGGGCGCATTCCGTATTCGTTTATTTCATCGATTCAGGCCCCCCCCCCTCAGCCCCACCTTGCTCCATACTCCATTAGGCCCTCAACACCTTATCCCCCTCAACACCTTATCCAGTGTTACAGCCAAACCGGTGGCTCCCGTAATCCAGGCTTCAGGGCATCATCTTCATAAACCTTTTTGAGGTCCATACCCTCAGCCTTGCCTTCCATACTTCGTCTGGCCCTTCCCCTCCGCCCCCTCCCCCACTTACCAGCTGAGCCAGTCTGTCCACAGCTGTGTCCTCCCTGCTGAAGTCCATCCCCTCAGCCCCCTCCCCCCCTTACCAGCTGAGCCAGTCTGTCAACAGCTGTGTCCTCCCTGCTGAGACGTGCAGCTGGAGGGCGTCGCGGGACGCATGAGTCAATGGCCACAGCCCGCCCTGCTAGCTTTGTGCCTGGGAGGAAGGAGGGGAAGAGTGAGAGATGTAAGAAAGGGTGGTTATGTGTGGTCGTGTGTATATAGCATACGAGTCACTGGCCACAGCCCACCCTGCCAGCTTGGTGCCTGGGAAGAAGGGCGGAGAAGGAGTGAGAGATGTAAGAAATAGTTATTATGTGTGATCATGTGTGAACGAATATGTGGGGCTGATGAGTCAACGGCCACAGCCTGACCCCTGCCAGCTATTTTTTCCCCAGTACAAGCTAGTGATAATGAATGATATGAGAATATGTCACATCCACGATCACACTTTTATGTGAGTTACTGCAGACAAAGCACAAGTGGACGGATGAGGCAGCGTGGGTGACATCTTGATTGCAATGGGACCGGGCGGGTTTGTTTCATTTTTGTTGACACCTAAAGTGGCTTGCGCCTCGGTACCACCCGTCCCAAACAGGCATGTCCGGCGCAAAGCGTGCGCTCTGTCGTCGGACGAAGGACCCGTCCAGCGACACACTTTTCTTTCAAGTTGTATCCGAGATTTTTACGTCGCTGTCAAAGATTGATTCCCCTCCCTCTTCTCCCCTCTTCACACCGCTGCCTGCCCATCCTCACCAAGGTAACTTCATGGACTACGTAGTAATTATATCAATACCCTAAACCCTTAATCCTAACAGACTGGACCCTAAAATCTAAACCCTAACCTGGAACAACACCTCAACCTCACCCCTAACCCAGAACATCACATAACTATTTACCCTAAACCCGAAACAACACAGTTTGTCAGTGTGGCTTACTGCCATCCAATAGAGAGTGTGCTTCCAGAGGGCAAGAAGTGTGGATGGTAGCCATCATGGTTCATACTAGTTCACACCCTTCACACCTCTGGCTCCGTGCATGATGTTGCTAGGGTTGCCCCTCCACCCTAGGTCGATGCAAGGGAGGCGGTCAGCGTTACCCAGCACCTGAGTGGGAAGTCACACACAAAGTGTGACAACGGGTATATGCTTTGATGCACACACAAGGCAAGCTCTTGGGTACGTGTGAAATGGCGTGAAGTGAACCTAGCAAAAAATTCAACACATCTTGGCTCTCGGTGGCATGCATCCGAGGTGGATGTAAGGCAGGCGGTCAGCCTTGTCCAGCCCCTGAAAATAGTGGAAAGCCATGCAGCCACGCACAAAGAGTGATAACGGGTAGGCTTCGGAGCGCATGCCAGGTCTGCGGTCAGATATGTGTAACATGGCGTGGGGAGAGCTGAGCAAATCATTTACAGAAATAAGCTCAGTGGCATGCTTGTGAAGACTGGACACAAGAGTAATCGTGCCGTCACGGGAGTGTGATGGCAAGTGTTGAAAGTGTGACCCACCATGTCAAGCAGGAACAGCCGACCCAGGTCCTCAAACATCGCAGGAACGTGTGTGCCCTGAGAGATGAGGGTTGAAGGTGTGTGAAGGGGAAGGGGGTGTGAGGGGGAAGGGGGTGAGGAATGGGGAAATATGAAGACATGACATTTCAGGACAGGGTAAGGAATCTTAAGATACTCACCCGGTGCAGCTGCTGACCGCCGTCTGCCGGAACCACAAATCCCAAGCCCGGAACCTAAGCACCCTCTCCCCCTTCCCCCCCGCCAGCATGCAGGGCACTTTGCAACACACAACTCAGGCTGAAAGCTGAGAAGCTGAAGACAACGAATTTGACTTATAAGGCCCTGACAGTGCAACATGTCCCCTCCTCCTCCTCCTCCTCCTCCCACCAAAGGCATCTGTCCACCTTAACCCGAAACCCTCACACGTACCTCAAAGGCGTCTGCGCACTCCAGCAGTGGCCGGCCACGCACAAACTCCATGAGAAGGCAGCAGGGCAGGGCTGACAACTCAGCGGCCAGCTGTGCAAGCAGGAGGAAGTGACGGTCACGGTCATATGGAGGAGGAAAACACAGGGGCCACGACCGGCGGTTGGATTTGCCTTCCCTCATTTAAAAAAACACATTTTCCTTTTATGCTGCCCTCAGAGCAAATTATCGACCAAACTCTGAATTCCCGACTGAAAACTGGCGCCGAAGATCGATCATTTGTACATTTATGGATCCCTCAACCCCAAACAACGTTAATTATAAGGGAAGGCTAAGCAAATCTACGGTAGTTGGACAAGACAGATTCTAGTCTCCAGGTTTAATGGAAATAATGGGAGGGAAGGGGTCCAGATGGCCCTGTGAGGGATTTAAATACTTGTAACGTGATTTAATGAAGGCGACACTAATTGTATTCGCTACAGTTTGTAGTATTCTCATGCCCAACAATACATCCCAGTAATGCCGTTTACCTGAATGATGCGTTGGCATATCGTGTTTTCATGAAGGCGACACAAAATAATGTAGGCTTTCGACTAATGTAGTCTCCCACTTTCATAAGCTTGTCCCCTTCCTGGTTGTATAAGTATAACGCAGGAATGTGTGGACAGTGTGGATTCTTTGTGTCACAGTGTGAACCATACCTCTTTTCCCATTCCCACCTCTTCACCCGAGGGACCTAGCTTGGCCACTGCATCCTCAATCGCCTTCCACTCCGAAGCGGTTGCGCCAGCCTGGCGATGGGCAGGGTGTGGGTAAAGTGTGAAAGACAAACACTCTACGTGGTGTGAAAATAGTGTTGAAGGCAAGCGCCGCGCAGGTAGCAAATCACTACCTGGAAATGTAGCTGTGTATGATCGTCATGACAACCAGTCAAAGCGTGCTAAGGTGCCATACGTGTGCACACGGGTGACATAAAGTGGTTCAAATGTAGGATAGCATAGCAGTACAAAGAAGTGCGGCTTTCAGACAAAAACCACTTCCAAAGTCAAGCAGTACAAGTGCAGTTACGAATCGTGATGGAGCCAATGTCTTCTCTAGGCAAAATCAAAATCAAGGCAGCCTCATTGCGTAAAGACAAATACGGATTCTACAGCCCAGGCAGCACACAATCAAGCAGTACATGTCTGGCAGTACATCCCGGAAGGACATATCCAGCAGTACGTGTCTGGCAGTACATCCCAGCAGTACATATCCAGCAGTACCTGTCTGACAATGCGGCACTCTGGCGCACATATGTCCAGGTGCCGCGTGATCTCATTGGCAAACTGCTCCGCCTGCATCAGCAACCTACATGCGGTACAGCAACAGCGGTACAACATCAACAATAAACCAACCATGACACAACATGAGCAGTACAATATGGGCGGTACATCAAACATCCCATCTCATCAGCTTGGTGCAAACTTGATGTATGCCCATTCCTCAGCCCCCAACCAACCGCTCATCTCCCAACCCCTCTCCCCCTCCCTAACCCCTTCCCATCTGCCTGATGCCTGCCCCCCCCAACACACACACACACCACTCACCCCCACCACCCACCTGCTAGGCGCAAACTTAATGACCGCCAGCCCCTCAGGCCCTGCCAGGACTCCCTCCACCGGCCGGAAGATGAGAAAGAAGACGCGGCCACCAGAATTCATATCCACCTAAACGTGATGAGGACAGGGATCAGGGTTTAGGGGGGGAGGCAGAGATCAGGGTTGAGGGGGGGGGGGGGTGGGGGGCAGGGATCAGGGTTGAGGGGGGGAGGCAGGGATCAGGGTTGAGGGGGGGAGGCAGGGATCAGGGGGGGAGGGGGGGGGGGGGACAGGGATCAGGGTTGAGGGGGGGAGGCAGGGATCAGGGTTGAGGGGGGGGGGGGGGGCAGGGATCAGGGTTGGGGGGGGGAGGCAGGGATCAGGGTTGAGGGGGGGAGGCAGGGATCAGGGTTGAGGGGGGGAGGCAGGGATCAGAGTTGATGGGGGGGGGGCAGGGATCAGGGTTGAGGGGGGGAGGCAGGGATCAGGGTTGAGGGGCGGGAGGGGGGGCAGGGATCATAGGTTAGGGGGGAGACAGGGATCAGGGTTGAGGGGGGGAGGCAGGGAACAAGGTTGAGGGGGGGAGGCAGGGATCAGGGTTGAGGGGTTGAGGTAGGGATCAGGGTTGAGGGGGTTGAGGCAGGGATCAGGGTTGAGGGGGGGGAGGCAGGGATCAGGGTTGAGAGGGGGGGGGGGGGGGGGGGGGGATGAGGGTTGAGGGGGGGAGGCAGGGATCAGGGTTGAGGGGGGGGGGGGGGGGGGGCAGGGATCAGGGTTGAGGGGGGGAGGCAGGGATCAGGGTTGAGGGGGGGGGCAGGGATCAGGGTTGAGGGGGGAGGCAGGGATCAGGGTTGAGGGGGGGAGGCAGGGATCAGGGGTGAGGGGGTTGAGGCAGGGATCAGGGTTGAGGGGTGAGAGGCAGGGATCAGGGTTGAGGGGGGGGGGGGGGGGGGGTAGGGATCAGGGTTGAGGGGGGGAGGCAGGGATCAGGGTTGAGGGGGGGGCAGGGATCAGGGTTGAGGGGGGGAGGCAGGGATCAGGGTTCAGGGGTAAATAATTCAGGTGGGTTAAGGGCTCAGGGTTTAGAAGGGTTGAGGGCCAATGGTTGAGGTTTTTGTTATTTATGTTCAGCAGACAAGGTGTGAATTGTTTCACGCGGTTCACACCCAGCCTAACATATGTACCGCCAGTCCGTGTACTGCTCACATGCAGTACAGCGCCTGCGCCTTTCTTGCGGCCGGCGCAGCTGCATGCTCCTGGCGCAGCTCCACATAGGCTGCATGGGCCCTGAGAGGCTCCGCCCCCACTGGCACCAGACTGCGCAGGGCAAAGGGAAGGGCAGGGTCGGGAGGGTAGGGCAAAGGGTAGGTAGGCAGGCAGGTAGGCAAGCAGGCCGACAGGCAGGTAGGCAGGGGAGCGGGCAGATGGACATGGGGAAAGGTAAACAGGATGCAAGGGAGCAGGTAGGCAGGTAGGTGGACAGGCAGGTAGGCAGGTAGGCAGGTAGGTGGACAAGCAGGTAGGTGGACAGGCAGGTAGGCAGGTAGGTGGACAGGCAGACAGACAGGCAGGTAGACAGGCAGACAGACAGGCAGGTAGACAGGCAGACAGACAGGCAGGTAGACAGGCAGACAGACAGGCAGGTAGGCAGGTAGGTGGACATGGGGGTGAGTGAGGCTGGTGGAAGGAAAGCAGTTCAAGCACGCCCCACCCTGTATTCCGGCAATGACGAGCACGACAAAACAAGCATTGCCTGCTGCCTGACCATTTGTTCATACAGGCCAAGCACTCGTTGCACACCACCCTCGTCCACACTACCCAGATTTACACCACCCTCGTCCACACCAGTGATGACGTAGCTGCTGAGGACAGCCACTCAGTGGACACCGCGCCTGACAACCGGCTCCAGTCAACAGAGAGCTCATCTGAATAGACGAGAGAGAATAGGGGTAGCAGGGTGAGGTTTTGTATGTTATTGTTCAGGTTTGAGGATTTATGGTTTGTACATGTGGGGGCTGACATGTAAATTGTGAGAGTCAAGCCCACTGGTCACAGCCCACACACCTCCACCCAGCCTCTGTCTTTATCACACCTCTTACTCACCCCCTTCACCTCCACACACACACACACACTCCTTCTCAGCCCCCCCCCCCCCACACACACACTTCAACACCTCCTCCCAGCCACTCCCCTCTCACATACCTATGCAAATGGGCACCCCCAGTCGTATCTGGTCTTGGATACTCCTCATTTTGCGCATTGGGGTTGCTGCCTGCAACAAGGACCTGTCCATGACAAGCAAGGGGCAGTGAAGAGGTGCATGAAAGGAGCATGGGAGGGGCAGGAGGTGAAAGGTACTTGGAATATCAGGAGGCAAGACAGAATGGGAAAACAAATGTTGTTTGGACCCGATCATGATCTTCGCAGGGGGGGCCCATCAGGACTCAAACGCCATGAGGGCAACAGGGCTGGCTTTATCAGGTCCCTCTGGCCGTAGACCAGTAAATAGCTGAAGTGTGATAACAACAACAGGTGTGGACGCCTACCTGGCTGACATCATGGACCTCTTCATGGGCGCGTCGACAAAGATGTCGGGAGAAGCCTCCTCGATGACAGCTGCCAGCTCAGAGGCCTCGCTAAAAGGTAAGAGGGAGAAACAGGGGGGGAGTAGGGGGAGGGAGGTGGAGAGGGAGGAGGAGGGGGGGAGAGTAGAGGGGGATTAAGGGGAGGAGGGGGGCAAGAGGGGAGGGGGGGGGGGGGGGGGGTGAGGGGGGAGGTAGGAGAGAGGCCTCCTCGATGACAGCCGCCAGCTCAGAGGCCTTGCTGGAGGGGAAGGTGGAGGCGGAGAGGGAGGCCCTAGGGGGGATAGGAGGAGAGGTGTGTGTGTGGGGGGGGGGGGAGAGACCCTAGGGGGAATAGGATGAGAGGTGTGTGGAGGCGGGGAGGGAGGCCCTAGGGGGGGGGAGGGAGGCCCTAGGGGGAATAGGAGGAGAGGTGTGTGGTGGCGGAGAGGGAGACCCTAGGGGGGATAGGAGGAGAGGTGTGTGGGAGGGGGGGAGGGGGAGGGATAGAAGAGGGGGGGGGGTGAAGGGGAAAGGAGGAGCCATGGGGGAGGGTGGAAATAAGGGTTGGGGTTGGGGGGAGGGAAAGGGGCCGTAAGCTGGTTATCACGGTGCATACTGCAACAACGGCACATCGCATGGAATCCCATATTTGTCATGAACTTAAATTGTGATACCCACATTGTTTATATTCCGTTTTTTTGCTCAGGGTCTGCTCCTGGTCTAGTTTTCTCACCGCTCTTCCTGTCCACACCCCTGGTCCACACTGCCCAGTCAATGGTATACAAGATCCACTATTGACACCCTATTGGCTCCTTCAGGAGGACTGGGGGTGTTACTCGCGCCCTGCACGAAAGCAAAGTATAACCATGCAGGTCCATGTGAGCCTCAGCAGGCCTCAGCGGGTCTATGCAGCTCCACACGGACCCATATAGATCCATGCAGGTCCATTTAT
The DNA here is from genome assembly GCA_037349105.1 of Limnomonas spitsbergensis. Taxonomy (NCBI): domain Eukaryota; kingdom Viridiplantae; phylum Chlorophyta; class Chlorophyceae; order Chlamydomonadales; genus Limnomonas; species Limnomonas spitsbergensis. The sequence goes on from JAYJMM010000054.1 coordinate 104,089, forward strand.
GACCACTCAGTCCCGTGCACATCTGTGTGGGCCCTTGCTGGCCCATGCAGGTCCAAATGCCCCATGCAGCCAAATCCGCCTCGGGCAGCCCCATGTTAGCCCATGCAGCCTCAGACCGTCCCATGGTTGTCCATGCAAGTCCCTTTAGACCCATGCAGCCCCATCCAGCCCCCTGTGAGTCCATGCAACCCCATCAGCCACTTGCAGGTCCATGCAGGTCCATGCAGCCACCACACGCTCCCACCTGTGATTGAAGTGGGCAAGCGCTCTCATCGGCAACCTCCACAGCCTGCTCATGTCAAAACCACCGACTCCCTCGCTATTAGCTGCCGCAGCAGATGATGCTGGCTCCGTCGCGGCTATGGCTGCAATGGCATCTCTTGCTGTGGCTGTGACAGATGATAGCAGCCCCCTGGCCCCTGCCGGGGGAGCTGCAGAGGGGGCCCCTGCTGCCCCTGCCCCAGTGGAGGAGCCTCTGGCGCCCTGGCCTCGTGTGCCATCTACGGAAGCTGCTGCTGCTGCTTCTGATTCAGCAGATTTTGAATTTAGGGCTGTCTCAAGGTCTCGTTTGGAAGGCAGGGTACTCGCCATGGGACGCGCTTCCGGGGCTTTACTAAAGTGTGTACAATTTGCGATCAGAGGTTGTCAAATACGTATTCTCTCTCTCTTTTGCAAGGAAGGTCTATATCTAAGATGGAAGGATGCTGGGAGGGATGACACTCCGTGCTCTGGACGAGGGGAAGCTAGGCGACTAGAAACTGCGGATAGAGAGTGCGAAACATTCCTATGCTGAACAGAAATGTACTTGGTAGTGGGGAAAAAGTACCGATGATTAGATATTTAGATAACCGAGGCGAGGTTGAATCGGGATTGGGAAGGTGCGGGCAAGTTGCCCGTGGGACCAGGGGCAGGGGGGGGGTTCTAGATCTAGGTAATTTGGAAGTTCTAGCGATGAAGTGCCCACCCCCTCCAGGCGTAGTCGATGCCCCAAGCGGATGACGCCAGGGAAACGACACTCTGATGCAAGAATTCAAAATCTGAATGCGAAATCTGAACGCGAAGATAGCAGGTTGGCGTTTTGCACTCACCCAGCTCCAAGGCACGGTCCGGACGTTGAATCCCAACAGGTTCAATGAAAATTATTTGATTTCGGTTGGTGCTGTTTGTTTGAACTTTGAAATAGCCGCAATACATGCGTGTATCAACCAGGGAGTTGGACGCCGACGCTGCTGAGTTGTTTACAAAGGCCAAGATGTGTAGGGTCATAGGCATGTTAATGACATTACACCTCTGGGCCATGCTGAAATGAAGCTCGGCCACGTCGGCAATCAGAAAGACAGCTAAGAAAGTCAAGGGAGAAGGCACAAGAGGAAAGAAAGGATAGCAAGCCACCAGTATGCACACCAGGGGATCCGGCCAGGGGATGCACACCTACTGGTAAGTGCAGACAAAGCCAGCGCATGAGCTTTACAACGGGCATGGAATAACGAAGCACCCAGATTTCTTGAACTAAACAGAAATGACGCTCTTCTCGCATCGCAAGCAGTTTGTTGCGGTGAATAGCTGCTCCCCCTGAGCTGCACCCTAAGGAATGGGTGAACCAAGCAAAAATAACACTGGTCATGCGTTGTGACAAGTTGGTACCTGCCTATCACTGTGACATGCTTGTGGAATGTAACGAACTAACGATCTACCAGGCATGCAGCCACCAACCCAGCCAGCGGGCATTGAAGCATGGTTTCAGATATCAGGACCTGGACCAGGTCAAGGTGGCAACCACAAAGGTCAGACAGTTGGGAAACTGAGTCTGATAGCCTGACTGTTACAGTTGGATGAAAATTAAGGCCGGAGATGAGGAGTTCCTCGCCCCTGGTGCTCATCGTACCCTCACCTGATGCATATGTAAGTGACGTTACACCTCCGGGCCCTGTTGAATTTTCTGGCGCCATGCCTAAGTGCTGGGGACTGTGCTGCACTTCTTCTTCTTCCTTGCCCTCTTTATGATTTTCCCAACCGGACAGTTGGGAGCCCACATGGCAGGACTTTTTTGTGCTGGGCCCAGAGGTGTTCTGTCAGTGACATATACATAGCAAACACAGATTGGAGTCAAAAGTCTGAAGTAGGCGCAGTTTTATGCAGCGCACTGTGACGGATTAGTCCCAAAGCCCAAAGATAGCACCTCCCAGAATCGTTAAAGCTGCTACCTGCTCCCGAACCCGAGCGAGAAAGAGAGCTTTTTGCGGCTGCCCTCTTTTCCCAAAATGCGCTGCTGCTCCCTCCGCGTGCGCTCCTCCTCCTTGCGCTTCCTGTGACAGAGGAGTGACAAGAGTGACCATTCGGCGATACATAGGGGTGACCTAGTGTGACACCCTCGTGTGACACCCACATGCAAGGAATAACACAAACGTGATAACTGATGTGTTTAGAACGGTACATACCTGCGGGGCCCTGCTGAACGCTCGGCCGCATGGGGCTGGTAAGGAATGAGTAAGCTCAATTATAGCTACCATGCACAGCCTGGACCATGCTGCAGCCATGCCAATCTCCTAAGGATATGTGTGAAACAGGACAATCGCCGCTGCTCCCTGCATGTGGCCCCACCCCACCCTCGCGCGTCCCTGAAAAAATGTGAAAGTAGGACAAATGTGCGACAGGAAGGGCAGTCTCAAGGGTGTGGGTATCAGTCTTCTAACAGTGCCAGCTCCCGATGAAGGGCGTCCGGGGGAGACACATGAGTATGGGGCTCTGTCTGTCCACACTTTCTGTCCACACCTGTCCTGCTCCTCCTTGAGCTGCTGCTGCTTGACTTGCAGTTCGGAAAGATGCGCCTCCAGCCTCTTGGCCTCCTCAGCGGCCTTCCGGACAGAGGCCTCTTCTTCCTGAAAGCGTGTGACAAAAGAGAGGGCATGTACGATAAGTGTAAAGCAGGAGGGAAAAGAGTGGTGTTGCCCCTCCAACCCCTACCGGTAGGCTTCCTTGGCCACATTTTAAGCCAGAAGCCTCTTCACCCAGAGGAGTGCTAACAAGCTGAATAGGATTTTAGACAGCTTGAAGTGTGGGAAGCGAGGTACTGCAATCTCTAGGAGACAAGAGATGAGAGCCATCTCTTTCAACCTCAAAAGCATCAAAGGCATAGAGTTATCAAATCTGAAGCCTAGCTAAGCGATTTCTTTATATATACAACCCCATGAAACACCTAACCCCTCCTCTAAGGACATTTAGTAATAGTTCCCGCACCCCTCACTGCCTTGTCTCCTGTATTCCAGCCAGCTCCCCCTCCCCCTTATCTCGCTCCTCTGTCGCTACCCCCCTCCTCCCCCCCCCCCCCCCCCTCTCACCCCTCTCTGCCTCTCCTCCTCTATGACCGCCAGCTCAGCTTCTTTTTGCCGGATGGCCTCACGAGCCCGCTCAGCCTCGCGCCCCGCCCGCTCACGCTCCGAAACCAGTTCAGCCTCCACCTGCACAAGGACAAGTGTGCTTAAAAGGGCAAAACAATAATTGTCACACATCGTGGGTGGGTTGTTGCTGAGGGCATTTATGAATCAGTACAACGCAGGTGCAGACACATGAGGCGCAGGTACAGCCACATCATACGCATGCTTCACATCAGTTGATGGCGTGTCACCAAACAAACAAACAGTGCTGCTCCCTGCTATCACGGCTGCTATCACCGCACACCCTGATGGCACATTTTTGACGGAATATCACGGCCCTTCCCGCCCCTTGCTCCCCCAACTGCATGATGGGCCTTTTCTTCAAGAAAGCAGAACCCCGACAACCCTGGTCACGAGGACCAGCCGATCACACGCATCTATCCGACATGCTCATCTAGGGCGGCCCAGCAACGAAATCCCAGTAATTCCAAAATTAAATCCTGTGTTAACCACTTCACCCTTTAGCTATAGCTCAGGTTTAGGGTTAGCACAGGATTTAATTAGGGCAGGCCAGGTGCAGATTCCTGACCGTTTTAAATTCAAATCCCACCTAAACCACCTAAAATTGACAAGCTACCTGATGGCATCACATCTCTGACTACCCCGCATTTCAAATTCAAATTCATGGCAGCTACCTGTTCCCCAATGATGGCCCTTTCCCGCTCCAGTCGTCCCGCCAGCTCCCGTCGGACCACCTCACTCTGCAGGTGGTTCGTCAGGTAGTACATCAGGCAATGCGGTACAATTGGCAGTACAGCTTCACCGCTTCAACTACTGGTGATTCCACTGAAGCCACAGCTGCAGGAAAAAAAACTGTGTCTCACGTTTCCCAAGGAAACAAACTTGATTGTGCCATTGGACCCAGTCGGAGCAATGCATGTTGCATTGCATGGTGCCAGCTTGTCAACCATCACCTCAGTTCAAAAACTTCAGTTCATACCTGCATGACCACGGCCACTCTTTCCTCCACTAGCTTGTTGACCATCTTGGTGACCTCATCCTCCACCAGTTGCGCCATCAAGTCAGCTCGGATCCTGGCAGGAGTAATAACCGGTTGTAACATATTGTAACGGGTTGTAACAGGATATCACAGGTTGCAACAGAGTATAAATGGTTGTAACAGGTTTTAACGGGTTGTAACACATTGTAACGGGTTGTAACAGGTTACACCGGGTTGTAACATGCGGTAACGGGTTACTGCAGCTTGTTAGCTGCAGCGGGTATGACGGGTTGTTGCAACTGTTCATTAGGGTTCAGCGTTTCGTCCTTCAGCTGGCTGTTGGGGCTTAGGTACCTCTATCAAACAAGGTGCCGGGCCACCCTGAACCCTTTGTGTTAAGAGGTTCAGGGTTCAGGGGTTTTTTACGGTATCCTATCCTTACTTCTGAAGCTCCTCGGCAGAGTAAATATCATCTCCACCGCTCCCACCGCCGCCACCACTATCAGGCCCCGCCCCGGCTGCGCCGCCGCTGCCTGCTGCTGCTTGCTGTCCACCACTTCGTTCCTGCAGTTGGAGGCGGTTGGAGGCGGTTGGTAGCAGTTAGCGCCGGGCAAGCTGCTCCAAGAGGAGAGACCCATCCTAGGTTTGAGGAAGGCCTTCAGCATTTCCAGATCCCCACACAGGTCCACACCTTATCCCCATCTCCCTTTCTTCTGCTCTTCTTATGGTGGCGCAATGATCTCCCCCTCCGGCTGCTCTTCCGATGCCCACTGCGATGGCGCCGTGATCCGCCTCGGCTGTACAACACAACATGAGAAGCAGTACGGCACAATGTTAAGGGCAGTACAATCAAATTGTCTTAGGAGGAGAAAACAAGACGAGGGGCAGTACGGCAGCATGTCAGTCAGTCAGGGGCCGTCACAACCAAGCTGCCTTGCACACCAAATCATGAGATGTAGTAACCTAGCAATTGTGGGGCAATGCAAAATTATCGTATGATAGCACGAGTGTGTGGTAGTACACAAGCATGTGAATATCAGTAGCACAGTCCTTTTAGTTACCCCATTCCACAAACCCTCAATAGCAGCTATCACACCATAATGCTATCAATGCTGTTGCTACAACAAGGTTCCCATCCTTCCATTCCAGGCGTCCATGCATCTGGCCCATGCGATGATGCCGCCTTCCATGCCCCCTTCCCATAACATGCAATTGTGCTCCCTTCCCATGCCTCAATGCCCTCCCCACATGCCTCCCTCCTACCTGTCACCGCTGCTGTCACTATCACTGCCACTGCTGCTGCCACTGCTCCTGTCGCTGCTGCTGCTGCGACTGCGGCTCCGGTCACTCCCGCTGTCACTGCTGCGGTCTCGATGTGAGGACCTGCCAGGAGTGAGAGGAGGTGTGGCCGGGGTAAGCAGGGGTGTGACCAGGAGTGAGATGAGGTGTGAACGGGATGGCAAGGTGGTGTCGCAACAGAGTGAGGGCGGTACGACACGGCCTAGAGAAAAACCTGGACCAGGAGTGAGTCGCATGTCTGAAAGCTGTATGAATATGTGTGGAGCTGTATAACCAGGAGTGATGGAGGCGGTGCAATACTCACAATGTTCATGACATCATCCACACTGTTCATACCTGTGTTTGTGCCCCCCTCTACTGCGCTGCACTTCCCGGCGTGGCGACCTGCAGAGGGTGTGAACGCCAAAGTGAGGCAACGAGGATAAGGGAGACCTGCAACTGAATTTGTTCGCTCTGCACTCCTGCTCCTCATGCTATTCCGCCCCCACTCACATTCCCTGTCCCTCCCCGGTCCCACACCTCCTGTCACACTCCTTCTGTCTTGCTCCTGCACCCTCCCCCCCTTTTCCTGCCCTCTACTTTTACCTCCTGCTCCCCCCTCCCCTTCCCTGCCCCCTACTTACCTCCCTTCTCCCCCCCTTCCCCTCACCTGCGACTACGCTCACGCTCCTTTTCACGTTCCCGATCTTTTTCACGTTCCCGCTCTTTCGCCCGCTCCTTTTCCTTCTCCCGCTCCTTCTCCCGCTCCCGCTCCCGCCGGCTGTCTCGTTCCCGCTCCTTTTCCCGCTCCCGTTCCTTCTCCCGCTCGCGGTCCCTGTCCTTGCCGCGGTCACGGTCCCGATCTTCGCGATCCCTGCGACTGCTCCCCCGCTCCCTGTCTCTGTCCTTGTCCCGCTCTCGCCCCTTGTCCTTGTCCTTGTCTCTGTCCCTGTCCCTGTCCCGCCCCTTGTCCCGATCCCTGTCTCGTCTGTCACTGTCAAGGCTGCGTCCCGACCGCGTGGAAAGAGCCGGGCTACCCTCTCGTGCTTTGCTACGTCTGTACAGCAAGGGCAAGGCACTACTGTCAGTGAGGAGTCCTGCCAGGAAGGTAATATACACCACACAATACAGAGCTGGGGGTCAAGGCTAAGCGTTTATATAGCACGGACGCAGTAAAATCAGGAAGGCAGTACAGTTGCACATAAGGCAGCACACTAAGGAAGCTGGTCCAGCAGGGGGGCGGCAGTACAATCCTGCAACATCTGGGCCAGCCCTCAAAGCCATGAGAAATCGTACCCAAACCATGTGAACACCAATCCATGAACGCAAATGGCTTACCTAGTAGCAGACCTCGAGCGGGACCTTTTCGATGCCTTGGAAATAGATTTAGACCTAGACCTGGATCTGGATCTAGATCTCCGTGTCTTGGCCCTGCAACATCAACATGGACACCATTCGGAATGTGCCCCTGGACCACAAGGCACCCGCCAAATTGTAAGACAGACACAACGGTGACGTCAAAGCGCCTGGAATGATGCAGCATATCAAATGCACAGGCATGGAGGCCAGCCTTACGGGGGACCACCCATGCAGCCGCAGCCATTCTACACCCACTGCATGCGAGTATTAGGAAGCCATGCATGGGGGGATACGCCATGCAAAAAAGGAAAATGCATGCATGTTCCACCATGCGATCATGCTTGGTTGCATGGTGAAGCATGCATGCATCATGCATGCATGCATGGACACAGGCCATATTTAGTTACGAGGTAGAATCTGGATCTGCTCCTGCATAGCCAGTCAGAGTTCTAGATATGTAACTCTAGATGATGGCATCCAACCTTCCTGGTGCAGCATGGGGTTTGCGTAATTGCTGGAATGACAGAGGTTCGCGTGTCTGGCTGCTGTATTCAGGAGAGCCGATGGTTCTACACACCTCTTCACCTGGTGATAAAAACCTGTAGATTCTGAGGTACATGGCCCATAAGGTGCCCTACTCGGATAACCAAAATATCATGTGCCCACCCCTATTGCCTCACCATCCATCTTCCTCAAAATATATGAGGTTAAGGACTCTTTCAGCTGCTTGCTATTTGGCGCAAAGAGGATGATGTCCGTTGTTTTGAATTACCTGGGGGCGATGACTTCGATGTCGTCTGTAGCCATCACGTCACCACCCCCTCCGCCAGCAGAAGCAGCTACAACATCAGATGAAGAAGGTACTTTGCCGTCAGTTCGGCCTGCTGTCCCCTGCTGCCGCCCCTTCCGTCCATCGCTCTTCTCGTTGCCATCGCCTGCCCTGTCATCTGCCCCTCTACCCCCACCCCCTTCCAGCTGATCAGCTCCACTATCCCCAACTGGAGCTGCTGCTGCGGCTGCTGCCTTCGCCTGTCCCTCCTTCTTTGCTTCCGTCTTCCCTTCCCTGTTCTCGAGGACAATCAGGTCTCCCTGTACTGGATCATGCTCATAGTTATGCTGTCCCTCTTCAGCATCCCCCGTTATAGCTGGTGTTTTCGTCCCTGCGCCTGCTTCTGCTGTCGCCGCAATCGACTGCTGATCCTCGTTCGCCATTGGACGTTCGTCCACCTCCACGCCAGCACTATGCTGCAGCTGTTGTTGCTGCTGCTGCTGCCCCTGCTCCTCTGCCAATGCAGCGGGCTCACACACCTTGTAATATCGATGCCTAGCTAAAGCGAAAGAATTCGAACGACGGACGTGCTATTACGCCGGAGCGGAGAAAACAAAGCGTTGAGCAAGTTGTTTTGACGGCAGAACTGCAGCAGGTTGAAGTTTGATTCCCTAAGGAGATCTTATCATAGGGCGGCGTGATGCTGATAGGGAGCCCGCGTCCGTCACTGGTATCTATGGTCAGTGATGTGATCCGGGGTTCACAGCTCGCTCGCTGCGCCAGGTCGCAGCAGATCACAGATCTAACGATCGGGTCACAGGATGGTGCACAGGACCTGAAATTGAATCACATGTTCTTCCAAATGCACATGAACCTCATGCTTTAAATCTGAACTGATTAAGGGACTGAAGAACCTGAACTTTGACCGGAGCACCCTTGTCTGAGAGAAGTTCTCTCAGATGCCTCTCGATTCAATTGACGTTACTAACCTATCTGTCCAGAGCTCTCTCTAACGCGTGCATGATAGCAACCTCCGCCTCTACATCGGGAGGCTCACCCTGGCCCTGTGATCCCATGTCCCTGGTACACTTCATGACGCCCCCCTACTGGACACTCCTTTGGACCTCAACATTGCTTTAATCAGCGCATGAGCCAGCGCATGGGTCCAGCTTGAGTTCCTGGAGGAAACCGAGACTCCAATGGAGCCACCCCCTTCACAGGATCCCCTAACCGGAGGCTGCCTCGGCCCTGGCCACGCCTTCCGGGTCGGGGAGGGCAACATATTCAGATATTCTTACTGCCCGGCCTGTGCCAGCTACTCGACTCAGCAGGGCGGACGGCTCAAATCTCTTCACCTCAAAGGAAGGGCTGGGAGGATACCTGTCGTGCTTGTACATCCCTCCGGCCAAAGCGCACCCCCGCCTAGCCCCAAAGGGCAGTGGTACACGCTTATGTGTTGGCAGCTGGACTCATGCCCCTCGCCGCCCCCCCCCCCATTAGGACGTCCTTGCCCCAAAGCTGCTCCCTCAAAAGCCGTAGTGGAACAACCAATAAATGATGTCGTGTTCAAACAGTTGAGATGCATCTCAGCACCGAGGAAGCTTCCCTCACCCTCACCCCCGCACGACCCCCTTTCTACTTTTCTAGAGCTCCTCCCAACCCCTCCTCTTCCTGAATAGATCACCGGCCAAGGCCCATCATCACCAGTTGTTTTGCAGGGGAACCGTTTCCGCAGGGGCCTGAGGTGCAACGCAATTGACCAGTTTCAGGTTAGTTTTTGAACTGTCAATAACGTTACACCTCTGGGCCCGCTCAAAGCTCGGCCGCGTGGGCGCCCAACTGTTCAGAAGGGAGAAAAGATGAAACTAAAAGGAAGAGGGGGGGAAAGGAACACAAGTTTTTGAACTGTTAAACCGTCGCAGGGTAGGGGCCTATGTGCTGCACTGAGGGGTTCAATCCTGTGCCACTGACCTATGGCAAGGACTGAATCAAAGATGCCGGTGCTTGTATTCCATTTGGACCGCCACGGCCGCAGACCGTGATGTAGCTGAAATGTAGCTGAGACCCCCTAGTCGTAAACTATACCGGGACATGATTTGCGCAACTAGGAGGAGATCCGAACGAAGGCTGCAGAGTGTCGGTGGGAGGGGGTACGGCGGGAAGCATCCAATGCGGGATATGATCTATTTCACCTGCTCGTGCATCATCTACTTCCAGTGTGTCATCATTGAGCCAGGAAGGATTCCCCCTCTGCGTTTCAAGAGTGTGGTCAGGAGCACACCTGTGCACAACCTGCACAGTCCCCCTGCTAGTAGACCCTCCTTTTTGCAATTCGCTGTACACTGATTTTTGACACAAATGTACAGTTTTCCTGGTTCATAATCCGCTCTTACTTCAACATTTGGTTCATCTTCGCCCATCATCGTCGCTTGTTCCGTTTTTACTGGATTTCCGACCCCATGCGGTGTGGGTGGCGAGAGCGTGCAGTGATTTTCAGGCACATGAAAAACTTGCAAAATATTGTCGATCTCTACTGTCTATGGGCTTGATTTTCGAACTGGCCCGATATCTGCCGGCATTTCTGCCGTACACGCATGCCTTCATTCTAAAAAATACTTCGCCTACCGGTATCTACTCGCATAACTTGCGTCCTGGCGTTGGCAGTTAGTGTGCGCCACCTGAAGAACCTCGAAATTTTAAGTCACGGCCGAATGCCCATTCCGATCAAATCGCAGCGAATGTTTGCGAATCAATTATATCCCCTGGTTTTATCAACTGTATATCTAGCAATCGCTGCGTCCTAAGAAGTTACCTCCTGAACCCCGACCTTTGCCTGGATCCGCCCCTCGTGCCTGGCTTCATTCCCCCGCATGCCTTAACTGCCGGCCCACTACTACTCATTCCGCGTTTTGGAATACCGGGTAATTGATTGATGCATGCCGTACCGACCAATCAAATATCCGGTAATTAAATACCGGTAATCGAAACCCTAATACAGTTTTTTTTAGAATAGTGCTTTCCGTGCTGATATTGTTTGGCCATTCGCTTATGAAGACTAAAATCTCAATGGAAATTGCAATGACAACCCGCATGACCTTCCAACAACAACCCTCCAAATGGCCACAGCCTTAACACGACTTAGGTGATCTGCATTGTCTGGTACGTAGATTTGTCTATACTTGTTGAGAATTCCATGCACAAGACTTCTGATATCACTGCTTAACAACCTGCTTGTCAAACCACTGGCAGGATCAAGCGGTGAACAGCACAACTAAGATCCGCCATCATGAACCCACCAAAAGACAGCGCAGGAGGCAGCCACCGTGGTACTCTTCAGAATCCACGTCAGCCCCTTTGCCTCCGCTGCCACTCTGTCATTCCTCAGCCTCTGGGGAGGCCTGCCGGGAAAGTCTCCAGATTTCTTCCTGGCGGTGGCACCGGTTGCACATTGCCGCTGGTCTTTGCCCGCCTGCCTTCGCCAGGCCTGCCCGAGGCAGTGGCCTACTGGGTCTCCGAGCCCACGGACATAGAGGGTCTGTTTGAGCACGGCAGGGGAGAGCCAACGCGCGTGCTGAACATCACCTTGGCGTTCCCGAGGGGAGGGGCAGCTGGGGCAGCCCTTACCATCCGCCAGGCTCTCGTCATCGACAGCGCCGGCAATGCTCAGGCTTTTGCGCTTCCCATCGACCACCCCAGTGTTATGTGGGCCCAGTTAGCGCAGCCCGCTTCTGCTATCTTGGCCATGGTGACTGCACTTCTGGGTCAGGTGGCCCAACCTGAGTCTTTAGCGCCTGTGTTTGAGCAGCTCTCTTGCCTCGCGGTGGCAGTAGCAGACCCTCTCAGCATAACGCTACTGCCAGCCCGAGGCGGGCGACCCTGCCCGTGGCCGCAAGCCTTGCTGAGGGGCCCCAATGGCATGCGGATGTGCAAGGAGCTGGCACAGGGCACCTTAGACGACGTAGTCTCCTGCACCCAGGCCGCGGCTGCAAGGGTAGCCATGCGAGCCATATTCCTTGCACGCCTCATGTCCCGAGAGGTCTGGCTGCATGTGGTCCGGGACTCTGGTGGTAAAGAGCCCCGCGAGTGGCAGCGGCAGTTGCGCACTGCCGTTGGCCGGATCGTCGGTGGCCTCGGCGCCTTGTCAGCAGCCCCTCCGCCGGACATAAGCAGAAGGTGGGCGGTGAGCTTGCAGGCCTGCACAGCCAGCAGCATCAGCACTGAACAGGCTGCCTACCTCCTGCGGTGCTGCGACCACGGCCAAGACCTCAACTGGGTATCAGCCCTGCCGGTCCTGTACAAAGCTCAGGCCGCGGAGACATGGGACTTTGCAGAACAGCTTGTCGCGCCCCTCGCCAGCATTGCGGAACCAGCATGGGATGCGGCCCAGTTTGTCCACACCATGTGCGGCCTGGCGCAGGATCTGCAGGGACTTCCGGGGGCTCCCGAGCTGCCAGCATCCCTCCTGCGGACCCTCCTGGGCCTTGCCCCCTCCTGGGAAGCCATCCGCGACGTGCTGCAGCTGCAGCCTGGGCTCGTCAATGCAGCCTCCAAGGAGCTCCTGCAGGCTGTGTTGCGGGATGTCGTGCCGTCCATTTTGGATCGGATGCCCCCCGGCGACGAGGGCAGTGCAGTACAGGCCCTGCAGTGGCTTCTGAAGGCTGCGATCTTCAGGTCTGCCTGGGAGCTGCTGTTGGCTCTGGCCGGCGAAGCGGGTGGCGGCAGGTGGTCCTTCTTCCTCAGGGAATGTGTTTTCCCAGCGGGGCTGAATACGTCTCTGGTTGCAGGGGCAGGCTTATCGATGGGTGAAGGAGGAGCTGCGGACAAGTCAGCAGGTGGGCCTATCTCAGCCCCCTTCTCTGGTTTGCAACAGCAGCCAGATCTAGGGAGATCTGGGGAGATCTGGGGTGATCTGCTGTTAGTAAGGCGTAATATAGTGGCGGAAGGATATCGCTGTTTGGCTTTGCGCTTGCCTCACGTATTACAGCTGCCCTGGTGGCTGTTGTGCCAATCCCAGGGCTTTCATTTTATTTTCAGTTCCTCCAGTCTTCATTTCTTCCAGTCCTTTTCCTGAATGCCCCTTGTCCATTTTGCACAATGTTATTTCCCCCTTAAGGCTCATATCCACTACATACCATAATGCCTCTCCCTTGAATACCTCGCTTGGTCCCTCCTGTTCGGATGGGAGGCCCTATTGGGGGGTAAAGATCACGCGTGTCCCCCTGATGCAGAGTCTCCATGTGCGGCCAGCCAGCACGGAAGACGGGAGCAGCTGCTGCACAAGTGGCTGGAGCAGCAGCGGATCTTCTGTGGCGGCGAAGGCCCTGTCCTTGCCACCCACCTGTACGCCAGTGCAGCCAGCCTGCTTGCCCGATGTCGGGTCCTGCAACAAGCTGCAGACAAACAGCCAGACCCACCGAGCGGTTATGCAGCAGAGACATGCCGGGGGTCAGCGGCGTCAACCTGCAGAATAGCTGACGCAGCTGCGGTGGCGTGGCTTCAGCTCGGGGTCTGCCTCTCCATCGAGTTGCGTCGCCTCTGCCTGCACCACTTGCTGGCTGCTGCAGCGCCACTGGGTGCCATGCTGCCGCTCGCGAGCCCACTGTGCAAGCACTTTGTGGCCGAGGTCCAGGGGCGCCTCAGGGGAGGACCCTCGTCGCTCGATGCTGAGGGTAAGTCTATATAACGAGGTTATATATACGATTGATTTTTTGGTTGAAAGAGGCGTAAGGGAGCTGTGCAAAGTCTTCATTGTCCCCTCAACAGTGCATGCAGCTTGGGATTGACACCAAAGACAACAAACATTTAATATGACAATTTGACACAGGCAGGGATACAAAATCGAAGGTCATGCTTACGACCTGCGTTCATTGGTATGTTTTCTTACTTTATTTAAGGGTGATTCATATCTCCACACTTCTGTCGATGTGTAGGACAATCTCCAGTCTGTCAGGTGTCCAGTCAAGCAGGCTGGCTGTGCCTCTGGTCAGAGGAAATCGGATCATGCACGTCCGTTTCATGGCGGCACGAGTAGTAGGCTGGGACGCGGGGCGACAGATGCCTCCAGGCAGCATCCTCGGAACCCTTAGAAGAGTCTTTGGGCATTGGGATTCGGATGAGAGCTCTACAACGTTGAACAAGATAATGCAAGAGAAACATTAATTTGAAATACTGATTGACATAGCTCATTTAGAATACTGATTGACATAACTAATTTGGAATTCTGATTGACATAAATCATTTGGAATACTGAATGGCATAACTCATTTTCAATGCACGTCTCCAGTGAAGTGTTATGATATGGGCGGCTCAGCAGGGGTGCGTGGCCTGTCACTGACACAATGCAATGCTGGGTGCTTCCCACTTGCAGGCAACGTGTCTGGGATGGTCAGGACGGTTTTGCACGAGAGCTCCACCGACATGCAGCCCCCAGCATGGGAGCTGCCCAGCACCAGCCACAGCCGTCTGCCCAGCCCCAGCGCCCCTGTCTGCCCGCTCCAGCTCCGCCTCGTCAGCCTCCTCCTTGATTTGCTGCGGCCAGGCGAAGCTCCGCCCCTGCCAACTGCACAGGCTGCAGCCCCGCTTGACAATGCTGTGATGCGGCCCGAGAGCCTACTCAAGCACTCAGCGCTGTGGGTGGATGTTCTGAGCCTCTGCGCCTGGAAGCCCGCGCCCCCCTCGGAAATCACGGACACAGCGGGTCGGGCGCCAGCCGCCCTTGGTTTGTTGACATGCTGCTTCAACCCAGGAACGCGTCAGGCATGTGTGGCGCCTGTTCCTCCCCATCCCTTCATCAGCCTAGTCGTCGACGCTGTACATGCTCTGGGAAGCGGCTTGCAGCTCGGCACGCCCCTTACTGTGGAGCTCTTGCACCTGCTACAGAACCGCCGCGCAGACCTCGGAGCCCTTGTCAGCGCAGCCAGGGAGCACGACCCAGGAATTAGTCATGAGTGGAGTACCAGCTTGCAGAGGTGGTCCCGGGTTCTAGAGTGTGTGCAGCAGCAGGCAGATCAGCTGTCAATGTTCTTCAGAGAGTTCTGCTGCATGCTCGGCGGCGGGGACGACGTCGCTACCGGTGTTCGGGGCTTGGCAGACTTCAGGGATCGTTTTAAAGGCGCAGACCTGGCAGGGCTGGAGGACGCGGAGGCCCTCTGGGCAAGGGTGTTGGGGGTGTCACCGGCGACAACGCTGCTGCTGCACGCCGCCGAGGTGCAGCCGCTGCTGGCCTCCTCGGTGTTTCAGGGCCACATCCGCCTGTGGCTGGCCGGGCAGGCCGCACCAACGGAGGAAGCAGAGGCAGTAGAGCAGCCTGCAGAGCTAAATTCTAGTGGTGGCGTTGAGAGCGGGGCTGTGGCCTGCCCTGTTGGCCAGGCAGCAGGTAATTTCTCCACTCTCTCTGAGGTTGTCGCGGCTGTGCCAGAAATCATGGGAGGGTTCTGGCGCTGCTGGGAGCAAACCGGCAATGTTTGCCTTGCTGGCAGCGGCATCACCACGTGGCAGGTGCTGCAGACATGGGGAACAACCGACGCTGCCCGCGTTGAGGCTGAGCTGCGCCTCATCACGCAGGTGGAGGGCCAGCGTCAGAGCTTGGTCAGAAAGCGGCCCCGGGGCACGCTAAAGAGGAGCAGCGAGGCCCTCCTGATGTCTGTAGTCTCATCCAGCCTGCACCTGTGGCAGCTAAGAAAGAGCGAAGCATTGACGAGCCAGCAGGTCGTCGCACTCTGCGGTACTTACCGCCTCTCGGCGGTCTCCAGGCTGATGAGGTCGCTGCAGCAGCTTTCGGAGCTTATGCAGGGCATGGCGGAGCAGCCGGCCCTGGCTGTCACAGAGGCATATGAAAAGATCGACGGCGCATTCCGGCTGTATGCACCGGGGGGGCTGGCCGCTGTTGAGCAGCTACTGGCAGAGCTGGCGCGCAGCGGGCCCCTCGTGGATTTTCTCGCAGGGCTGCAGCAGGGAGATGATTTGAGGCAGCTCATGACTGCCGCAGAGGATATGGGTGGGTTGCTGCTGTTCAGGACTGCACAGCTGTGTGTGGGGGAGGGGGGATAAAGTGGAGACCAGCTGTGGGATTTATGGCCTTTGGGGTTTGAGAATGGGAGTTATAGTTGGGGGTTTGGAGTAAAGGGTTCAGGAGCGAATGGTTAGTGTTAAAGGGTTTGTGGTTTAAGGTTAGGGGGGTAGTGTGGAAACCATCTGTGGGGCAGCTGTGGGTGAATGAATTCAACGATTTGGGGGTGAAGGGTCTAGAGTTATAGGTTGTAGGGTTTCAGGGTTTAGGATCAGGGTTTTAGTCTGAGGTAGCAGCTGAACATCGTTGTGACCACCCTGAAAGCCTACTCTCTACCCCTATGCTGACTTTCTGTTGATGCTGCCCTAACCTCCTAACTGTAATCCCACTTGGGGTTATTACGGCACCACATGATGGAAAGCTTACTCACAAGGTATGTTTATTACTCGTAAGGTATGTTTATTACTCACAAGGTATGTTTATTACTCACAAGGTATGTTTATTACTCACAAGGTATGTTTATTACTCACAAGGTATGTTTATTACTCACAAGGTATGTTTATTACTCGTAAGGTATGTTTATTACTCACATGGTATGTTTATTACTCACAAGGTATGTTTATTACTCACAAGGTATGTTTATTACTCACAAGGTATGTTTATTACTCACAAGGTATGTTTATTACTCACAAGGTATGTTTATTACTCACAAGGTATGTTTATTACTCACAAGGTATGTTTATTACTCACAAGGTATGTTTATTACTCACAAGGTATGTTTATTACTCGTAAGGTATTTTTTTCCCGTGAATTTACCGGCCTAGTGAGCGTCAGAATTGATGCATGGGACGTGTGCCTTCAACTGGTTTGGTGCACCACAGAAAACTATGACTGCTGATGACCCTTTTCGATTTTCACTTTCTACGCCGTCAATGACTTAGCGCGATAATATCTTCCTGGCTGCACCACTTGAACCCCTATTATAAAATATTTTGTTCGAGGCAAACCGGAAACAAACTTTCACCCGCTTACACGACGTTATTGTCCTGCGTTATGCAGTACGTTGTCAGAGGTGAAGCAGTCAGTATATATGCTTCTCCTTTTTGAATGTGATGTGCAATGGAATTTTGAAGAGCCCATCTTCCTCCACAAATGTACAGCCCACACACAGCTCTTCATTTCTGCTAAACGCCCTGTTCATGTTCCGTTTCATTGCCACATCCTCATGATGTAGCACCTCATCTCAAGGCAGCTGTTTGGTACCCACCCTCCACAGGCGACCTCATCTCAAGGCAGCTGTTTGGTACCCACCCTCCACAGGCGACGGATTCTCAAGGCAGCTGTTTGGTACCCACCCTCCACAGGCGACCTCATCTCAAGGCAGCTGTTTGGTACCCACCCTCCACAGGTGACCTCATCTCAAGGCAGCTGTTTGGTACCCACCCTCCACAGGCGACGGATTCTTGGGCCCTGCCCTCCTCAGTCAGTTGCTGGATGTGAATCGTGTCCTCCAGCCCTTCCTGCTGCAGCCTGAGTCCAGTGCTCCCGCTGAAACAGCCTCGCGGATGCTTGAGGAACTGCTGGCTGGTCTGCTCTGCTGTTCCTCCTCCTCTGCCACCCCTGGCACCACCACTGACAGCGTGGCCTCCAGCCTGGCTGGTAAGCTCAGAGCGTGCAACGACAATGTGCACTGCTTCAGCTCGCTGCGCCTCCGCCTGGCCAACCAGCAGGCTGTCACCAAGGAGGTTGTGACACAGCTGCTCTCTGCTGGGCAGCTAGAGTGCGCCGTGGCACGTCATGATGCTGCTGATGGGCGCCAGGCATGGACCTATGCTGCCAGCGTCGGCTTCCGGCTCCCGACAGGACGTTGGTATGCCCTAGCGGACCTGCTGGACCTCCGCAGCAAGACGCAGCTCATGGTAGGGGATGCACATACTGATATGGGCGATGGTTTGTCTCAAGGAGAAGATGCAAGCGATGCAATGGAGGGTGTCCAGCTGAGTGGCTGGGAGACATGCACCCAGCTCTACATGCAAGACTTCATGGAGGAGGTCAACCTAGCAGAGAAGATACAGCAGGCCCTGCAGGACCTTGTGGAATGCGGATGCTATCCGTACCGCAGCTTCAAGGCTGCTCTGGCTGCAGGGGATAATGTGGTTGAGCTGGATGCCCCTACCAGCTGGCAGCAGCAGCAGCGACAGTGGCGGAAGCAGCAGCTGCTAGCGCTGCTAGGGATGCTGCAGCGTGATGCTGAGCACTGGAGTGAGCACGTCGCTTGCGCACAGGGGCGGAGCCCAAGGCTGTTGCACTACCTGCCGCAGCAGCTTTTCTTGCTGCGTGACCTGTTCAGCAGCTGTGGCAGTAGCAGCGGTGCAGGCCCAGGCAGCAGGAGCAGTTTGTTGGATCAGTTGGAGAAGTATGAGAGTGCCCAGGCTATGCTGCGGATCCTGCACCCTTCCCCCTCTGCCATACTGGCGCCGCGTCATCCCCAGCACAGCAAAGCCTCTCTCTGGGACCGCATCTCTGGGTCGGGCAGCCTCAGCCAACAGGCGGCTCAGAAGCCATCGCAACCAGAGTGGTCTAGCACCCTGGTTTCTGCAGCAGCGGAGCATGCCACAGTGGCGGCCTGCCTGGCTGCCTTTGCCTCCGACCTGGATTCTCCAGATGCAGCGGTTGCCGGCGTTCTGGGGGCTGCGGGAGCGGAGACCATAGCAGCTGCCGGTGGATCAGAGGTCTTCGAAGGACCTCTGGTCGTGGTCACGCGAGGCGCTGGCTGGAACAGCAGCATGGCCATTCTGATGCAAGCTTGCACTTGCCTAGGTGCCGCTCCAAAGCCATCTGCCGTCGCTTTCTGCAGCGGCCTGTCGGGGTGGCGAGAGCTGGAGTTGCTGGTTAAGCGTTGGGCAGCCGTCAACGGCAGGAGGGACCACAGTGGTAGTGGTGGCCCTACTGCAACCCCTCATGCTGCATCTTCCTGTAGTCCTACCACCATGGCAGGAGCAAGGCTGTATGCGCTGGTGGATGCAGACGAGCTTCCTTTCCACCTGCAGGACCGGCTGTTGCAGCTGCTCCTCAAGATCGCACCTGCCTCAGCCCCGGCCTGCCCCTTGCTGATCATTGCAAGCGCCGCTGGAAACCTTTTTTCCAGCCAGCTTCAGAGATACGTCCGGCAGCTGGGGGGTCTCCCGCCCACTGCGCTGCACGGCGTGCTGAGCGGCCTCCTAAAAGCCAACAAGACCAGTGTCTTGGTCGCCACCAGCAATGTCACCGGCCAGGGGAAGAGCTGGACTGCCGAGCATGCAGCCCGGCAGCGGGGCCTGGACCTCAGGCAGCTTCTCTACGTGGACAGCATGAGCATAGCACAAGTCATACGGCAGCTTCATGGCTGGCGTCCCAGCTCTGAGGCGCTGCATGTAGAGCTGATGGCGTGCACCAACCCTGCAGCAGCGGATGTCATGCTGTTTCAGCTGCTAGTGCTCGGCTATGTCTCAGACGGCCTGGTTGCCTGCCAGAGGCCTGCAGCTACCTGCGTGGTGGTTGTGGAGGTGGGGAACACGCTTTGGGGGGAGGTGCTGGCACGGATGCCGTTCTTGGCAGCGGCGGCAGCAGAGGAAAAGCAGAGACTTTCTGTACAGCTTTTGGAACCTGGCCTGTCGCTCGTGCACTGCCGCTGTGACAGTTGGGCTGGGCTGGATGTAGGCTCCCATAACATGCAGGTAAGCAATGGAAGCTGGCCAGGAAGAAGGCAAGCTACACCATGTGGGGCGGGCTTAACATCCAAGAAAAAAACGCAGCCTGGGCCGAGGTCACATCCACACTTTTATCATTCTGGCGAAAACACGAACGCACCTTGCTCCCCTGATATTTTAGAATTGAGCCCAGCAGCATATCTTGTAACTGCCTGGGTGATATGAAACTGTAGGGAGAATGGGTTCCTAACCCAATCTTTACCCTCCCCCCCCCTCCCTCCCTCCCTTATTCAGGTCCTGGTGGCTTACCTCGCTGCCTATGCCAGCAACAGCCTGGGAGAGTTGGACCCTGAAAACCTCAGCCTCACGCCCGCCCCGACCACCTGCCTGGCTCTTCTCCAGCAGCACTTCCCGTCATGGCGCACCGCCTCTTACCAGATGCTTCAAATGTTCACGCGCCTCACTGCCCATTTACTGCGCCAGCTCTCGGCCAGCCCATACTTCCAACCAGCCAACCTCTCATTTGCCGGGCTTCAGCCCTCATCCGTGCTACGCTCAGCCGTCGCTGCCATCCTCCATGCCACACATGCCTTTGTTGTCGAGAGCTGTGCAGCCGTGAGGACCGCTCAGATGGAGGCAGGCAGCTGTGCAGCCACGTCCCCCACCGGCACTTGCCCTGCTGGAAGTGCCGGAGCAGCAGTGGCTGATGATGTAGGGCTACGTGTGGCTGCCAGGGTCGGGGCTGTTGTGCGGTGGGAGACTAGCAACCATGCCCTGCTGCTGTTCAGCAAGGAAGGCTGCCTCCTGCCCCTGTACAGTAGGCCCGAGCAGCTGCACGACGGCTTCCGCCAGCTCCTGCAGACACAAGCGCTGCCACGTGACGGTGCACCCGGCGGGCTTCGCGACTACGGCAGCATGAGTCACGAGCATCTGCTGGAGGTGCTGAGGTCCCTCGTGGGGCCGCTGGGCAGCAGCAGCCGCAGCGGCAGGAGTGGCATGGCAGCTTCTACCGGATGTTACATGCTGACTGCTGACTCCCTTCTGAAGATGGCCCTGATATACCTCCGGGTGGAAGCAGGGCTCCCCGTGGTTCTGCTCGGCCACACTGGCTGTGGCAAAACGAGCCTTATTCGCTTTCTAGCTTTTGAGTGTGGCGTGCATCTGCACGTGCTGAACGTTGATGGAGGCACAACGGCAGGGGACATCGAGGCCGCCGTAGAGCAAGCTGAGGCTGCATCAGAGGGGCACCAGAGAAGGGTGAGAGACTTGATGCAAGCCTTGTCCACAAAGCTGTCACCCAGGGAGTACCGTCATATCATTGAAGGGCTTCTCCTCTTATACAACACAAGTGTGTGGGTGTAAAAAAGGGTCTGGGATTTTCTTTTGGGTGCTGGGTAGCCCTTTGTGCATGCCTACTATCTGCATCCACAGCCCTTATCTCTACACATTCACATATCTGAACCTTGGTGCTGCCACACCTCCGCGATCTCAGGGTAACGCCACTCGCATTAGGCACTGAGACATCTTGGGCAGGTGCATACATGTCTAATGACCCCCCTCCCCCCCTCCTTTCTTGGGCAGGTGTATATTTGTCTAATGACCCCCCCCCCCCTCCTTTTTTGCTCCTCAGTCACCCCAACCCCCACAAACACACACCCTTGCACACACGTTACTTTTCTCTCTGTACCCCCCCCTGTCAGGTGTGGCTCTTCCTGGATGAGTCAAACACGTGTGAACATCAGGGCCTGCTAGCCAGCCTGGTGTGCAACCGCTGCATCGGCGGCCGGAAGCTGCACCGTAATGTCACGCCCATTGCAGCGTGCAACCCGTACTGCCTCAAGCCCCGGCCCCGCACCACCCCGGGGCTGGCTCCTCCTGCAGCAAACCATGTCGAGGCCGGGGGAATGCAGCGCCTGGTGTATAGCGTGCACCCCCTCCCGGAAACGATGATCAACCATGCATGGTGCGTGGGCATGGCCTCTGAGTGGGGATAACCTCTACCAATTTCCCTACCTATATGTGGATTAATCATCTACAATATATGTAACGGCATCAAGCGGTGTGGATGTGATGGCTTTGCTGCACTTTTTATACTCATCATCATTATATTACCGGTATTGGTATGGCAATACCTGTAATATAGTTAGAATACCAATTTTACGAATAGTATTGCTATGACACTAATGTATTACTATCCTTTATCACATATGGTTAATAATAATAATAATAATATTTTTTATAATAATAATAATAAGGAACCAGGGCAACCTTGGTCGTGAAACGTAGCTCAGCTTATTGTATGATGATGATGGGTTTGTAACCTCAGCGGTGACCCTCAGTATGTCTATGCCACACCTGGTTTGTCCCAGTCTAGTCTGTATGCCACACCTGGTTTGTCCCAGTCTAGTCTGTATGCCACACCTGGTTTGTCCCAGTCTAGTCTGTATGTCACACCTGGTTTGTCCCAGTCTAGTCTGTATGTCACGCCTGGTTTGTCCCAGTCTAGTCTGTATGCCACACCTGGTTTGTCCCAGTCTAGTCTGTATGTCACACCTGGTTTGTCCCAGTCTAGTCTGTATGTCACACCTGGTTTGTCCCAGTCTAGTCTGTATGTCACACCTGGTTTGTCCCAGTCTAGTCTGTATGTCACACCTGGTTTGTCCCAGTCTAGCCTGTATGTCACACCTGGTTTGTTCCAGTCTAGCCTGTATGCCACACCTGGTTTGTCCCAGTCTAGTCTGTATGTCACACCTGGTTTGTCCCAGTCTAGCCTGTATGTCACACCTGGTTTGTCCCAGTCTAGCCTGTATGTCACACCTGGTTTGTTCCAGTCTAGTCTGTATGCCACACCTGGTTTGTCCCAGTCTAGTCTGTATGTCACACCTGGCTTGTCCCAGTCTAGTCTGTATGCCACACCTGGTTTGTCCCAGTCTAGTCTGTATGCCACACCTGGTTTGTCCCAGTCTAGTCTGTATGTCACACCTGGTTTGTCCCAGTCTAGCCTGTATGTCACACCTGGTTTGTCCCAGTCTAGTCTGTATGCCACACCTGGTTTGTCCCAGTCTAGTCTGTATGCCACACCTGGTTTGTCCCAGTCTAGTCTGTATGTCACACCTGGTTTGTCC
This sequence comes from Limnomonas spitsbergensis, assembly GCA_037349105.1. Lineage (NCBI taxonomy): Eukaryota > Viridiplantae > Chlorophyta > Chlorophyceae > Chlamydomonadales > Limnomonas > Limnomonas spitsbergensis. The sequence continues at coordinate 126,691 of JAYJMM010000054.1, forward strand.
CAGTCTAGTCTGTATGTCACACCTGGCTTGTCCCAGTCTAGCCTGTATGTCACACCTGGTTTGTCCCAGTCTAGTCTGTATGTCACACCTGGCTTGTCCCAGTCTAGCCTGTATGTCACACCTGGTTTGTCCCAGTCTAGTCTGTATGTCACACCTGGTTTGTCCCAGTCTAGTCTGTATGCCACACCTGGTTTGTCCCAGTCTAGTCTGTATGCCACACCTGGTTTGTCCCAGTCTAGTCTGTATGCCACACCTGGTTTGTCCCAGTCTAGTCTGTATGTCACACCTGGTTTGTCCCAGTCTAGTCTGTATGCCACACCTGGTTTGTCCCAGTCTAGTCTGTATGCCACACCTGGTTTGTCCCAGTCTAGTCTGTATGCCACACCTGGTTTGTCCCAGTCTAGTCTGTATGCCACACCTGGTTTGTCCCAGTCTAGTCTGTATGTCACACCTGGTTTGTCCCAGTCTAGTCTGTATGTCACACCTGGCTTGTCCCAGTCTAGTCTGTATGCCACACCTGGTTTGTCCCAGTCTAGTCTGTATGCCACACCTGGTTTGTCCCAGTCTAGCCTGTATGTCACACCTGGCTTGTCCCAGTCTAGTCTGTATGACACACCTGGTTTGTCCCAGTCTAGTCTGTATGTCACACCTGGTTTGTTCCAGTCTAGTCTGTATGCCACACCTGGTTTGTCCCAGTCTAGCCTGTATGTCACACCTGGTTTGTCCCAGTCTAGCCTGTATGTCACACCTGGTTTGTCCCAGTCTAGTCTGTATGTCACACCTGGTTTGTCCCAGTCTAGTCTGTATGTCACACCTGGTTTGTCCCAGTCTAGTCTGTATGTCACACCTGGCTTGTCCCAGTCTAGTCTGTATGCCACACCTGGTTTGTCCCAGTCTAGTCTGTATGACACACCTGGTTTGTCCCAGTCTAGTCTGTATGTCACACCTGGTTTGTTCCAGTCTAGTCTGTATGCCACACCTGGTTTGTCCCAGTCTAGTCTGTATGTCACACCTGGTTTGTCCCAGTCTAGTCTGTATGACACACCTGGTTTGTCCCAGTCTAGTCTGTATGACACACCTGGTTTGTCCCAGTCTAGTCTGTATGTCACACCTGGTTTGTTCCAGTCTAGTCTGTATGCCACACCTGGTTTGTCCCAGTCTAGTCTGTATGTCACACCTGGTTTGTCCCAGTCTAGTCTGTATGTCACACCTGGCTTGTCCCAGTCTAGTCTGTATGTCACACCTGGTTTGTCCCAGTCTAGTCTGTATGCCACACCTGGTTTGTCCCAGTCTAGTCTGTATGTCACACCTGGCTTGTCCCAGTCTAGTCTGTATGTCACACCTGGCTTGTCCCAGTCTAGTCTGTATGTCACACCTGGTTTGTCCCAGTCTAGTCTGTATGTCACACCTGGCTTGTCCCAGTCTAGTCTGTATGTCACACCTGGTTTGTTCCAGTCTAGTCTGTATGTCACACCTGGTTTGTCCCAGTCTAGTCTGTATGTCACACCTGGTTTGTCCCAGTCTAGTCTGTATGCCACACCTGGTTTGTCCCAGTCTAGTCTGTATGTCACACCTGGTTTGTCCCAGTCTAGCCTGTATGCCACACCTGGTTTGTCCCAGTCTAGTCTGTATGCCACACCTGGTTTGTCCCAGTCTAGTCTGTATGTCACACCTGGCTTGTCCCAGTCTAGCCTGTATGTCTCACCTGTCTTGTCCCAGTCTAGTCTGTATGTCACACCTGGCTTGTCCCAGTCTAGTCTGTATGCCACACCTGGTTTGTCCCAGTCTAGTCTGTATGCCACACCTGGTTTGTCCCAGTCTAGCCTGTATGTCTCACCTGTCTTGTCCCAGTCTAGTCTGTATGTCACACCTGGCTTGTCCCAGTCTAGCCTGTATGTCTCACCTGTCTTGTCCCAGTCTAGTCTGTATGTCACACCTGGCTTGTCCCAGTCTAGTCTGTATGACACACCTGGTTTGTCCCAGTCTAGTCTGTATGACACACCTGGTTTGTCCCAGTCTAGTCTGTATGTCAGACCTGGTTTGTCCCAGTCTAGTCTGTATGTCACACCTGGTTTGTCCCAGTCTAGTCTGTATGTCACACCTGGTTTGTCCCAGTCTAGTCTGTATGTCACACCTGGTTTGTCCCAGTCTAGTTTGTATGTCACACCTGGTTTGTCCCAGTCTAGCCTGTATGTCACACCTGGTTTGTTCCAGTCTAGCCTGTATGTCACACCTGGTTTGTCCCAGTCTAGCCTGTATGTCACACCTGGTTTGTCCCAGTCTAGTCTGTATGACACACCTGGTTTGTCCCAGTCTAGTCTGTATGTCACACCTGGTTTGTTCCAGTCTAGTCTGTATGCCACACCTGGTTTGTCCCAGTCTAGTCTGTATGCCACACCTGGTTTGTCCCAGTCTAGTCTGTATGTCACACCTGGTTTGTCCCAGTCTAGTCTGTATGTCACACCTGGCTTGTCCCAGTCTAGCCTGTATGTCACACCTGGTTTGTCCCAGTCTAGTCTGTATGTCACACCTGGTTTGTCCCAGTCTAGCCTGTATGTCACACCTGGTTTGTCCCAGTCTAGTCTGTATGTCACACCTGGCTTGTCCCAGTCTAGTCTGTATGTCACACCTGGTTTGTCCCAGTCTAGTCTGTATGTCACACCTGGTTTGTCCCAGTCTAGTCTGTATGTCACACCTGGTTTGTCCCAGTCTAGTCTGTATGTCACACCTGGCTTGTCCCAGTCTAGTCTGTATGCCACACCTGGTTTGTCCCAGTCTAGTCTGTATGTCACACCTGGCTTGTCCCAGTCTAGTCTGTATGCCACACCTGGTTTGTCCCAGTCTAGTCTGTATGTCACACCTGGCTTGTCCCAGTCTAGTCTGTATGTCACACCTGGCTTGTCCCAGTCTAGTCTGTATGTCACACCTGGTTTGTCCCAGTCTAGTCTGTATGCCACACCTGGTTTGTCCCAGTCTAGTCTGTATGTCACACCTGGTTTGTCCCAGTCTAGTCTGTATGCCACACCTGGTTTGTCCCAGTCTAGCCTGTATGTCACACCTGGTTTGTCCCAGTCTAGTCTGTATGCCACACCTGGTTTGTCCCAGTCTAGTCTGTATGTCACACCTGGTTTGTCCCAGTCTAGCCTGTATGCCACACCTGGTTTGTCCCAGTCTAGTCTGTATGCCACACCTGGTTTGTCCCAGTCTAGCCTGTATGCCACACCTGGTTTGTCCCAGTCTAGTCTGTATGTCACACCTGGTTTGTCCCAGTCTAGCCTGTATGCCACACCTGGTTTGTCCCAGTCTAGCCTGTATGTCACACCTGGCTTGTCCCAGTCTAGTCTGTATGTCACACCTGGCTTGTCCCAGTCTAGTCTGTATGTCACACCTGGCTTGTCCCAGTCTAGTCTGTATGTCACACCTGGCTTGGCCCAGTCTAGTCTGTATGCCACACCTGGTTTGTCCCAGTCTAGTCTGTATGCCACACCTGGCTTGTCCCAGTCTAGTCTGTATGTCACACCTGGCTTGTCCCAGTCTAGTCTGTATGTCACACCTGGCTTGTCCCAGTCTAGTCTGTATGTCACACCTGGCTTGGCCCAGTCTAGTCTGTATGCCACACCTGGTTTGTCCCAGTCTAGTCTGTATGCCACACCTGGCTTGGCCCAGTCTAGTCTGTATGTCACACCTGGTTTGTCCCAGTCTAGTCTGGCTGCCCTTCCTCTGATATCTCACTCCTGTATGGGTGTAAGCAGGGACTTTGGGACCCTGACACCTGCGGACGAGAGGTTGTACATCCTGCAGATGGTGACGCACTCCGCCATCAAGCTTAAGGCGGACACGGTGACTGCTGTCATTGCAGTATGTCAGGACTTCATCAGGCAGCAGGGCAACCCGTGGGATGCAAGCCTCAGAGATGTGGCTCGATGCTTGCGCCTGGCACAGTGAGTGAATTCAGGGGCAGGCAGCCAAGACAGGCACATAATGCCAAATGATCAATATATTTAATATATTAATATACCGGTCATCAATACATCGACATCGAAATTTTACTAACTAATAATAACAAAACAACTGTTACCGGTATACTAATGTTAGTAATCCATTAAGGATTCAGCCTTCACACGAGCAAGCTGGTATTTAAGGATACGTCAATTTGGATATCGTCTTTCTTACCTAGTTCTGTACATTCAACACAATGTGAGCCAGCATGAGCCAGCATGAGCCAGCATGAGCCAGCATGAGCCAGCATGAGCCAGCATGAGCCAGCATGAGCCAGCATGAGCCAGCATGAGCCAGCATGAGCCAGCATGAGCCAGCATGAGCCAGCATGAGCCAGCATGAGCCAGCATGAGCCAGCATGAGCCAGCATGAGCCAGCATGAGCCAGCATGAGCCAGCATGAGCCACTTCTTGATTGTTGAGCCTTTGCCATCATTCAATTCCTAGCATATTATCACATCATAGCATGATGATGGCTACTCTCATCTCTTTCCTCTCCTCACTTACAATGTCTACAAACATTCCACATTCCGATAAGCGTTATAGCCCTCCCAGGGGAGCAATCCCCACATGCAACCCTGATGTGAAGTTTGAATGCTTGCCCAATGCCCGCTGTGACTCTGTTCCTTCTCTATTCATATTTCCCCTGTTTTCATCGCACCAGTCCCTCTATGCGCCCTCTCTGCTCCCTCTACACCTTCTGCTCAACACATATCACGTGCACCTTCCCTCCCTCTTTCCCCATGCTCCTCAGGTGGTTTGAGGTGAACATGCGCAACCGTCCCCCACCCCGCACATCCGGCCCAAGATGGCAGTCTTTCTCTCCGTTTGGTTTGACGTTCCGTGGCCTCTCAACAGCCTGGTGGATGGCCGGGCCCAGCCAGCAGCAGCGAGCGAAACAGCTCAGCGTAGGAGTCCCCCCCGTCTCCCCCCCTGAGGACCTGGACTTGCAGCTCCGAGCCCTCGTGCTGTCCCTCATGCACACGTATCACACGCGCTTGCCGGTGCGGGAGCAGCGCCAGGAGCTGGTGCAGCGGATCAGCGCTGTGTTCAAGCAGCATGGCCAGCAAGGTGCCTGCTCGCCGAGGGAGGTGACAGACATCCTGCGGCTGGAGCAGGAGGATTACTTGAAACGCATGGAGCTGCCGCCCGGCATCGCCATCAACGAGGCCCTGCAGGAGAACGTCTTCACCGCCCTGGTGTGCATTCTGAACCGAATTCCCCTTTTCTTGGTGAGGCGATCAAACGGATCTACGGATCTATTAGGGATCTTAATATGGATGGGTTGTGAGGGAAGCAGGTGTGGGGGAAGTATGACACAGTCTCTTCATTAAGCCCCTCTGGACCAAATACCAGTGTTTTTGGTGAAACGACCGAACAGATGTTCTAGATCTTTCAGATCTGCTACACATGCTAGAGATCTGAGAGGACGGGTGGTGAGGTGATGGGGGAAGGTGAAACTTGTCTCTCCCTAGGCCCCCTTCCCAGCCTCCCCCGGCCCCAAAGTAGTAGCCCTCTCAGACTCCACTCGCTCAGGACCACTCACTGTGGGCCCCAAATCAGGTTGGCATATCAAGTAAGATTGGCACTCTTGTAATATTGTACACACCTGCTGTTTACAGAATGTAGAGACACTGTAAATATTGTGTTCCATGCGTTTCTTCTGGTCTACTGCAAGATCGCCCTCCTACCTCCAGCAGCCTCATTTCCCCTCCCGGCCCTGTGCTGCAGGTTGGCAAGCCTGGTAGCAGCAAGAGCCTGGCGCTGCGCCTCATCCACGGCAACTTGCGGGGGGTGGACAGCAAGGACGAGTTCTTCCGCAAGCTGCCCACGGTGAGCCAATTTGATGGCAGGCAGCCCACCGTTAGAGCTGGGGTATATGTCCTATTGTGCATGTGGGTCTTCTTGTGCACACGAGAATATGACGATGTCTTAAATCGAATGAGTGACAGGATGAGCATGGATCGTGACCGGCGAAGATTGCTTTATGGTAATATATGAGTGCCCCAGATATTTGGTCCACCCACTAGGCCTAGGTGGATCTTTGTGAGACCCGACACTCAATGCAGCCATCAGTCCACCAGGCACCAAACTCGCCCATCCTGTGGCCGGTGGGAAATAAGAAAAGAGGAACAAACCAGGTTATCTGATACTCAGCACACAAGTCCCCATCATTGACTGGATGCTACCTGGAGTGTAGCTGAATTGTAGCGGATGTGTAGGGTAACCCCCCTGCAAATGAATGATGTCCTTGATATACCTACCCCCCCCTCACAGACGTATTTCATACCCTACCAAGGCTCGGAGTCCTCCACGTCAGAGGGCATTTCCAGGGTGTTCAGCCAAGCTCAGCGCTATGCCAGTGACACCCCGGATGCCATCGTGGTTGTGCTCCTTGACGAAGTGGGGCTAGCGGAGAGGTCACCTCACAATCCTCTCAAGGTAGAGCATGAACGATGGGTGACATATGTATGTACAATCCTGGTGTACAATCCTGGTGTACAATCCTGGTGTACAATCCTGGTGTACAATCCTAGTGCATGTACAATCCTGGTGTACAATCCTGGTGTACAATCCTGGTGTACAATCCTGGTGTACAAGCCTGGTGTACAATCCTGGTGGACAATCCTGGTGTACAATCCTAGTGCCTGTACAATGCTGGTGGACAATCCTGGTGTACAATCCTGGTGTACAATCCTGGTGTACAATCCTGGTGTACAATCCTAGTGCCTGTACAATGCTGGTGTACAATCCTGGTGTACAATCCTGGTGTACAATCCTGGTGGACAATCCTAGTGTACAATGCTGGTGTACAATCCTGGTGTACAATCCTGGTGTACAATCCTGGTGTACAATCCTGGTGTACAATCCTGGTGTACAATCCTAGTGTACAATCCTAGTGTACAATCCTGGTGTACAATCCTGGTGTACAATCCTGGTGTACAATCCTGGTGTACAATCCTGGTGTACAATCCTAGTGTACAATGCTGGTGTACAATCCTGGTGTACAATCCTGGTGGACAATCCTGGTGGACAATCCTGGTGTACAATCCTGGTGCACAATCCTGGTGTACAATCCTGGTGTACAATACTAGTGTACAATCCTGGTGTACAATCCTGGTGTACAATCCTGGTGTACAAGGATGACTATGCGACGTGTCAAGATCTGTAATATTTCCAGTTCCAGAGTCATTCATCAGCCAAAGGCCGTGTGAGGTCGCAGGTAAGTGCTCAGAAGCATATCTCTCAACACCCATAGACCAGTTAGGCAATCTCATCACCAACTGCCCTACACAACAGGCAGGGCTGAATAAAACCCGGTGTGGTGCCATTCCCCCCTGATGCAGGCCCTTCACGCTCTCTTGGAGCCCTAGCCACGCCAGTGCAGGAGGCCAGGGGCGGGTGGCAGTCGTGGGCATCAGCAATTGGGCTCTAGATGCAGCAAAAATGAACAGGGCGGTCCTTCTGTGCAGGTACGGCAATTATGCGAGAGGGCAGCTAGGAGGGTTGTGTGGGCTGCAGGTGCGGTGGCCATCTGGGAAAGCAGCTAGGAGGGTTGTGTGGGCTGCAGGTGCAGTGTTTGTGGGAGGGCAGCCAGGAAGGTTGTGTGGGCTGCAGGTGCGGTGACGATGCGGGAGGGCAGCCAGGAGGGTTGTGTGGGCTGCAGGTGTGGTGACGATGCGGGTGGGCAGCCTGGAGGGTTGTGTGGGCTGCAAGTGTGGTGACGATGCAGGTGGGCAGCCAGGAGGGTTGTGTGGGCTGCTGGTGCGGTGACGATGCGGGAGGGCAGCCAGGAGGGTTGTGTGGGCTGCAAGTGTGGTGACGATGCAGGTGGGCAGCCAGGAGGGTTGTGTGGGCTGCAGGTGCGGTGAGGATGTGGGTGGGCAGCCAGGAGGGTTGTGTGGGCTGCAGGTGCGGTGACCATGCGGGAGGGCAGCCAGGAGGGTTGGGAGGGCAGCTATAAGGGTTGTGTGGGCTGCAGGTGTAATGACGATGTGGGAGGGCAGCCAGGAGGGTCGTGTGGGCTGCAGGTGTGGTGAGGATGTGGGTGGGCAACCAGGATGGTTGTGTGTGCTGCAGGTGCGGTGTTGATGTGGGAGGGCAGCCTGGAGGGTTGTGCGGGCTGTGCAGGTGCGGTGACGATGCGGGAGGGCAGCCTGGAGGATTGTGTGGGCTGCAGGTGCGGTGACGATGCGGGAGGGCAGCCAGGAGGGTTGTGTGGGCTGCAGGTGTGGTGAGGATGTGGGTGGGCAGCCTGGAGGGTTGTGTGGGCTGTGCAGGTGCGGTGACGATGCGGGTGGGCAGCTAGAAGGGTTGTGTGGGCTGCAGGTGTGGTGAGGATGTGGGTGGGCAGCCAGGAGGGTTGTGTGGGCTGCAGGTGCAGTGTCCATGCGGGAGGGCAGCCAGGAAGGTTGTGTGGGCTGCAGGTGCGGTGACGATGCGGGAGGGCAGCCAGGAGGGTTGTGTGGGCTGCATGCGCGGTGACAATGTGGGAGGGCAGCCAGGAGGGTTGTGTGGGCTGCAGGTGCAGTGTCCATGCGGGAGGGCAGCCAGGAAGGTTGTGTGGGCTGCAGGTGCGGTGACGATGCGGGAGGGCAGCCAGGAGGGTTGTGTGGGCTGCAGGTGTGGTGACGATGCGGGTGGGCCGCCAGGAGGGTTGTGTGGGCTGCAGGTGCGGTGACGATACAGGAGGGCAGCCAGGAGGGTTGTGTGGGCTGCTGGTGCGGTGACGATGCGGGAGGGCAGCCAGGAGGGTTGTGTGGGCTGCAAGTGTGGTGACGATGCAGGTGGGCAGCCAGGAGGGTTGTGTGGGCTGCAGGTGCGGTGAGGATGTGGGTGGGCAGCCAGGAGGGTTGTGTGGGCTGCAGGTGCGGTGACCATGCGGGAGGGCAGCCAGGAGGGTTGGGAGGGCAGCAATAAGGGTTGTGTGGGCTGCAGGTGTAATGACGATGTGGGAGGGCAGCCAGGAGGGTCGTGTGGGCTGCAGGTGTGGTGAGGATGTGGGTGGGCAGCCAGGATGGTTGTGTGTGCTGCAGGTGCGGTGTTGATGTGGGAGGGCAGCCTGGAGGGTTGTGCGGGCTGTGCAGGTGCGGTGACGATGCGGGAGGGCAGCCTGGAGGATTGTGTGGGCTGCAGGTGCGGTGACGATGCGGGAGGGCAGCCAGGAGGGTTTCTGTGGGCTGCAGGTGTGGTGAGGATGTGGGTGGGCAGCCTGGAGGGTTGTGTGGGCTGCAGGTGCGGTGACGATGTGGGAGGGCAGCCTGGAGGGTTGTGTGGGCTGTGCAGGTGCGGTGAGGATGCAGGAGGGCAGCCTGGAGGATTGTGTGGGCTGCAGGTGCGGTGACGATGCGGGAGGGCAGCCAGGAGGGTTGTGTGGGCTGCAGGTGCGGTGACGATGCAGGGGCAGCTAGAAGGGTTGTGTGTGCTGCAGGTGCTGTGTCGATGTGGGAGGGTAGCCTGGAGGGTTGTGTGGGCTGTGCAGGTGCGGTGAGGATGCGGGATGGCAGCCAGGAGGGTTGTGTGGGCTGCTGGTGCAGTGACGATGTAGGAGTGCAGCCACGAGGGTTATGTGGGCTACAGATGCGGTGACGATGCGGGAGGGCAGTTTAAAGGGTTGTGTGGGCTACAGATGCGGTGAGGATGTGGGAGGGCTGCCTGGAGGGTTGTGTGGGCTGCCTGTGCGGTGACCATGAAGGAGGGCAGCTAGGAGGGTTGTGTGGGCTGCATGTGCAGTGACTATGAAGGAGGGCTGCCAGGAGGGTTGTGTGGGCTGCATGTGCGGTGACCATGAAGGAGGGCAGCCATGAGGTTTGTTTGGGCTGCAGGTGCAGTGAAGATGCAGGAGGTCAGCATGGAGGGTTGTGTGGGCCGCAGGTGTGGTGATGATGCAGGGGGCAGCCAGGAGGGTTTTGTGGGCTGCAGGTGCGGTGACAATGCGGGAGGGCAGCTAGAAGGGTAGTGTGGGCTGCAGGTGTGGTGAGGATGAGGGTGGGCAGCCATGAGGGTTGTGTGTGCTGCAGGTGCGGTGTCGATTGGGGAGGACAGCCAGGAGGGTTGTGTGGGCTATGCAGGTGCGGTGAGGATGCGGGAGGGGAGCTAGGAGGGTTGTGTGGGCTGCAGGTGCGGTGAGGATGCGTGAGGGCAGCCAGGAAGGTTGTGTGGGCTGCAGGTGCGGTGACGATGCGGCAGGGCAGCCTGGAGGGTTGTTTGGGCTGCAGGTGCGGTGAGGATGCGGGAGGGCAGCCAGGAGGGTTGTGTGTGCTGCAAGTGCGGTGACGATGCGGGAGGGCAGCCAGGAGGGTTGTGTGGGCTGCATGCGCGGTGACAATGCGGGAGGGCAGCAAGGAGGGTTGTGTGGGCTGCAGGTGCGGTGACCATGCGGGAGGGCAGCCAGGAGGGTTGTGTGGGCTGCATGTGCGGTGACAATGTGGGAGGGCAGCCTGGAGGGTTGTTTGGGCTGCAGGTGCGGTGAGGATGTGGGTGGGCTGGGTAGGCTAGTATCCATTTCAAGCATGTTTATTATTTCCCCGGTCAAAAACATGAGCAAGATGCTGCATGGAAAGAGATTTATGGATTTTTACTGTACTGTGTGCTGTTCCGTTGCTCTGTACTCGTGCAGGCCAGAGCTGACCCCGCCGGACCTGACCACGACCGCTGTTGAGATCTGGGCCTCCATATACGGCCGTGAGAACCTGGGCATTCGCCAGCGCGACATTCTGGCCGGCTGTGCCAAGGCCTACCATGAACACTATTGGACCCAGCCGTTGCCAGACTTCCATGGCATGCGCGACTTCTATGCCTTGGCCAGCGCTCCGGACCTGCGCGACGGCAGCGGGGACCCTGCTAAGCAGCTCTATTCAGCCATCCTCCGCAACTTCGGTGGCCCCCAGTCAGTTGTGCAAAGGGTGCGTTGCAGCAGGGGTGGGATGCTATTACCAGCTGGGGTCTGGGGTTTCTTTTACTTGGTACTCAGATCCGTTGGACCGCATTTGGCGGGCCGCCCCACCACAGGCCAGTTTGGACGCCTTAACCTTGACCAACCTTCGGCTGGAGGCCAAAGCAGCATATACCTTTCCACTGACGCCTGAGGGGCCTATGGTCAGTGGGCGGATTTTAGCTGGCAAGTAGCTTATGTGTAGCTGAACCTCACTCAAATTGATTTTGGTGGTGGGGGGATATCACCACCGGTCAGAGTACTGCAAAACGGGATAGGGTCCGCGCACACCCCCAAAAAATAATTTAAATGTTTTCGTCGCGCAGCCGAAAAACAGGATAATAACGGCTGCACAGCGGCGACGTTTTTGCAGATCATTCAATTTAACGCCACGCATCAGGTACAATAGGCACCTGACTGACACTCCACGCAGTGGCGATTTTTGAATGAATGTTAGCGCGCATCCAGGTCCGCGCACCCCAATCATGAATTAATATTGAGCGAAGTCTACCGCGTTTACGATAATTATCAATAGACAGTTGGGATGGCAGGGTGCAATTGTGGCAGACTTGCTCTATTAACAACACTTCTTAACCCTCGACCCTTATAGAAGGGGTCCAGACGTCCAGGCAGGCAGTGGACTGACAGAGTGAGAAAATAGAGTTTGAGCTAAGGGAACAAAATGACATTTTGTTCTTTATATTCAGATCTCACCACATGCATATCAGCATTTTAGGGGTGTTGTATATATTACCAGGGTTCGTGTTAGGATTCCTCCCTTGATTATGCATATTTAGGATTCCTCCCTTGATTATGCATATTTAGGATTCCTCCCTTAATTATGCATATTTAGGATTCCTCCCTTGATTATGCATATTTAGGATTCCTCCCTTGATTATGCATATTTAGGATTCCTCCCTTGATTATGCATATTTAGGATTCCTCCCTTGATTATGCATATTTAGGATTCCTCCCTTAATTATGCATATTTAGGATTCCTCCCTTGATTATGCATATTTAGGATTCCTCCCTTAATTATGCATATTTAGGATTCCTCCCTTAATTATGCATATTTAGGATTCCTCCCTTGATTATGCATATTTAGGATTCCTCCCTTAATTATGCATATTTAGGATTCCTCCCTTGATTATGCATATTTAGGATTCCTCCCTTGATTATGCATATTTAGGATTCCTCCCTTGATTATGCATATTTAGGATTCCTCCCTTAATTATGCATATTTAGGATTCCTCCCTTAATTATGCATATTTAGGATTCCTCCCTTAATTATGCATATTTAGGATTCCTCCCTTAATTATGCATATTTAGGATTCCTCCCTTGATTATGCATATTTAGGATTCCTCCCTTGATTATGCATATTTAGGATTCCTCCCTTGATTATGCATATTTAGGATTCCTCCCTTGATTATGCATATTTAGGATTCCTCCCTTAATTATGCATATTTAGGATTCCTCCCTTAATTATGCATATTTAGGATTCCTCCCTTGATTATGCATATTTAGGATTCCTCCCTTAATTATGCATATTTAGGATTCCTCCCTTGATTATGCATATTTAGGATTCCTCCCTTAATTATGCATATTTAGGATTCCTCCCTTAATTATGCATATTTAGGATTCCTCCCTTAATTATGCATATTTAGGATTCCTCCCTTAATTATGCATATTTAGGATTCCTCCCTTAATTATGCATATTTAGGATTCCTCCCTTGATTATGCATATTTAGGATTCCTCCCTTAATTATGCATATTTAGGATTCCTCCCTTAATTATGCATATTTAGGATTCCTCCCTTAATTATGCATATTTAGGATTCCTCCCTTAATTATGCATATTTAGGATTCCTCCCTTAATTATGCATATTTAGGATTCCTCCCTTGATTATGCATATTTAGGATTCCTCCCTTAATTATGCATATTTAGGATTCCTCCCTTGATTATGCATATTTAGGATTCCTCCCTTGATTATGCATATTTAGGATTCCTCCCTTAATTATGCATATTTAGGATTCCTCCCTTGATTATGCATATTTAGGATTCCTCCCTTGATTATGCATATTTAGGATTCCTCCCTTAATTATGCATATTTAGGATTCCTCCCTTAATTATGCATATTTAGGATTCCTCCCTTGATTATGCATATTTAGGATTCCTCCCTTGATTATGCATATTTAGGATTCCTCCCTTAATTATGCATATTTAGGATTCCTCCCTTGATTATGCATATTTAGGATTCCTCCCTTGATTATGCATATTTAGGATTCCTCCCTTAATTATGCATATTTAGGATTCCTCCCTTAATTATGCATATTTAGGATTCCTCCCTTGATTATGCATATTTAGGATTCCTCCCTTGATTATGCATATTTAGGATTCCTCCCTTAATTATGCATATTTAGGATTCCTCCCTTAATTATGCATATTTAGGATTCCTCCCTTAATTATGCATATTTAGGATTCCTCCCTTGATTATGCATATTTAGGATTCCTCCCTTAATTATGCATATTTAGGATTCCTCCCTTAATTATGCATATTTAGGATTCCTCCCTTGATTATGCATATTTAGGATTCCTCCCTTGATTATGCATATTTAGGATTCCTCCCTTAATTATGCATATTTAGGATTCCTCCCTTAATTATGCATATTTAGGATTCCTCCCTTGATTATGCATATTTAGGATTCCTCCCTTAATTATGCATATTTAGGATTCCTCCCTTAATTATGCATATTTAGGATTCCTCCCTTAATTATGCATATTTAGGATTCCTCCCTTGATTATGCATATTTAGGATTCCTCCCTTAATTATGCATATTTAGGATTCCTCCCTTGATTATGCATATTTAGGATTCCTCCCTTAATTATGCATATTTAGGATTCCTCCCTTAATTATGCATATTTAGGATTCCTCCCTTAATTATGCATATTTAGGATTCCTCCCTTGATTATGCATATTTAGGATTCCTCCCTTGATTATGCATATTTAGGATTCCTCCCTTAATTATGCATATTTAGGATTCCTCCCTTAATTATGCATATTTAGGATTCCTCCCTTGATTATGCATATTTAGGATTCCTCCCTTAATTATGCATATTTAGGATTCCTCCCTTAATTATGCATATTTAGGATTCCTCCCTTAATTATGCATATTTAGGATTCCTCCCTTGATTATGCATATTTAGGATTCCTCCCTTAATTATGCATATTTAGGATTCCTCCCTTGATTATGCATATTTAGGATTCCTCCCTTAATTATGCATATTTAGGATTCCTCCCTTGATTATGCATATTTAGGATTCCTCCCTTAATTATGCATATTTAGGATTCCTCCCTTAATTATGCATATTTAGGATTCCTCCCTTGATTATGCATATTTAGGATTCCTCCCTTGATTATGCATATTTAGGATTCCTCCCTTAATTATGCATATTTAGGATTCCTCCCTTGATTATGCATATTTAGGATTCCTCCCTTAATTATGCATATTTAGGATTCCTCCCTTGATTATGCATATTTAGGATTCCTCCCTTAATTATGCATATTTAGGATTCCTCCCTTAATTATGCATATTTAGGATTCCTCCCTTAATTATGCATATTTAGGATTCCTCCCTTGATTATGCATATTTAGGATTCCTCCCTTAATTATGCATATTTAGGATTCCTCCCTTAATTATGCATATTTAGGATTCCTCCCTTGATTATGCATATTTAGGATTCCTCCCTTAATTATGCATATTTAGGATTCCTCCCTTGATTATGCATATTTAGGATTCCTCCCTTGATTATGCATATTTAGGATTCCTCCCTTGATTATGCATATTTAGGATTCCTCCCTTGATTATGCATATTTAGGATTCCTCCCTTGATTATGCATATTTAGGATTCCTCCCTTAATTATGCATATTTAGGATTCCTCCCTTGATTATGCATATTTAGGATTCCTCCCTTGATTATGCATATTTAGGATTCCTCCCTTAATTATGCATATTTAGGATTCCTCCCTTAATTATGCATATTTAGGATTCCTCCCTTAATTATGCATATTTAGGATTCCTCCCTTAATTATGCATATTTAGGATTCCTCCCTTGATTATGCATATTTAGGATTCCTCCCTTAATTATGCATATTTAGGATTCCTCCCTTGATTATGCATATTTAGGATTCCTCCCTTGATTATGCATATTTAGGATTCCTCCCTTAATTATGCATATTTAGGATTCCTCCCTTAATTATGCATATTTAGGATTCCTCCCTTAATTATGCATATTTAGGATTCCTCCCTTAATTATGCATATTTAGGATTCCTCCCTTAATTATGCATATTTAGGATTCCTCCCTTGATTATGCATATTTAGGATTCCTCCCTTGATTATGCATATTTAGGATTCCTCCCTTGATTATGCATATTTAGGATTCCTCCCTTGATTATGCATATTTAGGATTCCTCCCTTGATTATGCATATTTAGGATTCCTCCCTTAATTATGCATATTTAGGATTCCTCCCTTGATTATGCATATTTAGGATTCCTCCCTTAATTATGCATATTTAGGATTCCTCCCTTGATTATGCATATTTAGGATTCCTCCCTTGATTATGCATATTTAGGATTCCTCCCTTAATTATGCATATTTAGGATTCCTCCCTTGATTATGCATATTTAGGATTCCTCCCTTAATTATGCATATTTAGGATTCCTCCCTTGATTATGCATATTTAGGATTCCTCCCTTGATTATGCATATTTAGGATTCCTCCCTTAATTATGCATATTTAGGATTCCTCCCTTAATTATGCATATTTAGGATTCCTCCCTTAATTATGCATATTTAGGATTCCTCCCTTAATTATGCATATTTAGGATTCCTCCCTTAATTATGCATATTTAGGATTCCTCCCTTAATTATGCATATTTAGGATTCCTCCCTTGATTATGCATATTTAGGATTCCTCCCTTGATTATGCATATTTAGGATTCCTCCCTTAATTATGCATATTTAGGATTCCTCCCTTAATTATGCATATTTAGGATTCCTCCCTTGATTATGCATATTTAGGATTCCTCCCTTAATTATGCATATTTAGGATTCCTCCCTTAATTATGCATATTTAGGATTCCTCCCTTGATTATGCATATTTAGGATTCCTCCCTTAATTATGCATATTTAGGATTCCTCCCTTGATTATGCATATTTAGGATTCCTCCCTTAATTATGCATATTTAGGATTCCTCCCTTAATTATGCATATTTAGGATTCCTCCCTTAATTATGCATATTTAGGATTCCTCCCTTAATTATGCATATTTAGGATTCCTCCCTTAATTATGCATATTTAGGATTCCTCCCTTGATTATGCATATTTAGGATTCCTCCCTTAATTATGCATATTTAGGATTCCTCCCTTAATTATGCATATTTAGGATTCCTCCCTTGATTATGCATATTTAGGATTCCTCCCTTAATTATGCATATTTAGGATTCCTCCCTTAATTATGCATATTTAGGATTCCTCCCTTAATTATGCATATTTAGGATTCCTCCCTTGATTATGCATATTTAGGATTCCTCCCTTAATTATGCATATTTAGGATTCCTCCCTTAATTATGCATATTTAGGATTCCTCCCTTGATTATGCATATTTAGGATTCCTCCCTTGATTATGCATATTTAGGATTCCTCCCTTAATAATGCATATTTATTTTACCCCTGAAAACGGTGTCTGCCATCCTTCATCTCCTCCTCTACCCTGAGGATCCTAGAAAACCGAATGGACCCAATTTTTGTTTGTTCTTCTGGGTGTATTCAAAATTCAAAAAGAAGGTTTTGCCCTGGACTGAAGCACCATTTTTGCTGTAAGGTATCATCCCCCCTGAAACGAATAAAATGTCGGGTACCGTCTGTTGTTTGCGGGTGTGAAGCTGTTGGACTTGCTTCCCCCTCAGTGGGAAGGGCCACGCCCTGTCTTGGGAGTTCAAATTCAAATCCTCGGTGGGAAGAGCCACGCCCTGTCTTGGGAGTTCAAATTCAGTTCCTCGGTGGAAAGGGCCACGCCTTGTCTTGGGAGTTGAAATTCAAATCCTCGGTGGGAAGGGCCACGCCCTGTCTTTGGAGTTCAAATTTAAATCCCCATAGCATACGCTTCACCGCCTATCCCCTTCCCCTGCCCCCCCACCAACACCTTCATTGCAACTTCGTGTCTGCCCTCCACCCTCTCTTCCATGGCTTCTATACGCCTCTCCCATCCACACTCTGCTGTCCTTTTGTACCATCCGCCACCCTGCTCAGGTCTTGCACATCTTCAGCTCGGAGACGCACCTTCTCCTCTCTGCCGTGACGGAGGTCCCGAGCGTGCAAGAGCTCATCAGGTCCAACCTTAGAGACCGGGCAGCCAGGTGGGGTGTGTCAGCTGACTAGAACGAGCAGCCAGGTGGGCTGCCCAGCACACAGGGTCTCACGGTCCACACGACATGCACCAATACACTCAGTCATGCCAGACTAGCATGAACAGGCATGACAGTCTGTCTTGTTTATTTGATACTAGCGGCGTGGATGTTGCTTCGGTTCAGGCTGCGTTATTTTCTGAACACCACACGCCACACGCCCACAGGGCGTAGCTTTCCTCCTCCTTGCCGACTGGCCTTCAGCCTTTCACTCCTTTACCCCCCTGCATTTGCCGTGCACCAGCCTGCCCCACAGATTCCTGACCAAGGCCATCATGTTTGAGTCTCCTTTGCTACAGCTGCATGCCCCACGGAATTCACATTTCCCAGCTTGTGCCCTAGTGCATTGACCTCGGTCTATTTCCCCGACGGGACCATCTCAACAGGCACCTCCTGGTGGTTTCCAGCAGCCCCGACATCGTTCTGGCTTTGATCCAGCAGGAACTCCTGGGGGCGGCTGGTGCATCTCCTGGTGGGGCGCATTCAGAGCCAGCGGGCAGCCGCAGCGCCCTGCCGCCCATTGCTGTGGAGTGGGGGTCGCCGTACCCAGCGGACCAGAGTGACGTCTACAAACACAGGTGGGAAGCCCATGCAGTGTGCAATAGGGGACTGACGACAGGGGGCTGATGTGATGGTGATCCTGGCTGAGCATGATTAAGGTGGGAGGAGCACTTGAGGGGGCACCTTACACCCTGCACCTGGCAATAGGAGGGCGCTACCGCCCCCACACAATAACGGCCAGTCTATGAGCATCTGTTTCTTAAGCCCTTAAAGGCGGGGCTGATTGCACCAGCGGGTGGGAAGCCACGGGGGTTTGATCCAGGAGCCAAAACCAGGGTGAAGGAGAATTTTGCCGATCCGGCCTCCGTGGCTTCCCACCCCCTGGATTGCACTGTACCCCTTCAAACCTTCAACCCTGGGCCCTAAACCTGCAGGTATGATGCCCTTATGCTGCCCTTGCCAGTCAGGTGATGGGGTACCCTGTCAGCTTAAATAAAAACAACTAAAATATGCACCGCCTAGAGATCGATCCGCAATTTCTGGAAGGGCAGTCCCACATGGGCATCTTGTGGTATACCCCTAGGAAAGTAAGGGAACAGTGCAGCTTGGCGGAAGCTGCATCCACACCAAACCTATTAGATCCTTCTACCTGCTGTGACCTCTGACGCAGGCGCCTGAGCCGTATCATTGGCTACATGGAGCATGGCTTCAAGCTGGTGCTGCGCGAGGCAGGTGTGTACTGTGCGCTGTATGACCTCCTCAATCAGCACTACACGGTCGTCAACGGCCGGCGCAACTGCCGCATTGCCCTCGGAGCGCACTCCAACCCGATGTGCGCCGTGCATGACAGCTTCCGTGCCATCGTGCTCATGCACCCGGACCAGGCGGCCAGGGCGGACCCGTCTCTGCTGAACCGGCTCGAAAAGCAGTACATGGAGCAGCAGCAACAGCTGACAGGCCAGCAGGTTACGCAGCTTCTGCAGCCGCTGCAGGACCTGGTCGAGGCCATGGCTGGGACTTCCACCGCCGCGCCAGCATTTGCCCGGGAACCTGGGAGCCTGTTCCTGGGGATGACTGCCGACTCCATGTCCTCCCTCGTGCTGAGACTTCTACCCTGTGCTGCCACTGCAGTAGCTCAGCACGCGGAAGCGCACGATGTGATGCGCCAGAATGCCGTGCAGGCCCTGGCTGCCGTTGCGTCTGTGGACGGCGTCGCACGAGCGTGCTGCTCTGGGCTGCGAGGTGCGGCACCTGCGATGGTCCCGCAGCTCCTGCAGCTCGTCCGGACCCGGCTTGGGCCACCGTACCGCAGCATGCATGAGTTCGTGCAGCACAGCCTCATTCATCATGGAGCAGCAGCATCAACAGCCCCCTCACCCGTTGAGGGGCAGCAGCAAGCCGGTGCAGCTGCTGCCGCCACCGCTGCTGGCCACCATTGCCTTGGTGGAGAGGTCCAGCTGTGGTATGTCATGACCCGGACTCAGCAGCACACGCCCATGGCCCCCCTGCTGCAAGACCTGGCCGTTGACTGCCAGGAGTACTCCCTCGATGTCTTCACCAGCGAGTCCGACGTGCAGACTAAAGTCTCTGCGTATCTACGGCAGGCTGCAGCACTGTTGGTCTCCTCAGCCTCACAAGTGGCAGCAGGGCACAAGCTCCTAGGCAAGCCCCAGTCAGACCAGTCAAGCCCTAATGGCTCTCCTCTCTCGCTCCACGCCGGCAGTGGAGGGAAGCTGCTTGTGTTTCATGCCACAGCGGAGCGCCATGCCTTGCAGATCCAGCACTTGCTCCACGTGGTGGAGAGATGCCTCAATGCCTCAGGCCTGGCAGCAGCAACATCCAGTGCAGGCGGGGGTGTCTGGATGCAGACCTCAGCAGCAGCAGCATCAGTGCCGCCAGCTGACGATGACGAGCTCATGCCTGATGCGGTAGCAGGCGGCTGCCAAATTGAGGTGGAATCTGCAGCTGGGGGTTCGGGCCTAGCAGCAACAATGTCAAGGGCTGGTCGGGGCGCCTTGGGGCTGGCCTCAGCAGCAGCAGCAGCAGCAGCAGCAGCAGCAGCAGCAGCGCCACCAGCTGACAAAGACGAGTCGATGCATGATGCGGCCGCCGGTGGCAGTGGTGTCGAGACAGGGGCTGCAGCGAGGGCTCACAGTGGCGGGCAGTCGGTGGTCCCACTGCTTGGCATCTGCCTGGTTGTGCACGTTCCAGCGGCCCCTCTGCATCCCCTCCCCTCTGGCTGGCAGGTCAGCTGGCTCGGGCGGTGGCGCCAGCTGTCAATAGACAGGCTCGAGGGGACGGACCCCTGGCTATCTCACCTGATCACCATGTACTTTGAGAGCCGGGTGTCAGCGGCAGCAGCGTTGCACAGCATTGTGCCTGCAGCAGCAAGCAGCAAGCTGCTGATTCCCGAGGATGCTGTGTCTGCTTTGCCCATTGCCGCGCAGATGCAGTCAGTCCTGCTCCGCTCCGTCTGCAACCTTCCGTTCCCCGATACGCCTCAAGGGAGGGAGCGTATCTGCTCGCTCACAGCCATGCTGTCGGGAGCTTCCACTGCGTTGACTGCCGCTGGTGACACTGACCCTGCTGGCCACCTTTGGCCGGTGATCTTGGGGGCCGTGAAGCGTCGGCTGGCTAAGCTGCCTTGGTGGCAGGGAGACGGGCCCCTGCGCTTGGCCAGCGATCCACTCCAGCTACGCCTGCACGGCAGCTTGGCAGCTGCAGTGGAGGCACATGTGCTACAGGAGGTGGCGGCGCAGCTTGCGCACGTGCTGTATGCTCTTGAGGCAAACAACATCTTGGACTCCTTCTCGCAAGCCGAGGCGGCCTTGCAGCAGGTGCTGCATGGCTCTGTCACCGATGTGGGGTAGGCTGACTGCAATCAAGAACTTATTACTGCCAGCAGCACACAAGCAGGGGTGTCATCAGGCTGAGAGGCTGTTGTGTGTGGGGTGGGGGAGACAACTGCCATGCCGCCCATAGGAAAGGGTGCCAAGAGAGCTTAAACCTGAAACCCAACATCCTAAATCCTTAACCTTAAATTCTTTACCTTCAACCCTAGGACTAGAGCCACCGAGAGGATGCAGGTCATCTGCCGTATTGCACAATCATGGGAAATCAAGCACATCACTCAACGTCAGACATTGAGGGATTAACCTTCAGCCTTTATCTCAGTACCAGAAGCGTGATTGACCCGAGTCGGTCCCCCCCACCTTCTAGGGCGGTTAATGTAATAAGGCAGGCAAGCTTGCAGCTAAGCATTCCACCCAGGAATTATTGCACTGTAGCACATGGCATTCCACCCAGGAATCGAGCCAACAATGATATTGATCGCACTGCAGTGCTAGTGCCAGCAACCGGGGCATGCATGGGCTCCCTGGCACAGGCCTGGGCAGGGCAGGCATAAGCTGCAAGCTTGAAACCCTCAATTGTTTATATCATCCCACAGGCGGTGCGCAATATATACCAGCCTGCACCTCCTCCTGGACTTCCCCCTCCCATACCCCTCCACAGGCGGTGTGTGATATCCTGCCAGATGTCTTGCAGCAGCCTGCCCCCGCGGGCAACCTATCCCCTCTCCAGCCGAAGCTCAGGATACCTCTCAGCGCCTTCTGCTTCCAGAGGCTGCATGCCCAAGGCCTGGTCGTGCTCGGCCTCGTCAACAGCAAGGCCGACAACGGATCGAGCGGCATGGACGTAGATCTGCTTTCAGAGCAGGACGCCACAGCCCCGGGTCGCACGCCTCCACAGCTAGATGTGCTGCGTTTGGATGCCTTGTTGCACGACATTTTGGGGGCACGCTTGTCCGCTCTGCTGCTGCTGCATGCGGAGGATTACTTTGAAGACTTCTGTACCCTGGCCGCCGGGCAGCGGCAACTCCAGCCGCCGGGCATCGCGGGGCAGCTGCTGCATCCCTGTCAATCTCAGGCTCTGCTTCTTAAGGTGCTGCTGCCGCTGCTGCCTGCTCGATTGCTGGTACATGGCCGGCCGCTGACTGCTCAACACCCTCTTGTCTGGCACCTGCTCTTGTGGGAGCACGCAGAGCTGTGGCGTGCAGTCAATCAAGTAGCCAGCCTTGTCTGCGAGGGCAGCGGCAGCAACGTAGTTCAGGAGGCCGAAGGAGCGGGCGGCATCGTGGGCGCTCAGACTGACGGCGGCGGGCTAGGGGAGCTTCTGAAGATGCTGCACGCCCGGCTGCTCCCCACCAGGGCCTTGCTTCAGAGGGTTGGCGGCTTGGGCGCTTGGCTCCAGAGCTGCCGGGACCTGTTGCAGCCTTGTGAGCGGATGCTGGGGTTGCTTCCTGGCAGATGCCGGGCCCTTCTCACCAACCTGCGGGTCTTGGAGAGGTTTGCCCAGGTGCACAGAACGCAGCCGGGCCACGGCCTGACTGTGTGTTCTGCTCGAGGCGGGGGGTCTGCGTCCATTGGTGGTATCCCTCAAGTTGCTCTTACCAGCAGTCTGGATAAGATGGCCAGCTTCATGGGCCAGGCGGGGGAGGCTGCCCTCTCTGACGGAAGCCAGCTGTCGATGATCAGCTGCTGCTGCTCCCCAGCGAACACGTCAGCAACGGGGCAGGTGGAGGCAACAGCAAGCCCTGACAGTACATGTACTGCAAGCCCTGGCAGTACATGTACTGCAAGCTCGGGCAATACATGTAAATCAGGCTGCCTATTTCTGCCATTCCTGCTTGTATGCAGTCTCAACACCGCAGTGGAGCAGCGCGTGCAAGTGCCTGCAGCTCGTGATCTGGTTTCGCCTGCACATGCTGAATCCGCCACCCTAAGGTCACCGCTGCTGCTTCGCCAGATCGCCGCCTCTGCCCTCACTGAGAACTTTCACCCATCCATGCTCCCCATGCTTCTGAGGTGGGCCCCGGACCTCATTCGGTGGGCTACCCCTGTGGTGGTTGGCTGGGGTAGAACCAGCCCGGGAATAAACAGGCCAGGGACTGAGCGGGGATGGGACTAAAACCAGGCCTACATGACTAGGACTTGGTCAGGGATAGGGGCAGGGACGGGGTCGAGGACAGATGGAGGACGAGTGGCTAGACACACCACCTGTTGCCACCTGAGTCCTGACCTGTTCTTAGCTGAAGTTCTGCTGGACTGAGCTGTCCTCAGCGTCATTACAGGGCTGCATCCTAACCACAAAAGGATCTGCCTACATGCCTCCCCCCCCCCTGATACTCACAGCATGTTCATGTGTGCTCATCTATAAGCTTGTGGTCCCCATTAGAGTACACCTTGATCCTTGTGTTTGTAGGCTGCTTGAGCTCACGTCCCTACCATCGGCAGCCGGGCTGCTGGCAGCCCTCATGGCAGGCAGCCTGCTTGCGGCAGACCCCGTGTGGTCTGCACTGGAGGCCAGCCTGCAGCAGCAAAAGCAAGCTGACAGCCCCGCATCATCCCTCCTTTCCTATGCCTGCCAACTCCACTTCTTTGACCCGGCCTTCTCTGAACCAGCTGGCCCAGCTGCCACCGAGCTAACGCGGTGGGTTTGGGAGCTCAGAGAGCAGCTCAGCATTGGATCCACCTGCGGCGGCCGCCCAGCCGTGCACCATGCGGTTGCTGTGGCCTTCTACCGCTCAGCGGCAGACGCAGCCGCCCGTTCCCTAGCGGCGGCAGCGGCAGCTAAGGGGCGCGTTTCGCTCCAAAGCCTGCCGTCCTTGGTTTTGGAGCTGGACCGCGTGCTGGGTCTGTGCGGCAACCCGGGCATGGACGCACTTCACAGCCTCCTGTTGTACCTACTTAAGGCGCTAAAGGGCGCAGGGACTCTGGAGGCGATGCAACGACTGTGCTCCCGCCTGTCGGCCATGAGGTGCCTGGACCCTGACGCCCTCGGCCTCTCCTCTCCTGCACGGGTACCGTTCGATGTGTGTGACTCTGTCCCACTTGCCAGGTAGACATGTGACCGCCTCTTACAGCTCACCTCTGGGCACTTTGGCTTGCCGAACAGGTGCAGCCAGGGGCTTAACATTGCCCCCCCTGAGAGGGAACTGGCAGCCTTTCTGAGCAACACTATTGCTGACCACAGACACACCCGTTCCCTGGGCATGGCGATCGCAGCACAGCTTTACCTGCCCCGGGCAGCACCCGGCGACTTGCCAGCAGGAAGCAAGCGTCTGCGGGCAATGCTCCAGAAGCTGGGGACTGCAGTAGCAGCCTCAGGTGAAGTCTCTTCAGCTGTCCTGGCGTCCCTCATTGACCCGGGCTGGCCTGGCGCTGTCGCACCGGCCGTGCTGCACCTCACGCCTCAATCGCCACTTTCCCATGTGTACCTGGCGTCCGCAGCCACCTCCCTGGTGCTGGGCCTGGCTAGCAGCGGCAGGCGTGGGGGGCTGGCGGGGGTCCTGCGACAGTACCTCTGCAAGCCTGCACATGCCGCCACACAGCTTATGCTGGCGATGCCCCATGATGAATGGGCAATGGCGCTCAAAGGCAGCGACGGAAAACATTTGTACCGGTGTGCTTGTGGCTTCAGGTCAGTGGGCACAGAGGGTGATGGACGGGTGGGGCACTCAAGATATGAGGTGGGGGTGTAGATGAAATGTACATCAGGTGTAGCCTAAATTTATAAAAAATTCCTAGACAGCTGCGTTATTTGTATGGTCAATCGAAGTCAGCCTGGCAGAGGTCCCCCCGGGTCATGACCACACCAAAGTTGGTGAAAGCCAGAGGCTGATCCCTCCATGAATGGGGCCTCCTCGGGAATACGTTTTCCCCTCCCCATCAAGTCAAACGGGGCATCATAATCGACGCATGATAAGCTGGTGCCCCAAATAAGTTCAAAAGCACAACATGGACATGGGATATTATAAATTAAGTAAATAAGAGGACCAACTGGGCTGTCTACCAACACTTCACCAGCAATGGCAGCGGCATGGTGAGACGCAGGCAGCTGAATGAAAAGCTGAACCACACAGAGAGTGAAGCTGCTCTTAATAGCCTCAGCTCTTTGGTTTATTGGTACACGTCTTCTTTAATCACAAGGGGCTATGCTGCTCTATTGTAGGTATACCATCGGTGAGTGCGGCAGGCCCACAGAGGGACTGCAGTGCCCCACGGAGAATTGCGGCCGCACATTGGGCGGACGCGATCATGTGCCCAGTGCTGGCCAGGTGAACGAGGGCCACACTTTATTGCTACCAGTCGCACAGCAGCAGCGCGGCTACATCCCCCGCGGCTCGATGGCCCACGGCAGCATGAGGGACCTTCCCCCATCAAGTTACCACCTGCTCAGCTTGATGGTTCACTCCGCGCTGCTCATGGGAGTGGCAATGGGTGCAGCTCCCAGCGGAGACCTTGTGAGGCTGATGGCAGCTCGCTCAGACGCAGATGCGGCCGCTGCCTGCGGGGAGGCCTTGCTGGTCGACTGGCAAGGTCTGGGCTCTGCACTGAACAGCTGCAGCGAGGACCAGCTGGGTGCCGTGCTGCACGATGCAGTGCAGCTGCTCATGGACGCTCCTGCTCTCCCCAGGGCAGCCGCTGGCACGATGGGTGCTGGTGCCAGCAGTGCCGGCAGCGGTGGCGATGGAGATGTGCAGCCACTGCAGTCAGCGGATGCCCGTCAGCAGTGGGAGCGGCACTTCCATCAGCACGTCGCAGGCCCAGCAGTGGCTCAGCCCCAGCAGGCACTCATGGCTTTGGTCTCGGCAGGCCACATCAGCGGGGCTCTTGAGCGCGAGGTGCAGGAGGCCTTCTCTCAGCCGTTTGCTCCCGGCTACCAGCAGCGCTTCCTCCCCAACGCCTTTGCCGCCCGCACGCCGCCCACCTTGGAGGCACTGGCTGCTGTTGTTGCCCGCGACCCCTCCTACTCCGATCGCTTCCCCGTCACCTGCTTGTCCTTGAGGCGCCATGCAGAGGGGCGGCTTGCGAACGTGCCCCGCCTACCGCAGCTGCTTCGCTTTGAGGCAACGATGCGCCAGCGTTTCTCCCACATTCTCAGCCGAGCTGATGCCTCTGTGCAGCCCCTGCGCCAGCTGCTCCGGAGCCAGCCCAAGGAGACAGGCGGGGGCGAGGGCGGGCTGTTGGAGTGTCAGTGGGCGTCTTTTGTGGAGGCCTATAACAGCTGTGCGCCTGCCACGAACCGCCACCGCTGCAGGGACATAGTGGTCCGCCCACTCCTCCCGGAGTCGGCCCCTCCCCTGGTGGCATGCCTCACAGAATCTGATGAAGGGCGCCTGCTGCAGGCTATGCTGACCGAGCTGGCTGCGCAACAGAACGGCTTCCTAGATGACCTCTCTCGGGCGTCCGGGGTCAATGAGGCTGCGCTCACAGCTGGTGCCCTGCCCGCGGTTCTACCTAACACGGCCACACCCTTACCTGTGCAGCAGGCCGCAGCGGGGGATCTGGTGGATCTTGCAGCGGCGATGGAGGAGCTGCAACATCAGTTGTCAGGTGGCCGCCTGGCCTGGTCTGGCCTTCTCTACGGCCGGGGGCAGGAGGTCGGTTTTGACTTGGATGGCATCGAGGCGCTCCTCTCGCAGCACCTAGCAGTGGGTAAGCAGCGACTGGCTGAGCCCACTGCTGAAAACACACAGCAGTTTGTGTTCCGGGGCAGGCTGTTCCGCGATGCAGCGACACTCTTATTCGAGGTGGCCCGGAAGGTGCCGCAGGAACCGATGGAAGCTGTTGCCGCAACTGAGGTTGTTGCCAGTCTGCGTGAGGCTCTGAGGACAGGAAAGATGAGGGCTTCCGCCGCACCCTCAACACTGGCCGGGCTGGTACCGCACCTGCAGGTCTTGCTAAGCTTTGCCCGCTGCTGCCCCTCGGGAGCGGACCACGCCACATCCATCGCAGATTTTGTTCGGCTGTGGCTGCCAGAGGTGGGCGGGGGTGGGACCTGCGAAGTGTTGTTGGGCGTGCTTCCCTCGCTGATGCGGATGCAACAGCTGGTAGCACTGTACGAGGCGGTGGAGGATGCCATGGCCGGTGGGGCGCTGACGGCGGTCCCAGAGCAGTATCGCCGCTGCCGGCAGCTGCCGGGGGGGGCGGTGCGGGATGGTGTGAGGAGGTGCGTTGTGGGAGGTGGCGGGCGCATCATCATTCCACCCCGCACATTCCTAACCGTCTTGCGGCGCTTCATCCTGCGTTTCCTGTGTTCCGATGAGGATACTCAAGAGGGCCTGGCACCCTCACAGCCATTGTTGTTGTACCTGTGCAACGCGGAGTGCATGCAGTGGCCGTGGCAGCAGCTCGCGGGGAGCCCTGAAGCAGCTGAGCAGCTACTGGAGGACCTGCTGGTGCAGCCGCTGCAGGAACATCTGAGACTGGAGCACGTGGGGGCGCTGCATGAGGCACTAGTGGGCCTGGTTCCAGGGCAGCTGGGAGGGGACACAGTGCAGAGGAGTGACATGTAGATAGGCTGCCACCTGGAGGCCACACACACATGGGGGTGGTGGGGGCATTCCATTACACACAGGAGGGGGCATTCCTTTACATCTCATGCGGTGCAGTATGCCGTATCACGGCAGTGGCGTGAAGGAAACGGCATTCAGGTGGCAAGTGGGGATCCTTTAAACCTCACTTTCAAGGTGGATAGTGGGTGGAGCTGTTTCTCTTCAGCTCTCACGGCATTTCAGGATTGGTAGTAAGTTGAACTGTGTCTCTCAGTATCAGGCAGGATTTGTGTATTTGCTGATGTATTTTGACACAGCTATACGACAGCCGGTACGTGTGTACACATATTCTGCACATTTGCTTTGCCACTAGTATTGTCAATATCTCGATGGATAGAACGAGATATAAGTAGATTGGGCAGATTTACACAACAGCAGTAGAACTGCAGCACACAGACCTTTGCCAGACCTTGGAACCTGCAGTGAACCCTTCAAGGGGTATAGGGTGCGGGGAGTACATGTGGGTGTACATGGGGGGAGGGCTTACATCCTCTAGCCAATTAGCCAGTCTGCCACTGGTATTGACCTCACGTGCAGTACAGGATCTTGTGGACTGAGATGATGTTTGTAGTAGAATGCCCTCATGGAGTGGAAATTTAGAAATTTGTTGCAACAGTTCGATTATTTGTTATCCTTATGCCCAGCTTGGGGTCAGCAGAGAAATGTGAAAAGGCAGGTGCACCTATTATGTCATGCAACAGGGTTTCAAAATGTTTGTTGCTTGGGCTCGTTGTGGAACCTAGAGAGAAAACGAAGTTGCAGCCCGACATCATGTTGGTCCAACAGAAAGCAAACAAAGCAGGCACAGCCATTTACATCGTTGAGTTCAAATATTGCAGAGATTACAGAGATACCCTACAAGACGACCAGCTCGCAGCTTGCAAAAAACAGCACGCTCCCCTGATTCAGAAACTCGTGCAAAGTGGATATATGCAATGCAACATAAAGCATACCCCAGTTTTGATTGGGATCTCCGGAACCGTCTACCTTGAACGAACCATGCAGCAACTGGGCCTAACCACCTACCATACAAAAAATGTGCTCAGAAAATGCATATGCAGCCGAGGTGCAAGCTTTTAAATACCTACATAGCATTGAGTGTGCAGACAAGGCGAAGAATTAAATACTGCCCCACCGGATCAGCTAAAATCAATGAGAAACAAAAACACAAACACAAGGACACGTGATCAGAAAGAAAGGAAGACTCCTCCTCCGCCGAAGCACCACGTGATCAACTTAGTTGTGTCTTTCTTTCTATGGTCACGGCGCGGATGTGGCTTCGGCCCAGGCTGCCCTGTTTCTGTAACTCTCACGCCTCATGGCTTTCTTTCTTGCCCAGCTATCACAAGGAGAACCGAAACAAGCGTGTAGTGAAGAAATGCGGCTTATTCGGTCTCTAGGTCGTAATTAGCGATTTGCGACGCAGCGGGATTCCAAATCGAAAGTAGACTATAATGCTGGTCCTCACCCTGCCAGTTGCCAGTGCACTATGGCATGCCGTTAGGAAAGTGATGGCCTGCCCGCAAGTCCAATAAATTGCTTCCTATTCGGAAGTAATGAAAAATGCAACGCTTCTAATACCAGCACGGTAGAGGTAGGTTAACCGCAAGTGATGAAAACAATTGTTTCTCTGACGGAACATGCTCCGTCAATGCTCCGTCCTCCAATTCGCCATGCTGCCACTGCTAGCATGATACTTGAAGGAGCAGACAAATAAATTGCTGTTTCTTCTCATACCGTTTGAGGGCAGTTATTAACAACGGTATCCAACACACAAAATGCTGAGCATGAATCATCCTTTGCTGTGACATCCTTGTCATTCTTGCTCCCTGTGCCCAAGGGCAGTTGGATGCCGAGGTCTGCCAGCTCCTGCTTGTATGCCTCAAGCACCTGGAACAAGAAACAGCAAAATATAAAAATCAGATAATCCCGGCAACATGGGCCTCCAAGCCTACTCATGCTCAAAGCATTCACCTAGTATGGGTTCATCCCATGCAATGGGATACAATATAAACCAATATTTTCAACCCTTTGGTTACTATCCTGATTTTGTTGAAAGGGAAAACTTACTGAAGTGTGTATGGACAAATGATTGTATGAGCTTGATTGTGATACAACTGGGCAAGTAGGGTGCCAAATGCCGAGTAGGCTGTTGGTGCAAAGGAAATGCCTGCGTATGTTCTTCTGACATACCCAAGCATGCAACCCCCACGGATGCATTCACACTTACCAATGATGCATTCACACTTACCATCTTGATCATCGCCGGACTGTGCACTGCATCCTTGATATACTCCTTGAGCTTGCGGCGCCTCTCCTTGATGTGCCAGTCCTGCCATGTCTCCAAAGAGGCAAAGTGGTCGTGGTTGGGAGACTGGTTGGAGCTGCAAGCCAGCAAGTGCGCATGCGCATTTACGCCGCAATCCATAAAGCACCATGCGCAGAATCCGGCGCTGCATGCCGCCACGCCACAAGTGAGGGCGCAACATCCTGAAAAGTCGAAGAACACAGTCTTGCAGCGAGGGCACTCGTGATTGAGAATGTCGTCAAAGATGTGGCCGCGATGAAGAGCGAGCTGCACATCCAAGCCTCCGACCTGCCCAGCCCTGCCGGCCGCGGCGTTGCTTTTCATCTCCTCCCTCAGCTCGCGGATCCTTTTCTCCATCTCTGTCTCATTGGCGTTGCGCCGGCCTCTCTGGAAAGCCTCGAAGGCAGCTTCGTCGACCGCTTGAGAAAGCGCGAAAGCCTTGATGCAAGTGACCACCCTGTCAGTCTTGCATCCCGGGCGTGTGATGTCTGACTGCTCCAACGTCAACGCCGACGACTCATGCGTGACATGCTGGCAGAGGCAGGCTTTGCATAAGAAATGCGTGGAGTCACCTTCGGCCGCACACCGCATCCCGTCTGACAAGCTGAAGGCGTCGTCGCCGCAGATGCAGCATTCAAGGCCGGGCTGCTGGATTGGTGGATGAAGCAGCCCCATCACCACTGGCAGGTCTGCCACGACTGGCTCATGCAGCAACATGTTAACCTGCCTCTGCAACAACTCAGCATGTACGGCATCCTCACGGACCTGCTGCTGGTCCAGCTCATCCTGCAGCAGCTGGGCTTGTTGAGCATCTTGCTGCAGCTGAGCCTTTTGGGCAGCTCGAGCTTCCTCCTCACGCTGTGCCGCAAGCTTTCGGAAAGTCTTTTGTCTCCAACTCCTTCTGTCTTGTCGCCTTCTACTCTCCTACTGCCTCCCTCAGCAACTCTCTTTGAATGGCATCCTGCTTTATCTGTTGCTGGTCAAATTCCTCTTGCAACAACTGAGCTTGTTGTGCATCCTTCTTCACTTGCTTTGCCTGTTGCTTCCTCCTCCTTGCCACCTGCTGATCTCTCTCCCTTTCCGCCTGCTGCTCTCCCTCCTTTGCCAAGTGCTGTGACCTTTGCAACCTCAGTCTTGTCTCCTTCTGCGCTCTAATCGCCTCCCCTAGCATTTCAGTACGTGAGGCGTCCTCCTCCTCCTCTCTTGCTGACTGCTGCTCCCTCTCTCTTTCTGCATCCAGTTGCCTCCCTGTTGCTGCCTGCTGCGCCCTCATCCCAGTCAATAAGATTCCGTCGCTTGAACGGGTGGCTTGCATTAAGATGGGGAATGACATGCTTCTCTTAAACCAGGGATGGAGATCAGGAGATGCAGGTCGCTTTAATCCGTGTTGATCGCCCCTCCTATAAGTAAAATATGCATTTAGTGGACTACAATCGCATATTTTGAAACGGCTGGAAAGTTCAGGCTATCTGTGTGGGAATGAATTCGAGGACGTGTGCTGTCGTGCCACCACAGGTGTATGAACGCTGACCAATATCATGTTGTCGTACGCCAAAAGATGAAAATCTGCAGAGTACACCTGCAGAGTCCACCGCAACCTGGAATCAGCATGCAGTTTTGGGAAAATTGATGTGGGGAGGTGTGAGTAGTCCGAACTTATTACACAGAAGTTACGCTTTCCAGCTTTACGTGGGTACCTCGGGGGAACGTATGGACTGCAATTTCACTGCTGTGGTGTCCATTTATGACATGATAACGATTCTTGGTTGTCCAATCCTGCTGTAACGCGCAAGAGCGGCATGAAACTGAGCGCTGCGACCTCATCTCAACAGCACACCGCAGTGCGTTTTACTCATCTGCAACCAATCCGAGGCCCCGCCTCGCCCACCGCCGTTCGTCGGAGTATTCGTGGAATTCGACCGGTCACAGCGTCCAACGACACATCCAGTGGCGCCCATCACACTTGAGAGGCCTCCCACACAGCTCCCTACCTCAGGCATTGCTGGCGATAAGACTCCCCATGCGGGGACCATGCATCCCCCAGGTCAACCCTGCCACACGCACCCCCGGCAGCACACCCCATGCAGGCAGTGCTCATGCGCTCCTACGGCTGCACCCTGGCAGGGCGCACATGGTATCTACAGTCTCAGCGCGTGCAAATGTTGCTGCGCATGCATCTTCAGGACACATGCCAGGCTTGCAGCCCCCATCCTCCAGCCCACCTGTCCCGTGGGCAGAGGGCAGCCCGGCACAGGTGCAGCCCAGTGTCAAAGGAAACCTGAATCCAGCAAGCAGCCAATGTGATGTTGGAGTGGCAGGAGCAGCAGCAGCAGCTGCAGCAATGCCTAGCGCGAGAAGGGCGGATGGACGTGACAAGGCCTCCACTACGCATGCTGACTCAGCTCCAGTCCTGACCTGCACGACAGTGACGTTGCCTGCTGAGGTACAGTGATTCGTTTCGTCGGTCCTGGGTACGAATCGTTGAAACACGGAATCACTCACTTGTTGGTCTGGAAGTCCAACGCAGTCGCTCAGTACCGAAAATATCCTGAAAACAAGCGGAGCAAACTGAGAAGTAGCAAGTTTGCGCACCTGCGGCGCTCATTCCGAGGATTTCTGTACACAGCAATGGATGGCAAAATTCACGATAGGAATCTCTGCTGAGGTTAATGCAGAGGGATAGGGAGGCGGGGGCGGGGGCGAGTCTTGCCTTTATCAATGGATTGTCACTCGGAGGAACTATTCATGATGAGAATCTTGATATGCTCCAGGAACGACCCCAGCGCTCACTCGCCCCTCACCCCCACTCTCCCTCCCTCCCCACACCCACACCCTCCCACACCCTCCTTCCTTTCATGCGCAGACTAGCCTGGCATCCGCTGTCTGTTCTCTGCAGCAAGCTGTAACCCACCAGGCCGCCCAGCTGGGTGGCTTTGCATCAGGGGTCATGCGCATAGAGGTGAGTGGCCTGGACAGATGCATGTGAGGGAGAGAAAGAAAGAAAACTATGCCCCGCAAGAGAATGAGATAATTGGAAACAGGGATGAGGGAATGAGTGCTTTCAGGTGTGTCGGATGATCCGGTTGCTGCACTCAGTCGGGAACCAACTGGCCTCTCAGCTGGGGGCTTTGCATCAGGGGTCATGCGCATAGAGGTGAAGAGCCAGGACAAATGCGAGTGATGGATTGTCTTTTTAAAACATCGAATGGGACCAAGAAAGCTAACCACCGAGACCGGAGGACAAGGGGAACAGAATGGGACAGGGGGCAGGTGAAGCCAAAGAGGACGAGAAACCAACCCAGAGCTTAGACGAGGACCAGGGCGAGGACCAAGTCATGGGAAAGGACACAAACAGGGAATGAGTGTGCATTTACGTGTATAGGATGATCAGGTCTCTGCACACAGTCGGGTACCAACAGGCCTCCTAGGTGGGGGCTTAAGCATACAGGGTTCCACACATCCAAGTGGCCGGTCAAGAAGGGGGGGGGGGGATAAACTACGCTCCGCAGGGGTGTGAGAGTTAAGGAAACAGTGCGGCATGGGCCGAGGCCACGTCCACGTTTGTTGAATGAAATGTACCGGTGACAACTGCATGGTTGATCCCTCCTCCTGTTTGATTCCTGGGTGAGGATTTATCCCTCCTCCTGTTGCGTCAGATCCCCCTGCCTAGAGGCTGTACTGCCCTCCGCTGGCTTCAAGGACAAACTGGGTGCAGGACATCGGTAGGGCCTGCCTGCAAGCACCTCGTACCGCACCTGTACTTCTCCGGCCGTCACTCTTCTGCCCGTGATGGCCCCGAAACTGCGTTGGCGGAGGTCTGCACCAAGGGCTGGTCGGCAATTGCAGGTGGGGCAGTACCTCGCATGTTTCTGCGCAACTGCTTCATGACGCATGGTTTATGTGTGTACAGAGAGTTGGGTTATTTTCCTTCACCGTTAAGTCTTTCTTAAATAATGAACAAGTAGGCAAAATCAACAATTTAATTTTAAGTTATTTATGCTACCGTATTATATTTCTCTTTTGCCATTTTAAAGTGTTTCCTGGGAAAAGATTTACCTGGCCCCTCCCTCCCCTGCCCTACCTGCCTCATGCCTCATGCTTTATGTGCCTCATTTGATTTTTTACTGTGCATTGGTGCACCTGGCCTATCCCCCTCCCTCTCCCTCTCCCTCGGCCCCTGTGACTCATGGTTGATGCGTGTTATTTAAATTGCTTACTGTGCATTGGTGCACCTGGCCTATCCCCCTCCCTCTCCCTCTCCCTCGGCCCCTGTGACTCATGGTTGATGCGTGTTATTTAAATTGCTTACTGTGCATTGGTGCACCTGGCCTATCCCCCTCCCTCTCCCTCTCCCTCGGCCCCTGTGACTCTTGGTTGATGCGTGTTATTTAAATTGCTTACTGTGCATTGGTGCACCTGGCCTATCCCCCTCCCTCTCCCTCTGCCTCTGCCTCTGTGACTCATGGTTGATGCGTGTTATTTAAATTGCTTACTGTGCAGCGGTGCACCTGGCCTATCCCCCCCCCCTCTGCCTCTGCCTCTGCCCATGTGCCTCCAACCTGTTCCCCCCTGATTGGCAGGTGTTGGCTCTGCCTGGCTCTGGAGGGGGGCGCCCGGCTCTGGCTTTGGCCCCGAGGTGATGCAGCACATGCAACGATTCCTGTCAGCCAGCTGCCCCAGGGTTAGGATCCTTGGAGGGACAAGGTAAGGGAATGTGCAGGGCGTCTGGTGCAGTGTTACTTTTTCCGCGACTCAGCTACATGTCAGCTACACTCTGGCCTGCGTCCAGAGGCCCTAGGTGTGGCCAGCTTTGTCGCTTGGGCAGCCGACCATAGGCCGGTCTTAGATGGGTCCCAATTATGCCTTCGGCGGCCGTGGGGTGGCCTGCCAATGATGGCCTGGTAGCGGAAACAACATGTGCTGTTATGGTGGTGGGTATACTGCCCATTGTGTAAGAGGACAAGGGAGGTGCCTGCTGCTGTCTGCTTGACCGTCTCCATAGCCACGACTCCAAGTCTCCGAACCAGGGCCAACCCGAGTGGCGGACCTTCAAATGGGGCCCGCATGCGTGTCAATCTCCTCTGATGACCCCCCTCGCATTCCTACCACCAATCCTGAGCTTCCTGCAGTTGTACTTCAGACAAATATGAAATATCAGACATTGAGCCAAACAGTATCTGCCAAGACCACCGCTTGGTGCAGACCTCGGCCAAGCCTTGACTGCAAATGGCCCCCCCCCCACTTGCAAATCCATCTCCTCTGTTAACCCTTAACCCTTAACCCTAAAACTTTGACTGCATTGGGCTCCCCCCCCCAACTTTGCAAGTCCATTACCTCTGGTGACCTCTGCTGGTTCTAGCTCCACAGCTCTCACCCGCGTCGCATGTCTTTGGACTGTACACCTTAAGGGTTTAGGGGCTACGCCTTTGGACTCTTCCGCTTTAGGTTTAAGAGTTTGGGGTCTGAGCTCGACCCTTGGGCTGGATTTGAGCGCATATCCCGTGAAATACATTTGCAGGTTCGACCCTGACCAGCGACCTGACCCCGAGTGGCAGGCCTTTGGATCGTACTGCTTTGCACTGCCTCTTGTGGAGTACACCGAGGCCGGCGACAGCTGCCTGCTGACCGCCACACTTGCGTGGGACAAACAGGCTGGCCGTTCCGGTGCAGGGGCGGATCAGGGTGACACTGTTGGCTACGATGCAGGGCAGGGCGCGTTGTCTGCCTGGAATGCTGGGCAGGTGGCAGTGGCGGCCCTGCAGTCCTTGCAGCCCCCAGCTCTGCCGTCAGCGTACGCCCTCCACCTCACCAGGTGGGACAAATGCCTGAAAACTAGATACACACACACACACGCACACAGGCACACAGACATGCACGCAGGCACGCACACAAGCACAAACACAGGCACACACACAGGCACACACACAGGTATGTGCACACGCATGCACACAAACATGCACATAGACGCACACACAGACACATACTCCCACACTCTCACTGTTTTTAACACGCTCACTCGCTGTCACACTGTCTCTCCCACTCTCTTGCTCTCAGGCTTTGCACCTCCAGCAACCTGGATTGATCCCTCCGTCTCACACGCTCACACTCCCCCACTCTCCACTTCCCCACTCTCCAACTCTTTCACTCTGGCTGTCTTACTTTCTTGCTCCCAGGCATTTCCTGCACCCTGGATACAATCCCTCATTTTAGTCATATGCCATATTGAACACATCCCGGCTTCCTTAATCCACGCACTTGGTTTCCTGCACCCTGGATACGAACCCTAATGCCAATTTCCCCCCCTTCATAACACATGCTTGCAGCGTCGAAGGGCCCCACCACACACCGGATGAGGCGGCCTGGCATGATCAGCTGTCGGGCCTGCTGCCCAAGCTTGACGATGCCAAGAAGCAGCCGCGCAGCGAGGACCGTCAGGGTTTGAGGCAGAGCGGACGCCGTCGGCGGAGCCGATCCAGGGATCCTGATGAACCCTTCCCGTCACTGGACAAGGACCTGGCCTGGAAGGAGTTTGTGACCAATGGGCAGGAGGTGGGTCTAGTCTCCATGCGGTAGCTGAAATGTAGGTGTAAGATCTTGTTAAGCTCCACCCACTCAAACCCCACCCAAGCACATTGGCGCTGGATGGGCTTGTATCCCCTCCCCCTCCACACACATGGGATAGATAAGCTGGTAACCTTACCCCTCTCACTCTCTCACTCTTACACAGGGGCTGGATGAGCTGGTAACCTACCCCCTCATACTCTCTCTCACTCTCCCTCACTCTCTCTCCCACTCTCCCACTCTCACTCTCTCACTCTCTCACTCTCTCCCTCTCTCTCACTCTCACACAGGGGCTGGATGAGCTGGTAACCTACCCCCTCTCCCTCTCTCCACTCCCTCACACTCCCTCTCACACTCTCTCTCACTCTCTCTCCCAATCTCTGTACAGGGGCTGGATGATCTTCTTGCCGT
Source organism: Limnomonas spitsbergensis (assembly GCA_037349105.1). Lineage (NCBI taxonomy): Eukaryota > Viridiplantae > Chlorophyta > Chlorophyceae > Chlamydomonadales > Limnomonas > Limnomonas spitsbergensis. The sequence goes on from JAYJMM010000054.1 coordinate 163,267, forward strand.
GCTTAACACTCGTCCGGGGGACATGACGCTATCCTACTCATCCGACGAAGATGACAACGAGTCACCGGCCATGTCAGGCGCGCTCGGGCCCAGCGGCGGCGGCGGCTGGGGCATGGGTGACGGAGCGGGGGTGGATGTGGACGCCGGGTTGCAATTCACCAAGGTGGTGTCAGCAAGGCGATCCATGCTGCTCACGCGCGGCCAGGTGGATCCACTGTACCTCCTGGAGGCAGTACAGGTGAGGCACGGTGAAGGACGCGTGGGGAGTTTCAGCAGCTGAAGCTAAATTTGTGTCCCTTGCGGTAGAGGCGCTATGTGCACAAGAGCTCAAATTTGGCGCTCCTATCGATTCGGACCAAATATTAAGTGCGGGCTCCTCCAGGAGGCAGTACATGTGACCTTGCGAAGCAGTACATGTGGGGAGTTAGGGCAGGATGGGCCATCCTTCTTGGCGCCGTGCCCGGCTCTCTCGATTTTTCTTCTTACCGCTGTCGATATGTAGCCGGTGGCAGGACCAGGTCCTAGGCCAAGTGGGAATGGGGCCGTCTAGCGAGCTGGTGCCATCTACTCCTCCTTGAACTTAAATATCTCCTCCTCCTCCGTCTCCTCCAATGTCTCCTCCCCTGCCCCCCCTTCTCTCGTCCACCCATGCCCTCCATCCCACTCCACCAACATCAATGTCTATTTTACTTCGCTTCTGCTACACGTCAACCACACTTCAACCATACTTCAACCACACTTCAACCATATTTCAACCATATTTCAGCCACGCTTCAACCACACTATAACCTCACTTCAACCAGACTGCAACCTAGGCGATTATGAGGGCATAGTTCAGCACGCCGGCTGCTTGGGCCAACGTTCAAACTCCTGAACATGTTTAGGGTTTAGCCCTAAACCCCAAACCCTTTAACATGAACCCTCAACCCTCGGACCCCCAGCTGTACACCTGCCAAGGCTTGGTCCCCATCCACCTAGTGGCTGTCAAAGGTGGTCTGGCGCGCACTGAATTCAGCACTTGCTCGAAGCCCCTCGGCCATGGGCGCTTCTCCCTCATGGACCCGGGTTGCCCTCAGGGTTGCATTCCCCCTTTCCCCCCCTAGACCCCTAAGGTATGCAAACCCTGGACCATGCCTTCCCCTAATGATTGTGACCAGAGGGCCTACCAGCCCCCCACACACACTGCTTCTGCTTTGGGTATCATTTATTCGTTTGTCAGCTTGTTTCTTTCTGCTTCTTATGACCATGATCCGAGGGCCTCTCCGCCCTCCCCCTCCAGTGTCTGCCTTCTGAGAGCTGTTTATTTGCTTCCGCCCCACAGGACCGTGACCCGAGGGCCTATCAGCTCTACCTCGGCAATGTCAGCAATGCCTCCCCCGCCTCGCCCGGACCCGCTTTCATTGCCAGCACACCGGAGCGCCTGTATGTGCGCAGTGGCAGGCGTGTGGCCAGCGAGGCCGTCGCGGCAACTAGGTCCCGCGGAGCTGAGGGTGCGCCTTCAAAGCAGGGGGGGGGGGGGGGAATTATGGCTTGAGGGTCAAGGGTATGGGGAGTTGATGGTGCGCCTCCAAAGCAGGGGGGGGGAGGAGGTTATGGCTTGAGGGTCTAGGGTATGGGGAGCTGAGGGTGCGCCTCCAAAGGGAGGTGGAGGTTATGGTTTGAGGGTCTAGGGTATGGGGAGCTGAGGGTGCGCCTCCAAAGGGAGGAGGAGGTTATGGTTTGAGGGTCTAGGGTATGGGGAGCTGAGGGTGCGCCTCCAAAGGGAGGAGGAGGTTATGGTTTGAGGGTCAAGGGCATGGGGAGCTGTTAGGGTATGCCCATGGCTCTTGTGTCGATTTCGAGTTTGGGGCTTTAGCTGGGTGTCGGCAAGATGCCCTGAAAGCCGCCTCCTTCCGTGACCTGCCCCCCTCCCCCGCACGCAATGTGAAGGGTCTCTGCCACGCGCCCTCCCCACATTGCACTTGCACCTGCTGGTCTCTAATGACCCCAGAAGGTTTTGAGGCTTGAGGGTGAAGACAAGAAAGTTTCAGGTTCAGGGGGGAGTGACAGATTAGGGTTCAAGGAGTTTGAATCTACCCATGCACCTATCATGGATCCACTTATTAGGGTTTGAATTAACCGTCACTTTGGCCTGCTCCCTCTCTGCTGTGCAGGCGACCTAGAGCCTGCCTTAAAGGCTTCTGGGTCAGGGTTGGACAAAATAGGGTTCAGGATTTGAATCCACCCTCACTTCAAGGTTTGACTCCCCCCTCCCTTTGGCCTGTCCCTCTGTTCCTCTGCAGGGGATGTGGAGCGTGACTTCTGGCTGGGCCTAGACCTGCTCAACAGCCAGAAGGACCACATGGAGTTCACACTTGTGCGGGACTGGATTGAGGCCTCCCTGCGCCCGCTGTCAGAGTCCGTCAGGGTGGAGGTCCCCAAGAGTGTGCTCAAGCAGGTGGGGGAGCAGCAGTGCGTGATAGATGTACTGCAACAGGCACAATGTGTAATACGTCAGGCGTACTGCTACAGGTATTGTCATGAGGTGTACTGCATTGGGCAAACCCTTGAATGCAACAGGATCTAGACAGAGCTTTGTATGCATACTCATGACCTCCACGTCTGCCCTCCCCCTCCTCTGATGCTGTGCCGCCCAGCCCCCTCCCTGTCCACACCCCTTTCCCCCCTCCTCCCCCCAGGGTGCGGTGCAGCACCTGTATGGCCGCTTGGCTGCTGAGCTGAAGCCCGGGACCACCGATGGACACCTGCTGCAAGCCCTGCACCCGACACCTGCCGTGTGTGGCAGGCCCAGAAAACAGGCGTTATGGTGAGTGGCAGGCCAGGAGGAGCAGGCAATAGGGTGTGTGGCAGGCCCAGGAAACAGGCGTTATGGTGAGTGGCAGGCCAGGAGGAGCAGACAATAGGGTGCGTGGCAAGCCCAGGAAACAGGCGTTATGGTGAGTGGCAGGCCAGGAGGAGCAGGCAATAGGGTGTGTGGCAGGCCCAGGAAACAGGCGTTATGGTGAGTGGCAGGCCAGGAGGAGCAGGAAACAGGGTGTGTGGCAGGCCCAGGAAACAGGCGTTATGGTGAGTGACAGGCCAGGAGGAGCAGGCAATAGGGTGTGTGGCAGGCCCAGGAAACAGGCGTTATGGTGAGTGGCAGGCCAGGAGGAGCAGGCAATAGGGTGTGTGGCAGGCCCAGGAAACAGGCGTTTTGTGAGTGGCAGGCCAGGAGGAGCAGGCAATAGGGTGTGTGGCAGGCCCAGGAAACAGGCGTTATGTGAGTGGCAGGCCAGGAGGAGCAGGCAATAGGGTGTGTGGCAGGCCCAGGAAACAGGCGTTTTGTGAGTGGCAGGCCAGGAGGAGCAGGCAATAGGGTGTGTGGCAGGCCCAGGAAACAGGCGTTATGGTGAGTGACAGGCCAGCCGGAGCAGGAAACAGGGTGTGTGGCGGGCCCATGGGGACTGACACTGTGGTGGATGGCAGGCCCAAATGCAACATGTGTTGTGGTCAATGGAAAGCCCGGGGTGGAGAAGACACACTGGTAAGTGGCAGGCCCAGGGGATCGGGCACTGGAGAGAGGTAGGCCCATGTGGGGATAGGCAGGCTTAAGGGGCAGGGTGGGAAACTTAGGACTTTGTCGTGAGGGAGGATGGGGCATGTCTTGATAAAGGTGCATACAGGTCTGTTACAAGCCCCGGCATGTCCGGCCACACACACTGGCAAGTCTGGCCGCACGCACAGGCCATCCTGCATGTAAGGATGCTGCCCATCTGTGTGTGCCAGCAATGATTTGATTTGTGGATGAGCGGATCGTTAATCGCCACAGCTTGAGGAAACATATCTAAAGGAAACTGCGTTCCGCATGGGCGTCATGGTTAAGGGAACAGTGCAGCATGGGTCAAGGAGCATTGATGCCGTAGCCATACTCTACACGCTGATCGGCTGATTATCCCGAGGGTCACAGCTTTCGATATGTCAAGCAGTACTGTGTGAAAAAGGTGCGACGGCAAGAAAATTAGAGGGTGCCGAATAGGTTTAAAATAGGGGCCTCTTGCCCGTGACCGGAGTGTGGCTGACATGAAGCTCAGTCGCGAATAAGGATAGACTGGCAGCCTGTACTGCGACTCCTTATATTTTAAGGTGCCCCCCCAACCTTCCGTTTGCCTTCCTGGGTACCTGCAAGCCCATGCTGTTAACCCTGAACCCTCAACCTTACCCAGTCATCCCCCCCCAGGGTTTGATCCCGCACCCTCTACCCAGTACCCCCTCCCCCCCACCCCTCCGTTTGCCGTTTCAGTTACCTACAAGCCCAGGAGGGCTTTGATCGCGGCTTCTACTCTGGCCCCTTTGGGTGGATCTCTGGAGCAGGTGCAGAGTTTGTGGTGGCCATCCGCTCTGCCTTGGTGCAGCGCCAGCCGCAGGTCGACAGCAGCCCGCAAGCCATGGATAGCCAACCCGGCACCTCATCCAGCAGCAGCGGCAGCAGCGAGAATGGCAGCATGGGCGGGAACGGGAGCGGGGTGGGCAGCAGCAGGGTAGGCAGCAGCACCAGTGGAAGGTCCGTCTGTGATGACGCCCACGTTGTGAGCCTGTATGCGGGTGTGGGCCTGGTGACAGGCTCAGACCCAGCTGCAGAGTGGCAGGAGCTGGAGCTCAAGACGCAGCAGTTCAGACAGCTGCTGCTCCCGCCTAGGCTGCTGCTGGGATCACCGCGGCCTGGCAATCAGCAGCAGCAGCAGGTGGCTGCCTCAGCTGCCTCTGCACGTGCCCTGGGTCCCTGGTTAGCCGCGTTGCCTAACATCAATGCGGCCTGGTGCGCGCTGCTGGTGGAGGAGCTGTGCAGACAAGGGATCACCATGTTCTGTGTGGCGCCGGGTGGGTGTTAGGGTTAAGGGTTAGGGTTCAGGGTTCAACCCCTAGGGTTCAGGGTTGTGGTTCAGGGTTTGAGGTTCACTATGGAGCATACCCTGGTGTAAATAGTATGGACGATGGGGGGACTGTTACAGTGGGCCACCGTGCTATGTGTGGCGCCTGGAGGGTGTGAGTGGTGTGGACGGTGTGGAGAATTTTTACACAGTATGAACATGTATGGACAGAACGGACAAGAGGGGGGTAGGTCGCAAGGGATCTCCATGTCCTGTGTGGCGCCATGTAGGTGTGGATGGAGCGGTCCCTGGTGTGGATGGTATGGACACGAGGTATGGACGAGAGAGGGGAGTTCAAAAGGGATCACTGTGTTCTGTGTTGCACCAGGTAGGTGTGGATGATATGGAGTATGTGTGATGTTTATGAACATGTATGGATGGGCTGGATGGAAAGTACGAGGAGGTCAGGGACCACAGTTCACAGGGGACCCCCAAGCTCGGTGTGGAATCTGGTGGCCGTCCTATCATCTACATATGGATGGAATATGCTAGGGTGGCTCCGAGGGGGGTCAGGTTTAGAGTTGAACTCAGAGGTATTGTTGAGGGGGGGAGGTCACGGGAGATGACCCAATTATGTGCAGCACTTTAGCGGTAGGAAAGGGGTGATCAGGTGGCAGGCGGGAGCAATAGGGGTTAGGTGGGTAGGGAGGGAGGGGGAGGAGGGAGGGGGGGACATGCTTCACTGGGCAATGCCAGTTGGAAGTGTGTGTGGGGGGTATGGAGACGGCACTGCTCTTTTGTGGGCTACGTAGGCCCGATTGGGACCAAATTCCGATTGGCACAGAATACGGCCAGAGGCCCAAGCAGGATGAATGGCAGCATCCAGGGTCGTGAGTGCTCTGGTCGTGAGCACTTCCTTTAGGCCATTAATAGCCACAGGCCCTAAACAAGGCCATCGATAATTGTGGTCTTGTTTAAGGCCTGTGGCTCTTAACGGTAATTAGAAAGAGAGATCATGGCCTGTAAATGAGATCATGACCTGACTGTAAAAGAATGGCGGGGAGGCATTTCGGTGACAAACTGAAATTTCAGTTTGAATTTAAACATTCGGTCTGGCTTTTAAATTGTGCAGCCTCAAGGATTTGAATCTCCTGCACGCCAAGTCTTTGGTCAGAGGTGCCCAGCTGTCCCCTTGCTGCTGAGCTTAGGGTGGAGGATGGTGCCTTACTGTCTTACCCCTGTCGCTCCCGTACCTGCCCATGCCCCTCTTGGACCTGCAGCCACCCCTGCCCCCACCTAGCTCAGATCAGCCCAGAACCTGCTGATCCTGATCTTGATTCTGATCCCAATCACAAACCCTGATCTTGTCCCGGCCATGCCACTCCTACACCCGCTTCCTCTCCGCCCTGCCCGCCTCGGCTGTGTTCCCCTCTACTTGTCCTTCAACTCACCCTCAGTCCTGTCTTTGTATACGTTGTCCTCAGCTCTGCTAAGGCTCCTTATCCGCTACTCTGACATCCGGCATCGCGCTGCACTTCCACACCATGGGCTCAGTTGTACCCTCTCTCCTTCCCCGTCCTTCAATTAAACTTTCAAACTTATACATTTAATACATACCGTAAGTATATAGTATTATTAATTAGATAAAAAGCGACCTATACCCCCCCACACAATTTTCATGGAACATCTTATACACAAAAATCAAACCCTCCTGCAGGGTCCCGCTCCTCCCCGCTGACCCTGGCTGTCGCGCTGCACCCGCGCGCCCGCCTCAACGTGTGCATTGACGAGCGCTCCCTCGGCTTCTGGGCGCTGGGGTACGGGCGTGCAACGGGCCGCCCCGCTGCCGTGGTCACGAGCTCCGGAACCGCCGTCGCCAACTTGCTGCCAGCAGTCATCGAAGCCAGCATGTCGCACGTGCCGCTTCTGCTGTTGACTGCTGACCGGCCGCCCGAGCTCAGGGATACTGCGGCCAACCAGACTATTGATCAGGTGGGAATGGTGATTGTTGTACGTGACTCAGCTACAGGTCAGCTACACGTCAGCCACAGGTCAGCCACAGGTCAGCTACATTATTGCCGTCAGCCGGAGGCCAGAGGTTTGGCCCGGTGTAAGTGCAGAGAAGGAGAACCGGATTTTGGACCCAGGGGTGTGTGGGTAGTGGGTGTATTGGACTGTTGTTGGTGGTCGTGAGAGGGGGGGCCTTCCATGACTGCGTGGGCCCAGTGATGGCTGCATGCAAGCCGGCCATTGGTGGCTTTGCAGCTGAGAAAATCCACTGGACAGGCCCTCAAGGGACTGCCTAAGCCCTTAACCCTAACCCCATGTTCTTTAGATCTGTGTAGATCCAGAGTCTCGCGCTTAACGTAAGTGCTTATACCTAGCCACATCCTAAGATAAGGAAAGCCATTTGTTCCCCAATCACCTTCTGGACTGTCACCCCATGTCTTGACCCCTTGCAAGCGTGGCTTTGTACCAAAATGAGCAATGGCCGCTCCGGTTGCAAGGGTCGGGATAATCTCAACCGTGTTCGACACCTCCGACCGCAGTATGGTCACCCAAGGGAGCCTGACAGGGGGGACCATGTCACATGCTTTGACCAAAATTGACGGCTTCCTCAAGATCTGATTGGCCTTCCCTCGAGTTTGATTGAATTATTTATTACATGCTCCGTCGGGCAGAAAATTGACAGAAACCTCAATTTTCGACTGAAACTCGTTTTGACAATCAAGAATTAGTATATTTCATGAATCCCTCACCTCTCAACAACATTAATTGTGGGGGGAAGCTATTCAGATCTACTGCATTTACAGTGTGGATCTCCCACACCCGTCCAGGTCAAGCTGTTTGGCGCCTTTGTCCGCTGGTCCCAGGATGTGGCCCCCCCGCTGGATGGCGCTGCGCCGGGGAGGTCTATCCTTACTACAGTGGCGGCTGCGGTGCGCCATGCTGTTGCAGCGCCTCCGGGCCCGGTCCACGTCAACCTTCAGGTGGGTGTGAGGTGACTCCAACAGAGGGTGACGGGCAAGCTGGCGTGGGTGGGAAGGTGTCTGCCAAGGGGGATGGGGAGAAGTTGGGCGGAGGTGCACCCAGGAGGGCCATCCTGAGTTCCTGACACAACCCTGTCCACAGGAATGTGCGGTGGAAGCCCTGTTTTTTGTCTTCTTTTAATTATAAAAGTGTTCCAAGCATTATATTTATTCCAGCTCACGGCAGATAATACTGAATAATAACTAAAAAGGGTCAGGGCTGCTGCTCGGTGATTTTTGTAGTGATGCCAGGATGAATTGTTCAGTGCTGAAATATCTGCGGCGCGATTTGTTTCGACAATTCTTTAAATTGTCGCATTTGGGGGTAATTGTTCAGGACTGAGCGACTGCGCTCGGCTCCAAAATCATTAATTGTTCGATACGGCACCGTGTTTCAGTTCGAGTCGTGCTCAGTACTGACTAAAATAATCACGGCTGCTAATGCCTTTTTAAAACACCCCCAATCAGGGTGACTAGCGAGTGCCAGGTTACTGGACATCGCCACATGACGACCCTACCCTCCTTTCCTCATTGCCGGAGGGTCTGCCTGTCTGCCTCCCTTCCCTCCCAACTGCTTGCCCGCCTGCCCACCTGCTCGGGGCTGCACTTGCCTTTGTACTACCCTACCTAACTGCTCTGTACTGCCCTACCTAACTGCCTGCCCCCTGCCTGTCTGATGCAGTTCCGTGAGCCCTTATCTCCCATCCCTGTCCCCTGGAGCCCTGCCCTCCTGCTGGCTGGCTTGGGCCCCTGGGCAAGCTCCTCCCGCCCCTTCACCATGCCAATAGCCGCACAGCCGCAGCCGATACAGCCACAGCCACAGCTGCCAGGGAACTCCCGGGGCAGGGTCCCGCGCCCCGCTGTTGCATTGGGCCCTGAGGCCGCCGAGCTCGTTGCGCTGGTGCAGGGCGCTCAGCGGGGCTTGCTCGTGGTGGGGGAGCTGGTGCGGCCAGAGGACGTTGTTGCTGCCGCACGGCTGGGGCAGCTGTTGGGGTGGCCGGTGGTGGCGGATGTGCTGTCGGGCCTGAGGGTGGGCACGTCGACGGCGGGCTCAGGCGCCTCCTCTACAGGTTCAGTCGCTGTGGTGCATCACATGGACCAGCTGCTGCTTGGGGGAGAGGCGTGGTGGGCGGGCCTCAAGCCGGATGTGGTGCTGCAGGTTGGGGCTCATGCGACATCAAAGAGGCTGGCACAGTTCTTGGTGAGTGAGGATCTTTCGATGTGCAGGGAGCCCTGGAGGAGAGGGCAGGGCTAGCTAAGGACGCACTATTAGGAGTATCCTGACGAGAACTCAAGTGGATGGGGACGCAACTTAGGATCTCTTCTTTTCCTTGTGGGAGCAATGGGGAGAGGGAGTGGATTGCGAGTATCGCCATTTTGTGTGGTGGGTGGGTGTCATCAATGAGGCTGGCGTGGTTCATGGTGGACGGCTATTTGGGTGGGGGCTTTAAAAATACGGTACGAACAGGAACCTAGTGTACCCATGAAACAAAACTACCGGGACACATATATCGTAACGCCTGCAACACCTACCGGCAATTTAGGGTCTCCTTGTCATGCAGCAATTTATTTTGGGGGAGGGGGCATTTCAGCTGGGTCGAAAAAAATTGTGATCAATTACAGAACTTCGTGCACCAGTGCAAAAGCCATCATCTTATTGATCTTCGCATGTCGCCCAGTTGGAAAATTGGGTAACAGATCCTCCTTTGAGGCCCGAACGGCAGGTACTCTGTCAGCATGCATTCATCCAACGCTGTGGGGGCTCTTTGTCGTGCTCCTACCCGCCAGCAAGCACCACGGATTATTGGCATAGCATGCGAGCTAGCCCGAGGTTACGTGTTTCAGGAGACTTCCCTCTCTCCAGCATTCTGCACGGTTGTGCTCATCACCTCATATTAGTCATATGTGAATAGACAGATCAATCGATGGATGGGAGGAAGATGCGCGGCTGCCTATACCCACGTCTAGGTACAGGCAGCCGCGCATCTTCCTCCCATCCATCGATTGATCTGTCTACCGTATTCACATTCACATTCACATTTTTTTCCCCTGGACACATGTGTCTATCGATTTATATAAAGAGAAATTCCGATCCAGGCTGGAGCAGCGCTAAGGCCGACCCCCTTTTTTGTGTAGTGCGTTGGTTGCTACCGGTATGTATGGCGCTGAATGTTGTACGGTAACTGCCCCCCTCTCCCTCAACAGGAGTGGTCAGCTCAGGACAGCTCTACCTCCCCTCCCTGCGCCTGGGTCCACGCAGCGGCACACGCTGAGCGGCACGACCCCTCACACTTAGTCACACACCGGGCAGGTATGGGGGTCGCGGCACTCCTGGCCTTGTTGGTGACAGCTGAGCAGAGCAGAGGAAGAGAGGCAACAGCAGCGGGGACAGCGGGGCTTACTTCTACGAGGGGCAGGGACGGCTACCGGCAACTACTGGCAGCTGCTGACACCTTCCGACAGCTACGGACGGCTACTGACAGCTACCGACAGCTGCTGTTGACACTGGATGCTGTTGCAGACCGTGAGGTGGATGCGTCGCTGTCTCGCTTCCCCCAGCTGAATGAGCCGCAGGTAAGCCAGAGGATGGACCCACCAGACAGGGGGTGCTGGAGACCTGGGAAGGGTCTCGTGCACCTCATATGGATTTCAGGACATGGTTGGGTATTTTACCCTCTGTGATTGTTTGGGTATTTGCACCCTCTGACCGACTCTCTGCGAGTGAAGTGGGTGATGTGCACCTACCTGTTTGTACAATTCTGGCTCCCTAAACCCTAAACATCTTAACCCTGAACCCTAAACTAGGTGTGCACTTGCCCTATTTGTACACTTTCCGCACCCTAAGCACAACACTCTAAACCCTAAATACCCCCCCCCCCCCCTGTTTGTACAAAGTCCGCACCCTATACCTCAAACCCCTCAACCTGAGCAACTGACCCCTATTTGTACGAACTCCACACTTCACCTGCCCCCTCAACCTCCCTCTCTGCCTGCCCTCCCTCCATCCCTAGATTGCGCGGCAGCTGTCCCGTCAGCTCCCCCTAGGCCACGGCCTGTTCCTAGGCAACAGTATGCCCATCCGCGACATGGACATGTACGCGGCCCCTCCACGCAACGCATGGGGCAGCAGTCGCTCAGTCTCCGCTGCATGGCCGGATGCCAGCGCGGCTGCATGGCCTCAGGCTGACAGTGCTGCGTCTACGATGGGGGGAGATGTCGATGCTGGTTTTTTTCGGGAAGCAGAGAGCAACAGTGGCAGCGAGCTGAGCGGTGACGTTGGCGTCCTGGAGGGCAGTGCGGAGGACCCTTGTGGGGCAGTGGGCGGGCCTGCTGGGGATGTCTTGGCTATAGGCGTGGCTGTGGCCGCTAACCGCGGCGCCAGCGGCATTGACGGCGTGCTGAGCACTGCTGCGGGTGAGGCTTGTGCATAAAGCCTAAAACATGTATGCAAAAAAAACAGAAATACAGATTTTGTGCCGCATTGCCTCCCTTTCCCCTAACCCTTCAACAGTGCTCACTTATGCCTTAACGCTTAGGACCGCAACAGAAACCTGACACTCTGCATTTGAAGTTTCGGTCATGCGGTGGTACACTGATTGCAATTTACTTGGACCTTCCAGTCAAATTTGCTTGTTTAACTTCAAACATCCACACTTTTACCACAGGCTTTGCCGAGGGCCTGTCTCGCCCCGTGACGCTGGTGGTGGGCGACCTCTCCTTCCTTCACGACATCAACGGACTAAACCTGCTCCGTACGCGCGAGGCACGGCCGCCGCTGACGGTGGTGCTTGTGAACAACAAGGGGGGGGCTATCTTCAGCTTCCTGCCCATAGCGGGGGAGGTGACGGGGGAGCAGTTCTCTACGCTGTGGGCCACGCCGCAGAATGTAGACCTGGAGGGTGAGTCAAAATAATGCATACGAGTTGGGTAGGGCTAAGTAAGAAGTACACAATACTGGCACTGGTGGGATTCGTTATCATTGTGTTGTTTTTACGTCTGAATAATTAACACAGGATGTAGATGCGGGGGAGCTGTTATCGACGCTGTGGGCTGCGCCCAGAATTGGATGTACCTCCAGAGATTGAGCGTTGACGGGGGCGGTAATTTCCGCCATTCGTCCTCCATATCACATCTTGTGAAGAGAGGGTTGGCGGAACTTTTAGCGGAAGTTTTGAAGGCTTGGTATATTTTCTCCACCCTTATTTTCTGTATCAAATGGGGCGGTGGTGACGATGAAACAAAAGTAATTTTGCTCCTGCGGATTTGAAACCGTAGGGATGCCGGTTTGATGCCTTGGTGATATGACGAGCTTGGTGAAATAAATGAAATACAAATTGAATACAAATATAAGTGGTGATCATGGTTTGGTAAAAAAATTGGCCGTGATTTCATTGATAATTCAGCTGGGTGAATGTTATTTTTATACATCGCTGGTTATGGTTCAAGCAGCAAGAATCAGGGTTCGAGAAATGCTGTCCTCCTCAGCACAATCCAAAGCCCTACACAGACCCCCTGCACTTGCTTCACCCCTTGGACCTGGTTGCATCAACAGCCGCAGCCAGCCTCCTCGAGCCCCTTATCATCTGACTCCTGCTCTACCGCATCGTCATCCGGCTCATGCCATCATCAGACCCCTCATATTCCACCGCATCCTCCCTGACCCTGATTAATAAAACCCCTATAAAAACCCCATTGAAAACCCATGCAACTGCATGCTGCGAGATCATTTGCAGTGGAAACGGCGCGGATGTGGCTACGGCCCAAGCTGCGTTGTTTCCTCAACCTCCATGCCTATGAAGAGTGCATTTAATTAATTATTTGCTTTCTTGCATTACAATAAAATGACTGTTAGCTGCCAACTGTCAACCACCGCTTAGTCCCCATCCATGCTGGATACATGCGCCTGGCTTATGGCATCCCTATCAGTGCTGTGCCATTGCGCCAAATTCAGACATCGTGCAAGTAATAATGGTCCTTTGCGGGTACAAGTGGCTTAATTTGCCTTGAAATTACGGTGGCTGTAACTCAGCGACGCAATTCAGTAAGGCCCGTAATCGGCCCAGCCCTGATCCCTCCCCTGACTCTGTCATCCTTCGGGTCCGGCCTCCCCCGCACCATGTCCACCGACCACCAAACTCCATGCATGCCATGCGTGCGTGTTCTTCAGGCATGTGCCAAGCCCATGGTATCCCTCATCAGCGTGTGGCCGCGTCCGGCTCGGACCTGCCCCGCGCCCTGTCTACGGCCTGGGGGCTCAACCGCCATTCAGTTGTGGAGGTCATCACAGACCGGAGCGCCAATGTGGAGCTTCACAAGAGCGTACAGGCGCAGGTGGCGAGGGCGGTACATGCAGCGTTCCGCCTGATCGTACCGCAGAACAGGACGGTTTCGGGGCAGCTCGGCGAAAATTTGGTAGCGGATCCGGTATACATCGGGGAGCTGACGTGGAGGCGGTACAGCCTTCCGTTGGCTCAGCCGCTGACAACTTCAACAGCGTTGGTAAACCAGCAGATTGGTGGTTTCGGTTTCCGCGAGGGTCTTGTCCTGACAGCGGGCTTGTTCCACTCGCGGCCAGCCGCCGCTGGCCGGAGGCCAGGAGGTGCGGATCTAGGATCTGTATCTGGATCCGGGTGGATGCGTGGGGTGGGCGACATCGCCCCACTGCCGGGACTGCACCGTGAAAGTCTGCAAGAAGCTGAGCAGCAGCTGGCGCTCGTATCGGAGCTGCTGCGTGGCGCCCACTTGCCCCGCACGGTAGCTCTGTTGGGCGGGAGGCTGAGCGAGTGGCTGCGCAACGCACTGGGCTTTGACCCGGACCAGCTTTACCCTTCAGTCAGGTGCGCATGGCGGGTTGGGAAAGGCGGGCAAAGGGAGGAGGACAATAAAAGTGCGCTGGGTGGGGCAGGAGCGTGGTACGTGTGGCATGGCACTGAGCATCATGACCATTTAGACCAAAATATCCAGATGCAGTGAACATCCTTCATGGTTTTATTATGATAGTTGCAGGCACGTACATAGGAAAGGGAATGGAGGGGAGAGAAGGGGGGGGGGGGGGAGGGGCAAGAGGGGAAGGGCAGGAAGGGTAGGGAAGGGCATTGGAAATGAACACTGGCGCTTAACTAATTGTGTTCTGTCATAAATTTGCATTTTTGTCATCTCCCGTATATCCTCGCAGCATTTGCACGTCAAACCCTCAAAATCCTTGTTGCGTCCCGGCACCCGCCCTTTGCACCACGCTGCCAAGCGCCCCTCACAGCCGCCCTCCAGGCCCGCCGTCCCAATCGCGCTCACCGTCCGCCGTCCCCCGCCCATGGTTCTCTGCCCCATGCCTACCCATTCACCTATCGTCCCCCGCCTCCCTTTTCCCGTTGTATCAGATTTGGCCTGGAGTCCTCCCTCCTAGGAGCCCTTGCAGCTGAGGGGGGCATGCCCTTGGCGGCCCTGCTGCAAACGTCCACTAGGCTGGGCAGCAGCAGCAGCAGCCACACCGGCTCTTCCTCTGCTGGCGAAGCACACCATTTGGAGGGTGGCGGCCAGAGGGTGCAGGTCAACGGGCTGCTTGCAGGGGCTTCGGGCCCAGGCGGGGAGCAGGGGGCGGTGGCGGAGGCGCTGCGCCTGGTACAGCAGGAGGGATGCAGATGCATCAAGGTCAAGGTGGCCCGGAGGTGAGTCTTGAGGAGGGGGGAAGGGAGCAGTTGTGGAGGCGGTCGGATCCAGGCTCAATCTGAAACCTGGATGTCAAGTTGCAGTTGCCTGCACTTCTACCCGGACCATGCGCCTCACTGCAGCTCCTCAACACCCTCCCTTCCTGTATTTTTCATGTGAAATCCTTCCTGTCCTATGCTCCAGTGCAATCTCCCCATGTGCCATCCCCATGTGCCATCCCCATGTGCCATCCTCGTGTGCCCTACCTCATCTGCCCTCCCTCATGTGCTATCCCATGCATTTCTCCCCTCAGGCCCTGGACTCCGGAGCAGGATGCCAAGGTGCTGCTGGCGGTGCGGGCTGCTGTAGGTCCCCACATTGAGCTACGGGCTGACGCCAACAGAGGGTGGTCTTTGGAGGAGGCAGTGCGCTTCAGTCACTTAGTGGCCCCGGGCGGAATGAGCCGGGGAAGCGGCTCAGACTGCGATGGGCCATCTGCCTCATGGGACACAAGCGCTGCCTTTGCAGGACAAGTCTCACAGCATGATGGGCCGCACAAAGAGTCGGGCATGGGCGCTGCCTACCTGGCGTATGTGGAGGAGCCGGCTGCTGACCTGGTTTTTGTGGAGGAGCCGACTGCTGACCTGGCATCTGTGGAGGAGCCAATCGCAGACCTGGCGTTTGTGGAAAAGGGAACCGCTGACCTGGCATTTGTGGAGGAGCCGACTGCTGATTTGGCGTTTGTGGAAGAGCCGACGCACAGTCCTGCGGATTGGAACGAATTCATTCAGCTGACGGGTGCGGTTATTGGAGCAGGGGGGGGGAGTGAGGGGAGAGGGCCGGGGACTGGGAGCAGGGCAGGGTACACCTCTTGACAGCCCTCCTGCCTCCTGTTGCATTTGTATAATAATGCTGAACCTTCAAACCGTTATGTCTAATAATGCTTGACCCTAACCCTGACCTCATGTTGTACATCCTGGGCTCTCCCAATGCTGAACCCTGAACCCTGAACCAATCCTGCTGTACAGGCCTGTGTGTGGCCGCCGACGAGTCTCTGGATGACGGCAGCATCTTAGGCGGCATCCTGCGACCCGAGCTGCGACCCGCTGATGCCAGCTCACCCTGCAACACCAGCAACATCCCTGGCTGCCGCGGGGAGGAGCAGCCGGGCAACAACAGCAGTAGCAGGGGCATCGAAGTGGCACCCCCGACTGCGGGGGACGGTCTGGCGGCGCTGGTGGTGAAGCCCTCGGTGATCGGCAGCTTTGAGGCGGTGGAGCGGCTGGTGCTGTGGGCAGGTCGGCAGGAGGCAGAGCTTCAGGTGGGCAGAGGGGCTTGTGCTGGGTGGCAGGAGGCAGATGTCATGGCGGGCATGAGGGGAGTTCCAAAACCGTGTTTTTAGTGGGGGGTCAACAGGGCGAATACAGATCAACAGCTGGGTGACAGGTGGCAGATGTCAAGGCGGGATAGGAAGGGGGTCAAGGAGATGCTGGAGGTGGATGGGTTGGGGGCAGGGGCTGGGAGGGCAGATGGGTCATAAAGGGGGGCATAAAAGGGGGACATGAGCGGTGAGGGGAGGAGGGGGGGCAAGTAACAGGGCGGGGGGGGGGGGCGACTCATCACTGGCTCCCCCCTGGTTCGCGCTACCTGGCCCTTTCCTAAAAGGCTGTGGGCCGATGCGTTAACTTGAAGAGAAAACGTAAACCTCACAGCAACTCACCCTGATGTGTGCAATAACTGCTTCCCTGCTGCCCCTTGCTGACAAGAGCAGATCATCATCAGCTCGACGTTTGAAAGCACCTGCGGGATCTCCGTCCTGACCCAGCTTGCTGCTGCTGTGGCACTGGCGACAAGTGCAGCTGACAGAAAAACACCAGCAACAGGGGCCGGTCCAGGCCTGGATAGGCGGGGCCATGAGGTTGCTCATGGGCTGGGGACCCTCCAGTGGTTTGAATCCGATGTGGTCGCCCACCCGCTGCACATCAGGGTTAATTCACCTGCGAGCAATGGATCCGCATTGTCCGGATCCGGATCCGCTTCGCTGGGTGTGGATGACTCCTGGTCGCTGCTTCAAGGCCTGGCGTCGGAATCTGCCCACATCTCCTTAGCAGAGATACAGCTTGCAACTGGGGACGACAGCGCCGCGCATGTACCGGTGCATGTTCCGGTACAGATCCAAGTACAGATCCCGGTTCAGATCCCCGTGCAGATCCCGGTGCAGATCCCGAGCGGCGTTGATTACGTTTTGGCAGGTACCCAGCTGCTGCCTTTGCAACTGCAGCCCCTGCAGCAGGCAGCCCCAGGGGACAATGCTGGCCCCGGGACCGCCCCTTTCCCCGCCTCAGCCCCCATCTCCGCCACTTTCGTGTTTTTGCATGGCTTCCTCGGCAGCGGTGAGGACTGGACATCTCTGATGCACGGGCTAGTGCAGGCGGGCCACGGGAGCCTCGCACTCGACCTTCCCGGACATGGGGGAACCGATTGGCCAGTCAGTAGGGTGGGCGGATGCGCAGAGCAACGCTGCACGACGGCATATGATACCACCGCCACTGCGGTGCCCGTTAGAGTTCCTTCGTCGCCGCTGCTGCAAAGCAGCTCTTCCGCTTCCGCTTGGAACGGGGTCGAGGGGGACAGCGGCGCTGCTGCAGGGGGCAGTGTGGAGGAGGTGGCGGACGCGGTTGCGGCTGCTGTGTCGTCCCTCGGCCTGCGGGGCTGCATCCTCGTGGGGTACTCCATGGGGGCGAGGGTGGCCTTGGCGGTGGCGGCCAGGCACCCGGGTCTGGTGGCCTCACTGGTGTTGGTATCAGGATCAGCGGGGATACAGGTGTGTGTGCCCATTACAATATGGGGCTCGGGTGAAGGGTTGACTGGTGCCGTGCACGAGAGCTCTTGTTATTTTGGGGCTACGTAGTGTTCTTTACGTGGGTCTCCCCGCGGCCGCCAATGGCCGGATGTGGGACAAACCAATGGCACTGGCTAGACATAACCATGCCCATGTCTTCTTAGGAAGCATGTAGTTCCTCAAGGTGTGCTGATCTGGACAGGCAGCAGGTGGCTCATGCTGCTGTCAATTCTTCCTGCATGTTGCACACATGGTGCATGCGTCACACAAACAGGCAGACAAAAAAATTGAAGGTTGATAAACCCTGAGCCCATCCCTATTTTGGTATGCCTGCAAGCAGGACACATCCCAGGCATCAGCCCGCGCCAGGCGTGATGACGCACTTGCTGCCGCCTTGCAAGACGGCGGCCTGGAGACATTCTTGCCCCACTGGTATGCGGGACCCATGTGGGCGTCGCTCAGGGCACACTCTCGATTTGCCAGGCTGATGGCGCGGAGGAAGGTGGAGGGAGGCGGCGGCAGGACTGGCAGCAGTGGGCTGGCAGCGTCGTTAAGGGGGATGAGTCCTGGCAGAATGGTGGGTGTGGCTGACTAGGGTGTGCTCTTGCAGGATGGCGAGTGGGGCTGAGTGGGGTGATATTTTTGCCTTGGGATACTCGGCAAAAGAATGCAGTGCATGACATAACCATTCGGTGGCTGTTTGGCGAGCATTGAGCATCGAGCATCTTTCAAAACAGCTTTGCTGAGTGGGTTCAGCACTAGCAGAATGGCAGGTGGGTAACGTGCAAGTATGAGGGGTGGATGGACATGTTGCAGAGGTAATTTGAAAAACTCTATGTTGGAAGGCAAGGGGTGGACCACCATTTCGACGATATGGCTAGCACGCATTACGTGAAATACCGGAGGCATTAGTGTTCTCACTCTTGTTTGCCGCCCTGTCTAGTGTCTACCGCCACCCTCGTCGATTGCACCATGTTTACTTTGTCTCCCTCTCTCACCCCCGTCGTGCAGGTGTCCTTGTGGCCCTGTCTTGGGTCTGCTGCCTTGCCTTCCACCACTCTCGTGGTAGGTGCGCTGGACACCAAGTACGTGCATGAGTCTAGCCAGATGCTTGCGCATTTGACCCAGTCTGAGCCGCACAAGCCGCGGCGACGGACTAGGTTAACAAGCATTGAGGACCGGGCAGCCAATGGCAGCGGTGGTAACGACAACGACCACACAAGGGTGGTTGTTCCAGAGTGTGGACATGCAGTGCACTTGGAACAGCCATTGGAGCTTTTGCGCGTCTTGTTGGATGTGGCTGCCAAGATGTGATGAGGGGCGGGGTGGACTTGATGCAGCATGTGGTCGATGTGGCGTGATACTTCAGTTGACGAGCATGAAGAATGATATCTCCAAAGAGGGACTCTCTAAAATGTTACATGTTGGTGCTTCGGACAAGCCTAAGAGTTTTAAGGAGTAACGTCATATACCATTTTCCGAGGAGAAATTGATTTCTGTGCCATTGACCTGTGGCATAAGACTGAATCCAATTCGCCTTTGGATGCCCTTAAGTCCTCCACAACAATAGTTCGTGATGCAGCGGAAAGGTAGCTGAAGCTCCATTCTGGAGCATTGCCTTTTGCGATTGTTGTGCGGGTAGCTAATGATTATTTTTGTACCAGCCAAATTACCCGTGCTTGGGCCATGAGCGACCAACATTAGGCAGATGGGAACCGAACCTCAACTGGCATGCAGCCTACGACCCAAGCAGTAGCGCAGGCTGCATCAGGCCCTCCCGACTGCAATCCAATGCTTCAGCTGAACTGAAAATGTAAAGGACATCCGAAGTCTTCAAAGGGATTTTCCTTCGGATTGGGAATTGTGCGATAAATCTGCCGGTCTCTGGGATGCCCCTGTTACCCCTTGGTAAGGATTGACACGGGGCTAGTAACGCCCCACGGGACAGGGTTGGCGGCCTCATCATGCTACCGCCAGCCAGAGCCATCCAGCCACTTCGTTGAAAATGGAGATCTCGGATCATAGCCTGAAGTAGCTTCTTGTACATCTCTCTCCACCTGAATGCACCCTCACCATGGCTAGGATCTTAACGGGCTGGGGTTTCTCCGGACTTTCTTTCCTGCTTGGGATGGTTTTGTTTCCACCAGTTTTGCCCCACACTCAGGATCTTTACCATGTCACGAAACTTTCCTCACTCACACCCATAACCATGCATATAGTCATACACCCACACTCTGACACTTCTGGCGGTGGATGCAGATGATAGCGAATTTTGTCAGTAATCAGGCGTGTTCAAGCGTTTTGGTGGGACACCTGCCCACTTGGTGTCTCCTTGCATGAATATGGGGCAGTTAAACAGGTCCATGTCAATATCAGCAAGCCTGAGATCATGGAGTTCGGCAGCCGCTTAGCAACGCAGGGCCGGCATCTGGCCTATGTCTGCGTGTATGGCCCAGCTATGACAGTGCTGAAGCGCGTCCAGGAATTCAACTTTTTGGGCATCATTCAACACGAGAGTGGCAGCATGAACAAGGCGTTGCATGCAAGAGAGGCGCCTCTGGCTGCCGCGCTGCAACGGGTCAACGGCATGGCTGCCAAGGGGCGTCTCAGGCATCATCTGCCTACGCAGCGCCTGCAGCCTACTACGGTGATGCGGTGTGGGCCACCGGTCAGCTTCGACCGACGACCGCGGCAATAACTCCGGACCAAGATGCAGTCCAGCTTTATCCATCACAAAAACAACAAAAAGGTTAGGCAAACCCAGAGGGCAAACCCTTGCCCATGAAGAGACTACCTTCAAGAAGCTCAACAACATCTGCCACAAGAACCAGGGCCTCCCACCCATGTCCGCCCCGGTAAAGCTACTGGTGGATGTCTGTAGCGTCGTTTGGGGACCAGCCCACCCCCGCTCCCTCAGTGCCGCCTTGATGCTAGGGCATTGGAAGTAAGAAGCGCGTCCACCCCATGTTTGTCATCTCCCCTTGCCCAACACCGCTGGCAGCAACATGTCTGATGTTGTTGACAGCTACACCGTCTCCTAGTGTCACACGTGCTAACCACACTGAGCCACAACTACCACAACTGTAAGTTTGTGCACACACAGACACAAACCTTGTTGTTGGTGCGGCTCCCAGCATGCACGCCCCCGCCGTTCGCGGAAACCAGGCTCCCCACACCTATCCTTGATGGCGGGGTCCATGTGTCCCCTCTGCCAGTCCCCGCCATGTGCGCTTGCTTCCAAGCTGCGACCACTAGCTGTAGCACCACTGGGACGGGCAGCGGCTGAAGGTAAGCGAATGGCTGACACAGTCTAAGATAACTGCTTCCTACTTCTAGTCCTCCATGGCCCCAATCAGTCCACTACACCATGTGCGCCCTCATGTGTTCTTTTATACCGCAAGCTGCATGTCGGCCGCCATGGCTACCATAATGAGTGTGCTGTCTTAATGTGCCGCAGAAGCAGATCTGCAGATGGATCTGCAGCTCCCTCGTGCCCCCCCAGCTGGCAGCAGATACAGGTAGCCCCTCAGCTTGGCGCATGTGCTGAAGTAGGCTGGACTGCATCCTGCTCGTTAGGCAACGTCGTGTTCGGAGGTGACTGGTGGTCCACCTTGTCGATTTAAAGGCAAAGGTCACCGGTGACTTGTCACCCTTCCTGATGCGACGGTGCACCTGGCAGCCACTGAGCACCTCCTCAATGGTGTGGCTGCTGTGCACGACCCGACGGAGCAACTCTTCAATGCCCATCACAGGTACGTAACCAAGCGTCGAGGCCTTTGGGACGGAGGCGCTCCCGGAGTGCAGACCAATGGCAAAGATCGACTGCGGGGCGGGCGTATCGATGGGCATGACCTCCACATCTTCAGCCATCAGCTCCATGAACAATGCGCGTGCGACGCGTCACCACCGTGTTCCTATACATGGAAGGAAGGCACATGATACCGATTATTCAAGTAATGTAGATTTGAATGGCCTTCCCTCGGCTGGGAATTAATTGTTTATTTTATGCTTCCCTTGTGCCACCCAAATAAACAAACACTCTTGGTTTGCAGCTCAACCTGGCATCGACATTCAATAATTAGTATTACAATGAATTCCTGAACCAGAGGCATGGGGGTCTGGATAAGGCTAACATTTGCACACAAAACACAGAAATCTTGAAAACCTCTCCCCACAAAAAAATTGGAATCTGAGACTTTGTAAGGTAAGGACAGCCCGAATCGGTTAGCGGTTTATAGGGCCTCATGCATCCCACCAGAGCCTTTTGCGATGGCTAGGGGCGTGTGAAGGCGGTCCAACACCGTAGTCACAGACGTATTTCGTTGTTTTCGAAGTATTTTTGGTGCTTAAAAAGTCGCAGTTTTGGCGATTTTTTTATTATGATGTGAGGAGGGTCAGAGCTCCTACGCCGGGCTGCGACGTCTTGCTGGAGGTGAGGAGCAGGTCTGGAGCTGCATCACCATGCTTTGGATAGGATGGCAAGTGATTATTGACCATTTGTTTTCCCAGGCTGTTGCCATAACACAACTAAGCTCTGGACACTGCCATGGCTGGCACTAGCAGGCATGTGTCATGTAGTCAGTGTTGTGCATTCGCTCGTGTATGACGTTTTTATCCATTCGGAGCTCCGAATGGATGTTTTACCTACATATACCGTAGTCACGGACGTGTTTCGTTATTGTCGAATTTCGTTGTAACTTAAAAAGTCGCAGTTTTGGCGATATTTTTGATTCGTTGCCCCTTAACATGAAAAATTCCAGTCAAAAACATTTTCACGGCTGATTTCGTTGCTCCCTGAAGATCGATCAAAACAACGAAATACGTCCGTGACTACGGTACCGTCATTCGCTCCCTAGGGTAAAATGTGTGAACGGTGTGGCGATATCCTGTTTTTTTCTCTCTCGGCGCCTTCGCGTCTCGCTGTATTCCACGCGCATGCGTTTAAACACAGCTCTTTCTTTAATCGATGCCGCATTGATGGAGAGAGGAAACACCGAGCTATCGGCGCTAGCCGCCCTAGTAAGCACTTTCGTGAGTAAAGACCACTACGGAAATGAGAAACGCAAGTACGGTACAACGGCTGTGGATTGTCTGAGGCTGAGCAAAAAACACTGCATTGTGATACTCAACGTATATGTTCCTTAAAGCTAACACATGACATGTATACAGTGTATAGATACACATACACGAATGCCCATCATTGCATGTAGTGGCACCATGGCTGCCGTCTCGCAGTTAGAAAGAAACGAAATAAATCGCGGATTGTAAGTGACTCGCATTTTTGTTTTCACCCTAGATACCCCTGCTGCATACTCGCGAAAATTGGGAATTGGGAAACCTTCGAATCGGAAAAGTCCACATTTGTGTGAAATCTGACGGTTCTCAGTCTGCCCATCCCCCCCCTCATCCTTCCCCGCCTTCTTCTCACCCACATATCATCCTTCTGGGAACCGCAGGCTTCCTCTTTCGTCCTACCGATAAATCCTCAGCGTGCCCGGTGTCTCCAAAAATGACATCTCCTCCGTCCTCAGCCGTCTCACCAAACATACCATACGCTGCCATATTAACATCCTTCGTCGGCGTCGACATCTGGAAAACTTCCCTGCCCATTATTGTCCGGTACCCCTTGACTACCCTCCTTAACCACCCGATTTCCCCCGGTGTACGGCATTTAAAATCCCGTATTCTTCAAGCCACGCTCAGGCATTTTCTTTCTTTCTTTCTCTCTGCCAGACGTACCTCAACAACCAAGAATGTTCGATTCCTTCTTAATGCGGGCATAAGGAGGCCTTGTTTTTGCTGTGTGGAGATTCCAAGAATAGGCAACCCAAATAGTAGGGACGACACGTCTTGTCGATGCCAACCTTTCTGGCCTCTCGGTCCTGAATGTCTACACGCTTGACTACCGGCTCCGTCTGCACCCAATATCGCGCCAGCCCCTTGCGCTTTCGCGCTGCTCCATTTCGCGCTGCTCCATTTCGCGCTGCTCCATTTCGCGCTGCTCCATCTCGTAGGACATTGGTCACCCGCCACTTTAGCCTTTGGCCGACGGTGAGAGTCTGCTGCATGGTGAAGACTGGCTGTGGGCCACCATGCATGTGGGGACAAGCAGCAACCTCACGAGCCTCATGCGCAACCTCGCTCTCCCCGTCTATCTCCCCCAATATATAGAATTCAAAACAACGCCCCATCCCCGCCAATCATGGTACAATGGCGATTGGCACCCTCCCCGCAGCCGGACAGGAATATTATTGGGATTGCAACTCGTGAGGGGTGCGGTGAAAGCCGCTGTGCTAAATGCGCAGAGAGGGCTGCCTGTGTTGAATCGCCTGCCCTACTGCTCCCTTCTCTTTAGGCACCTAAGACGCCCCCGCTGCCCACACCCCCGCTGCCCACGCCCACACCAACGCCAACGCCCATCTCCGGCGAGCTGATTGCCATCCTGGGATTGGGAGTAGTCCTCCTGTCGCTGGGATACATGGTGAGCTCACTCATCTGCCTATCTGTCTCTTTGTCTCAGTCTGAGGATGAGTGCCCTCCCCTATCAGTGGATCTCGCACCAATTGCCATAGTATGCATGCACTGCCTGAGGGGAAACATCTGGGCTATCCCCTTTATAGGCCTTGATGAGAGCCTTCCACAACTGGTCCTCGCTGTTTGTCTCATAGAAATAAAATAAAATAAACGGGGTACCCATTTTACCATTTGCGAGGAGGAGCGGGATGGCCATCATTTTCCGTATCAAGAAAACAAAGGAAATTTTCTTTGGCCATCAGGTTAACATGGGACTGGTATGGTGGGCTCCTCTTGATGTAATCAGTCGTGAATGAAAACGAAAAGTAATGATACAATGCTAAACAGTGCAGAAGTTGATGAATGGATTCCCAAAACAAGCAGTCAAATGTGGTGGACCAGAGGCAAGGACTATGTAATATATTATACATGTAATATATTATATATCATATATTCCAGTTTGGGGGGCATTCTTCTCTTGCGAATGGCGCATGGGCTTGATAACTAGTTTCCCGATTTATGACTTAGCTGGATGCACGTGACATTTATAATGCTATAGGCAGAGTGTGTTTTCCGCTGATTAATGTACCTCACACAACCGCTCCAGAGTAGATTGGTGGCCAAGAAAATTAAATGTGCAGGATTTTAAGGTGTTTGGTGATATGCTTTTGCCACCACACCTCCTCGGCACTGCCTAGCAGGAACTTCCTGATTCTTTCAACGCCCCTGGTTCAGGCCGCAAATGACATAAAGACAGAGATCAAGACGGCGCTCCAGGAGCTCAAGACGGAGATCAAGACGGTGATCCAGGAGCTCAAGACGGAGATCAAGACGGAGATCAAGGAGAAGACGGAGATCAAGACGGAGATCAAGACGGAGATCCAGGAGCTCAAGGACAGTGTGGGCACATTGGAAGCCAAGTTCGACAAGATGCTATGCTCAAATACAGCCTTGCAGGCAACCACCGAGCGTGTCATTGTGGAGGTTGATAACCTGGAGCGGCGTGTCCGGTAGTTGTGAAGAAGCGTAGCCTGCTGCGCCCCACTGTTTGGTTTAGGTCATAGAGACCCTTTTCCCAGCATTATGTTGTAGATTTTGGTGTGAAGGGAATAAGGATGACTATGCCATTTGACAGATGGTGGTGGGCCTTAATCTGTCCATGGTGGCTCCGTGGGGATAATCTTGTGTTACTAGCTGCCGCTCCGTTATTGCCTGCTGGCTCTCCTTTTTGCCCCACCCTGTGTCGGGTAGGGTACTTGAACCTGGCTTCCGGACCCTCCTTGGGGTGACATTCCTGCTAGGCGGCCATCTCTTGGCCAGGTTACCTGCCATGTTGGCATGTAATGAACCCTCAGTTTTCCTGCCGGCCTCGATTTCTCTGCCGCTGCAGTCTTGTAGTGATCAGGCCTTCGGGAATCTTGCCTTTGCATTCTGTAGTGTTCAAGGAGCTTCACCTGTCAATGGTTTGATATGGCAGATGAAGCGCTGGCAGTTAGGAAGTACTCACGTTGCGTACTGCCTTGACATTTCTCCCAGGAATTTCCATTCCGTGTTCTTTCTTTGGCTTTGGGATTTGAAGGAACTCTTGTATAAGAGAGAGATATTTGTCAAGACTTGTTCTAGGACTCCACTTGTAATCTTGAAAGCCTCTCAGACTTCTCGGTGTCTCTAGCTATTTGACACTCAGCATCGTAGCTCACCGTCCGAAGCCACAAGAATCCTCCATCTCGGACTGATCACTCAGCCTCTAGCCTGACAAGTAGTCTTACTTGAAGCCGCCTCCGTCTGCTCAACACACGGGACCTACTCCTGAGACGTGTCTTCTCGACCTCAACGAGAAGACCTCACTGCAGACATGCAGCCTTAAAACTGGTATCGACCGCCAACTCTGGAAACTCAGAAAAATGAGGGAAGTAAAAATACAAGCTGACTCCAGTCAGTAAGAATCGACGGCACTGAGTTGTTATTGTTGGGCGCCCGCGCGGCCGAGCTTTTTTAGCAGGACCCAGAGGTGTTAAGTCATTGACTGAGCTTTTTTTGTTAGAGCATGATGGACCCCAACACCACACACGCACATGCCCCTGGTCTCATTTTGGTCCTGGCAAGCAAGTCCATGCATGCTGCCGTCCTTCCTCCAAGACCACCGCGGGATAAAAGCACTCCATGGCTGATCCTATGCATACGCTGGAGTTGTGGAGCCGATGAGCCGCCGTTGCACGATTTCTCCTCCTAGTCCCATCCCTGTATTGGAATGCCCTCGTCTTCTGCATCTTTGCCAAAACCTCTAACCACAACGGTTCAGACAGCATGTTACAGTGCACCCGGACGCTCCAGCCGTAGTGCTACATACTAGAGGACCTCTTGATGCAGCTGTCGGTGAGCCTCCACACCTGCTGGGTGGGGGGGTGTATGTGATCCTGGCATATGGACATCATTATAGCTTATGTCACAGTATATTACCGTATACGTGACAGAACCGTTTAGACCGCAGTTAGCGGCCGCGGAGCCTCCGCAGCTTATCTGCGGTGTCTCCGGATTTGAGCTGAGACCTAGAAACCCGCTTACGCAGGATTAGTTTGACAGATTCTACCGTACTCTGTATTGGGCCTGCCGGGTCCCTGTATCCCGGCAATTGCCTTGGCTACTTACTTCGTCCCTTTCTAAAGGACAGACCTCTATTTGTAACAAGCACAGGCAGTCATTGAGACCAGCAGCTTCCATATAAGTCAGTACCTTAACTCGAGTCAAGCCTAGCTCAGCCTCCGCTGATCTAGCTGGAGCCAAGTACCCCAGTAAGAGAACCGAGACTCTGCAGAAGAAGAAGTACGCAGCCTCGTCCCGTTCGTCTCTCCGCGTGTTACGCGGTAAGTGTCCTTAACATAGCCCTGCTGGATCGCGACCAGACGGCCAGAAGGCCTATGCCCCCAAAGTCAGTTGCTATATATACACAATTCCACCTAGCTGCTTAACTCGAAGAGCACTCGCAGCCAGTGAATAGTCACTGAGCCTGCCCGTAGGCGTCCGTCACTGCAGTGAGGAAAGAAGTCCGCCACGGACCTGAAGCGCACCTCGCGTGTCCTTTAGAAAGGGACGAAGTAGATCTAGCCTGATCAGCCTGATTTGCCAATTCCTGCTAAAGGTGCTTGTGCAGCGAGATTGGAATTTTGTTTGTATGCAAACAGCCTTGGATAGCATATGAATTGCACTTTGCTGTGGTAATCTCCATAGAGAGTGCCAAGTTAAGCCCTGAGAATCACTAAGAGTGGCAACTTAGTGTTGAGTCCAGGAGAGGCTTGAGGATCTGGCTGTGGATTTATACACCCAGCAGATAATTCCTGTATGACTGCAGATTGAGATCAGGTGGATCCAATCATTCATCATTGACAGAAGTAAACTTGTTGACAGATCATCCAAGGTTAAAATTTTGTGGTGTACCAAAGGATCCCCGCAGGTGTCAGAGAGGAACTGACACAGCGCAAGAGGATATATCCGCCCGGAGGCGAGACAGCCGCAGGGGACGTGCGCCAGCTAGAGGCAGCCCAGCCAGCAAAGGTGGGAAGGGGCTAAAAAGGGCGAAGGAGGATTCCGCCAGATACAAATATTAGTGAGCATAAAAGCAGAGGGCAAGGCCTATCGCGCAAAAAATTGCTGTACCTGCCGTCCAGCCTTGACTAGCAGATCCTCACCAGGTTGCAGTAAGGATAAGGAGCAGAAGCCTAAACGTTAGCAGGTTTTGTAGGGGGTGTCGCCAGCACGCCTGCAGAACAGTGCGGTTCGTAAAATGCCTGTAGAGACGACAGGCATAGATCTAAACCCCGATAGGCACCAGCACCCTGACGTCCAACGGAGGAGTGGGCGTCTGAGGGGGCTGGAGCCGGGAATAGACCTAAAAAATGCTAGTGCTGAGATTGTGGCAGAGGCCCTGTTGATAGCGGAAAAGCTGTCAGAACCAGTGGAATCGCCCGCAGAGGATTGCAGGGTACGTGAGCCAGACCGTGTACCACCCAGAGGGGCAGGGGCGCAAGCAGATGGTGCAGTACTAGTAACACGAAAAGGCATTGGTCGAGGGGGTCCGTTGCCCGCTGGTTCCGACAGCTGTCTGAATTTCGAGCAGGGGCAGACTCAAGCGGGAACCCCAGAGTTGATCTTGGATCAAGCAACGGAAGCATCCCAGAGCTGTGACACGCGACAGAGCAGTGCACCTGAGGCCAAGCCGCAGCAGAGCCTGCCCAGGGTGGCAAGTGTTACACAGCAGGTTGAAAAAGATCCCAGCCAATCGGGTCTCAGGGCAGAAGTAGCCGCAGCTTCAGACAAGTTTGCAGGCTGGCATAAGACCTGCGAAGTCAAACCTCGAATAAAGACGGAGGGAGATGGGGCCAGAATTGTGCCTGCAGAGGTCAAACACGAGGAAGATGAGCCACAGCCAGAAGCAGGCAGACAGAGCTCGCAGGCAGGGAAGGACAGGGAGAAACCAGCTGAGCCGGTAGGGAAGCCTTGGGCTGATCTATCCGAGGAAGAACAGCCAGACCCAGTTCAGAAAAAGCAGGGGCAGCAGACTACAGCAGAACTGCGTCCCGTGCAGCAGCTGCAGCCGTGCAAGGCACTGGTTAGAAGAGGAGCTGGATCCACAGTCTTCGGCACACCGCTGTCCAGTTTTCCACCCAGTGTGAACAGACCTGCGCAGACGTCCAAGGAGGGATCCGGCAGCCAGAGGCAGAGAGAGCCAGAGCGCTCGGAGACCGGGAGAGTCGCGTGCGGAAATGAGGAGGTAGAAGGGCCGATCGGTTGGGCAGGAATTGTGCAGTGGGCAACAGACCTGTGGAAGCAAGTGTGCTCCAGGACGTTCTTGCATTTCCAGGACCAGGTCACAGCCATTGAGGAGTTCAAGGCCCATCATCTGCGGGGATGGGCAACAAAGGCCATGTTAGGTATCCCCCACACAGGTCTGGACAGGGCGCTACTGTTAGCCGCCCTTGGACAGGTATCCAAGGGAAGGACGGGACACGAAGCAGCCAGGGCTGTTAAAGCCTCCGCAGACGAATGGTGCAAAGAGGTCACAGGAGACCAGGAGGAACCTGGGTCAGAGCCAGAGGATGAGGAGGACCAGGTGTGGGATGGATTTGAAACAGGGGTGCAGCGGCCTGAGGGGATCAGGGAGGTGCAAAGGTGGCAGCAGCAGGCAGGAGCCGCGCCAACACCAACACTCAGATCTGCAGCCTTCGAGGTCAGCAGCGAGCCCAGCCTCAGAGGACGGCCAAGGGGCAGGGAAGCACCCAGAGCCAGCAGTCCAGCCGCCAGCGAAAGGGCGGAATTGACTAGCCAATCACTTGCCAGAATGGCAGAGCAAAGCACAGCGACACGCAGAGCAAGCAGGCAAGAGTCTTATGAGTTGCTGCGCATAGTCGAGGACAAAGAGAACGCATACCAGGAAACCCAGGTGGATTACATCAAGGAATTCCTGAGGAACAGGCAGTCAGGCGCAGCAAGGGGAGCCAGGAGGAATGAGCCTGCGGGCAGCGCACGGAGCAGTGGTCCAAGAATACAGGAGGCCAGAGAGGAAACACAGTCTGATTCCTATGCCAGGAATTACACAGGCGGAACGCAGCCAGGTCGGCAGAGCCAGGAGCCGCCCAGGGAGCAGGCATACTCCAGGGAACAGCCTCACCAGCACAGCCAAGAGCCACCCAGAGGACGGGCAGAGGGCAGGGAACAGCCAAGCCAGCAGAGCCAGGAGTTGCCCAGGGGACAGGCAGAGCCCGGTGGAGCACAGTCTCGAAGGCCTGGATCTGACAGCAGACCAGGCAGAAGCGAATCAGAACGTCTGCCACCCGAAGGAAGTAAAAGCTCAGCAGGCAGAGCGGGCAGACAGCCATCACGAGGCGCTCACGATCAGGATGAGGATTATAACAGACATGACAGGCATCATTCAGGCCGCAGCCCATCGAGGGGCGGCAGTGGAGGACCGGGGTCACGGTCAGAGTCAGTAGATTCGGGGCCAGGAGGAGCGGACAGACGCAGGTCGGGGGCCAGACAGGAGTCCAGCGACCAGGAAATGAAAAGGCTCGACCGGGAGCAGGCAAGGGTGAACCTGCAGCTGCAGCAACAGATGGTATTGCAGCTGGCAGGGGTAGCCAAGGTAGCCAAGATCCCAGCCATCCAAGGCAACGTACCAGTCCTGGATATGTCACACCCAGGAGCGGTTGCAGCCAGAAAGTATTGCCAGGCGTGTGGGTACTGGGGATCGCACAACAGGTTGGCAATGTCAGATGACCAACCAGCACTGGCAGTGGTGGCAGGTGAAATAGCTGGATCATGCCAGTCGCCGTCAGCTATGACGTTGCTGATCAAGTCGCTGGTCAAGCTGTGGGACTGCAAGCCTGCCAGCATGAGGCCGCTGATGGCAGCCATCAGGGCAGCGCCCCACGCAGGAAACAGAATTGCCAGAGAGGTGGAGCGGATCGGACAGCAGTGGATAGCCCCAGCGGAGCAGCAGGGTTGCGAAGCTTCGCTACTCACGTTGTGGATCAGGGTGGTCCAGGAGGAGGTGGGAAAGCCAACTTCAGAGGAGAGGACGGCCATCACCAACCTCAGGTTAGGAGTAAAGACTACTCTAGACCCAGATGTCAAGCCAGAGGAGACGGTGGAGGCATTTGCCCACAGAGTGCTGACAACAGCAGAGTTGCTGCAGATCTCGAGGGATGCAGTAGATCACTTCGGCAGGAGCCACTCGGTCTCGCGTATGTTCCATGACGGACTGCCAGCAGTTGCTAGAGCCAAGCTGAGCAAGTTTGTTATGACAGTGCCAGGGTACCTCAGCATGAGTGACGAAGACCAAATCGCAGTACTCACGCAGCAGGTGGTGCTGTGGGAGAGGTTTGCCTTGGAAATGGGTGACCTGGGAGGTACCGGCTTCAGGCAGATAACCAACAGCGGGCCTGGCCAGGGAGAGGCGCAGCCCAACAGGAGCAGGAGAGAAAGGAGCAGGGACCGCAGACAGCGGTCACCATGCAGGGACCAGCCCAGGGGCAGATCCAGGGAACGGCACCATGTTGAGGTTGCCAGGCCTTACAGGCAGGGGCAGGAGCACCAGAGAGGCCCAGGCCCCGGGCCGACAAACAGAACCCTGGCAGAGGGCAGCGGGGCGGCAGAGCCTAGGCGTCACCTGGGACCGCGCCATGGTGGATTGTGCTTCAAGTGCAATCAGCCGGGGCACTTTGCCAACGAGTGCACCAACCCGGAGCAGGCCGGTCTGACAGGCGACAGGCCAGGGGCACCTGCAGGCCCAGCACGGGGCTATGGAACCTGGGGCCCAGGCAGGGGCCAGGGGATGCCCATGGAGAGCAGGCGCAGGACCTTCGATACTGCCATGGGAACTCCCAGTGCAAGGGACTTCCAGCAGGGGGCAGCAGGCCCCAGCGCGTGGCCAGAACCGCCAGCGCGACAGGAACCACCGGAGGGCGAGCAACCAAGGTGGGAGGGGACAGGAGGCCACACGTGCTTCATGACAGGCCACATGGAAATTAGCCAGGACAGAGATGCCTACCAGGCTGAGGTCAGTCAGGCAGGACCAGTTCAGGTGGCCCCTCAGAGGGTGCCAGAAGGGCAGGTAGCCAGTCAGGTAAGCCACTGGGCGATGGCTGTAGAGGCGTTAGCCATGAACCATTATGGGACTATGCCTGCAGGGTCGGCCAGATCCGTAGCACATGCGTTGGAGTTCTTGAAGGATCTCCAGAGGAGGGGGTGCCCAGCTCCGTGTGTAGGATGGCCAAATCTGATGCAGAGGTTCCTAGACAGGGAATGGGACAAGTATGATGAGCAGTGGGATGAGTTTGAGAGACGCGAGCGGGAGGCAGTACCCCAGCACGACGTAGACGGGTGGGAGACCGATTCGGGGTCCAACTTTTTGGCAGACAGATATGAGCCTCAGGAACCCTCACCCGTGCATGAGAGAGAGTTCGGCGTGCTATGTCCAGGTACCCCGGAGGGCATTCAAGGCACAGGCAGAGGGGTAGCGGGAGCAGCCGCCAAGACAGGGGAGCCACCCAGAGCGGAGCTCCGATGCCCAGTGGCCAGAGGGACCGCAGCAGGGAGCCAGCGGGACGCCCGAGCGGGGCCTGTTAGGACCCATAAAGGCACCAGCTCTCGGTGCAATGCTTGGGGAGGAATTGACGAGGACGGAGAGACACAGCACGGCAGCGAGAGGGAAGGGAGGTCTGACGCAAGGGGCGAGGACA
Source organism: Limnomonas spitsbergensis (assembly GCA_037349105.1). NCBI lineage: Eukaryota > Viridiplantae > Chlorophyta > Chlorophyceae > Chlamydomonadales > Limnomonas > Limnomonas spitsbergensis. Next base: position 195,377 of record JAYJMM010000054.1, read on the forward strand.
GGCAGCTTGACCAGTCCTTCAGCAGAGACAGGTCCTACAGCAGAGAACGCAGCTACATACAGCCGTTCCCGCAGTCGCTGCCAGCAGGCGAGCCCTTTGTGCAGTACTTCCGCCTGGGGGAAGAGATGCCAGAGGCGTCCACCTCCAGGGCTATGCTGACTATGCCAGCGGGTAATATGGACGGGCCATGTCGGTTGCAGAGCTATAGGCTCCTAGGAGGCGGGGAGCAGACATGTGTTAACAGAGCAACAGCCATGCAGGCAGTTGCCAGGATGATTTTCCCGTGGGACGCAGTGACAGCGGTCATGCTGTGCGCCGCGCTCAAAGGATACATCCAGCCCAGCACAAATATGGCAGATTATATGCAGAGGGGATGGTCGCGGCACCCCATCTATGCATACTGCGTCAGCGAGATGGTGAGTCTCGCCATTGCAGCAGGCATCACAGCGGTGGATGCAGCAGGCTGGACGCACCCGGACATGCCAGACATTGCGCCGGCCGAGGGGATGTGGCAGGGCGCGCAGCCAGGATTCATGCGCACGCCGTGGGCGATGGATTGTGTCCGTGAACTAATGGGGCACCCAGCCCTCAGAGACCGCGCATTTTATGTGCCAATCCAAGCCATGGGCGAGTTCGAGAGATTTGTGGAAACAACAGAGCAGGCCCCAGTGAGGGCAGGGCTGTGTCACCCAGGCAGGCCAGGGCGGTGTGAGGCGACCATCGAGGCGTCCATCGTCATCCCCAGGACGGTCGCAGGACAAGCAGTGCCGTGGGGGCCAGCGCCAGGGGACGCCAGGGCAGCCATTCCAGTCCAGCAGCTAGTAACTTACTACTATGAGGAGATGGCTGATGAGGAGTTGCCCGTTTCATCGGCATGGATCCACATGCACGCGACTCACGATGATATGCCCGTCTACCTGTTTGCAAGGCACCAGCAGGACGTGGCAGTCACTAAGTGCGCGTCAGTCGACGAGGCGGAGTTCCATGCCTTTGCCTACGCTAGGGGAGCAGACCCGACAGTGTGGACGCTCATGCTAATGGCGCTGCAGAGGGTCCTGCTCCCAGGACAGCGATCAGCGGCCATGCGGCATGTGTGGGGCGTAGAGGATCAGTGGGCGCCTACAGAGGTAACAGCCTGTCCAACATGGCCTTACGGACACCAGCAGTCGCCAGCAGCAGGAGCCGTGTGGGAAGGAGAGGAAGAGCTGGCGAGCTCGCCGTTCGCAGTAGAACGCCTGGCAGCATATGTGCACCAGTGGGTGCGTCAGGAGCGGAGGGCGTGGCACGACAACAGGGCCAGCAGCGTGCTGCCCTATTGGCAGGCTGACGTCATAACAACGCAGTTGTGGAGACAAGCGCACCCAGCAGGGGTGCGCACGCTGCACCCTCTGTTCAGAGGAGCTGGGGAAGTAGGCATCGAGGAGGAGTTGGAGGACTTGAGGAACCAGCCGAGTAGGGGACATGGGCCGGTGGGCAGGCGAGGCGCCGATGCAGAGGAGCCAGCGGCAGCCACTGACGGCCCTGCCCAGGATGAGGAGCCGGAATGGACCCAGGCGGCATTTGTAACATTTGGGGCGGCAGCAGCCTCATGGGAGCTGCTGGAGTACGTGGACGACTTGGGGGTAGCAGCACTGGAAGCTGAGCCTAGGGGGCGGGCAGAGCCCCAGGCAGCCCTAGACATTGTCAGCACACCGCCCACGGAGGACTCAGACAGCAGGACCCCAGAGTTCAGCAACGACGTTTCAGAGGGCCCACCACCACTGGTTGAGATTACCGAGTCAGATGAGGAGTGGCACGAGGGAGGAGCCATGCCCCAGGACCAGGATAGCGTCACCAGAGCAGAGGCTCGGGATGTACAGGGCAATTATGTGCCAGCAGACAGCGGCCCAGGACCAGGGAGTCCAAGGTACGGAATGGTGGGAGAGCTGCCACAGCTGAGGCGCGCGTGGGTGCGCGGCATCTTCCAGGAGCAGGCAGCAATGGAGGAGCGCAGAAGCAGGAGGGCCGCTATAGAGCTCGGTAACGGGATCGCGCTGGAGGAGGAGGCAAACCAGGTCACAGCGGGGACCCACCATCAGCAGGCAGCAGACCAGCGCGCTTGCAGGACCGAGGGGGCAGCAGCAGGCAAGGAGAGCAACGGGCGCCCAGGAGACCCCCAGATCAGCACGCCAGCACAGACGGCAGCACAGGGGCCTTGGGGTGACCCAGCAGCGTACAGCACGGGGCGCTGGGTGGCAGTGCTCAGGAACTTTGTGGATCAGCTGGACGTGCTACGACGGCAGGACATGGAGCAGCAAGAGGCAGGCCAGGAGGCTAGCCTGCTGTTCCGACTTAAAATGCTACCACAGCCCGATCCGGATCCCAGGATGGGAGGTTACAGCAGGGCAGTCAGGGAGCTACAAGAGGAGCTGACGGAGAGAGTATCAGCCCTCTACACGAGGAGAGCAGAAGGAGCGGACACCCATCAGCCGTCGGACAGCCGCAGCAGCCAAGCCCAGACCAGCAGAGGCGAGGATCTCGCAAGGAGGGTTGCTGGCGCGCAAGAAACCGTACGGCGGGGCTGTGGGCGAGGGGAGCCCGCGGTCGCAGGCAGCAGCGTGGCGGTGCAGCGCGCCACCCACAGGCAGGAGAGGATGGCACAGTGCAGCACAGGGCAGATCCCAGGAGCAGGGCCAGGAAGGGCCAGTGCAATTTGGGATGACACTGCCAAGTTGCAAGGAAAAAATTCAAAGAAGGCCAGGCGACGTGCAGGAAAAGCGCAGAGGGCGGCCGCGGACAGGAACCGTGGCAGCAGGCCAGGAATGGACTGCCCAACCCTGCCACTCAGGATCAGCCAGGTAGACCTGGAGATCACGTGGGCCAGAGGACAGCAACCGCCAGCGCAGATTGCAGAGCCAGGCGTTCAGCCCGCAGAACAGTTACCGCGGCAACCCATGAGGAAGACGACAGCGTGCAGAGGACTCCTCACCTGTACAGCAATTAAAGGGATTCTTACGGGGGCGCTTCAGCTGATACTGGTGTGGCTTCTGCTGTCGGTGTGTGTGCCAGGGGCGCGAGCTACCGGGCAAGGAGTGCGAGGAGGAGGATTTACAGCAGGCCAAGGGGCTTTTGTTTCTGGAAGGGAGGCAGCAGCAAAGTTGTCGTCTGGATGGTTGCGACCACCGGCAGTCAGCCCCATGGGGGACGCCAGCAGGAGGGGTGCAGGCAGCCAGCAGGAGAAATGGCACAGCGGCAACACCACTGGCGAGGAAGAGCTGCCCGCGGTGGACGACCCGCAGGCGGCTGTGGTGATCGACATGTTTCAGCCGGGGGGCGTAGTGGAGCCACCCGCAGAGTACGTCAAGACCAAGGAGGGATGGCTGCTGGGCAAGCACCCCGACTTCACTGCGGAGCAGCAGGAGAGCCTGGAGCAGAGCCTCAGGGATCGCCAAGGAGCATTCGCTTACTCCATGGAGGATCTACCAGGCTACTGCGGCACGCAGGGTGAGTTTACACTGGCTTTAGAAGACGAGGTCAGTTCGTGCTTTCAGAAGTCCAGGGATATGCCACCGCCTAAAGCAGCAATTTTTAAGGAAAAGTGTCAGCCGATGATTGAGGCAGGCATCATAGTCAAGGTGCCCCAGGGGGGGCCTATCAAGTTTGCGGCCAACTCAGTAGTAGCAGCCAAAAAGAGTGCTGAAACTGGGGAGTGGACAGACCATCGAATAGCGCACGATATGCGCAGGTTAAACCTGCGTACAGCCAAGCAGGAATTTGCCATCCCCAGGATGGAGACTATTTTTCAGAACCTGGGCACTGCCAAGATATTCAGCAAGGTTGATCTCCGGTCGGGGTTCATGCAGATCCCTATAAAGGTCGAGGACCAGCCTAAGACAGCTTTCTGGATGGGACCTGAGCTGTGGATGTACACAAAGCTCAATTTCGGTCTGCGCAACGGGCCTCCTTTCTTTCAGCGTATGATGGAAGAAGAGATTGCCAGGGCAGGCCTGAGTGCGTTCTGCGTAGCATTCATTGACGATTTGCTAGTGTACAGTGACACACCGGCAGAACACATCAGGCATGTGGAGCTGATGTTGGACATGCTCCACAATGTAGGATTAAGGGCGCACCCCGACAAGTCCCTGTTTGGGTGTGCAACAGTAGAGTACCTGGGTCACAATGTGTCGGCCCAGGGGCTCACGCCGCACGCTGCTAAGATAGCAGCAGTTATGGCGCTGCCAGAGCCCGCATCGGTGAAAAACATTCAGGAGGTCATGGGATTCTTGAATTTCTACCGGTGCTACGTCCCGGACTTCTCAAAAAAGGCAGCATGCATCAACGCATTACTGGTCCAGGGGGTCCCGTTTGTGTGGGGGCCAGAGCAGTCGCAGGCGTTCCAGTTGATTAAGACAGAGATGTGCGAGGGCGGGAGAGTCCTGCGCAGACCAGATTACAGTGGGACAGGACCAGACGGCAAGGGGCCGCCAAGGCCGTTCTTATTGTACACAGATTTCTCTAAGCAAGGCATAGGCGCAGTGCTAGGGCAGTGTGATGACAGCGGGCGGGAGTATATGGTGGCATGCACATCCAGATCCCTGAACAAGAGCGAGAGGAACTATTCCTCGTTCCAGGGGGAGATGCTGGCCGCAGTGTATGCAGCACGCACATACCGCCACATGCTGTTTGGGTGCAAGGTGCATCTCATCACTGACCATGAGCCGCTCACTTACCTCATGGACAACCAGACGTTGGTAGGCCAGCACGCTAGGTGGGCTCTCATGCTTCAAGAGCTAGACATTACCATTGTCCACCGCTCAGGAGCATGCCACCAAAATGCAGACATCCCGTCCAGATCCCCCCTTCCATCCTCAGCTGACCGCACAGGGGCCAGGCTTGATACAGTCGCGCCCGAGCCAGCAGCCAGGGAGGAGGCAAGTGGGAAGCAAGTAGCTTTGCTCACAGGGTTGGGCAGAGTGAACCAGTGGCATGCAGACCAGATAGTGCGCATGGCGCAGGAGGGCAGAAGGAGAGTACAGATGTTGCGAGCTGCAGAGGCAGCTTGCGTGACAGCACCGGTGGGGCAGGAGATATCCTCTGCCGCCACTGACGATGATGAACAGGCGCAGCCTGTCAGTACGGCAGAGCAGGCGTTCAGCAACAGGGAGCGATCCAGGACGATGATCAGTGATGTTCTTGCTGACCTGCCTCGGGTGACGCCCCCTCATTCCCTTGCAGGCCTGGATACAGCTTGCCTGTCAAGTGGGGCTGTGCGGGCCATGGAGACCGAAGGAGTCGTCCTCTTCGAGCCTTTTGGAGGTATGTGCTCAGGGCTGGAAATGGTACTCAGGGCAGGTATCCCAGTAGTGCAGTACTTGTATGCAGATATCAGTGAGGAAGTCAGAGAGATCGCAGGGGGTCGCCTGTTGCAGTTGCACAAGAGATTCCCCCAGTTGCTTCCGGTCAGAGCGTTTGATAAGGCTTTCAGAGCGTTGCCGCAAGATGTGTATGCCATTACGGCAGAACACCTCAAGGAGGCGGGTGCCCAGGAGGGGCGCCAGTGGTTCATGGTAGCAGGCTGGGAGTGCCAGGACCTTTCGTCAGCTGGCAAGGGGCGGGGGCTCGCGGGAGAGAGAAGCAAGTCTTTCTTCCCGTTAGTCAAGCTGTTGGGTACTCTGCAGTTCCTGCAGGGACCTAGGCCGCCAGCGTACCTGATTGAGAATGTAGCAATGCAATTGAATCAGAAGAGTGAGAAGGCCAGTGTTGAGGCTTTTCAGGAAGTGTGCAGGATTCTAGGGACACCGGCGTTGTTTGACGCAGCGCAGGTGGGGTCTTATGCCCACCGCACCCGCAACTATTGGGGGAATATTGCCCCCGCAGCAGATATTGAATTTGTGATTCGTGCGTCGACCAGACCCCACGAGGGGATTGTAGACGACATTCTGGACAAGGGCAGCAAGGCCCAGGTAGTATCATGTCCGGACAATGGGGGGTACCGCATCAATGTCACAGGGCAACCCAGGAAGGTGCTGCCGTGTTTGATGGCCACGCCCTCATCATATGCTTTCCGGAACGGGCAAAATGGGATGGTGTACAGGCCCATGGGGGACTTGCAGGAGCCCAACGCAAACGAGCGTGAACGCGCCATGGGGTACGCTGTGGGGTCCACATTGCCGCGCCCAGACTTCCCAGAGGCAGCCAGACGGGCAGCCTTGGGCAGGTGCATGGATTCATGGGCACTCAGTGCATGGCTCAATGTGGCACTCGAGTATGCTAAGATCTTGCCAGCAGAATTGACACGCAGGGCAAAGCTGCCAAGCCAGGACAGGGACCCAGTGCTGGGGGCGACTTTAATGTCCAGCCACTATGCCCTGGCTACTGCAGGAAACGCGTGCTCTGGCAGTGGGGAGGCGGCCGCGTCATACAGACAGTGCCTGGGAGAATCAGCCGCGGCAGACTGGGCCGACGCAGCACAGGAACCAGGTGGGAACGCGGCTGAGGCACCAGTTGATGTTGAAATCAGAGTAACCAGGGAAATAGAGAGTGAGAAGGACCAGCCAGGTTGTCCCGCAGGACCGTCGGCTAGGGTTGATGTGTGGGCAGATGAGCCCGTCTTGAGGTTTCTCCGTGAGAAGACTTATGTCCAGGGAACAGAGCTAGGAGAACAGACCAGAATACAGCGCAGAGCAGCGCCATTCCAGTGGGAATCAGAGAGGGGAGGAGTCCTGATGAGACTCATGCCTGATGGTAGACGTTGTGTGGTGCCCAGGCCAGAGGACAGGCTAGCAGTGATCCAGACAGCGCATGCAGGTACGGGCCATTTTGGCAGCCACCGCACGGCTTTCATGGTCATGCAGCAGCATTGGTGGCGGGGGCTTCGAGCAGCAGTCAAGAAGGCGGTGCAGGAATGCGGTGTGTGTGACAGGGCCAGGGCGTCCACGTTCAATCACATACAGCCCAACCTGCACCCGCTACCCATTGAGGGGTTGTTTTTCCGGTGGGGAGTGGACCTGTGTGGTCCATTCACGACCACGTCCAGGGGAAATCGGTTCGTGATGGTGTGTGTGGAGCATTACTCCAAATGGGTGGAGTTGATCCCCATTCCAAGCAAGGCGTCTGATGTGACGGCCTTGGCATTCTTTCAAAATGTTGTTGCGCGATTCGGGGGATGCGCAGAGGTGGTGACAGACCAGGGGACAGAGTTCCAGGGTGAATTTCAGGACATGTTGCTGGACTGCTTCATTGACCATCGCACCACTTCTGCCAACCACCCCCAGGCAGACGGGCTTTCGGAGAGGGCTGTCCAGACACTCAAGGCAGGCCTGCGCAAGTGCTGCGAGGAGGGCAGCAGCGACGAGTCCTGGGACAAGATGGTGCCCTGGGTAGCCCTTGGCTTCCGATGCTCGCCGCAGCAGGCCACGCGCATGGCGCCTTACGAGGTGCTGTTTGGACAGAGACCTACCTTCCCCTCCAGAGTGGGGGCGGACCTCTGGAGCACAGCCAAGGTGGCAACGGCAGAGGAGGCAGCAGACCTGCTTTTGGCCAGAGTGGCCAGGATCAAAGAGGCACTGCCAGTCGCGGGTGAGCATCTAAAAATTGCGCAGCACCGCGACAAGCTGCGATATGCACGCATTCGTGGGGGAGGGTACGTTCCCCAGGTCAGGCGTTTTGCAGAGGGAGATTACGTGTATGTGAAGTATTCATCAGAGCGACGCAGCCTCGATCCCAAGGCCAGGCCTGAGATCCTCAGGGTAAAAACACTGGGGGCGACGGGAACTTTGGTGCTGGAAGGGGCAGATGGCCTCACAGTAACAGAGAATGCTGTCAATTGATCTCCATGCCACTTGCCCAACCTCAGGGGAGTGGTTGATTTCAGTGGAACCAGACCCAATAAAAGCCTGTCATGCGAGGTGTGCCAGCTGCCCGATCGCGGAAAGGTGATGCTTTTGTGTGATGCCTGCAATACAGGTTGGCACATGGACTGCTTGGTACCAGTACTCGAGGAGGTGCCTGAGGGCGAGTGGTTGTGCCCACACTGCAAGCCAGCAGACAAGGGAGCTGGGCCCGCTGCAGTAGCAGGGTCCCCCACAGAGGAGCGCAGTTTACAGGTCCAGGGGCGACCGAGTCCAGCGGCCAGAGCGGCTGCCAGGACAGCCCAGGAGGCCGACGTCATGGACAGGCCTGAGGTGGAAGTCATGGCCACCAACCCAGCAACAAGGCAAATGGAGCGGGGCATCGCAAGACCAATGGCGAACGGGTTGTATGACATCTCGTACACCACTGGTCGGGGAGAGGCCAATGTCACCCCGAGAGCAGTTACAAGAAGGGCCAAGGTGGCCAAAGAAGCAGCAAGGGAGGAAGAGGAGTCAGCCCTTGAGGATTTTACCGGGACCTGAAGCCCGGAGCGGCAGGGCCGCTGAGCACGTGTCGTCACCCACGCCGTAGCTGGCAAGGAGCGGGCAGGCACCTACAGAGTAGAAATGCAGACGCAGTGCGGCTTGTCCTAGTACCCAGTAGGCAGCGGGCCGGCAGCCAGCGGACCGAAGACGGAAGATGCAGGAGTAGAGTTACGGCAGCTTAATGAAAATTTGTTTCTCAAATACCGTGGCAGCAAGGCTACAGTAGTACATAAGTTCTGGAAATGATGAGCGAGGAGAATTAGTCAACTCGAGCAATTATAGCACAGCAGGGGGCAGATCACGCTGCTACGGCGCACATTTTCTGTGGCCTTTAAAGACCAGGCGGCTATGGCGCAGTGGGGCGAGAGCAGCGGTTGTTCTTAGCTTGACCTGATAACTTTGAAATTTCGCTGTTTGCTAGCCAGTAGTGGGCTGAACAGCTTGAGTTTGTAGGGTTCTGCGCATAGCGCTTCAGCTGAAACTCGGTTGATTTTTTTATTTTCCTGATTGCAGAATGCCTGAACCAGGCAGATTCGTAGAATGCCGGAACCAAGCAGAATTGTAGAAGGCCTGAACCAGGCATATTTGCAGATGATGATTTGAGCTTCTACGTACATATTTTTCCAGAAGTTTATTTCAGTACCACCCCTTTTTCCGGCTCCCCGCGCATGCCTGGAGGGCTTAACGCTGGGGAGCGGGGGGCGAGTAAAGTAGTAGGGGCGGTACCCACGAGACGGAGACTTCTATGCAGAGATATCCAGTTAGGGACTTCCAGATACAGTTATCTTGTTGACACACTCTTGTCTGAAGTACAAGGAGCATGAGTGTACGGTGATGTACCGTGTTTGTGAGTAGAGGACACCTCTCTAAGGTGTCCTGACCGGAGTTTACGGTATTTACCATATTGGCACGTTTACTGCTTTATGGTGCGACAGCTGTCACAGTATATTACCGTATACGTGACAGAACCGTTTAGACCGCAGTTAGCGGCCGCGGAGCCTCCGCAGCTTATCTGCGGTGTCTCCGGATTTGAGCTGAGACCTAGAAACCCGCTTACGCAGGATTAGTTTGACAGATTCTACCGTACTCTGTATTGGGCCTGCCGGGTCCCTGTATCCCGGCAATTGCCTTGGCTACTTACTTCGTCCCTTTCTAAAGGACAGACCTCTATTTGTAACAAGCACAGGCAGTCATTGAGACCAGCAGCTTCCATATAAGTCAGTACCTTAACTCGAGTCAAGCCTAGCTCAGCCTCCGCTGATCTAGCTGGAGCCAAGTACCCCAGTAAGAGAACCGAGACTCTGCAGAAGAAGAAGTACGCAGCCTCGTCCCGTTCGTCTCTCCGCGTGTTACGCGGTAAGTGTCCTTAACATAGCCCTGCTGGATCGCGACCAGACGGCCAGAAGGCCTATGCCCCCAAAGTCAGTTGCTATATATACACAATTCCACCTAGCTGCTTAACTCGAAGAGCACTCGCAGCCAGTGAATAGTCACTGAGCCTGCCCGTAGGCGTCCGTCACTGCAGTGAGGAAAGAAGTCCGCCACGGACCTGAAGCGCACCTCGCGAAGTAAAGTAGTAGGGGCGGTACCCACGAGACGGAGACTTCTATGCAGAGATATCCAGTTAGGGACTTCCAGATACAGTTATCTTGTTGACACACTCTTGTCTGAAGTACAAGGAGCATGAGTGTACGGTGATGTACCGTGTTTGTGAGTAGAGGACACCTCTCTAAGGTGTCCTGACCGGAGTTTACGGTATTTACCATATTGGCACGTTTACTGCTTTATGGTGCGACACTTATGTTATGCCGCTAAAGCGTGTGAGGAATGAATGTTGGACTCCCCGTGACTTCAGTGACAGACTTTGGTGTGTGCGAGGGGGGATAATCAGTGTACGGACATGCAAATTACAATAGCGCCAGAATAACTAACATCCATGGCCGTTTTTATCGAGGTGCATGACTATGTTGGCCGGCGCTGCTTGGGGCCTTGGGTATTGCAACATATTCAAACTCTTGTGAAGCCCTGACTACTTTACGTCATCGGGTCAGCCAACACATCGCACCCCTGCCGACTTGTCCACTCTCTGATGTCCTACGTGAGCAGGCCAGGGCAGTACTAGTCCTTTGGCAGTCATATAACCTAAACTAGTGCTTATTCCCCCAATAACCTGAACCCCGAGCCCCACCTGTCTCCCCTGTTACTAGACAGTGTTCCATCCCAAGCTCACACATTTCCATTCCCAACATACAACCGTTACGGGGTGCAACTGGCTGCAAGGTTGTGCCAGGGCTGCTAGGCGGGCTGCTAGTGAGGCCTTCCGTTCCCGAAGTAGAATTTGTTGAGCTCACCTCGCACCACCTCGGCCAGGTGCTGGAAGTGCCACCGAGTGAACCTACAGGCCGGAAGGATTTTACATGGGTGGGACTTAACATAGTTGGGGTGTACAGGTCCAGCCGTCCATGTCTGAAGCGACTGAGGCGTGGATGCTTTGTTGTCGCCGAACGACGACGCACGTTGTCGCTCTGACTCGGCCGGCGCAACATGTACGGGTGCAACATGGGCAGGGACAACTGACGGCGACGGCAGCGGGCGCAGAAACATGCACATCTGGTACATGCACAGCAAACGGGGCAATAGGCGTAGCAACCTTCGCAGCTGCCAAATGTTGCTCAGAGGCTGTAACATAACTGGCTGATTCAGCTTTTGAGGAAGCACTTGCATAATCCTCAGCAATCATGGTGCCGGGTTGAGAGGCTTTGGAAGGTGTGCCATACTTCTCAGCTACACCTTTGAAATGGCGGTAAACTTGATTGGCCACCGATGCCAATTCAGTGTCCATACCCCTCATCAGCTTTAGCTTTGTCTTAGGGGACATTTCCATCCCTTGTCAGATTGCCTCATGCCAGTTCTCCTTCAGCACTTCCTTATCAACTCTCATGGACTGATATGTTTTATCCCTGTCTGGACCTTCTGGGATCATCCACATCGCAGAGAGTTGCTTCTTGACTGTTGCATATGTGGTTGCAAGTAAATGTAGGCACTTCTGCTCAGCTGGCGTGGCTTGCTTCATCAACTCAGCCATTTTGTCGAGGCCAGCTATGTTACCCCGCCTTGGCTGCTACTCTGCCTGCTGACTGACCTACTGCCGACTCCTGCCTCGACCATAGGTTCAGTTGGGACACCAAGATGCTGACCCTTAGGATCAGCTGAGGAACATGCTGCCAGAAGTTCAACAACGGCTCTCATGGCCTTTGCATGCCTGGTATTGCTTGTTGGGCCTCCTTCCTCAAGCATGCTGGAGAGGTATTTTCCTTCTATAGACATCCCTTGCAAAGCTGTTTTTGTACTATCAAAAGAATGAGTGTACCTGATCCTATCAGTAAACTTCCAGCGAATGACAAAAGCCACATGTGCCTTCGGAAAGGGTCGCTCAAAATGACTAGATTCAGAACTACTTTCTTCAATTCTGCACCGTTGTATCGGTTTGACGACCGATTTCCGCTTTAGTCAACTAATCGAGGTGCGACTAATCGGACTTTTTCTTTCTTAACAAAAGACGAATAAACTCTCACAGAGCTAATACTTGGGAGCTTCTCGTCTCACTACTGTAACTCAGTGATGCCGTACTTCTACTTTCAATTGGGCGTTCGATGCCTTTGGGGGTCCGTTTTGAGGCCTTTTAAAATATTATGGGGGTTCGCTTTGGGGGTTTGCAACAGATTTGGATACATTCCGGTGATTTGACTTTGGGGGTTGATTTTTCCTGAATTAATAGCAATCAGCGGCATGGGCGTGTCCCTTAGAGCTCATCTCATCAGGGTACTTAAAACACAGCAATTCGATGCCCTCCATGGTAAAGAAATCGTTTAAACAGAGGAGGAGAGTTTTGGCGGTGTGTCACATAAACGCCACACTTGGGTTGAAAAATGTGTGGTGATTCGACTTTGGGGGTTAGTTCGCGCGGACCCCTAATATCGATGGTGCTACTATTCTTTAGTTGGGGGTTGCTACCCCCAAAGTCGAACGCCCAATTGAAGGTAGCAGTACGGTATCAGCTCGATAACATGTGATCGTTCTACACTACTCACCTGGAATTTCTCGATAATGTTGACAGTTTCACTATGCCTCGACTTCTAGAGGTACACGTGACTACTGGGACGATCTTGGGACGATTGTGGTCGAATATCTTCTGGTGATGAGTCAATGCTGAGTGACTGCTTTGGAGTGAATACTGCTCTGATTACTCAGTTGGTCGACTTGTAGCCAAAAGGAAGGCCGTATGGACGATTTGGGATGGTGGTTGGTGGTAAAATACAGACACTCTGGTCTGTAGATATGCCTTTGTTAAGGGCAAGAAAACGATATAGTTGATGAATTTCTGCTGACAATTGGCAAGCTTCGATTCATGGCGATATGTTGTGGAACTACTTCTGACACTCTGGTCAGCTTGTTGGTTCAAAAGACTTTGCTACTGGAGATGACAATTAACTTGCAATATCAATACCGTAGAACCACTTTAGCTCCGCTCGTAATTAAATAATTATTGGGGTGCGCGGACATGTCTGCGCGCTAATATTAATTCAAAAATGGCCGCTGCGCGGAGCGTCAGTCAGGTGCCCGAACAATTATTTTGGGGGTGCGCGGTATGAATTAAAAACAGCATTTTTTACAAAATTTTGCGCGCTGCGCGCGACTGTTTGATTCGACATCCGTTCAGGCATCCTTGTCAAGTGTGCCGAGGGTGTTAACTAAGTATTGCTGTCCGGCTGAAAGTGCTGAACATTGACAAGATTCGAATTGCAGACCTCAGGGTGGACTGCTCAGTTACGTAGAACCACTCAGCCCCCCGGGCCCCAATAGCCACACGTTTCCTGAGGCCAGGAATCGGCGGAGGAGGGGGATGACGAGTACGGTATGCGGGTCCTCCTAGTATCAAACGATGTTGTAACCGAGTTTGACTGTACTGGCTGAAAGTGCTGCGCGGACGAAAATTTTAATTATTTCCAGTGATGCGCGATGTATAATTAAATTTCGTGCTGCGCGGCGTTAAATTAAATTAAAATTTCGTCGCAGCGCGACCGTTTTTTAAATTATTTTTGGGGCCGAAAAATTATTTTGCGCGGCCGAAAATTAAATTCTTTTTTTCGGGGGTGCGCGGAGTTAAAGTGGTTTTACGGTATTTACAGGGACGAGTGTCTCGGATGTGAACTGCTGTAAGAAAGAAAAAGTATCGGATCAGAACTGAGATTCGTGTCGCACCATAAAGCAGTAACTGCAATACTATGGTAAATACCGTTAACTCCGGTCAGGACACCTTAGAGAGGTGTCCTCTACTCACAAACACGGTACATCACCGTACACTCATGCTCCTTGTACTTCAGACAAGAGCGTGTTAACAAGATAACTGTAACGGGGAGTCCCTAACTGGATGTCTCTGCCTAGAAGTCTCCGTCTCGTGGGTACCGCCCCTACTACTTTACTCGCGATGTGCGCTTCAGGTCCGTGGCGGACTTCTTTCCTCACGGCAGTGATGGACGCCTACGGGCAGCTCAGTGACTATTCACTGGCTGCGAGTGCTCAGCGAGTTAAGCGGATAGCTGGTTATTTGTATGTATAGCAATTGACTTAGGGAGCACAGGCCTTCTGGCCGTCTGGGCGCGATCCAGCTGGGCTATGTTAAGGGGCACTTACCGCGTGACACGCGGTGAGGGTGACGGGACGTAGACTGCGTACTTCTTCTTCGGCAGGGTCTCGGTTCTCTACTGGGGTACTTGTTTCCAGCTAGATCAGCTGAGGCTGAGCTAGTCTTGACTCGGGTTGAGGTACTGACTTATATGAAAGCTGCTGGTCTCGAAGACGGCCGGTGCTTGTTACAAACAGAGGTCTGTCCTTTAGAAAGGGACGAAGTAACTAGCCTAGGCAATTGCTGGGATACAGGTACCCGGCAGGCCCAATTCAAAGTACGGTAGAACCTGTCAAATCTCCCTGCGTAAGCGGGTTTCTAGGTCTCAGTTCAAATCCGGAGACTCCGCAGAGAAGCTGCGGAGTCACCGAGATCGCTAACTGCGGTCTAAACGGTTCTGTCACGTATACTGTAATATACTGTGACAGCTGTCGCACCATAAAGCAGTAACTGCAATACTATGGTAAATACCGTAAACTCCGGTCAGGACACCTTAGAGAGGTGTCCTCTACTCACAAACACGGTACATCACCGTACACTCATGCTCCTTGTACTTCAGACAAGAGCGTGTTAACAAGATAACTGTAACGGGGAGTCCCTAACTGGATGTCTCTGCCTAGAAGTCTCCGTCTCGTGGGTACCGCCCCTACTACTTTACTCGCCCCCCGCTCCCCAGCGTTAAGCCCTCCAGGCGTGCGCGGGGAGCCGGAAAAGGGGTGGTACTGAAAGAAACTTCTGGAAAAATATGTACGTAGAAGCTCAAATCATCATCTGCAAATCTGCCTGGTTCAGGCCTTCTTCAAATCTGCCTGGTTCAGGCCTTCTTCAAATCAGAACTTAAAAAAAAAAAAACTACCGAGGTTCAGCTGAAGCGCAATGCGCAGAATCCTACAAATTCAAGCTGTTCAGCCCACTACTGGCTAGCAAACAGAGAAATTTCAAAGTTATCAGGTCAAGCTAAGAACAACCGCTGCTCTCGCCCCACTGCGCCATAGCCGCCTGGTCTTCACTGGCCACAGGAAATGTGCGCCGTAGCAGCGTGATCCGCCCCATGCTGTGTTATCATTGCCCAAATTGACTAATTCTCCTCGCTCATCATCTTCATAACATATGTACTACCGTAGCCTTGCTGCTACGGTGTTTGAGAAATAAATTTTCATTAAGCTGCCGTAACTCTACTCCTGCCTCTTCCGTCTTTGGTACGCTGGCTGCCGGCCCACTGCCTACCGGGTACTAGGACAAGCCTCGCTGCGTCTGCATTTCTGCTCTGTAGTTGCCTGCCCGCTCCTTGCCAGTTATGGCGTGGGTGACGTCACTTGCTCAGCGGCCTTGCCGCTCTGGGCTCGGCCTCAGGTCTCGGTAAGCTCCTCAAGAGCTGACTCCTCTTCCTCCCTTGCTGCTTCTTTGGCCACCTTAGCCCTTCTTGTAACTGCTCTCGGGGTGACATTGGCCTCTCCCCGGCCAGTGGTGTACGAGATGTCGTATAATCCGTTCGCCATTGGTCTTGCGATGCCCCGCTCCATCTGCCTTGTTGCTGGGTTGGTGGCCATGACTTCCACCTCAGGCCTGTCCATGACGTTGGCCTCCTGGGCTGTTCTGGCAGCCGCTCTGGCTGCTGGGCTCGGCCGCCCCTGGACCTGCACACTGCAACCCTCTGCAGCGGGTCCTGCTACTGCAGCGGGCCCAGCTTCCTTGTCATCAGGTGTGCAGTGTGGGCACAACCACTCGCCCTCAGGCACCTCCTCGAGTACTGGTACCAAGCAATCCATGTGCCAACCTGTATTGCAGGCATCACACAGAAGCATCACCTCTCCGCGATCAGGCAGCTGGCACACCTCGCATGACATGCTGTTATTGGGTCTGGTGCCACTGAAATCAACCACTCCCCTAAGGTTGGGCAAGTGGCATGGAGATCAATTGACAGCATTCTCTGTTACTGTGAGGCCATCTGCCCCCTCCAACACCAAGGTTCCCGTCGCCCCCAGTGTTTTTACCCTTAGGATCTCAGGCCTGGCCTTGGGATCGAGGCTGCGTCGCTCTGATGAATACTTCACATACACGTAATCTCCCTCCGCAAAACGCCTGACCTGGGGGACATACCCTCCCCCACGAATGCGTGCATATCGCAGCTTGTCGCGGTGCTGCGCAATTTTTAGATGCTCACCCGCGACTGGCAGTGCCTCTTTGATCCTGGCCACTCTGGCCAAGAGCAGGTCTGCTGCCTCCTCTGCTGTTGCCACCTTGGCTGTGTTCCAGAGGTCCGCCCCCACTCTGGAGGGGAAGGTGGGTCTCTGCCCGAACAGCACCTCCTACGGCGCCATGCGCGTGGCCTGCTGCGGCGAGCATCGGAAGCCTAGGGCTACCCAGGGCACCATCTTGTCCCAGGACTCGTTGCTGCTGCCCTCCTCGCAGCACTTGCGCAGGCCTGCCTTGAGGGTCTGGACAGCCCTCTCTGATAGCCCGTCTGCCTGGGGGTGGTTGGCAGAAGTGGTGCGGTGGTCAATGAAGCAGTCCAACAACATGTCCTGAAATTCACCCTGGAACTCTGTCCCCTGGTTTGTTACCACTTCTGCGCATCCCCCGAATCGTGCCACAACATTTTGAAGGAACGCTAAGGCCGTCACATCAGACGCCTTGCCTGGAATGGGGATCAACTCCACCCATTTGGAGTAATGCTCCACACAAACCATCACAAACCTATTGCCCCTGGAAGTGGTCGTAAATGGGCCACACAGGTCCACTCCCCACCGGAAAAATAACCCCTCAATGGGTAGTGGGTGCAGGTTGGGCTGTATGTGATTGAATGTGGACGCCCTGGCCCTGTCACACACACCACATTCCTGCACTGCCTTTTTGACTGCTGCTCTGAGTCCCCGCCACCAATGCTGCTGCATGACCATGAAGGCCGTGCGGTGGCTGCCAAAATGGCCCGTACCGGCATGGGCTGTCTGGATCACTGCAAGCCTGTCCTCTGGCCTGGGCACCACACAACGTCTACCGTCAGGCATGAGTCTCATCAGTACTCCTCCCCTCTCTGATTCCCACTGGAATGGCGCAGCTCTGCGCTGTATTCTGGTCTGTTCTCCTAGCTCTGTTCCCTGAACAAATGCCTTCTCACGGAGAAACCTCAATACAGGTTCATCTGCCCACACATCAACCCTAACCGATGGTCCTGCAGGGCATCCTGGCGGGTCCTTCTCACCCTCTGTGTCCCTGGTCACCATGACTTCAACCTCAACTTGTTCCTCAGGCGTGTTCCCACCTGGTTCTTGTGCCGCGTCGGCCCAGTCTGCCGCAGCCGATTCTCCCAGGCACTGCTTGTATGACGCGGCCACTTCTCCGCTGCCAGAGCATGCGTTTCCTGCAGTAGCAAGGGCATAGTGGCTGGACATTAAAGTTGCACCCATCACTGGGTCCTTGTCCGGGCCTGGCAGCCTTGCCATGCGTTTCAATTCCTCTGGTATGATTTTAGCACACTCAAGTGCCACATTGAGCCATGCACCGAGTGCCCACGAATCCATGCACCTGCCCAAGGCTGCCCTCCTGGCTGCCTCTGGGAAGTCTGGGCGCGGCAAAGTGGACCCCATAGCGTACCCCATAGCTCGTTCACGCTCGTTTGCATTGGGCTCCTGCAAGTCCCCCATAGGTCTATACACCATCCCATTTTGCCCGTTCCGAAAAGAATATGATGAGGGCGTGGCCATCAGACATGGCAGCACCTTCCTGGGCTGGCCTGTTACGTTGATGCGGTACCCCCCATTGTCCGGACATGAGACTACCTGGGCCTTGCTGCCCTTGTCCAGAATGTCGTCTACTATCCCCTCGTGGGGTCTGGTCGACGCACGAATCACAAACTCAATATCTGCTGCAGGGGCGATATTCCCCCAATAGTTGCGGGTGCGGTGGGCGTAAGACCCCACCTGCGCTGCGTCAAACAACGCCGGTGTCCCGAGAATCCTGCACACCTCCTGAAAAGCCTCAACACTGGCCTTCACACTCTTCTGATTCAATTGCATTGCCACATTCTCAATCAGGTACGCTGGCGGCCTAGGCCCCTGCAGGAACTGTAGTGTACCCAACAGCTTGACTAACGGGAAGAAAGACTTGCTTCTCTCTCCCTCGAGCCCCCGCCCCTTGCCTGCTGACGAGAGGTCCTGGCACTCCCAGCCTGCTACCATGAACCACTGGCGCCCATCCTGGGCGCCCGCCTCCTTGAGGTGTTCCGCCGTAATGGCATACACATCTTGGGGCAACGCTCTGAAAGCCTTATCAAACGCTTTGACTGGAAGCAACTGAGGGTATCTCCTGTGTAACTGCAACAGGCGACCCCCTGCGATCTCTCTGACTTCCTCACTGATATCAGCATACAAGTACTGCACCACTGAGATACCCGCCCTGAGCACCATCTCCAGCCCTGAGCACATACCTCCAAAGGGCTCGAAAAGGACGACTCCCTCGGTCTCCATGGCCCGTACAGCACCACTTGACAGGCAAGCTGTATCCAGGCCTGCATGTAAATGAGGGGGCGTCACCCGAGGCAGGTCAGCAAGAACATCACTGATCATTGTCCTGGCTCGCGTCCTGTTGCTGAATGCCTGTTCTGCTGTACTGACAGGCTGCGCCTGCTCATCATCGTCAGTGGCGGCAGAGGATATCTCCTGCCCCACCTGTGCTGTCACGCAAGCTGCCTCTGCAGCTCGCAACACCTGTACTCTCCTTCTGCCCTCCTGCGCCATGCGCACTATCTGGTCTGCATGCCACTGGTTCACTCTGCCCAACCCCGTGAGCAAAGCTACTTGTTTCCCACCTGCCTCCCTCTGGACTGCTGGCTCGGGAGCGGCTGTGTCGAGCCTGGCCCCTGTGCGGTCAGCTGAGGATGGGAGTGGCGACCTGGACGGGATGTCCGCATTCTGGTGGCATGCCCCTGAGCGGTGGACAATGGTAATGTCGAGCTCTTGAAGCATGAGAGCCCACCTAGCATGCTGGCCCACCAACGTCTGATTGTCCATGAGGTAAGTGAGCGGCTCATGGTCAGTGATGAGATGCACCTTGCACCCAAACAGCATGTGGCGGTATGTGCGTGCTGCATACACTGCAGCCAGCATCTCCCCCTGGAACGAGGAATAGTTCCTCTCGCTCTTGTTCAGGGATCTGGACGTGCATGCCACCATATACTCCCGCCCGCTGTCGTCACAATGCCCTAGCACGGCGCCTATGCCCTGCTTAGAGAAATCTGTGTACAATAAGAACGGCCTTGGCGGCCCCTTGCCGTCTGGCCCTATCCCACTGTAATCTGGTCTGCGCAGGACTCTTCCGCCCTCGCACATCTCTGTTTTGATCAACTGGAACGCATGCGACTGCTCTGGCCCCCACACAAACGGGACCCCCTTGACCAGCACTGCATTACCCTCTGGGGAGCCACCTGAACTGGTCCTGCATGACTGACCTCAGCCTGGTAGGCCCCTTTGTCCTGGCTAAAATCCATGTGGCCTGTCATAAAGCACGTGTGGTTACTGGCCCCACCCCACCTTGGCTGCTCGCCCTGTTCTGGCGGCTCCTGTCGCGCTGGCGGACCTGGCCACGCGCTTGGGCCCGCTGCTGCCTGCTGGAAGTCCCCTGCGCGGGGCGTCCCCATGGCTGCCTCGAAGTTCCTGCGCCGGCTCTCCTCGGATACCTCCTGGCTCCTGCCTGGCCCCCAGGCTCCATAGCCCCGTGCCGGGCCTGCAGGTGCTCCTGGCCTGTTGCCTGTTAGCACGGCCTGCTACGGGTTGGTGCACTCGTTGGCGAAGTGCCCTGGCTGGCCACACTTGAAGCACAATCCGCCATGGCGTGGTCCTAGGTTACGCCTAGGCTCTGCCACCCCACTGCCCCCTGCCAGGGCTCTGCCTGTCGGACTGGGGCCTGGGCCTCGCTGGTGCTCCTGCCCCTGCCTGTAAGGCATGGCAAACTCCTCTGGACGCCGCTCCCTGGACCTGCCCCTGGGCTGATCCCTGCTGGATGACCGCTGCCTGCGGTCCCTGCTCCTCTCCTCACTGGTGCTGCGCTGCGCCGCGCCTTGCCGCTGGGTCCTGGCTGCCGGCGTTGGCACCGTCCCGTGGCTCTCCTCACTGATGGCCCTTTGCGCGCTTCTGCTGCGCTGTCGGAGTCTTCTGTTCCCTGAGCCGCCCTCGTCACTGCTGCTGGGACTGTGCTGACCTGCGGCCTGTTGCACTCCTCCCTGCGGCTCCCCCTGGTCGGCATGCTCGCCCTCCATGACTGGTAACGGGGACGGGGTCTGTAACATTTCCCTGAAGCACCCCGCCATCTCTGGGTCCTCTTCAAATGGGAGCGGCTGCCCGTGGTTTGGCAATCCCCCCAAGTGCTGTGTTCCAAGAGTTTCCTGCAGCTTGGTCAGCTCATCGGCACGCAGGATGTACTGCTTATGGACCTCTGCCATGGCTTGCTGAGCATTCTGGATGCTCTTCCAATTGGCCAGCTGGCCTTTTAGGTACCCCACGATTCCCGCTGCCTGCTTCCACATCTGACGTTCTCTCCACCTGAGAGCTTTTTTCAGCCCGTCAACTTGCCCGGTCAGCCTGCCGATGTGCCCGTCTTGACTGCTGGTCCCTGGCTCTGGAACCTTTTCGACGCTGCACTCTTCCTCCTCCTCTTCTTCCTGCGCCTCGCTAGCGCTGCCGCTTGCTGTTTGCGCAGTAGGCCTTGCTGCCCTTGGCTGCCCCTGCAGCTGCTGCTGTTGCACCTGCCTGCCATCGTCGTCGCTGGCCTGTCTCACACTAGGCCCTGCCACCTGCGGTTGCCCTTGCAGCTGCTGCTGCTGCTGCTGTTGTTGCGCTTGCCTGCCCTCGCCGTTGCTGGCCTGTCTCACACTAGGCCCTGCCACCTGCAGTTGCCCTTGCAGCTGCTGCTGCTGCTGTTGCTGCGCTTGCCTGCCGAGCGTCGATTTTGCCTGTGCAGCTCTGTCGGCTGTTGCTGTGCCATATCTCCTTTGTTGTGCGGCAGGCGGCACTGCCTGCACCTCAGGCGCTGTTTCTGGGATCCGCGAAAAGACCTGAATCCTCCTGTCACACTCCTCCGCCGAGTGCCTGTCTGGCTTTCCGCACAAGGCGCACGGGTGGCTAGGGCATGCTGGCATGAATCTCCTGAGGAACTCTCTCTCCTGGTCGGGGACTCCCATGGCTCTGCGCGCTCTGGTCATCTCCTCTGAGGTTGCTGCGGCGGCCTCTGCCACTGCTGCCTCGATTGGCACCAGCCTGTGTCTTTGTAGCCTGGAGTGTACCTGGTTGCTTGGTCCTGCGTCCTGTCCAGCTCTCATAGCGGCACCTGCGCGTGTGGCCATGGCATGCTGTAAGAGCGGTTCGTGCTCTGTTTCAACTGTTGCAGCGGGCCACCCCTCTCTTTCTGCGAATCCACACTGGATTCCTGCCCATGCCACTGCTGCTGCCTGGTACCCCCCTGCTGGGGATGCCCGCACTAGTGGCAGCGTAAGGTTCCTGACCCCTTGCACTCTCTGTGGGCCCTCTCTGGGTCGCAAGGTCAGCCTTCCTGCTGCCTCTAATACCCCGTTATACTTGAGGAACTCCGGGTTCCCTACCAAGTGCTCATATGCGTCCGGTGGTGTCTTAACGACCCTGACCACCGTGGGCTCCATAATGGCATTGGGCCCCCCATATCCATACACCACATAAATGAACAGCACGCCATACAGATCTGCCCCTGCATTGTCTGTGGTACGTATCTTCTCATCCGTACGCACCAGCTCCGCCCCCATGGCAACTAATTGCTCTGCAATATTGACAGTGATGACATGGCACGTGCATGCAGAGTCCATGAGGGCTTTCTGAGCCACCAGGACCTTCCCTTTGACCATAAGTCCCACACACTGCTCCAGGTTGCTTCTGTCATTTTTGAAATACTGCAGCTGGGGTGCAACTGTCACCGTTCTACCCTCTGACCTGGTGTTACTGGTCTCACCCTTGTAGTCGTAGTTGTCTGCTCCCATGGGCATCGTGGTGAAAGACAGCGCTGAGAGCCTCTCGTTCAGCTTGAACACCTGTAGGCGGATGTCGGACATATCGTCAGCTAGTTTACTCAATACCAGCCTCTTTGCCCCCTTCCTGGAGGAAGGTTCCACGGATCCTGGCACTGGTTCCTCCTCCTGAAAAGGTTCTGGTATAAACGACTTAGGACGGGCGTTATGAACCGCCTGTTTGAAACCCGCAGGCTTGGGTACCAGCCCAACCTGCGTCATGAGTGCCACGGACTCGCTGAGCATCTCTGCCATAGTCTGGTGCCAGCCTTCTGGCTCAGCCTGCACCGTTGCATTGCTGAGATGCGACACGTGGGCCGCTTGCTGTGTCTGACCCCCCTGGCCAGGGCCAGGCCTTGGATACTGCCTGTTGTTCTGATTCCTGTCATACGGCCTGCCTGCAGCCTGTCCCTGCTGCGGCCTTGGCGGTAGAGGGTACTGCTGTTGCTGTGGATACTGCTGTTGCGGCTGTCTGGCCGGTCCAGGTGTGATGTCTGTGACCAGGGGCATAGGTCTGCGCTCATCCCTGGCCCTGGGCACCCTGCAATCTCTGGCTAGGTGTGTTGTGCTACCACACTGGTAGCATGCTTTGGCTGCCCCTAAGGCACCCTCAGCGCTGTAATTTGCCGTCCCTGTTTGGTCCGCCCAGGTAACTCCTCTGGGTTTACCATCCATCCACGACTGTGGTACTGCTGCTGAGCCTGCGGGGTGCACAATTCCATCAAGGCGTGTCCGCATCTCCCACTGTCCTGCTCTCTCTTTTCTGCCCCTGTTGGGCTGTGCTTCTCCCTGGCCAGGCCCGCTGTTGGTTATTTGCCTGAAGCCGGTTCCTCCCAGGTCACCCATTTCCAGGGCAAACCTCTCCCACAGCACCACCTGCTGCGTGAGTACTGCGATCTGGTCTTCATCGTTCATGTTGAGGTACCCTGGCACCGTCATAACGAACTTGCTTAGCTTGGCTCTTGCAACAGCTGGGAGTCCGTCATGGAACATGCGCGAGACCGAGTGGCTTCTGCCGAAGTGATCTACTGCATCCCTTGAGATCTGCAGCAACTCTGCCGTTGTCAGCACTCTGTGAGCAAATGCTTCCACCGTCTCTTCTGGCTTGACGTCCGGGTCTAGAGTAGTCTTTACTCCTAGCCTGAGGTTTGTGATGGCCGTCCTTTCCTCTGAAGTTGGCTTTCCCACTTCCTCCTGGACCACCCTGATCCACAGAGTGAGTAGCGAGGCTTCACAACCCTGCTCCTCTGCTGGGGCTATCCACAGCTGCCCGATCCGCTCCACCTCTCTGGCAATTCTGTTTCCTGCGTGGGGCGCTGCCCTGATGGCTGCCATCAGTGGCCCCATGCTGGCCGGCTTGCTGTCCCACAGCTTGACCAGCGACTTGATCAGCAACGTCATAGCTGACGGCGACTGGCACGATCCAGCTATCTCACCGGCCACCACAGCCAATGCTGGCTGGTCATCCGACATTGCCAACCTGTTGTGCGATCCCCAGTATCCACACGCCTGGCAATACTTCCTGGCTGCAACTGCGCCTGGGTGCGACATATCCAGGACTGGTACGTTGCCTTGGATGGCCGGGATCTTGGTGACCTTGGCTACCCCTGCCAGCTGCAGGACCATCTGCTGCTGCAGCTGCATGTTCACCCTTGCCTGCTCCCTATCGAGCCTTTTCATTTCCTGGTCGCTGGACTCGTGCCTGGCTCCCGGCCTGCGCCTGTCCGCTCCTCCTGGTCCCGAATCTACTCATTCTGACCGCGACCCAGGTCCTCCACCGCCGCCCCTCGATGGGTTGCGGCCTGAATGATACCTGTCATGTCTTTTATAATCCTCCTCCTGATCATGATCTTCTCGTGATGGCTGTCTGCCCGCTCTGCCTGCCGAGCTTCTACTTCCTTCGGGTGGCGGCCGTTCTGATTCGCTTCTGTCTGGTCTGCTGTCAGAGCCAGGCCTCCAAGACTGTGCTCTGCCGGGCTCTGCCTGTCCCCTGGGCAGCTCCTGGTCTTGCCATTCCTGCCGTACTCCTCTGCTGTGTTCCGCTGGTCCTCTGGATTGCTCCTGGCTTTGCTGGCTTGGCTGTTCCCTGCCCTCTGCCTGCTCTCTGGGCGGCTCTTGGCTATGCTGGTGAGGCTGTTCCCTGGTATATGCCTGCCCCCTGGGCGGCTCCTGGCTCTGCCGACCTGGCTGCGTCCCCCTGTGTAATTCCTGGCATAGGAATCAGACTGCGTTTCCTCTCTGGCTTCCTGCATTTTTGAACCACTGCTCCGTACGCTGCCTGCAGGCTCATTCCTCCTGGCTCCCCTTGCTGTGCCCGCCTGCCTGTTCCTCAGGAATTCCTTGATGTAATCCACCTGGGTTTCCTGGTATGTGTTCTCTTTGTCCTCGACTATGCGTAGCAACGCATAAGACTCTTGCCTGCTTGCTCTGCGTGTTGCTGTGCCTTGCTCTGCCATCCTGGCGAGTGATCGGCTAGTCAACTCCGCCCTTTCACTGGCGGCTGGACTGCTGGCTCTGGGCGCTTCCCTGCCCCTTGGCCGTCCTCTGAGGCTTGGCTCGCTGCTGACCTCGAAGGCTTCAGATCTGAGTGTTGGTGTTGGCGCGGCTGCTGCCTGCTGCTGCCACCTTTGCACCTCCCTGAGCCCCTCCGGCCGCTGCACCTCTGTTTCAAATCCTTCCCATGCTTGGTCCTCCTCATCTTCTGGCTCTGATCCAGGTTCCTCCTGATTTCCTGTTACCTCGTTGCACCATTCGTCTGCGAAGGCTTTAACAGCCATGGCTGCTTCGCGTCCCGCCCTTCCCTTGGATATCTGTCCAAGGGCGGCTAACAGCATCGCCCTGTCCTGCCCTGTGTGGGGGATACCCAACATAGCCTTTGTTGCCCATCCCCGCAGATGATGGGCCTTGAACTCCTCAATGGCTGTGATCTGGTCTTGGAAATGCAAGAACGTCCTAGAGCAAACTTGCTTCCACAGGTCTGTTGCCCACTGCAAAATTCCTGCCCACCCGATCGCCGGCCCTTCTGACTCCTCATTGCCGCACACTACTTCCCCAGTCCCGGAGCGCTCTGGCTCTCTTTGCATCTGGCTGCTAGATCCCTCCATGGATTTCTGCACAGGTCTGCTCACGCTGGGTGGGAACCTGGACAGCGGCGTGCCAAAGACTGTGGATCCAGTTCCTCCTCTAGCCAGTGCCTTGCGCGGCCGCAGCTGCTGCATGGGACGCAGCCCTGCTTTAGGCTGCTGCTCTCTCTCTTCCTGAACTGGGTCTGACAGTTCTTCCTCGGATATTAGGTCAGCCCACGGTTTTCCTACCGGCTCAGCTGATTTTTCACTTTCCTTGCCGGCCTGCGAGCTCTGCCTGCCCGCTGCTGGCTGGGGCTCAGCTTCCTCGTGTTTGACCCCTGCAGGCACACTCCTGGCCCCCTCTTCCTCTGCCTTTATTCGAGGTTTGTCTGTGCTGGGTTTATCACAGCCTGCAAACTCGTCTGGGGTTGCTGCTACCTTGGCCCTTGGATCCAGTTGGCTGGGCTCTTCCTTAACCCGTTGTGCAACACTTGCCACCCTGCGCAGGCTCTGCTGCGGCGCGGCCTCAGGTTCACCTCCCTGTCGCGTGTCACAGCTCTGGGACGCTTCCGTTGCTTGATCCAAGATCAGTTCTGGGGTTCCCGCCTGAGTCTGCCCCTGCTCGAAATTCAGACTGCTGTCTGAACCAGCGGGCAATGGACCCCCCCGACCAATGCCTTTGCGCGTTACGAGCACTGCACCATCTGCCTGCGCCCCTGCCTCTCTGGGCGGTACGCGGCCCGGCTCAGGCTTCTTGCAGTCCTCTGCAAATGGTTCCGCTGGCCCTGCCAGCTTCTCCGCCATTAACAGGGCTTCTGCAGCTAGCTCATCACTAGCTTCCATTAGGTTTACACCCGGCTCCAGCCCCCTCAGACGCCCACTTCTCCGTTGGGCATCAGGGTGCTGGTGCCTATCGGGATTTAGATCTACGTCTGTCATTCTACAGGCAATTTACGAACCGCACGGTCCTGCAGGTGTGCTGGCGACACCCCCTACAAAACCTGCTAACGTTAGGCTTCTGCCCCTTGTCCCTACTGCAATCTGGTGAGGATCTGCTAGTCAAGGCCGGACGGCAGGTACAGCAATTACGCGGGATAGGCCTTGCCCTCCGCTTTTATGCTCACTAAATTTTTAATCTGGCGGAATCCTCCTTCGCCCTTTTTAGCCACTCCCACCTTTGTTGGCTGGGCTGCCTCTAGCTTTGAGAAACCCTGTGTGCCTCGTAGCGAGAGGATTTGTAGATGTTGCAATCTTATATGTCGGGAGGATGAGCTTCACATGATTTACTGCCCGTTCTATACAGACCTTCGTTTTCAGTTCAACCTTACTTTCCATAATTTCCTAGAGGACGAGGATGAGGCCATGAAACGGTACGCAAATGGAGTGTGGGGCAAACTTAATGCAGCGGATTCTGCATATGTGTTCTGGAAGAAATTTGGTTGTTTTATCTTTCAGTGTATGATGAAAAGAGAGAATCATCTCAAAACTCTGCCAAAATTCCTGTCTCCCCCCTAACTCTCTAGGCGGTGCTCAATCGAACTCTTTTGCACCCACGTCATGTTTTATGGCTGGGGCTTATCTTCTGCACTATGGGGTTCATTCCCACGCCACTGTCGTGGTTGTGTGCTAGTTGCTTGCCCAGGGGGGTCACTGGTTTTCGCTTTCTGTCCTAGTGTATCAAGTGCCTGTACCGGTTTACGGGCACATGTCCCATGCATCAATTGTGATGCTCTGTTGGACTGTAAAAACTTCACAATAAAAACTTCACAGCTGGCACACGTCCCGCGTGGATGTCTCGCCTCCGGGCGTATATATCCTCTTGCGTAGTGTCAGTTCCTCTCTGACGTCCTGCGGGGATCCTTTGGTACACCCACAAAATTTTAAACTTGGATGTTCTATCCACAAGTTTACTTCTGTCAATGATGAAAAATTGGATCCACCTGATCTCAATCCGCAGTCACACAGGAAATTATATGCTGGGTGTATAAATCCACAGCCAAATCTTCAAGCCACTCCTGGACTCAACACTAAGCTGCCAAGCTCAGTGATTCTCAGGGTTTAACTTCGTCGGTAACATGAGAGCGCTTGATTTGGGCGCTTGATTTGCCCCCTATTTCAAGCCACTGGAAGACAGAGGCTTGAACGCACCTCGTTTCAAGCGACCATCAAGCGTGACCACATACCCGCCCAATGACCCGCAGCTGTGTTCCAATTGCCTTTCTATAGCTTTGTAACTGCACTAGATGAAGTGAGGTTCGCTCGTGAATGAGACAGGCGATGGTTCGCACACTACGATTCACACACATACACCCGCGCGTACCGTACCGGTACCCAGCCCTTAACAAACTGGGTTGCATTACCGTGGCATAAATTCACCCACGCACGCAACATCATATGTAGTCTGTATTATTATTTGACGTATATATTCGCTTCAATAATATTTGATTTATCATGGCGATTTACAGTTATGACGTCTGTTTCCAACCTTTCGAGCGGGCACTCCAGCTAGCGAGGCACACAAACCAGCGTCGACGCACCTCATGATACCGGTACATTAGTGGCTGAGCTGCGGTTCTGCGTCCTAGACCACTACCAAGGCCATGTTGTCCATCAGCATGCTGGCTGTTTTCCATGCGCATTCGTTCATGCAGATGCCTGCTAATTACGGTACAGTCCCGGAATTTGATATAATGCGCAGCTTGGAGCACGGCCACGGTCCCAGCCGGTAAGTCAATGGCTGAGATGAGTTGTGGGATCTCAACCACTACCCAGCCCATGCTGTCCATCAGCATGCTGGCTGTTTTCCATTCGCATTTGTTCTTGCTGTGTTGCGGATGCCTGATAATTACAGGCATTGACATTATGCGCAGGCTGGAGCGCGGCGGCGGCTCCCATCCAGTAAGTCAGTGGCTGACCTGTGTTGTGGGTCCTAAACCACTACCCAGCCCATGCTGTCCATCAGCATGCTGGCTGTTTTCCATTCGCATTTGTTCTTGCTGTGCTGCGGATGCCTGATAATTACAGTCATTGACATTATGCGCAGGCTGTAGCGCGGCGGCGGCTCCCATCCAGTATTTCAGTGGCTGACCTGTGTTGTGGGCCCTAAACCACGACCCAGCCCATGCTGTCCATCAGCATGCTGGCTGTTTTCCATTCGCGTTTGTTCTTGCTGTGCTGCGGATGTCTGATAATTACAGGCATTGACATTATGCGCAGGCTGGAGCGCAGCGGCGGGACCCATCTAGAAATTCAGTGGCTGACCTGTGTTGTGGGTCCTAAACCACTACCCAGCCCATGCTGTCCATCAGCATGCTGGCTGTTTTCCATTCGCATTTGTTCTTGCTGTGTTGCGGATGCCTGATAATTACAGGCATTGACATTATGCGCAGGCTGGAGCGCGGCGGCGGCTCCCATCCAGTAAGTCAGTGGCTGACCTGTGTTGTGGGTCCTAAACCACTACCCAGCCCATGCTGTCCATCAGCATGCTGGCTGTTTTCCATTCGCATTTGTTCTTGCTGTGCTGCGGATGCCTGATAATTACAGTCATTGACATTATGCGCAGGCTGTAGCGCGGCGGCGGCTCCCATCCAGTATTTCAGTGGCTGACCTGTGTTGTGGGCCCTAAACCACGACCCAGCCCATGCTGTCCATCAGCATGCTGGCTGTTTTCCATTCGCGTTTGTTCTTGCTGTGTTGCGGATGCCTGATAATTACAGGCATTGACATTATGCGCAGGCTGTAGCACGGCGGCGGCTCCCATCCAGTATTTCAGTGGCTGACCTGTGTTGTGGGCCCTAAACCACGACCCAGCCCATGCTGTCCATCAGCATGCTGGCTGTTTTCCATTCGCGTTTGTTCTTGCTGTGCTGCGGATGTCTGATAATTACAGGCATTGACATTATGCGCAGGCTGGAGCGCAGCGGCGGGACCCATCTAGAAATTCAGTGGCTGACCTGTGTTGTGGGTCCTAAACCACTACCCAGCCCATGCTGTCCATCAGCATGCTGGCTGTTTTCCATTCGCATTTGTTCTTGCTGTGTTGCGGATGCCTGATAATTACATGCATTGACATTATGCGCAGGCTGTAGCGCGGCGGCGGCTCCCATCCAGTATTTCAGTGGCTGACATGTGTTGTGGGCCCTAAACCACTACCCAGCCGCTGCTGTCCATCAGCATGCTGGCTGTTTTCCATTCGCATTTGTTCTTGCTGTGTTGCGGATGCCTGATAATTACAGGCATTGACATTATGCGCAGGCTGTAGCGCGGCGGCGGCTCCCATCCAGTAAGTCAGTGGCTGACCTGTGTTGTGGGTCCTAAACCACTACCCAGCCCATGCTGTCCATCAGCATGCTGGCTGTTTTCCATTCGCATTTGTTCTTGCTGTGTTGCGGATGCCTGATAATTACAGTCATTGACATTATGCGCAGGCTGAAGCACGGCGGCGGCTCCCATCCAGTAAGTCAGTGGCTGACCTGTGTTGTGGGTCCTAAACCACTACCCAGCCCATGCTGTCCATCAGCATGCTGGCTGTTTTCCATTCGCATTTGTTCTTGCTGTGCTACGGATGCCTGATAATTACAGTCATTGACATTATGCGCAGGCTGGAATGCAGCGGCGGCTCCCATCCAGTAAGTCAGTTGCTGACCTGTGTTGTGGCCCCCAAACCACTACCCAGCCCATGCTGTCCATCAGCATGCTGGCTGTTTTCCATTCGCATTTGTTCTTGCTGTGCTGCGGATGTCTGATAATTACAGGCATTGACATTATGCGCAGGCTGGAGCGCAGCGGCGGGACCCATCCAGTATTTCAGTGGCTGACCTGTGTTGTGGGTCCTAAACCACTACCCAGCCAATGCTGTCCATCAGCATGCTGGCTGTTTTCCATTCGCATTTGTTCTTGCTGTGTTGCGGATGCCTGATAATTACAGGCATTGACATTATGCGCAGGCTGTAGCACGGCGGCGGCTCCCATCCAGTATTTCAGTGGCTGACCTGTGTTGTGGGCCCTAAACCACGACCCAGCCGATGCTGTCCATCAGCATGCTGGCTGTTTTCCATTCGCATTTGTTCTTGCTGTGTTGCGGATGCCTGATAATTACAGGCATTGACATTATGCGCAGGCTGTAGCGCGGCGGCGGCTCCCATCCAGTATTTCAGTGGCTGACCTGTGTTGTGGGTCCTAAACCACTACCCAGCCCATGCTGTCCATCAGCATGCTGGCTGTTTTCCATTCGCATTTGTTCTTGCTGTGTTGCGGATGCCTGATAATTACAGCCATTGACATTATGCGCAGGCTGAAGCACGGCGGCGGCTCCCATCCAGTAAGTCAGTGGCTGACCTGTGTTGTGGGTCCTAAACCACTACCCAGCCCATGCTGTCCATCAGCATGCTGGCTGTTTTCCATTCGCATTTGTTCTTGCTGTGCTACGGATGCCTGATAATTACAGTCATTGACATTATGCGCAGGCTGGAGCGCAGCGGCGGCTCCCATCCAGTAAGTCAGTTGCTGACCTGTGTTGTGGATCCTAAACCACTACCCAGCCCATGCTGTCCATCAGCATGCTGGCTGTTTTCCATTCGCATTTGTTCTTGCTGTGCTGCGGATGCCTGATAATTACAGTCATTGACATTATGCGCAGGCTGGAGCGCGGCGGCGGCTCCCATCCAGTAATTCAGTGGCTGACCTGTGTTGTGGCCCCCAAACCACTACCCAGCCCATGCTGTCCATCAGCATGCTGGCTGCTTTCCATGCGCATTTGTTCTTGCTGTGCTACGGATGCCTGATAATTACAGTCATTGACATTATGCGCAGGCTGGAGCGCGGCGGCGGCTCCCGGCCGGTAAGTCAGTGGCTGACCTGTGTTGTGGGTCCTAAACCACTATTCAGCCCATGTTGTCCATCAGCATGCTGGCTGTTTTCCCTGCGCATTTGTTCTTGCTGTGTTGCAGATGCCTGATAATTACAGGCATTGACATTTTGCGCAGGCTGGAGCCTAGCGGCGGTTCCCATCCAGTAAGTCAGTTGCTGACCTGTGTTGTGGGTCCTAAACCACTACCCAGCCCATGCTGTCCATCAGCATGCTGGCTGTTTTCCATTCGCATTTGTTCTTGCTGTCTTTCAGATGCCCGCTTATTACATTCATTGACATTATGCGCAGGCTGGAGCATGGCGGTGGCTCCTGGCCGGTGCATCGGTGACTAAGCTGTGCCTCGTCTTATTTTAGCATTTCTTATTTAAGCATGTCCAAGATGTGCATTGTGTTGTAATGTTGTTAGTTGTCTAGCCCGATGTAACTGATTGCATTAAGAATCTATGGCTGGAACATATGGCTTCATCTCATTGCCTTCAGTGCCCATTCTTAATGCCCATCGCATCCCCACCCCATCTTAAATTCCTTCAGGCCATGTCCATGCTTCTGGCCCATTGACCTGAGATCATATGCACTACACCGCTAGGTTGTTGGCTGTTCAGCTCGATGCCACTGAGTGCATTAAGTACCTAGGGCTGGAAGCAATCACTGACACTAGCCGTGTTGTTGCTGGTACCGCTGCTTCGAGCTGTGTGCAAGCACTGTCACTAGCGGTGCTGTTGCCGGTACCGCTGCTTCAGGCTGTGTGCAAACACTGACACTAGCGGTGTTGTTGCCGGTACCGCTGCTTCAGGGTGCCTGTGTGCAAACACTGACACTAGCGGTGTTATTGCCGGTACCGCTGCTTCATGCTGTGTGCAAACACTAACACTAGCGGTGCTATTGCCGGTACCGCTGCTTCAGGCTGTGTGCAAACACTGTCACTAGCGGTGTTGTTGCCTGCACCGCTGCTTCAGGCTGTGTGCAAACACTGACACTAGCGGTGTTGTTGCCGGTACCGCTGCTTCATGTTGTGTGCAAACACTAACACTAGCGGTGTTGTTGCCGGTACCGCTGCTTCAGGTTGCCTGTGTGCAAACACTGACACTAGCGGTGTTATTGCCGGTACCGCTGCTTCATGCTGTGTGCAAACACTAACACTAGCGGTGTTGTTGCCGGTACCGCTGCTTCATGCCGTGTGCAAACACTGTCACCAGCGGTGCTCTTGCCGTTACGGTTGCTTCAGATTGTTTGCAAGCACTCTCACTAGCGGTGCTGGTGCCGGTACCGCTGTTTCAGGCTGTGTGCAAACACTGTCACTAGCAGTGCTGTTGCCGGCAACGCTGTTTCAGGCTGGCTGTGTGCAATCACTGTCACTAGCGTTGTTGTTGCCGGTACCGCTGCTTCAGACTGTGTGCAATCACTGTCACTAGCGTTGTTGTTGCCGGTGCCGCTGCTTCAGGCTGTGTGCAATCACTGTCACTAGCGGTTTTGTTTTTGGTACCGCTGCTTCAGGCTGTTAGCAATCACATGCACTAGCGGTGTTGTTGCCGGTACCGCTGCTTCATGCTGTGTCCAAACACTGTCACTAGCAGTGTTGTTGCCGGTACCGTTGCTTCAGGCTGTGTACAAAAACTGTCACTAGCAGTGTTGTTGCCGGTACCGTTGCTTCAGGCTGTGTCCAAACACTGTCACTAGCAGTGTTGTTGCCGGTACCGTTGCTTCAGGCTGTGTACAAACACTGTCACTAGCGGTGTTGTTGCTGGTACCGCTACTTAAGGCTATGTGGAAATACATCCACCAGTGCGCTATGCATGCAAAAAGGGTGTTGTCGTTCTGGCGGCGCGCTAGTGCGCTATGCATGCCAACAAGGTTTTGTCGTATCGGAGGGGCGCTAGTCCGCTATGCATGCAAGCTGGGTGTTGTCGTGCTGGCGGCACGCCAGTGCGCTATGCATGCAAGCATGTTGTTGTTGTGCCGTCGGTGCGCTAGTGTGCCATGCATGCAAGTAGGGTGTTGTCGTGCCGGCGCAGCGCTAGTGCGCTATGCATGCAAGCAAGGCGCTATCGTGCCGGGGGGCGCTAGTGCGCTATGCATGCAAACAGGCTGTTGTCGTGCCGTCGGGGCGCTAGTGCTCTATGCATGCAAGCATATTGTTGTCGAGCGGGCGGAGCATTAGTGCGCTATGCATGCACGCATGGTGCTGTCATGCCGGCAGGGTACTAATGCAGGCAGGCTAGGTGTTGTCGTGCCGGCAGGGCGCTACTGCATGCATGCATGGTTATGACGTGCCAGTATGGAGCTACTGCATGCAGGCACAATGATGTCGTGCTAGCGGGGCGCTAGTGCGCTTCTACGAGGAGGCAGGGCGGGTCATGTCATCGTGGCGCTTTGTTGTTGGCTATGCATGCCGGCATGGTGCAGTCGTGCCGGTAGGGTGCTACTGCATGCATGCGGGGTGTTGTACTGTTGTCGTGCCGGCATGACGCTATGCGTGCATGCATGGTGTTGTCGTGCGGGTGGGGCGCTGGCGGGGAAGTCATGCATGCATGCAGGGTTTCTGTCTTTCATGCGGGGATCTACTGCATGCATTGTTCTCATGGCATATGATACCTGCTGCTCTGCCTGCATTGTAGGCAAAGAATTATAACCTGCTTGAAACGTGTTTGTTGCTGTTCTCAAGGCCATTCCTGCGCGAAGGCCGGCATCGGCATTAGGGCGCCGCAGAGGTGCCGGGCGGTATCAAATATACTCCTCCTCGTCCTCCTCCTCCTCGGTATCCTTGGATGGTTCAGCCATTTCTGAGCTTTGAAGGCGTCATCAAAGAGCTCATTTGCATCGATGATTATATATTTAGCTCAAATTTCGACTGGATGCGTATGTTACCGGTGCATAACACATTTCACTTTTAAGGGGTCCACCCACCGGGTTCCTCGCCCGCGCCTGTAAGGCATGACAGCACCCCACACCCAACCGCACCCATAAGGCTAATTTGTCGTTTGGTCACGGTCACACAGTGTAATTTGTGTGGGTACCGGTATGACGAAATCGTCAGACGTATCCATTCTCCATTAGGCCGGCCTCACACCTGACTGTGACAAAACCAAAACAGGCGAACGGCCAGTGGTATAAGCTTGCAAGGTACCAATGGACATGCTCGTCTCTGTGAGCCCCTCACTGTACGCTGTCGATGTTTTTTCGTTGAAAATATTGTGTACCGCACCGATGTGTGGGCTCGAGGTATGCAGCCAATTGTGCCGTCAGAGCCTGCCCCTCATGACCTCACCAGTCTCAAATGATCCCTGACGACAACTGGATATAATATCGCAAGGTTTGGGCATGCATAAGCTGCCAGGAGCGGGATGTGCCCAAAATCTCAAGATCCGGGAGCAACGGTAGGAAACTCGTCATAGTTCTCTCGTCCTCACGCTGCCTGATTTCACATTGATTCCTGATTTCTAGGTGGAATATGGATTCTTTGAAGCTGACGGGGAAGCAAACCTGGCGAATGCGTTCTCTGTCTCAGATCTGGCGTGAACCTCACTTCAAACTGACGGTGGAGATGCGACAGAGGACACGTTAACGATGAAAGGTAGGATGTCCGCGACTTGTAGAAATGCTTAACATGTCAGATGGTCTGCCCCCGCACTGCGAAATTTGACTGAGCCTGACTACTACTACATGGCTGCCTGCTACATCGAATGACCAACTTCTGATGCTGCAGGGAAATCAGCCAAAGGCCATCAAATATTTCCTTGCGAATTCTGGTTCATCATTAAGTATGCTGTCTCTCAGGCAGCAGGGCCCAGGTAAGGCCATCTATTGCGAGCTCATGCAAGGGCTTTGTCGCATGGGCCTTGGTCATCACGCGAGAACACCATCAACCAAACACATACCAAGTTAAATCTGCACGTATCCCCTCTTCTTCTTAACAGAGAGTTGAGTGTTTTTGTCATTTACAGTATCTGCGGGACGGAGGACACCTGCATGGGATCATGGTGGATGATGTTTGAAGGTGCGTCCATGTTCGCACACCAATTCGCATTTCCGGGAGGCTTTCTGCAAACCCTTGGGAAAGAGCGTCAGCAAGGCTGAGGTGGATGCCTTCAGGGCATGGGCTGATGGGATGCTGGTTAACGATCTATACTGGTGTGTCACTTTGATTTAACATGCTTCATTGAGTTGAGCCTACTGCCAGCAAATTACAGCTTCACTTCACATCATCCAATGGCATTTTGATTTTTTGCTGTGATTTTTTGCTTATTTCACGCCTCCCTTTGTTTGATACCAGGGCCCTCCCCAACGGTGGCCCCTTTGACCAACATGCCTTTTTGGCGGGCATCGCCCGGGCCCTTGAGCCGACAAACACATCCAGCATAAACGCTCAGACCCGGCACGCTGTCAGCAATGTGACAGTTGCTATGGAACAAGTAGCGTTCTTCAGTTTCAAGGTAAGATTATTCTTTACATAGCAATTCGAGAAACACTCTTACATCATATCGTAACAGTTCTTAACAAAAATCTGTATTCAGATGTTAATAAGACATTCCTAATCTTTTTTATTCAGGTCAAGAACAGGTTGCAAAACAAGGTTGGGAACCAGAGAGTCAGCCATGCGAAGTGGATTGTGGAGGAGATCGCGATTGTGCAGGCTGTCGGTGAAACATACGGATGGGCCACCATGATAATTCGTGTGTATGGAAAGAACTGTTAGCGCCTTTGTGTAGTTGGCCGCTGTCAGCCACTAGAGTGTTCCATGTTCGTCGGTAAGATTCGGCCGCTTGAAATGGTCGATTGATTCAAACGGAGGGAAAAGTTCGCTTGATCGAACGCTTGAAGCTCGATTGATTCAAGTGCCCGCTTTTTCTCCCCTGTCGACACCCGCCCTGTCGAAGTACTGGTACAGGTGCACCCGCTCGCTCCTGGCCCTCGCTCGCTCTTGCTAGCGTCGTCAACTCGTCATTCCTCTTGCGTCGGCATTAGTCATCTTCACTGAAGGTTTCACATGTCAGCCATGTGATAAATATAGGAGCTGAACAATACTCGAACACCATGTAATCTCGCTATGTCTATGGTCACCCCCGCGTCACTATTTGGCACAACGGATGTCCAGTGGCGGACCTAGGCAGCACATGCCTGCTATCTTACTCAAGCGGCTGTGTCACTTTAAACGGGCTACTCAATCTATGTACAAATACTCACACGCGCAATACTCTCCACATCACATCCGAGACCACCACGAAGCATCACGAGCCTCAGCAGGGTCGCAAGCAGATTTCCCTGACGCTCTCCCCGAGTGCCCCCTCACATGCATTCCTTTCACTGCCAAGGTGGCTTTCACCCCGTGCCTTTTCCACTACAGGCACATTTCAGGGGCATCATGTCGCCATGATTTTACAGGTCCCCTGCACCACACAGCCGAACACACCTCTCTTGTCAGAACCCGACAACCACAAGCTCTCTTCTCTCACGATCCTCCCATACTGAAAGCACATGCCGTGACTTTCGAACCGCATCTTTGCAACATGCCCTCCTCATCGTGCCAATCCACATGCACGCATCCGACATCCTTGCAACGCACAGTTCCCAGACGCCGCTTCTGCCTGGCTACCGCCTCCCGCCGATCAAAAAGAGTGACCACGCTGTCACAAAACAAAACTAGAGGCCAGCCAATCAGACCCATAACCTTCGCACACCCGAAAAACAAAAGATACACACCCGTCGCCACAATGTCGTTTCGCAACAGTATTTCTCCATTGCGCATTGGTGGCATCACCACCTACGCAGGCCACCCTCGTGTCCAAATCACGGTGCAGCGACCACGCGTGCATAGCCGGTCTTGTTCCCCTGACTCCGTGACACGCCCAACCCCACGAAGCCCTCCATCGGAGGCCGATACCCAGGTACTCACCCTCAACCTCTGTCCAACAGACGTAGACATCAAAGTTCCCCAAACTAGCCAAATCCCTTGCCGCCCATCCAGTGACACCAGCCGACACAACATCCCAGCAACATTTTCCGTCGCTACGCTCACTCTGCTAATAATTGCATGCTTAATTCCGCTATCTGCTTCTTCTCCACCTATGCACACAACAACCCCGTTTTCTCCCGCCCCGACTCACCACGTGCATACACCAATTACGATTTCCTGCTTTCTTACCCAGATGAGCGACGCGAATCTCGCGACCAACCCGCCTGCTGCTGCTGTCCGTCACAGTGATGGCAACGTGGAAGCTACCATTTGGATCACCGACCCTGACCTCCCTGCACTCCTCCGGAAATTCTCATACCGAGTCCTCGACGATGGCGAACAAAATGGCACGGTCTGCATGCAGACCCGACTGCATAACTATCGAAAGGTCGTCGAGGGCTGCCAGCACACGTTCCACCTGACCGGCATTCCGAGAGACGAAGCGAGCATCCCTGCTGAGCAATCGAAACTGCTGCTCTTCTACAACCTGTACCCCCCCACCACGCCTGAGGCAGAGGTCCAAACGTTGCTCAAAACGTATCTAAAACGGCTTGTCACCGCCACAGGCTGTGCGGTTGCGAACTTCGAGACTTACACCACCAAAGGGGGTAACATCACGAGAGTCTATTTCGAGGACGCCCGTTCTGTGCTCCGCATCCACCTCATGCTTTACGACGACACGACGGCATTTGAATGTCCTACACGCCTGCGTTCATTCGTGCGCACGGAGCTGGGCTTGACTGCCCCTTGCGACGACACCATGGAGCTCCAACTACGGGCTGTCGTACTGCAGGTGATGCCAGACACCCCCTTGCACACCACGCTGACGCAACACCTCAGCAATTACCCCCGCGGTGCCCCACGGGCTATTGCTCTCCGTGAGCTCTCCCGGGCCCTGTCACTTGCGGGTCCCAGCGTAGAGTTCCAGACGTTCGACTACGACCGCGACAACTCGCAGTTCATCTTCCATGCGGTCGTCACCGGAGAATCGTTCAGGGAACGCCTTATGGCGCAATCTACTACACCGGGCCAGCCCCGGGCAGGCATCCCAGTGGGTGATTCCCTCATGTGCCTTCTGCCATGTGACCTGTCCTTCTTGACCGCCCTCTACAACGACAGCAGGCACACACACACCGCACCCCCCCAATTTCAGCTTGCTGTGGCCATCACCAACAAGCCGGACCTCAACCGCCCTGATGTTGTGTTGAAGGCTGTCAAAGCCCTCTTCTTGGCTGCTGACAAAGTGTTGACCTCTGCACCCCGCCTTGTGCGCACCAACATGCGCCTGCAATGCAAGACGAACCCTTGCCAAATCTACGCCGTTTCTGTCGATCGCTTCGAAGATCTATTGCTCTTCACCAACCTCTCCCGCACCATCCGGGTGGGCGGCATCGATTCAGACAAACTCCTCGTCGGTCCTGGGGGCCGTAACAATCCCTACGGACAGTGGCTGGACCTGAGCATCGGCAACCTCGGCGCTATCCTTGCCGAGTCAAAACAATCCCCCAGCGGCGTGTGGGAAACCTTCTCCGAGGTCATGGCCCGCCGGCCAGACCTGAAACAGAAGACACTTCATGAGCAACACCAGCAGGATTACCTCACGTTGCACCCCGTACGGATGCCCCAGAACAAGCGCCCGGCAAACACCTCTGGCGGCTACCGCCAAAAGCCACGCATGACCCTGGTACGCCCTTTTGTGCCTGCCATGATTCCCCTTGATCTACATGACCCCATTTCCTGCTACCCTCTCTTGCCATACACCCCACACTCCATTCCAATTTTACTCAGCTCTCATCTTCACATTCCCACTGACACCTCTATTTTTCAACACCAAACAACCACCACACTGGCACTTTGTCATCACACACCACCTCCGCCCCCCTCCACATATCTTCCCTTCTCACTCCCTTTCACCCCTCGCTCCCCTTGCCCACCCCTTATTCCGCCCTTTAGGACTAGCAAGTCCACCAACACCAAGTCTTCAAGCGCTCTGCCAGAGATATTAAGTTGGCTACGCCACGTGCAAAGTACAATTCTGCGTTATCAGATTCCTTGCCTTCACAGCCAAAATTATGCCGTTACCCTGACCAATGTTCGAATACATCTATTAAACAGCATGGTTCACTTTGGAAACATTATTTTATTTGCTAGCACCCTCAGTTTCCTATGCAGTACACTGATTATACATCATATTTTATGCCTCCCCCACCCTTGTAATCCATCGCTCGGGAACTACCCACCGTCTCCATTAACCTCACCCCATGCCTCACAACCTACACCCGCTATCCCGATCCCCGCTGTCCTTCAGGCCAGACATACACTTCCGCCCTCAGCTCATCTTCCTCTACCTCCAGCCCACATATCCCCCAAACCTACCACTCGCTCCACAACAAAACAATGGCTACAATCTCTCTGGATCATAAAGATAACAAAATGCTACACCCCCCACCGTCATTATCAGCGGTTCCTACTGAGTAAGGCTAAGCGTCTTTTAGCACGTCTAACACATAGAAAAAAAACAGATCCTTCCGTACTCCGTCTCCTTTCCCACCACATCTCCTTGCTCCAACACCCTCCTCTATCTCCTAGACCTACAAATATTTCTCCTTCTTTCCGTTGCCCCCCGATCGGAGGCATCTCTGAAACCCATGCCTTACAATGCTCACCTACCACCCCCCATATCCTGCCTATTGGTCTTTACTTCGAGCGTCAAGTGGCCCAATACTGCCAACTTCATGCATACAACAACCTTGTACAATACGCCTCCACTACATGCACTCAAATCTCTGCGTGGTGCACTCAACAAAGCCGCCTACCTAAATATCCACACCACAAGCGCCTCTGGCTCCATCCTGAAAACTACTACGACCCGTCCCGAGGAAATTTCTCTGACGCTCTCTTCTCCTTCTGGCTACATGAAACCCAACATCTCAATAAGACGCGCATCATGGACAGATCTACTCCCATAGTAACCCCCACTAACCTTGCCCACCTCTCCCAGCTCACCATACATGATCTAGACATGGCTCTCATTTCCATGCAACAGTCCCACGGATTGGCCTACCATGGCTTTGTTGTTCACACCACAGAGCTGGCTGGATATGGGCACGCATCTACCCTCCTCAAGTACAACGGAGCCTGGATTTGGCTTGACCCTGATGACCCCACACGCTCCACCATTGTCGGGCCTGACGGTCACTATAACCTTACCCTCCTTCGCACTCTAGCATGCAGTGTTTTTGCCCTGGTCCCAAGTACCACGTTAGAAGCCTGCCTTGAGGCCTCGCACTTTCGTCCCTCGCACGCCACTCCTACCCCACCCGAATATGCCACCATCATTGACATTGACGTGGAGGGTGCACCACCCATGCACCTCCCAGCAGTGACACCAGTCCCCCAAGCTCCAATCCCCCACCCATCACCAAAATCACCTTGTACTGCTCCTTCTCCGCTCCGCACCATCGCCGCTCCAAACAGCAGAG
Organism: Limnomonas spitsbergensis; assembly: GCA_037349105.1. NCBI lineage: Eukaryota > Viridiplantae > Chlorophyta > Chlorophyceae > Chlamydomonadales > Limnomonas > Limnomonas spitsbergensis. The sequence continues at coordinate 235,830 of JAYJMM010000054.1, forward strand.
CGCTTCGCATTGCTCCTCCGACATCGCGATCATGTACTTTGCACTCCTTTTCCTCGGCCAAGACCCCCCCGCTTCAGTCAGGCTCCACATTCCAAGATTCCAAATCCATTTCTTTCACTACTTTTAATCACCAAGGACTACGTTCTAACTTACGAGACCTGTCCGACCTCGTCAATTCCGAATGCCCACACTTTCTCTTTGGACAGGAAACACACATATTTTCATCCCAGCATACTCAGCTTCGTAAAACTTGCTCGATTTTCGCGTCCTACGCTCTTTTTTTCAGCAGCTTACCCAACTCCACGGACCTCTCTCGATGCCGGCCAGGAGCTTCTGCACCAGGTGGAGTTCTCCTAGCAATACAAAAAACATACACCCAGCACCCTCTATTCAAACGCCAAACGATCCCTACCAGCCTCACAGGCTACTGCATACATGTTTCCCTGCCCATGGCCAATAATATGGTCCTCCATGTTCTAAGTGTCTACATGCCCCCCGGCCATGCCATCCTCAAAGCTGCATGCATGGACTACATTGCATCCCAAATCGATACCCATGACCCAGTCTCACACTTCTTTATCATTGGCGGAGACTTTAATCATCATCTAGGCCCTGTCATGCACCCTGGCTTCAGCTCTTTCCTCCATGCCAGCAACCTCACCCCCATCAATGCTTCCTCTACTCAGCACACTACCCATTACCCCCACAACTCACAGTGCAGGCCATCTATGATCGATGATATCCTCCTCTCTACCAACCTCCCCCGCTCTACTTACACAAGTATGGCAGACGTGACATGCCATGTCCCTACCTTTTGCCAATATTTCTCGGATCACCTGCCACTCAGTATTACCTGCCCCAAGGCTATGCTTCCGATCCTCAGGTCTCCAGTCCCATCTTCCCCGTCCCAACCTCTCCTTCATCAGGCCACTACACCCAACCCCTGTCCACCTGCCCCAATTGCTCGTCCCACTGAAATTAAACAACCCATACCCAAACCCAACCTAGATATTACACGCCAAAAACTGAACACCAATCTATCCACAGCGTGTGACTCCCTATTGGCACACAGCACCCACCTCTTAGACCGCATATACCAAGATGTACCTCGGACCTCTTGTGGCACCCGCCCCTCCATCCCTTGGACAGCATGTAAACAGATAATCAAAGACCTTCAGCTTGACATCCCATCGCTCGCCTCCTCCCACACAGATCTCCTCGATGCGGCCTTGTTGATCATGAAACAGTGTTGCCCAACCAGAACTGTTGCCCCTCCAAACCCTTGTGGCCAAGCCCGCCCCCGACAATGCTACCTCCCAAGAACTGTCCAGAAGAAAATATCCGCCCGTTTGCATACCATCACTGTCCTCTTCTTTGCACGACGTTTCCTCATGCGCCTGCTAAATTCTCCAGAGTTCCCCACCGCCGTCCATCCTAATACCGACCCCCACTTTGCCACACGTGCCCGGCTCCTCCTTGCACTAAAGTCTGAAACTTGCCTTGGTCAAATAAATGCCCGTCATCCACATTGCCACAACACCCCTCACCGTGGTAACTTGGTCGACCTGCTCCCTTCTCTCCCTGATTCCGATGGCCCTGACCCCCATGCTACCTGGTCCAACTGGATCCACACATGCGACGCGCACATACGCTCCACCCGGAGGCGCATCCGAAACACCACTAAGCCACATAGTGAACGCAATACCCACCGACGACGTCTGACACGCCTTCTCTTCACTTCCCCCCGTAAGGCCCACAACATCATCTTCCAGGATTCCACAGACACCGTATCTTCCGAAATCACCTCAGTCCGTAATACAACCACCCAACACCTTCTTACTGACCCAACGGACATGGTTCAATACACTGAATCCCACTTCGGCAGAGAATGGGCGCATGACCCCTCCCTCCCTACCCATGATCCCTTTCCTTGGGCGGCCACAGGCGCAATTGATGCATTCACTCTTGACACGCCTGCCAAATCCCACTCCACACCAACTTCTACCCTGCTTCCATATGTCACCCGAACACACCTCTTTCATCGTGTCCTCCACAAATTATCCAACAATAAAAAGCCAGGCCCAGACGGTGTCCCCAATGAACTCCTTCGCATCATGCCATCTTCATTCAAGTCCTCCATACGTAACCTCCTTATCCTCATGTGGGTCACTGGCTCTACCCCAGACACATGGAAAGTCTCACATACCACTCTTCTCCATAAAAAGGACGACCCCTCTATCCTGACAAATAAACGACCCATTGGCATGCACAACACTATCTACAAACTTTGGACTCGTTTTGTCAGTACTGTCATATCTGAATTTTCTGAGGACCACTGCATACTCAGTCCTTCCCAAGAAGGGTTCCGAGCTAAACATAACACCTCTCGCCATCTGCAACGTCTTGTACATCTTCTAGAGGATGCCCAAGCATCCAACCGCAATATCTACATTGCCTATGTGGACCTCACTAACGCATTCAACACCATAAACCATGACAAGCTCTACCGTATTATGGATACCCTAGGATACCCTGAAGATTCTGTCGATGTCATCAAAGGCATCTACACTAATGCCTCTACCCGTATCATTCTCCAGCGGTCTTCAGGTCTTGCTACTCATCCTATCCCTGTGGGTCGAGGCACCATTCAGGGGGACACTCTGTCTCCCCTGGTTTTCAATATCTACATGGAACCTTGTCTCAGATGGTGCAACACTGGTGGCCATGGCTTCACCCCCTCATGTGCTATCCCCCTAGGCATGAAACACCCTTGTGCCCTCACTCTCTCCACCCTCGCCTTTGCTGATGATATGGCCCTTCTCTCGCATTCTCACGTTCGCCTCCTTCATCAACTTCACAAACTCACTGCTTATTGCACATGGGCAGGTCTAACGCTCAACGCTTCCAAATGTGCACTTACTGGGGCGGCTCACCATGCAGCTCTTACAGGATTGGCCCACACTATTGCCGAGCAAACCGCCCTCCTTCATGCCCAACTACACAATAAATTTTTTGTGAACGGCATCCCCTTTCCATTCTTCCCTCCCTCAAAATCTTACAAATACCTTGGTGTTTACATCAACACCCTTCTCAGCTTTAAAGATCATCTCGATGCCATCACTGCCACTATCCAAGCGAAATCACGCAGCCTCATCATGGCCGATGTCGCCCCCCAACACATTCTCATGATCATCAACAGGGTCCTTCGCCCTAAAATTACGCATTCCCTATCCATTGCACCTTTCTCAGAAGTGGATATACGGATACTCGATACCCTGCTTGCCAGAGTCCTCCGAATTTGCATGAATCTTGGCCACTCCTACCCCACCGCCCTTATACTCACACCCACAGATCGGGGGGGTGTTGGCCTCACCTCCCTCCTGACAGATTACACCCAGATTTCCGCCCTTACCCTCACCCGAGCCCTGAACGATGAAGGTTCCCTCGGAACCCTCACTTCTGGCGTTTTGAACCAACAACTGGACACTCATGGACAACTCCCCCTCACGTCGCTTGTGCGACCCACTAGAACTTTTCACTCGTTACCGCTCCCCATGCGTCAACTTTCCCTCATGCACCATGCTCAACTTGCTCTCCATCGTTGCTCATCAGGCCCTTCCCCTATTACCTCTGGAGTTCAAGAACTCCTCGGCAATGCCATGTGGCGACAACTGACCCACATCCTCTCACCCACACCTCCTCCACCTGACACTACCCTGCCATTTATGCCTATTCCTCCCTACACTCCAACACCACAGAGTTCCACCCTCCTCATCACTCCAGAACTACTCCATCCTCTTTGTCGTCTGGGCATCACGTCCTTGGAACCACTTACCGTCATGACTGGACCTCACATTTCTACCTTCCAGCCATCCACGTACCTGTCTGCAACATTCAAAGGTAAAGCGCGCCGTCGTTGGATACAACAGGCCCAAGTCTCGCTCAACCGTATCACCCTGCTCCTTAATGGGCATCCCTCTGACCAAGCCCTCAGCTACACGCGCTTTTCTGCACTCCCCCTCCATCAGCGCCACATCACGATCGCCCATGACTTCTCCCAACTCCCTCAGGTTGTCTCGACCACCCTCCCCCACATCGCGTCTGCTCCCAGTGCCGACCAGGCCCTTGGTCTCCTCCCCCAATGCTTCTCCCCACGCCCTCAAGCAACTTCAAAGCGCGCCCGTCCCACTATCCCCCGTAGTACTCATACCCGCGCTCCAGAGCTCTTTCCCAACCCAGGCCTTCCCTCTAGCCCACCCCTTCCTCATGCTCCCTTTGTCCTACACTTGGGCACAACACCATGCCCCCTACTCCCCCACCATCCCAACTACATTCTCGACCTTTCATGCCCCCCTCCCTCTCCTCCCCCTGTCCCTTCCACCTTGCCCCACATCCCTCCTCCCACATTGTTTGTCCTGGACCTGGCTGCACCCCCAGGTCCCCCACTCCCTCATCATCATGACTACATTCTAGACCTCTCATGCCCCCCTCCCCCGCCCCCCCCCCGTCTATGCCCCCCCACGACTCGCTCAGGATTGTTGGATCAACCGTTCGTCTCGTCCACCCTATCGTTCCTCTACCCCACACCACCCTCCCTTAAACCGTACATCACTCACACGTAAGCGGACATTACCAGACCAAGCACACCCACATACGGACCCCGCCTGTCCCTTGCTTCCTCCTTCCCCTACTCGTCCCCTTGACCTCGGCCTCACAAACCTCCAACGTCAAGGGCTCTGGCGTTTACACTCCACAAATCCCCATCCCCGCACCCAATGGGTCCCATCCTCTGCGAACCAAGATCACTCATGCATCGACCAACACGTCTCCTTTAACATAAATCCTGTCCATCCCGACTTCGACATCATACCACCACATTCCTTCACTATCCAGATTGGACTCCACTCACCCTCTTCCGGCCCGTTACACCCTCCCCCCTTACCTTCCGCCCCTGCCTCTGATCCGCAACCCCTTCCATGGCAATGTCACTATGCCTACCTATACCGCCCAAATGGCACTCTTGTTGGTTGCATCCCTGCCCGCCGCCTGCACTGGCTTCGTGCATGCTATGATCATACGAAACTTACCCTTCCTGCCCTACACCTCGCCCACTCTGAGGGTTCCTTCGAGCAAGATCTTGCTTCCCTTCTTGCCCGATACCCCATTCATACCAAGCACAAAACAGGAACCGCGCCTAACACGACTTGGTGTCTCCCGGAACCCATGATGCAAGTGCTCTCAGATAACATGTCCACCCATCTCCACCGTTTTGCATCTCCTCTCGACGTCTCCTACCATGCACGCACATACTATACCACCCACCATCACGATTGTCTTTTTGGGGCTCTCCATAATGCATACTCCACACCTTGGACCGGCAGCTCGTTCGTTCATCCAGACTTCAAGATGAAAACAATCACAAAGGCAATCCGTTGGGCCGTCTCATCCGCCAGCATGACTACGGTACCCACATGCACTATTATCCTTACCCCAGTTTGGAAGAACTCATCTTTCATGAATTGGACCTCCCATGCCAATATGGTTCATGTTCTGACTCTTCATACCGACCCCAACTTTCGCTTTTCAGCCCCGGACCACTTGGCACACATCTACACAGCAACCCAACCAACATACGGCACTCCCAAATGGCCACTACAACTTCTTGTCATTGGTAACACAGAGGGCCTCGCTCGCTTCTACCCTGACCCACCTCCCACTGCTCCAGTCGATTCCAATGTGCACACACTATCTGGACATGGACACCCACCTGGCACCACACCTGCCCACCGTCCACACCCACCCACCCGGCGCCAATCCCAACTTCCCGGTTCGCATGCGAAATGGCAACACCCCGCTGGATTCTCTGTAGCCTCCCACCTACACACGCACACTACCCCGCCTACCCCTCTCCCACTTGCCCCACTCACTTTCCCCCTTATCCTTTTCGATGAACTCCGATCTCTCTACCCCCCTACCTATCCACTTGCTTGGCCGTTGCTTCCGGCATACTACACAGACGGAGCTTGTATACAGGATGACGCCGGCAATAACTTGATAGGGGCTGTCTTTTACTTCACTGTCGATGGCTCCACCCATACGGTCAACCCTACTGGAAAATGTGAAACGAACACTATCACCAGGGCTGAACTTGGAGGCATTCATGCAGCCCTCGATCATGCCCATACACCTTCTGGCCCCGCCTTGACCATTGCCCCTTCCCTTACTATCTTCACTGACAGTCTTTGCAGCATTTACCTCATACAGAAAGCTGTCTTTTACCCGCATGATCTCCTTGAGGACAAGCATGCACCGCTTCTCCTGGCCATCCGCCGCCTACTCCTTTCACGGGCCAACATAGGCCTACCAACGCTCATCCAGAAGGTGAAATCACATATTGGTATTATCGGCAATGAACTTGCTGACATTGGGGCAACACGAGCCTTGGACGCACCCAGCACTTGTACATTTAACCTTTCCCATATCAACAACCAGTACATGGCTTCCCTCCCAGCTTGGCCTTGCCTACCCCAAGACGATACTCAAACGGATTCAAACGACACCCCTTGGTTCACTTCTGACCTCACCTCCTCTATCAAGGCACACCTTCACTCTTCTTGCCCTCACGTTACGGACGGTGACACCACCATATCTTGTGCTACTTATACCCGCATAATCGAAGAAAATGCCCACTCTTTACCCTTGTATAACAATCACATGTGGCAGTCTTCTGCTTGCCACTTTTCTCTGAAGCGATGCATCCTCCGTATGCGAGCCAACCTCTTATGGACAGCTAAACGGGCACTTCTCTTCCGTATTCCCTACAAAACAACAGTGCGCTCGTTTACCGATGGCCTTTGCCCCATATGTACACCACCTCCTACTGGCCCACCTGACGCTACTTCTGACACACAGGGACACATGTTTGGAAGATGCAGGCATCCCCGTATGCAGGCCTCTTATATCTCCCGACACAACAAGGCCCTCTGCCTCATCCAACGTTCCCTCCACCGAGGCACAAAGAGTGGAATGTTCACAATTATGGATGCCACACCCGCTACATCCCTCCCACCAGGAGTCTATGACACCCGTATCCCGCAATGGATGCTTCCCGCTGTCCCCCCTGCCACACTCTGCCGCCTTCGTCCTGATCTCCTCTTAATTGAAGGCCTTACCATTGCCGATCTCCACAGTTATCCTCCCGCCCGGCTTGCCGACCCTGCCTTCCTTCTTGACCTCCAACACCGTTGTACCATCCATGTTATTGAGCTCGGGTTTACCTCCAATCTACAATTCTGCCTGTCCCACAAATCCACACAACATGCACAGTTAGTACAATTGCTTCGCTCCGCAGGATGGAACCTCACTACACCTGTTTTAGACCCTCTCCACATTCCTGCCCCCCACCCTCATACATATCTGTTACCCCCCCCTGCTAAAGACATCCTCTACCCCTATGTTCACCTCGTCATCATTGGTTGCTCTGGCATTTTCTATAAAGATATCATGCACCTCTTTCCAGTCCTTGGTATCACACCCTTCAACGTCCCCCCACTGCTCAAACAACTAGCAGTTCACACTGTCCAATCTGCCTATTCCATTCATCGACTTCGCCGTTACCTTGAAAACAGTCCACCCGACTGCCGTCCAGCATCTCCCCCTGTTCTCACTGACCCGCCATAGCCCCTTTCTCCCTTTAAGGGTATACAGACCGGGGCTTGGGCGTCTCGTCAACCTGTACTTCCCAAAATCCACGCCGCATCGGCGTTCTCTTTTCTTTTCTTTTCTTTTCACAGCTCAACATCAAGTTATACGCTCGTATGGAAAATGCATGATAGTTTTGTCGTGTGCATGTCTGTGTGCATATTTTTGCTTTGTTCAACTAGCTACTAGTACTCCCAGCAGGAGCATATTTCTGGCATGTTCGCATGCGCTCGTAATGTATGGCACTTGATAAGCGTAGTGGCAGAAGGTGCATACTTTGTTTAGGAATTCGAATGGGGCGGAGATGAAGATGTGCATGCGTTCCAAGTGTGAATACTGTAATAGTCTGTTCCCCTATGAACAGAAATTGAGTCTGCAACGGGGGGGCTGATGCATGTCTCCCTGTCTGCAGCACAGGCCAAATCGCACATCAGCCTGGCGTTGCTTCCCAGCTTGCGCACAAACAGGAAGCTGGTGGCCAGCTTGCCCATCAGCCTGGAGCTGCTGGCCTCCTGCTGCATGCAGCGAGCTTGCACACCAGCATGGAGCTGCTGGCGAGTAGCAGGCTTGTTCACCAACATGAAGATTCAATGCTAGCCAGTATGCGCAACAGCCTGGAACATCTGCCCAGCTTGCGCACCAGTGTGGAGCTTCTGGCCATCTTGCTCACCAGGCACGCTTCAGCATGGATTTGGTGGTCAGCTTGCGCACCGGCATGGAGCTGATGGACAACTTGCACACCAGCATGAAGCTGGTGGCCAGCTTGCCCACCAGCTTGGAGTTGATGGCCCAGCTTGCGCACCAGCGTGGGGCTGTTGGCTAGATTGCACACCGTTGCTGCTACCCAGGTCCTCGCTTAGGTGAGTGTTGCTTAGGCGACCAGCCGTGGGCCTTGTTTTGCCTCCCATCGGAGAGCTCAGGAGGTGCAATACCAGTAAAACTATTGGCCACATGCGCAACCATGGAACTTTATTCTACTGACTGTATGATACTAGTAACAGTGAACGGCCAATGCTACCCCGGCCTGCGCTTATTAGGTGCGTGCCGATGTACGACCGACCGCATTCCGGTCTGGTTTCCGCCCCTATCAGGGAGGTGCAATGCTTGTACAACTACTGCCCACATGCGCAACCATGAGCATGTATTATAATGGCTGCATAACACCGGGGCTGGAGAGCGGCCGCTTCTCCCCATGTTCGCACTTAGGTGCCTGCTTGGGCAACTGACAGTAGGCGGTATTGTAACCCCCTAACAGGAAGGTGCATGACCGGTCCAGCTACTGTCCACGTGTGCAACCATAAACATGCATTGAACAGGCTGCATGAAACCAGTATCAGTGATCGGCCCCTGCCACCCAAGTCCGCGCTTAGGTGTGATGCTTAGGAGACCGACCTTTGGCCGGTCTTGTTTTGCTCTCTGTCAAGAATGTGCCGTGTCGGTACAATTGTTGGCCACATGCACATCCATTAACGTGCACTATATAGGCTGAATGAAACGGGTAGTAGTGAGCGGCCGCTGCTACCCTGGTCCACGCATAGGTGCGTGCTGCTTAGGCGACCGACCATGGGCCGGTCTCTTATTTTTTTGCAATGCAATACCGGTACAGCTATTGGCCACATGCGCAACCATGAACGTGCATTATCCTGGCTGCATGATACCAGTAGTAGCTCTTGCCCCCTGTCCCAGTTCCTGCCCCTTGTCCCAGCTTCTGCCCCTTGTCCCTGCTCCTACCTTCTGTCCTTGCTTCTGCCTTCTGTCCTAGCTCCTACCCCGTGTCCCTGCTCCTGCCTTCTGTCCTTGCTCCTGCCTTCTGTTCCTGCTCCTGCCTTCTGTCCATGCTCCTGCCTTATGTTCCTGCTCCTGCCTTCTGTCCATGCTCCTGCCTTATGTTCCTGCTCCTGCCTTCTGTCCATGCTCTTGCCTTCTGTTCCAGCTCCTGCCTTCTGTCCTAGCTCCTGCGCCCTGTCCATGTTTCTGCCTTCTGTCCATGCTCCTGCCTTCTGTCCATGCTTCTGCCTTCTGTCCCTGCTCCTGCCTTCTGCCCCTGCTCCTGCCTTCTGTCCCTGTTCCTGCCTTCTGCCCCGGTTCCTGCCTTCTGTCCCTTCTCCTGCCTTCTGTCCCTGCTCCTGCCCCCTGTCCCTGCTCCTGCCTTCTGTCCCTGCTCATGCTCCCTGTCCATGCTCCTGCCTTCTGCCCCACCTCTTGCCTTCTGTCCCTGCTCCTGCCTTCTGTCCTTGTTCCTGCTCCATGTCCCTGCTCCTGCCCCCTGTCCATGCTTATGTCCCCTATCCCTACTCATGCCTTCTGTCCCTGCTCCTGTCCCCTGTCCCAACTTCTGCTATATGTCCCTGCTCCTGCCTTCTGCCCCCTGCCCCCTGCCCCCTGCCCCCTGCCCCCTGCCCCCTGCCCCCTGCCCCCTGCCCCCTGCCCCCTGCCCCCTGCCCCCTGCCCCCTGCCCCCTGCCCCCTGCCCCCTGCCCCCTGCCCCCTGCCCCCTGCCCCCTGCCCCCTGCCCCCTGCCCCCTGCCCCCTGCCCCCTGCCCCCTGCCCCCTGCCCCCTGCCCCCTGCCCCCTGCCCCCTGCCCCCTGCCCCCTGCCCCCTGCCCCCTGCCCCCTGCCCCCTGCCCCCTGCCCCCTGCCCCCTGCCCCCTGCCCCTGCCCCCTGCCCCCTGCCCCCTGCCCCCTGCCCCTGCCCCTGCCCCTGCCCCTGCCCCTGCCCCTGCCCCTGCCCTTGCCCCTGCCCCTGCCCCTGCCCCTGCCCCGTAGGCGTCCAACTCCGAGATCCATGGGGCAACAGTCAGTTTGTTTTCCCTTGGCTGTTCTGCTTTGTCGGGGATGAGCCAGAGATCAAGGATATGGTGTTTCTTCCAAGCGGCCTTGTGAGAAGTGTTGGGTCCCGGAGGAGAACTTGTCTGCAGTGGACCTGGCTTGGCCCTTGCGTACGGAGTTAGAACAAATCAAGACTTACAAACACTCAGGCCATGACCTTCCCGACCATCGGTGGCAGAGAGGACATCTCCACAGTACTAGTCCCCTCTGGTTTCTGGAGATTTGCTGATGGCGACAGTGTAAGACTAGGAGCTTCCTCTCAGTGCTTCCCTCTTTTGCTTTAGGACTGGTATATTTCCACCGCTCGTGCGTCTGACAGGTCTAATTGCTTTATTAATAGTTTTTTTAAGCACCGCTCATGCGTCTGACTGCTCTGTTGCCTGAAAACTGGTATATTTTATGAACACCGCTCTTGCCCCAGACTTATGTATTGCTTTTGGACTGGTATGTTTCCTGAGCACCGCTCTTGCGCCCGACCGCTCTATTTGCTTAAGATTTAGTATTTTTGAGCACCGCTCTTGCACATGAATCGCTCTATTGCTTTAGGACTGGTATACTTCTGAGCTACGCTCTTGCGTCTGACCGCTCTAATTGCTTAAGTAACAGTATTTTTGAGCACAGCTCTTGCGCCTGACTGATCTAAAGCCTTAAGGCTGTTATAGTTTCTGAACACCGCTCTTGCGCATGAACCGCACTATTGCTTTATGACTGGCATATCTTCTTTGACCCGCTCTTGCGCCTTTATTACTAGTCTTTTTAATCACGGTTGTTGCGCGTGACCGCTTTATTGTGTGCAACCAGCTCCAGGGTTCTTGACTGTTCAACCCGATGTAACGGATAAAATTAAATACCTATGACACAACCGCATCACCAGTGCGCATTGCGCTTTGCGTTTCTCCTCATTGTTTCACTTCCTCTTTAGGCTTGCTGCATTTTGGCCCTAGCTAGCGTGCACCATGCTCTAGGCTTCTTGGCTGTTCAGCTCGATGTCACGGAGTAAATTAGTATTACCCCATGGACCAACCGCATCCAGTCACCGCTGCTTATTGCACTTGCGGTTCTCTATCTATTCCTTCTCTTCTTGTCTAGGTAGGCTTGCTACCTTCTGTCCCTAGCTAATGTGCACCCTGCTCCAGGATTCTTGGCTGTTCAGCCCAATGTAACGGAGTAAATTAGTATTATCCCGTGGCCCAACCGCATCGCCGCTGCTCACTGCGCTTAGCATTCTCTCTCCATCCCTTCTCCTCTTGTCTAGGCTTGCTGCCGTCTGCCCCTAGCTAGTATGCACTCTGCCTCCTGGCCCGAGCTAGATTGCACCCTGCTCCAGGGTTCTTGGCTGTTCAGCCTTATGTAAAGGAGTAAATATGGATACCCATAGCCAGACCGCAGCACCGCTGCACCTACCAGTAGGGAACAGTAAACAAGGACAGGCGCTTTGCATGTGTGTGTGCAACGCTGCGCCCACCAGCAGGGGACTGTAAATAAGGGCAGGCGCTGTGCATGCGGGTGCACCGCTACACCTACCAGCAGGGTATATTTTACAAGGGCAGGCACAAGGCAAATGCGTGGACCACAGCACCCTCCGGATGGGTACACTAAATAAGGGCAAGCGCTGTGCATGCGGGTGCCCAGATGCATCTGCCAGTGGGGTACAGTAATTAGGGCATGCTCTGTTCCATGGGTGGACCGCTGCATCTGCATGTGCACAGTAAGTGAGAGCGAGCACTGTGAATGCGTCGGGAGCGCTGCACCTCCCGGTAGCACACAGTAAATAGGTGTGGCTGTTGTGCTAAATACGGCTGTCCCTCATCGGGGTACGTGCGGGAGCTGAATTCGGGCGGGACGCAGCACCCACAAACAGGGCATAGTAAATATGAGTTGGCGCTACATCATTCCCGCTACCGGCTACCTGAAACATGCGCTGCGCATGCGGCCATGGTGATGTGCATACAAGCAGGGCACTGTGCATGCAAGTAGAGCGCTGTGCGTATGGCACCGTATGGGTGAGGCGCTGCACATGCGGGTAGGGATCTGGCAGTATTTGTTTTGAGATGCCTCAGCTACATTTCAGCTGCGACCCGGCCAACAGCTAAGAGAGCTTTGCGCATGCAGCCATGCTGCTTTGTATTACAGCAGTTGGCCTAGCAAGGCCTGGTCCCCACGGGCCCAATAGTGCCCGTCCAGTGTGGCCCCCCAGAAGTTGTTTGGGGCGAACTACCGTAAGCACTGACGTACGGTACCAAGCATATCCCTTCATAAATGTCCACATCCAACAGGATCTGCGCCTTTGGTGTAGAACTACCGGTAGGTATGGAAGTTGGGCGCAGCGCATTTAAGAGTGACGTCATGTGCATGCGGGTAGGGCTTAATGCATACCGCATGGGTGCCGCAGTGCGCCTGTAAGTAGGATGCTGTGCCCTTAAGCATGCGGACAGGGCGCTGTGCTCCATGGTTGGAGTGCAGTGCTTACCAGTACGTACGGAGCGACGCGCATGTGGGTAGTGCCACAGCTTAGAGGGTAGAGTCACCTGCGTTACCAGCTCCAAGCTTCTGAGGTGGAAATTTGGGGAAAGCCATGCAGCTCAGCAGCAAGGACCGCTGCCAGGTCAAAGCCTGACGACAACGTGGTTTATAAGTGGTTTATAAGTGGTTTTCCTGTATGCCACTTCTGAATGCGGAATGATGAATGGAGGCCTAACTGCAAAGATTATAGCGCCAGTACTCGTGTTCGAATAAGAAACTCGGCAGATTTAGTTCGTTGTTGCAAGCAGCTTGTGCATGGCATCAGCGCAAAATCTATCCGAAACCCACACTTCCTGCGTACACTCCACACTGAATTTGGGTATACAAAACAGGTACCCCCAATCTTGTACCTGGGAGGCTCATTGGCACACTCGAATATTTGGACGCGATTTCAGACTCATCGCGCCGCTACATTCATGTAATAAAAGGGGAGCATGAATGTCTGGTGCACCTAAAACCGCCAAGCGCCGCAAGGGGCATCCCGTGCCACGCTTGTGCAACGTAAGTGCTACTTGACGTTGCTCAATGCCCTCCAGTGTTTCCTCTTCACCTACTGTACATGTATGTGTCCCTGATGCAGATCACGGACGCGGGCGAAGGGAACCCTGCGACCGAGGATAAGCAAAATCAATGTGCCCCGTCACCCACGCTATGGAGCGTCCTATCCTATCTGCATGCACGTATGCGATGTGAAGCATTCAGCAACGATATAATCTACGAGATTAAAAGAAGGTTGGTCGATTTTCGCTGGAGTGCACGTGCCTATGGGTCGACAAAGGCGACTCGACTTGATTTTGATATGTGTGCTTCTATCCGCAGGCCGACAAAGATCTAGCGATTCCTGATCACAACGAATTCTCTGCTATTGAAGGACGCATGAAGGGAAATCTGCATGGAAGCAGATCTTACCGAGATATTACCAAGATCGGCAGTGCTCAACCCACCCGGTGGCTCGGTAAGTGATGATCACATACCGGCTAGTGAGGCCATGCTTGGCGGGTGGGTTTATGCTGCCTGCATCGTGAAGGATAATGCTTTCTCAAGTAAACAGCGCTCCGATGATGCCCAAGTGTCACCGTGCCATGCGGCCGCACGGCCCATCTCATGCATGGAGTCCCCTGACCAGCCAACTTCATCTAGCAGTAATTAATGGTAGCCTCATTCTTTCAGGCAAGATTATTTGATATTCAATAACTTGCGGTGTATTTTTGTACCGCAGAGAGAACCCCGAGGATAAAGCACCAAATAGGCATATATTAAAAGGCACCCGCCGTCGACTAGCGCTGATGACTGGTCAGGTCTTCTCCCACTTCTCCCACTGTTAAGGTAGGTTGGAAGTGAAGTTACATTGCTAAGTTTTGTATTCCAATTAATTTGCTGTCATATATGACGTCTCCGGTATCATGTTCTCTGATTCCATCATCCTAACAATTACCTCCCTATTTAACTTCCTGATTTGCCATGCGCCTAACGCACGATCCCTCTTTTTTTGCCCAGATCAAGAACCGTCTGATCCGATGGTTATGGCTGATGACACGAATGTGCGTCCTTTTAGAGCGAATCACATAAACATTTGTGGGAGGGTCACGGAGGCGACCGAGGCGTAGGGCTTGCTTGGGTGTTGGTGGGACATTTACACAATGCATTTTACTATAAATCTTCAACATTGAGTACACTATGGGTGTGTCTATTTATCATTGCAATGAATGTTTGTTGCCACCGGTACTTGTTTCAGACCAAAGATGTATTCAGTTCAACTATGTGTCACGCTAGGATTGATTAATAAGGTGTGTGAAGTGTCATTTGCTTTATTGTTTCAAATATTAACTTGGTTCAACCGATACAATGCTTGCTGTTAGGGCTGATCCAATTGCGTTGTAACAAGACTTGATTTAACTGAGATTGATGCTCCTTGTTTCAAACGATATCTTGATTTAATCGAAACCTTGCTGGACGCCAGGGTTGATTTAAACGCGGTACATAACCACTTGATTCAATTGAGATGGACCCGTCCTTGTTTCAACCATGGTTGATTCAATCGAAACCCTGCTTGATGCTAGGATTGATTCAAACGCGTCGACATCTCGCTTGATTCAAACGCGTCGACAGCTCGCTTGATTCAAAGCTGTCAACATACCACTTGATTCAAACATGATTGATTGCCACTTGAACACTGCTTTCTTCAATCACGTCGATAGCCCGTTTGATTCAACCATGCTTGATTGTCGCTTGTTTCAAATGGCTTTCAAACACGTTGTTTTCAACTGAAAACCCGTTTGAAGCTAGGGTTGAATCAAGCGACGATTTCAATCACGTTTTCGTTTGTTTCAAGCGGCTTTCAAACGCACGAATCTTACCGACGTTATGAACACTTGTGAACATTGGGGTCTTGTGACTTGGGAGTGATTGTGGATGATTGTCGTTTTGGAGGTGAACAATGATGTTGGGTTGTGACTGATTCAAACACGTTGGTTCGTGTAATAACGCTTGATTCCGGCTTCGATTTAATTTGCTGATGTTGTCATGACTGTACGTGATTGATTCCGGCATGAATGATAAGTGTTGTTTCGTATGGCTTGATTCAAGCGATGGCCCGCTTGATCTCCGGTTTGATTCAACGCGCCTAATTCAATCGATGGGCTTGATTCCCCCTTGATTCCGGCTTGATTCAAGACGTTGGATTCTCTCTTGATTCAAAGCGCTGGATTCTCTCTTGATTCCGGCTTGATTCAATGCGGTTGATTCTCTCTTGATTTTGGCTTGATTAAATCCGCTTGATACCCGCTTGATTTCGGCTTGAATCAAACGAAGGTTTCAGTGGCTTGATTCAAGCGATAGCCCGCTTGATCTCCGGTTTGATTCAAGACCCTATTTCAAGCAGGATTTTCTCCCATTCAAGCGGATTTCAAGCGGCCCCATGTTACCGACGTTGGCACTTCTCTCTATGGAGGTTACCACAGCAAAGTGCAGTTCAAATGCTGTCCAAGGTCGTTTGCATGCAAACAAATTTCCAATTTCGCTGCACAAGCACCTTTAGCAGGAATTGGCAAATTAAGCTGATCAGGCTAAATCTACTTCGTCCCTTTCTAAAGGACACGCGATGTGCGCTTCAGGTCCGTGGCGGACTTCTTTCCTCACGGCAGTGATGGACGCCTACGGGCAGGCTCAGTGACTATTCACTGGCTGCGAGTGCTCAGCGAGTTAAGCGGCTAGCTGGTTATTTGTATGTATAGCAATTGACTTAGGGAGCACAGGCCTTCTGGCCGTCTGGGCGCGATCCAGCTGGGCTATGTTAAGGGGCACTTACCGCGTGACACGCGGTGAGGGTGACGGGACGTAGACTGCGTACTTCTTCTTCGGCAGGGTCTCGGTTCTCTACTGGGGTACTTGTTTCCAGCTAGATCAGCTGAGGCTGAGCTAGTCTTGACTCGGGTTGAGGTACTGACTTATATGAAAGCTGTTGGTCTCGAAGACGGCCGGTGCTTGTTACAAACAGAGGTCTGTCCTTTAGAAAGGGACGAAGTAACTAGCCTAGGCAATTGCCGGGATACAGGGACCCGGCAGGCCCAATTCAAAGTACGGTAGAACCTGTCAAATCTCCCTGCGTAAGCGGGTTTCTAGGTCTCAGTTCAAATCCGGAGACTCCGCAGAAAAGCTGCGGAGTCACCGAGATCGCTAACTGCGGTCTAAACGGTTCTGTAACGTATACTGTAATATACTGTGACATTCGCCTTGGTAGTCTCTCACGCTTATTCAAGTTCACACAAACTGCAGTTACTAACTGCTGACTTCCAACCGAAAACAGTTGGCGCGGTCAGATGCACGGTGCATTCATACGTCGTGACAGGAGGGGCACATGCACGATTGTGGTGGAGATAATACCATGAGCTGCTGCGGTATCCCCACGCACAGAGTATGTGGGTACCCAAGCACCGGGACATGCCGACAGCTGCAACTTCGCTTCTCTATGCGCAATTCGATACGCATCACTAAAAACACGCACTTTGCCAGCGATAGAGTTGTGACAAATATTTTGAAATCCTGCAACATGGCGAGGGGGTTTGCATGGGGTCCAGTTGACCCCGTCCGCACCTGCACATGCCCCCTGATAAGTCACATGCCCGACTGCTCTGCCGTTTTTCGTGTTGCGCAGCAGCACCTCTGATAACTTGTCTTTAGGGATCTCCTTGCATATAGGGAGACTGGACAAAATCTGGGCATATTTCCGAAAATAAAAGTACTGGTAGAGGGTGGCCAGGGCCATCCAACCACTTCGTTGAAAAATGGAGATCTCGGATCATAGCCTGAAGTAGCTTCTTGTACATCTCTCTCCACCTGAATGCACCCTCACCATGGCTAGGATCTTAATGGGCTGGGGTTTCTCCGGACTTTCTTTCCTGCTTGGGATGGTTTTTTTCCACCAGTTTTGCCCCACACTCAGGATCTTCACCATGTCACGAAACTTTCCTCACTCACACCCATAACCATGCATATAGTTATACACCCACACTCTGACACTTCTGGCGGTGGATGGAGATGATGACGAGCTATGTCAGTAATCAGGCGTGTTCAAGCGTTTTGGTGGGACACCTGCCCACTTGGTGTCTCCTTGCATGAATATGGGGCAGTTAAACAAGTCCATGTCAACATCAGCAAGCCTGAGATCATGGAATTCGGCAGCCGCTTAGCATCGCAGCGCCGGCATCCGGCCTATGTCTGCCTGTATGGCCCAGCTAGGACAGTGCTGAAGCGCGTCCATGAATTCAACTTTTTGGGCATCATTCAACACGAGAGTGGCAGCATGAACAAGGCGTTGCATGCAAGAGAGGCGCCTCTGGCTGCCGCGCTGCAGCGGGTCAACGGCATGGCTGCCAAGGGGCGTCTCAGGCATCATCTGCCTACGTAGCGCCTGTAGCCTACTACGGTGATGCGGTGTGGGCCACCGGTCAGCTTCGACCGACGACCGCGGCAATGACTCCGGACCAAGATGCAGTCCAGCTTTATCCATCACAAAAACAACAAAAAGGTTAGGCAAACCCAGAGGGCAAACCCTTGCCCATGAAGAGACTACCTTCAAGAAGCTCAACAACATCTGCCACAAGAACCAGGGCCTCCCACCCATGTCCGCCCCGGTAAAGCTACTGGTGGATGTCTGTAGCGTCGTTTGGGGACCAGCTCACCCCCGCTCCCTCAGTGCCGCCTTGATGCTAGGGCATTGGAAGTAAGGAGCGCGTCCACCCCATGTTTGTCATCTCCCCTTGCCCAACACCGCTGGCAGCAACATGTCTGATGTTGTTGACAGCTACATACACCGTCTCCTAGTGTCACACGTGCTAACCACACTGAGCCACAACTACCACAACCGTAAGTTTGTGCACACACAGACACAAACCTTGTTGTTGGTGCACGCCCCCGCCGTTCGCTGAAACCAGGCTCCCCACACCTATCCTTGATGGCGGGGTCCCTGTGTCCCCTCTGCCAGTCCCCGCCATGTGCGCTTGCTTCCAAGCTGCGACCACTAGCTGTAGCACCACTGGAACGGGCAGCGGCTGAAGGTAAGCGAATGGCTGACACAGTCTAAGATAACTGCTTCCTACTTCTAGTCCTCCATGGCCCCAATCAGTCCACTACACCATGTGCGCCCTCATGTGTTCTTTTAGACCGCAAGCTGCATGTCGACCGCCATGGCTGCCATAATGATTGCTCTGTCTTATGTGCTGCATAAGCAAATCTGCAGATGGATCTGCAGCTCCCTCGTGCCCCCCCAGCTGGCAGCAGATACATGTAGCCCCTCAGCTTGGCGCATGTGCTGAAGTAGGCTGTCAGACTGCATCCTCGCTTCCACGCTTGAAACGAAAAACATCCTGCTTGAAACATACCCCTGAATCACACTATGTATCAAGCGGGATTTTTTGAAATCAAGCCACTGCAGCTAGCGCTTGATTTGAGCTTGAATCAAGCGGATATCAAGCGGGAATCAAGCAAGAATCAAGCGCATCAAATCAAGCCGAAATCAAACGGGAATCAAGCGTTCTTATCAAACAGGAATCAAGCGGAATCAAGCGTTCTTATCAAGCCGGAATCAAACCATGAATCAAGCGAGCGGGTTGACGTTTGAATCAAGCCGAAATTTCCACCGTTTGATTTGAGCCTGGATCAAGAGCGAATCAAAGGTCATTACAAAAGTCAATTGTATGAACAAACCACACACTAAACCCTAGGCTACCAGGACTGAACCCTCATCCTCTAGTGCTAAACCCTAGGCAACCATCACTTAACCCTAGGCCACCGGCACTAAACCCTAAGCCACCAGCACTGAAACCTAGACCACCAGCACTAAACCCTAGGCCACCAGCACTAAACCCTAGGCCACCAGCAATAAACCCTAAGCCACCGGGAGTAAATTCATAAGCCACCAGCGCATCACCCTAGACCGCCAACAAAAAATCCTAGCTCATCAGCAAATATCCTAGGCCACACTAAGTTAAAGTTAGCACTAGTGTCACACCTCTGGATGCCAACAATTCAGTGGTTGTCACCGCTGCCTCACAATGGAGCTAGCAGTTCTTGCCATACACCAGAATTATCATCTTCTCCCATCCATATGCATCTCCCTCGGCCTGACCTATCGCCATCTCCTCGATGATGTCCTTAGCATGGCTCACTCCCTAGCTGCCAGGCTTGTTCTGTACCCTGTTCTTGACCTGAAAGGAGAAGACATGAACAAGAGATAAGCAATGTTTTGGGATGAGACAGGGTTTTTGAGGATCTTTCAGATTAATAATAATACGCTGGTGTTTAAGCTGTTACGCAAGTAACATGGCAATTCATGAATAGCTCCAACAAAATAAATAATCGTACCTTGAAGCTAAAGAAGGCAAGCTGCTCCTTGGTAAAATTAGCAAATAATTATGCAATAACAATCAAAAATTGCCAATGTATGATATGAGGAGAAGCTATGATTCGTTGGCAGTAGGTGGAGTGAACCAATATCATTCAAACGTACACACCTGTACATGTTGTCCACCATCAGCCCATCAGCCCATGCGTTGAAGTTGTCCACTTCAATCTTGCTGGCCGTCTTTGTCGGGGCCTGTGTGAAACCTTCGCGGTGGTGCGATTTCGTAAACTGGCCCTACAAAGCAGGGAGATGGATATAAGCACGTAAATATGCCTAAAGGTATTAGGTAAGCTTCATGACATACTACTCTTTTGTTTGACTGCGTACCATGCTAGTTTGCCACTGCCCCGTTGCCTCGCTCGTCGTCTTCCCCGCCGGAGAGGAGACGCCTAACTAAGGACAGAGCACTCTTTCGCTTCTTTCCCACAGCCTCCGCCTCTTCCACCGAATTCTCTGTATAGCAATATACGGAAATTAGCGAACCAGAAAGTATGGGTAATGCCGCCAGAAATGCATTATCTCACGTCTGATCTCACCGTCCCTGTCAGATCCTTCAAAATCTCAAGGCTCGCTGGTGTCGGCAGAGCGGCCATGGGCAGCTGACCCTACTGACCCTCCAACTGCAGGTTTACCAGCTGAAAGGAATTCAGCACTTGCATCTGCTTACGCATCAGCCCTCCGAGCCTTCTTTTGTGCACGTGTCGATTCCTTTATGATGCGTGCAAAAGGCGCGGCCTTGGAAGTCCTAATCTTCAGGCGCGCACCCCGGCCCTCGGACATCCTTCAATCATATTTCAAATTATTGAGCGACTCTAGGGCGGGTAAAGGAAAGGGGCGAATAGGAGAGAAGACATAAATAATAGATAGGGAGCTAATGCCCTAGCGTGTCTGGACGAATAGTTGTATGGTGGATCCAGGCACATTAACGAGCACACGTCCACACCGTCCGAACTTAGTATTACGTACCAATAGCCCCTCAAGCAACGCTTCGGTTATTTGTATTCTTAGCAGCCTCTATCTCTCCTATACCCCTCTCTATTTCAGAGGGGGGATAGGAGAGATGCCACACAAACCTAACACCGCCTTGTGATGTTCACACATTATCACAACGTGGATAGTCCACGTTGTGATATGGCGCAGGACGATTCCGACCTTGTGTGAAGAATCACTAGCATGTGTGACGGGCATGTGCATTTCTTTCTTTCATATTTCGTTGGAGGCCAGCTGGTCAAACCTTTTTTTAAGACACACTCAGGCTGGCATGGGCGGCACACACTCAGGCTGGCACACACTCAGGTTGGCATGGGCGGCTTCCCGATAGTTCAGCTATTTCCTAGCTCAGAGGACCTGTACAAGTCAGGATTGGCTGGCACCTTCGAATCCTCGAGTGATCTGGGGTCTCATCTCTTACATCTCACCAGGGGGATGGATCAAGACATGGTTAACATCATCGATGATGTCTCGGCCTCAAACACAAGCAGGAGTACGGAGACGAAGGCCAGCGGCCAGCGGAAGCACGTCCCTAACAACTACATTTCCTATGTGCTGGAGAAGGGGGGTGGCACTCCGGAGGGCATAGAGAAGGTGGATAAAACATGGACAAGTTCGGTAATGCACACATACCTTAACCGCTGCATCAATGGGCTCATGCACCTCGTTGTTGATCATGTGCTTACCTACCATATTTTCAGAAACTAGAGGGGAGCCCCAATCCCTACTATCAAGTTGACCAGGTTTCTAGCGCACCACCCTACTACCTCTGGCCAGCTTGCTTGCGCACCACCCTAGTACTGCTGGCATGTTTGCTTGCGCACCACCCTAGTAATGTTGGCCCGCTTGCTTGCCCACCACCCTGGTATTGCTGGCCAGCTTGTTTGCGCACCACCCTGGTATTGCTGGCCAGCTTAATTGCGCACCACCCTTGTACTGCTGGCCTGCTTGCTTGCGCACCACCCTAGTACTGCTGGCCTGCTTGCTTGCGCACCACCCTAGTACTGCTGGCCTGCTTGCTTGCGCACCACCCTAGTACTACTATATATATTTTTTATAAAACTAGAGGGGAACCCCAATCCCTACTATCCCCTCTTACTTTGGTCCCCCCCCCCCCTCCCCTCCTCTGGATGTAGCTCAGAGCTCTGGAGAGGTTTGATGAGTAGGTCATGTCGGAGCTCGGCAAGCGTGGCCTCCTCCAAGCATTTGTCAACAGCGCCAGTGGACTCTCTGATGCAGTTGCCAGGGAGTTGCTGACAGTCACCGCTTCAGCGTGGATACTGAATGGCAAGGAGAAAGTTGGGAGACAGCAGGAGCACACCGACATCCTCATCCAGCCGGAGCAGCCAGATGGTTGCGTTGTGATTACCACTACAGAGCTATTGTACATCGCAGTTGTGCCTCGGAGCCACACCTTGATGATGGACTTCGCCAAGTGGGTGAAGAGGGGCGAGGAGGATGGCAAGGATTACAAGGCTATGAAGGATTGGGTGGGTGTGTTTGCGAGCGCCCAGAGCATGCTCGTGCGGCGCGACCTGCTGTTGCACCCTGGCCAAGCGCTAATTATCCATCCCTTCCTCCTTCACAGCGGTGGGCCCTCGCACGCAGATGTGATGGGGATGAATGCGCCGCGCAACCACATGTATGTGGTTGGCAAGGGTGTGGTTAAGCCGGTTAACACCACTTACCCTGTTAATCACCTGATCCCCGGCGTCCCATGTGATACCATTGCAGCCCTGTGCTGACACATGAAGTAGCTTTCAAATTCATATATCATGATGCAGAGAGGTGCAAGCATGTGTTGTGACTGGAGGCTATCAGCCATTGCCTGATTGGTGGACTTCAGGTGCAAGCTTCTGTTACTTAGTCGTATTTCTAATTTACTAAGCGGTGCTCAACTTGACTCTGTTGCACACACATTATTTGTGTCGGCACTTGTTTCTGAGGGGCCCACGCGGCGGAGCCTTTTTTAGCAGGACCCAAAGGTATAACATCAGTGACTTGTCCCTAAGTTGCATTCTGGCGCAACACCCACCAGCAGGGCACAGGAAATACAGGCGGTTGCGGTGCATGCCAGTGAAGCGCAACACCCATCAGCAGGGCACAGGAAATACGGGCGGTTGCGGTGCATGCCAGTGAAGCGCAACACCCACCTGTAGGGCACAGGAAATACGGGCGGTTGCGGTGCATGCTAGTGAAGCGCAACTCCCACCAACAGGGCACAGGAAATACGGGCGGTTGCGGTGCATGCCGGTGAAGCGCAACACCCACCAGCAGGGCATAGCAAACACGGGCGGTTGCGGTGCACGCAAGTGAAGCGTTACACCCACCAGTAGGGCACAGGAAATACGGGCGGTTGCGGTGCATGCCAGTGAAGCGCAACTCCCACCAGCAGGGCACAGGAAATACGGGTGGTTGCGGTGCATGCCAGTGAAGCGCAATTCCCACCAGCAGGGCATTGGAAATACGGGCGGTTGGGGTGCATGCTGGTGAAGCGCAACTCCCACCAGTAGGGCACAGGAAATACGGGCGGTTGCGGTGCATGCTAGTGAAGCGCAACACACACCAGCAGGGCACAGGAAATACGGGCGGTTGGAGTGCATGCTGGTGAAGCGCAACACCCACCAACAGGGCATAGGAAATACGGGTGGTTGCGGTGCATGCCGGTGAAGCGCAACACCCACCAGCAGGGCACAGGACATACGGGCGGTTGCGGTGCATGCTAGTGAAGCGCAACACCCACCAGTAGGGCACAGGAAATACGGGCGGTTGCTGTGCATGCTAGGGAAGCGCAACACCCACCAGCAGGGCATAGATAATATAGGCCGTTGCGGTAAATGCCGGTGAAGCGCAACACCCACCAGTAGGGCACAGATAATACGGGCGGTTGCGGTGCATGCTAGTGAAGCGCAACACCCACCAGCAGGGCACAGGAAATACGGGCGGTTGGGGTGCATGCCGGTGAAGCGCAACACCCACCAGTAGGGCACAGGAAATACGGGCGGTTGCGGTGCATGCCGGTGAAGCGCAACACCCACCAGCAGGGCACAGGAAATACGGGCGGTTGCGGTGCATGCCAGTGAAGCGCAACTCCCACTAGCAGGGCATAGGAAATATAGGCCGTTGCGGTGCATGCCGGTGAAGCGCAACACCCACCAGCAGGGCACAGGAAATACGGGCGGTTGGGGTGCATGCTGGTGAAGCGCAACACCCACCAACAGGGCATAGAAAATACGGGTGGTTGCGGTGCATGCCGGTGAAGCGCAACACCCACCAGTAGGGCACAGGAAATACGGGCGGTTGCGGTGCATGCTAGTGAAGCACAACACCCACCAGTAGGGCACAGGAAATACGGGCGGTTGCGGTGCATGCCAGGGAAGCGCAACACCCACCAGCAGGGCATAGGAAATATAGGCCGTTGCGGTGAATGCCGGTGAAGCGCAACACCCACCAGCAGGGCACAGGAAATACGGGCGGTTGGGGTGCATGCCGGTGAAGCGCAATACCCACCAGCAGAGCACAGGAAATACGGGCGGTTGCGGTGCATGCCAGTGAAGCGCAACACCCACCAAAAGGGCACAGGAAATACGGGCGGTTGATGTGCATGCTAGTGAAGCGCAACACCCACCAGCATGGCATAGGAAATAAAGGCGGTTGCGGTGCATGCCGGTGAAGCGCAACACCCACCAGCATGGCACAGGAAATATGGGCGGTTGCAGTGCATGCTAGTGAAGCGTTACACCCACCAGTAGGGCACAGGAAATACGGGCGGTTGCGGTGCATGCCAGTGAAGCGCAACACCCATCAGCAGGGCACAGGAAATACGGGCGGTTGGGGTGCATGCTGGTGAAGCGCAACTCCCACCGGTAGGGCACATGAAATACGGGCGGTTGCGGTGCATGCTAGTGAAGCGCAACACACACCAGCAGGGCACAGGAAATACGGGCGGTTGGAGTGCTACTGGTGAAGCGCAACACCCACCAACAGGGCATAGAAAATACGGGTGGTTGCGGTGCATGCCGGTGAAGCGCAACACCCACCAGTAGGGCACAGGACATACGGGCGGTTGCGGTGCATGCTAGTGAAGCGCAACACCCACCAGTAGGGCACAGGAAATACGGGCGGTTGCTGTGCATGCTAGGGAAGCGCAACACCCACCAGGAGGGCATAGATAATATAGGCCGTTGCGGTAAATGCCGGTGAAGCGCAACACCCACCAGTAGGGCACAGATAATACGGGCGGTTGCGGTGCATGCTAGTGAAGCGCAACACCCACCAGCAGGGCACAGGAAATACGGGCGGTTGGGGTGCATGCCGGTGAAGCGCAACACCCACCAGTAGGGCACAGGAAATACGGGCAGTTGCGGTGCATGCCGGTGAAGCGCAACACCCACCAGCAGGGCACAGGAAATACGGGAGGTTGCGGTGCATGCTGGTGAAGCGCAACACCCACCAGCAGGGCATAGGAAATATAGGCCGTTGCGGTGAATGCCGGTGAAGCGCAACACCCACCAGCAGGACACAGAAAATACGGGCGGTTGAGGTGCATGCTAGTGAAGCGCAACACCCACCAGCAGGGCACAGGAAATACGGGCGGTTGGGGTGCATGCCGGTGAAGCACAACACCCACCAGCAGGGCACAGGAAATACGGGCGGTTGCGGTGCATGCCAATGAAGCGCAACACCCACCAGTAGGGCACAGGAAATACGGGCGGTTGATGTGCATGCTAGTGAAGCGCAACACCCACCAGCATGGCATAGGAAATATAGGCTGTTGCGGTGCATGCCGGTGAAGCGCAACACCCACCAGCAGGGCACAGGAAATACGGGCGGTTGGGGTGCATGCTGGTGAAGCGCAACACCCACCAGTAGGGCACAGGAAATATGGGCGGTTGGAGTGCATACTGGTGAAGCGCAACAGTCACCAGCAGTGCACAGGAAATACGGGCGGTTACTGTGCATGCTTGTGAAGCGCAACACCCACCAGCAAGGCACAGCAAATACGGGCGGTTGCGGTGCATGCCGATGAAGCGATGCACCCACCGGTTAAGCGATGCACCCACCGGTAGGGCACAGGAAAAATGGGTGGTTGCGGTGCACACCGTTGAAGGTTTAGGGTTGTTGTTTTGCACGTCATGATGCGTTACCCTCTTAAGCCAGTTTCTCTGGAAAGAGCGTAGCACCCACTTGCATGGCACTGTCCGTACAGGCAAGCGCTGTGCATGCGGGTGGGGCACTACACTCATCGAAGGGGCACGGTAATACGGGCGGGCGCTGTGCAGAGTAAATAATACGGGCGGGCACTGCAGGTGGGTGGGGCACTACACCAATCCGCAGGCTGGCGAGGCATTTAGACGGCGTTGCCCATCGGTCGGGGCGATGAGCATGCGCATGAGGTGATCGGGTGCTACGGATTCAAGTACCGGTAGGGCACTGTGCACACAGGCCGGTGATAGGAATACCAGGATGTGCTAGTATACGTGCGGGGCGCTGCTCTTGCTCGAGGGAAATGCGCATGCAAGAAGGGTGGTGTGCATGCGGGCGGGGCGCTGCGCTTGGGCGATGTGCATATGGTATGGGCAAGGCACAACACATGCGAGACATGCAAGCTGAAAAACGAGTCCCATAGTGCTGAGTCCACCTGACACTGAGGGCTCTACCGCTGAATCCTTCTGTTGCTGTCTCCTCTACTCTTGTCGCAGCTGCTGACGTTCGCTTAGGGCGGTCACAATTATGAGCTGCCGGATAACTCTTGCTTCTGCACACATGCTGGTAGGCTTCTGCTGCTGCAGCTTAGTGACCTAAGTGACCTTAGTGACCTTGTGTAGGCTGCTTGGACGCGTTGGGGAGCTTACGGTATCATAAAACTTCCTCAAGCGCCCCTCAACCTTTCTTTGCTAATGAGAGCTAGCCGTCCCAGTAAGTTGAAGCCTAACCACAATAGTACAACTTTCGATCGCATTCAAAGTCCAGATATCGATCTCCCTTAAAAACGTAATATTACTCTCCAACGTTTCAGTCAAATGACATGGCATTATTTGCCAACGTTGGCAAATGAGTGACGTCATTTTTTCCGAAGTCCGTCATCTTTGAAGAGGAGCGCATGCCATTAAATACTTGCATTACTTGTTATTTATTGACCTCGATTCCGATCGTACCAAGTGCCCATAGGGCCTCCATGGAAGCGAGAGTGTTGCAGGCGAGGGTGCACTGTGAAGAATATCCAGGCCTTATCCATCCTTATAATCGACAATAAGGCCACAATAAGGCAAGTATACGGATGGATAAGACTTGTATTATATGGGATAAGCCGAGGATAAGAATACTGGAAATCATAGGGATTACATCACTTAGGGATAAGGGCTGTTTAAGGAGTCCTTATAGCTCCTTATAACCATTATAAACGAAAAGCACATATTTTATATGTCTTTAATGAGGTTTTAAGCTCCTTATAACCACTGTTAGGCGCAATTAAAACACCCTTACACTAAAGCTTAAAATACCCTTAAACTCAGGCTTACATTGTCCTTAAACTCTGGCTTAAAATACTCTTAAACTCTGTATCCTTAACACACGCTTATCCATGGAGTCAGAATAAGGTGGTCATAAGCCCCTTATAACCATTATAAACGAAAAGCAAATCTTTATCTGCTTCAAGGTGTCTTTAAGGCTGCCTTAATGCACGGCTTAAAGCTGCATGCCGACACTCATTTCAGTACATCATATCCAATTGTCCTCTTGCAGAATATACACTATTCACTATCTGACACATCATCCTCCAAGTCACCAAACCCATTCTCCTCAGCTGCAGCAGCTACTCCAGCATTCATCAGAGCATACTGCTGTCTCTGAAGGGGACGCAGGTTTCGCCTAGCCCTATCACCAGAAGAGTCGTCATCATGAGGGCAGCAAAGAGGCAGCAAATGCATTTTGCAAGATATGCGATGAAATTATAACAAGTAGGAAGGACATACCAATCACAACTAGTAATATCAGACACACAAATATCGCAAGGATAAGCGAGGGAAAAACATTTACCTGTTCCACATGCTCGGCCATGTCCGCCGTGTTGAGGGACTTAAGGCTGATCATCTTGTGACCCTTCGCCGCCACGGGGCCGCCCGGGCCAAGGCCAAGGCGCTTCGCTGCCAGGTTGGCTTGTCTCCTCTTTCCCACCTCAGTTGCAGCAGCATCGGAAGCGCTTGGCATCTTTGGCATCACACGATCCTTCCCCTTCCTGCCTTTCTTCGCCTTCTTGCTTGCCCGATCTGCATGGGCTGGTTCTGGAACTGCCAAAAGTCCCATGGCTTGTTTACGTGCAACGGCTGCCAGAACTGCCAGGGGTGGCTGATGTGGTGCGGCGGCTGCATGGGCTGTTGGCTGAGCTTGCTGAATCATCTGGGCAGTTGTTGTCGTGGCAGTGGGCGGTGTCGCGTCTGGATACGTAAGTGTCCTCTTCGCTTTTGCTCTCTGTAAAGCATACAAATGCTAGTTAAGGCCAACATGGTTTATTTGTTGTGTAACTATTAAAGCAGATAATATACATGATCCACCTTTGTAGAAACTCATTTAAATCAAACAAGTCACAACAACTGGAACTCACCGCCATCAAGTCGGACAGTGCGTCGGGGATAATGTCAGGTGTTGCAGTTGTTGTGACCTGGGCCGTCGTTCTTGGCAGCATAGATGATCCCCTCGAAGATCTCACGCATGAGGTGGACCCCTTCAGGATTTGATACCTGTTGTTCTGATGCATACCCTTTCAGTGCAAGGTAAAACCTACATGCATAGCAAAGCAAACATTTTGGGGCTTGCATGCAAACACACCACCGTGGTTGTGCATGCCAGCACATGCATGGAAGTAGGTGGCAAATAACACTCACGCTTCGTCGTCCCTTGGCCAGCAGTTATCTGCCAGCATGATTGCAATCTTGTGGCTCCTATAACAATGAAGACATACATGATGAGAAGAGTAGATGATCGTTCATATACCGGTATATCATGCCATACTAATAAATAATTGTCGTACTCACTAAGAGGAAACTCCTGAGCACGAGCTACGTTTCCCTAGTACTAATGATGCCTTATTACTCGCCTGACAGAGGGTTTCTTGTCCCTTGTCGTCTTGACTCTCCCTTGCGCGAGCGAGATCGGCTCTGCTGGCCCTCACACTGAAGTGCACCGCCTTTGGGAACTGCGGAGAATAAATACATTTAGTACACCCATAAACTAATGCCATGCACGTTTCACTCAGATCTGATCTGGCAGCTTTCAAACTTACGCAGTGCAAGCTTCACCGCAGCCTTGACAGTAATAGAGGGCCGCTCCCCGGTCGACGAAAGCATCCCCTAGGAAATCCAGAGTGTGGCTGGAACCACAACAGAAGTCCGATATCTGCTGGGCAAATTGCTGGGGATCCACTATGCACTCTTCTCCGTTGATCGAAAGTGATAGCTCGTAAGAAACAATGGCCGTGGTTTTGGATAGGACATCCTTGATCATCCGAAGGACGTCGGTGGGGGACGAATTAGGAAGACTGGTTTGAGACAGGAACCGTCATTGTCGCTTGCGTGGATGAATAATCTTAAATTTTTACTGCCTCCCATTTAAAACACCGAATGCAGAATAAGGCGCTGTGTGAGGTTAGCGCAAGTGCAAGTGGTGGGACCACATAGCAAATACGTGTCCACACCCTGTTCCACACCGTATGAATTCTTTCATACTTGACAAAACCACTGAATTCAGTGATTTTGTCAAGTATAAAAGGGGTGTGGGAGTGGACATCAATCGACGACGACGTCATGATCGTTAAGGTGGTGGAGGGTCTTTACCTGGACGTCGCCGAGCTGCTGGCTCAGTTTTTCAAGATGACTGCCTTAGAGCTAGGAGAATTTATGAGGCTTAGCGGGTACTACGTTGTCGAGCTTTTTGAAAGCGCAGAGGAACTGTTTACTTCTGGCCTGGGTGGCCTCTTCCACTACTACTCAAACCCCCTGTTTTGGTAGGCAGAAAACCTACCAGTTTCATGGCAAATGCATCATTTGGACAAGGCCCATAAAATGATTATGGTAGGTGAATTGGTAGGTTAAAATCGGCCGAAAACGCGACATCTACCGATTTGCATTCTGGTAGGTTTAAATTTCGGTAGGCCCAGAACCTACCGAAATAGACACTCCTTGGCTACCATTTTTGCCCTGGTTGGCCTACCGATTGCCCTACTGTCGCTACCATATTTGCCTACCAGTTATCATCATTTGGTCGACCATTTGTTGCTCAGATTGGCCTACCGATTCCTCTAATGTCGCTACCATATGTACCTGCCAATTAGCATGATTTGGTCCACCAGGCGTTGCCCAAACTAGGCCGATTCATTGCGCTCCTTATGGTATTAATTGGGATCGGCTTGCTGTACCCCCCTATGTAGGTGGGGCTGACTAATGATGTGCTGGCTATTTCAATAAACTGGTTTGCTCATCGCTTGCTGGAGGAATCAATTTGCAATGAAACAATTGCCATGAGATCTATACCGGTAGAAAATTAAATCAATATTTGACAGCAGTGGAATCTATACCGGTTGAAAAATTAAATCAATATTTGACGGCCAGGAGATCTATACCGGTAGAATAATTAGATCAATATCAACGGCCACGAAATATATGCTGGTACACTACTACTCAAACCCCCTGTTTTGGTAGGTAGGTGGTGTCAAAACTGGTACCGATTTCAGCCAACTTACAAAAAATAAGGGCTACGATTCCCCGACCTACCAGAATTGGCTTGTACCTACCATGTCTTGCCTAGTCCCCTACCAAAGATCTCAAAACCTGCCATTTATTGTCCAGCCCCTACAAAAATGCCAAGTGAGCCAAGTTGCTACAAATGGGGCAGACAATTAGCAAACAATCCAGTCAATCGACATGATGTCCCTCATTTAACGTTTTAGCAATCCTTTTATAAGGGCAGGCAAAGCCACACTCGTAGGGTGGAGGTTCATTGGACAGAGGACATGGAGATGGTGTTTTAGGGGAAGGAGGGAATGATGAAAGAAAGGAAATGGGGAGTGGGGGCTATAGAAGGGGAATTAAAGAGTTAAACCAAAATATATAGAGCAAGTGGGCCCCTAGGGCCCATCTATAGCATTTGGGGGGGGAGGAGACTGTTGGCGGAGGAGGTCAGAGTGCGCTGGTGAGAGGGGGGCTTGGTGGCGGAGGAGGTCAGAGTGCGATGGGGAGAGGGGGGCTTGGTGACGGAGGAGGTCGGAGTGCGCTGAGGAGAGGGGGGCTTGGTGGCGGAGGAGACAGGAGTGCACAGGGTTGAGGGGGGCTTAGTGGCGGAGGAGGTCAGAGTGCGCTGGGGGGAGGGGGGACTGGAGGCAGAGGAGGTCAGAGTGTGTTGGGGGGAGGGGGACTGGTGGTGGAGGAGGTCAGAGTGTGTTGGGTGGAGGGGGGCTGGTGGCGGAGGAGGTCGGAGTGCGCTGGGGGGAGGGGGGGCTGGAGGCAGAGGAGGTCAGAGTGTGTTGGGGCGAGGGGGAATGGTGGCGGAGGAGGTTGGAGTGCGCGGGGGGGAGGGGGGGCTGGTGGCGGGGGAGGTTGGAGTGCGCTGGGTGAGGGGGGGCTGGTGGCGGAGGAGGTTGGAGTGCGCGGGGGGGAGGGGGGGCTGTTGAGGAGACAGGAGTGCGATGGGGGAGGGGGGCTTGGTGGCGGAGGAGGTCGGAGTGCGCTGGGGAGAGGGGTGCTTGGTGGTGGAGGAGGTCGGAGTGCGCTGGTAGGAGGGGGGCTTGGTGGCAGGGAGGTTGGAGTGCGCTGGGGGAGGGGGGCTTGGTGGCGGAGGAGGTCGGAGTGCGCTGGGGAGAGGGGTGCTTGGTGGTGGAGGAGGTTGGAGTGCGCTGGGGGAGGGGGGGCTGGTGGCGGAGGAGGTCGGAGTGCGCTGGTGAGAGGGGGGCTTGGTGGCGGAGGAGGTCAGAGTGCGACGGGGGGAGGGGGGCTTGGTGACGGAGGAGGTCGGAGTGCGCTGTGGAGAGGGGGGCTTGGTGGCGGAGGAGACATGAGTGCCCTGGGTCGAGGGGGGCTTAGTGGCAGAGGAGGTCAGAGTGCGCTGGTTGGAGGGGGGACTGGAGGCAGAGGAGGTCAGAGTGCGCTGGGGGGAAGGGGGACTGGTGGCGGAGGACTGGAGGTCAGAGTGTGCAGAGGGGGGGGGGGGCTGGTGGTGGAGGTGGTCAAAATGCGCTGAAGGGAGCGGAGACAAGTGGGGGAGGAGGTCAGAGTGCGCTGGGGGAGGGGGGGCTGGTGGCGGGGGAGGTTGGAGAGCGCCGGGGGAGGGGGGGCTCGTGGCGGAGGAGGTGGGAGTGCGCGAGGGGGAGGGGGGGCTGTAGAGGAGACAAGAGTGCGATGGGGGAGGGGGGCTGGTGGCGGAGGAGGTCCGAGTGCGCATGGGGGAGGGGGGCTTGGCGGTGGAGGTGGTCGGAGTGCGCTGAGGAGAGGGGGGCTTGGTGGTGGAGAAGGTCAGAATGCGCTGGTAGGAGGGGGGCTTGGTGGTGGGGAGGTTGGAGTGCGCGGGGGGAGGGGGGGCTGGTGGCGGAGGAGGTCGGAGTGCGCTGGGGAGAGGGGGGCTTGGTGGCGGAGGCGGTCAGAGTGCGATGGGGAGAGGGGGGCTTGGTGACGGAGGAGGTCGGAGTGCGCTGAGGAGAGGGGGGCTTGGTGGCGGAGGAGACAGGAGTGCACTGGGTCGAGGGGGGCTTAGTGGCGGAGGAGGTCAGAGTGCGCTGGGGGGAGGGGGGACTGGAGGCAGAGGAGGTCAGAGTGTGTTGGGGGGAGGGGGACCGATGGTGGAGGAGGTCAGAGTGTGTTGGGTAGAGGGGGGCTGGTGGCGGAGGAGGTTGGAGTGCGCTGGAGGCATGGGGGGCTGGTGGCGGTGGAGGTTGGACTGCGCTCGCGGGAGGGGGGGCCTGGTGGCGGAGGAGGTCAGAGTGCGGTGGGGGGAGGGTGGGCTGGTGGCGTAGGAGACAGGAGAAGTGCGCTGGGGGAGGGTGGGCTGGTGGCGGAGGAGGTCGGCGTGCGCTGGGGGGAGGGGGGACTGGTGGCGGAGGAGGTCAAGAGTGCGCTCGGGGGAGGGGGGGCTGCTTGCGGAGGAGTGCAGAGTGCGTTGGGGGGAGGTTGGCTTGGTGGCCGAGGAGGTTAGAGTGCGTTGGGGGGAGGGGGGCTTGGTGGCGAAGGAGGACAGAGTGCACTTGGGGGAGGTGGGACTGCTGGCGGAGGATTTCAGAGTGCGTAGGGGGGAGGGAAGACAAGTGGCGGAGGAGGTCCAGGTGCGCTGGGTGGAGGGGGGCTTGGTGGCGGAGGAGGTCAGAGTGCGCTGGGGGTATGGGGGACTGGAGGCGGAGGACTGGAGGTCAGAGTGTGCAGAGGGGGGGGGGGGGGGGGGGGGGGGGCTGGTGGTGGAGGTGGTCAAAATGCGCTGGAGGGAGCGGAGACAGGTGGGGGAGGAGGTCAGAGTGCGCTGGGGGAGGGGGGTCTGGTGGCGGAGGAGGTCGGAATGCGCTGGGGGGAGGGGGGACTGCTGGCTATGCTGGCGGAGGAGGTTAAGAGTGCGCTAGGGGAGGGAAGACAAGTGGCGGAGGAGGTCAGGGTGCGCTGGGGGAGGGGGGCTTGGTAGGAGAGGAGGTCAAAGTGCGCTCGGGGGAGGGGGGACTGGTGGCGGAGGAGGTCAGAGTGCGATGGGGGGAGGGGGGGCTGGTGGCGGATGAGGTCAGAGTGCGCTGGGGGTGGGGGGACTGCTAGCGGAGGAGGTCAGGGTGCGCTGTGGAGAGGGGGGACTGGTGGCTGAGGGGGTGAGAGTGTGCTGTGGAGAGGGGGGACAGCTCTGACCATGGCATGACCTGATACTGAACCATGGTAAGAAGCCGCACATACATGGGACTGCGCACAGCGGGGCCGCCAGCACACATACATGGGACTGCAAACAGCGGGGCCGCTAGCACACATACATGGGAATGCAAACAGTTGGGCCGCTAGCACACATACATGGAACTGCACACAGCGGGGCAGCCACCACACATGCATGGGACTGCGCACAACGGGGCCGCTAGCACACATTCATGGGACTGCAAACAGCGGGGCCGTTAGCACACATTCATGGGACTGCAAACAGCGGGGCCGCTAGCACGCATACATGGAACTGCAAACAGCAGGGCAGCCACCACACATACATGGGACTGCGCACAACGGGGCCGCTAGCACACATACATGGGACTGCAAACAACGGGGCTGGTAGCGCACATACATGGGACAACAAACAACGGGGCCGCTAGCGCACATACATGGGACTGCGCACAATAGGGCCGGTAGCGCACATACATGGGACTGCGCACAGCGGGGTCGCTAGCACACATACATGGGTATGCGCATAGCGGGGCCGCTAGCGCACATACATGGGACTTCGCACAACGGGGCTGCTAGCACACATACATGGGACTGCAAACAGTGGGGCCGCTAGCGCACATTCATGTTTATGCGCACAGCGGGCCGCTAGCGCACATACATGGGACTGCGGTATGAGGTTGAGCGGTAGGAGCATGAGCGGTAAGAGCAGGAGCGGAGGAGCAGGAGCGGC
The DNA here is from genome assembly GCA_037349105.1 of Limnomonas spitsbergensis. Lineage (NCBI taxonomy): Eukaryota > Viridiplantae > Chlorophyta > Chlorophyceae > Chlamydomonadales > Limnomonas > Limnomonas spitsbergensis. Next base: position 270,381 of record JAYJMM010000054.1, read on the forward strand.
AGGAGCATCAACGGTATGAGGAGGAGTGGGAGGAGCAGTAGGAGTAAGAGCACTTTAAGTAGGAGCGGTAGTGGCAAGAGCATGAGCGGGAGGAGAAGGAGTGGTAGGAGCATGAGTGGCATATGCATGAGCGGTAGAATGCGGTTGGGGCATGTTCGGTAGGAGCATGAGCGGTAGGAGCATGAGTGGCAAGATATCAGGGGTAGGAGCAGAAGCGTCATGAGCGGTAGTAGCAGTAGGAATAGAAGCGGTAGGAGCAAGAGCGGGGCAGTAGGAGCAAGAGCGGTATGAGGTGGAGCGGTAGGAGCATGAGTGGTAAGAGCAAGGGCTAGAGGAGCAAAAGCGGCAGAGGCATCAACGGTATGAGGTGGAGCGGTATAAGTATGAGCGGTAAGAGCATGAGTGGCAAGACATCAGGGGTAGGAGCAGGAGCGTCATGAGCGGTATGAGCAGTAGGAGTAGAAGCGGTAGGAGGTGGAGCAGGGGCTGTAGGAGCATGAGCCGTATGAGGTGGAGTTGTAGGAGCATGAGCGGTAGGAGCCTGACCAGTAAGAGCAAGGGTTGGAGGAGCATCAACGGTATGAGTAGGAGAGGTAGGAGCAGTAGGAGTAGGAGTGGTTTAAGTATGAGCGGTAGTGGCAAGAGGAGGAGCGGGAGGAGAAGGAGTGGTAGGAGCATGAGTGGCATATGCATGAACGGTAGGATCAAGAGCATTCTGAGCGGTAGGAGAAGAAGCGGTAAGAGCATTAGCGGTTGGGGCAAGTGCGATAGGAGCATGAGCGGTAGGAGCATGAGTGGCAAGACATCAGGGGTAGGAGCAAGAGCGTCATGAGCGGTAGGAGCAGTAGGAGTAGAAGCGGTAGGGGCAGGAGCAGGGGCAGGAGGAGCATGAGCGGTATGAGGTGGAGCGGTAGGAGCATGAGCGGTAAGAGCAAGGGCTGGAGGAGCAGGAGTTGAGGAGCATCAGCGGTATGAGTAGGAGTGGGAGGAGCAGTAGGAGTAGGAGTGGTATAAGTAAGAGCGGTAGTGGCAAGAGCAGGAGCGGGAGGAGAAGTAGTAGGATCATGTGTGGTATATGCATGAGCGGTAGGAGCAAGAGCAGTCTGAGCGGTAGGAGCAGAAGCGGTAAGAGCATTAGTGGTTGGGGCAAGTGCGGTAGGAGCATGAGCGGTAAGAGCATGAGTGGCAAGACATCAGGGGTAGGAGCACGGGCGTCATGAGCGGTATGAGCAGTAGGAGTAGAAGCGGTAGGGGCAGGAGCATGGGCAGTATGAGCATGAGCCGTATGAGGTGGAGCGGTAGGAGCAAGAGCGGCAAGAGCATGAGTGGCAAGACATCAGGGGTAGGAGCACGAGCGTCATGAGCGGTATGAGCAGTAGGAGTAGAAGCGGTAGGGGCAAGAGCATGGGCAGTACGAGCATGAGCCGTATGAGGTGGAGCGGTAGGAGCATGAGCGGTAGGAGCCTGACCATTTAGCGCAAGGGCTGGAGGAGCAAGAGCGGAGGAGCAGGAGCGGCAAGAGCATCAACGGTATGAGCAGGAGAGGGAGGAGCGGTAGGAGTAGGAGCGGTTTAAGTATGAGCGGTAGTGGCAAGAGGAGGAGCGGGAGGAGAAGGAGTGGTAGGAGCATGAGTGGCATATGCATGAACGGTATGATCAAGAGCATTCTGAGTGGTAGGAGCAGAAGCGGTAAGAGCATTAGCGGTTGGGGCAGGTGCGGTAGGAGCATGAGCGGTAGGAGCATGAGTGGCAAGACATCAGGGGCTGGAGCATGAGCGTCATGAGCGGTAGATGCAGTAGGAGTAGAAGCGGTAGGGGCATGAGCAGGGGCAGGAGGAGCATGAGCGGTATGAGGTGGAGCGGTAGAAGCAGGAGCGGTAGGAGCATGAGCGGTAAGAGCAAGGGATGGAGGAGCAGGAACATGAGAATGTGGTAGGAGCAGGAGTAGTTTGAGCAGGAACGGTAGGAACATGAATGGTAAGAGCAAGAGCGGTAAAAGCAGGTGCGGGAGGAGCGGGAACGGTATGAGCAGGAGCGGTAGGTGCATGAGCGGTAAGAGCAAGGGTTGGAGGAGTAGGGGCGGCATGAGCAGGAACGACATGAGCATGAGTGGTAGAGGCAGAAGCATGAGCGGCATGAGCAGACGTGGTAGGAGCATGAGCGGTATGGGCGTGAGTACTAGGAGCTGTAGGGACAAGACCGGTGTGAGAAGGAACGGTAGGAGTAGGAACGGTAAGAGCAAGAGCGGGAGGAGCAGGAACGGCATGAGCATGAGAGGGAGGAGCAAGATCGGAAAGAGCAGGATCGGTGGGAGTAAGAGCGGGAAGAGCAGAAGTGGTAGGAGCTGGAACGGTAAGAGCGAGAGTGGGAGAAGCATGAACGGAAGTAGACTGAAAGGGGAGCTGGAGCGGCAGGAGCATCAGCGGTAAGAGCATGAGAGGGAGGAGAAGTAGGAGTAGGAGCGGTATAAGTTGGAGCGGTAGTAGGAGGAACAGTAGCAGGAGAAGGAATAGTAGGAACATGAGTGGTATATGCATAAGCGGTAGGAGCAAGAGCATGAGCGGTATGAACATAAGCGGTAAGAGTAGGAGCGGCAAAGGCAGGTGCGGTCGGAGCATGAGTGGTAGGACATCAGGAGTAGGAGGGTATGAACCATGGGTCTACCCTAAACCCTAAATTTGGCCAGCTTAGGGTTTAGGGTTTAGGGTTTAGGGTTTAGGGTTTAGGGTTTAGGGTTTAGGGTTTAGTTTTAGTCTTTTCATTTCAACATCCTGCCTGTCTTTTTGAACGAAGCGCCGCCCTACCAAGACACGCATGCGCGCATGTACGCCGCTTTCTGCTGTTTCGAACACTGTTTTATCTAACGTGCCATACACGCCTGATGCCTCAGGTGACAGCAACAACATGTTCACCCATCAGTGTTTTTGCAACAACATCACCGATCTGCGTCGAAGCCACGCCGCATCACTCCGATCTCCCATATTCTTGTTTCGTCTACAGGTTGGCCACTCAGCCCTCGCCAGCCGTGCTGCCTGAGCGCAGCAAGAGGTGGCAGGAGGGCACACCCAGCGCGATTGCAGTGCATCTGATAAAGCAATCATGCAAAGCGTACCTCGCCGTTCCTACAGCTCCACGATCATGATTACTACTAGATGGTGATGCATGATGTTGAGCGAAACCTCTGGTTGATCTTGTAGACCTACACCATGAATGCCAATCTCAACAGACGGCCATGATTACGCCTGGAGACCGAACGTCTCGACGCCACAGCCCTGGGGCAACTTTCCACACTTTGTACCACCTGTCGATGATCTGGAATGCATTTCTCAGTACCACCAGTGTACCAGTCCCTTCTTGAAAGATCAACCAATTCAGGTGAGCTTGGTAGCACACGTAATGCTACGCTCTGATGGCGACCCAGCTTCATCCTGATATGCCCGATCATGCTTTGCCACGGATTGGATCTTGTATGAACTCCTCTGAGTAACGCGTTGTACTCATACGCAATGTAATGTATAAGCAGCATCTTCCTCATGCGTACCGTCAGGTACCCAAAACACCGGGGGCCGACATCCCCACGCATCCCCAAAGCGCCATCGTAAACGCAAGAACAAGGAAGATCGAGAAGCCCAGCAACTACCATCCCCCGTGCACAAGACTCCATCACCTTGCTACATCAGAGCAGAGTCCCACAACCACTCGACCACACGACCACTCGACTCGACCTTCCTGCTGTTTGCTGGATGAAAGGCAAGTATCACCCTAAAACCCATGTCCCTCCAGCATGGCCCTACAGCCTGGGCCATGTGCCCTCTAGCCTGTCCATACCCCCCCCCCCCTCGTGCTTACACCCCATGCCACCAGCCACAATTAAATTACAGAGCAAAGTACCAGTACCTGTCCCCGTGCACACGACTCCACCTCCGTGTTTTTATCAGAGCAGCGTACTAGTACATGTCCCCATGCACAAGACTCCACCATCCTGATATATCAAGGCATAGTAACAGACCCCCCTCCCCAAACACCCCTCCCCCTCAGCTGCCTAGCTCATGCAGTCCAAATATCCCCCTTTGCTGCCTAGATCCAGCAGTCCACCTCTCCCCCTCAGCTGACCAGCTCTTGCATGCCAAAGATCCCCCACAACTGCCCAGCAATTCAGGGTCCAGCCACTCAAAGTCCAACCAGTCAGGGTCCAGCCACATCCAGTACCCCCATGTGCTCTCCTAGACTCTCCCACATACCCTCCCGTACATCCCATGCCATAAAGCATGCACCCTTTATGTCCCTTCCTACCACAGGACTAGGCTGGCTGGCCTACCATGCATCATGATCGTCTGAAGGTACCCAAGGCCAGCCTCATCACCTACTGCTTCTCAACAGCCAAAGCACTCCACATGCTCCCTGTCGTCCCATCCACCTTCGCAACAGCCAATGCACTCCACCTGCTCTACCGTCTTCCCATGTTACTTCTCAACAGCCAAAGCACTCCACCTGGTCCCCAGTCCTCCCATCCTGCTTCTCAACAGCCAAAGCACTCCACCAGCTCCCCCGTCCTCCCATCCTGCTTCTCAACAGCCAAAGCACTCCACCTGCTCCCCCGTCTTCCCATCCTGCTTCTCAACAGCCAAAGCACTCCACCTGCTCCCCCGTCCTCCCGTCATGTTTGTCAACAGCCAAAGCACTCCACCTGCTCCCCCGTCCTCCCATCCTGCTTCTCAACAGCCAAAGCACTCCACCTGCTCCCTCGTCCTCCCATCCTGCTTCTCAACAGCCAAAGCACTCCACCTGTTCCCCCGTCCTCCCATCATGCTTCTCAACAGCCAAAGCACTCCACATGTTCCCTCGTCCTCCCATCCTGCTTCTCAACAGCCAAAGCACTCCACCTGCTCCCCCGTCCTCCCATCCTGCCTCTCAACATCCAAAGCACTGCACATGCTCCCTCGTCCTCCCATCCTGCTTCTCAACAGCCAAAGCACTCCACCTGGTCCCCCGTCCTCCCATCCTGCTTCTCAACAGCCAAAGCACTCCACCTGCTCCCTCGTCCTCCCATCCTGCTTCTCAACTGCCAAAGCACTCCACCTGGTCCCCTGTCCTCCCATCCTGCTTTTCAACAGCCAAATGACTACACATGCTCTACCGTCTGCCCATCCTGCTTCTCAACAGCCAAAGCACTCCACATGCTCCCCCGTCCTCCCATCCTGCTTCTCAACAACCAAAGCACTCCACCTGCCCCCTCGTCCTCCCATCCTTCTTCTCAACAGCCGAATCACTCCACCTGCTCCCTCGTCCTCCCATCCTGCTTCTCAACAGCCAAAGCACTCCACCAGCTCCCCCGTCCTCCAATCATGCTTCTCAAAAGCCAAAGCACTCCACCTGCTCCCTCGTCCTTCCATCCTGCTTCTCAACAGCCAAAGCACTCCTACTGCTCCCTCGTCCTCCCATCCTGCTTCTCAACAGCCAAAGCACTCCACCTCCTCCCCCGTCCTCCCGTAATGTTTGTCAACAGCCAAAGCACTCCACCAGCTCCCCCGTCCTCCCATCCTGCTTCTCAACAGCCAAAGCACTCCACCTGCTCCCCCGTCCTCCCATCTTGCTTCTCAACAGCCAAATCACTCCACGTGCTCCCCTGTCCTCCCATCCTGCTTCTCAACAGCCAAATGACTACACATGCTCTACCGTCTTCCCATCCTGCTTCTTAACAGCCAAAGCAATCCACCTGCTCCCTCGTCCTCCCATCCTGCTTCTCAACAGCCAAAGCACTCCACCTGCTCCCTCGTCCTCCCATCTTGCTTGTCAACAGCCAAAGCACTCCACCTGCTCCCCCGTCCTCCCGTCCTGCTTCTCAACAGCCAAAGCACTCCACCTGCTCCCCCGTCCTCCTATTCTGCTTCTCAACAGCCAAAGCACTCCACCTGCTCCCCTGTCCTCCCATCCTGCTTCTCAACAGCCAAATGACAACACATGCTCTACCGTCTTCCCATCCTGCTTCTCAACAGCCAAAGCACTCCACCTGCTCCCCCGTCCTCCGATCCTGCTTCACAACAGCCAAAGCACTCCACCTTCTACCTCGTCCTCTCGTCCTGCTTCTCAACAGCCAAAGCACTCCACCTGCTCCCTCGTCCTCCCATCCTGCTTCTCAACAGCCAAAGCACTCCACATGCTCCCTCGTCCTCCCATCCTGCTTCTCAACAGCCAAAGCACTCCACCTGCTCCCTCGTCCTCCCATCTTGCTTGTCAACAGCCAAAGCACTCCACCTGCTCCCCCGTCCTCTCGTCCTGCTTCTCAACAGCCAATGCACTACACTAGAGCTGGGAGAGATGAGCGAAAGGGGAGTGGAGGGCACGGCGCAACATGGGCACCAACATCCCTGCGACACAAGCAGGTACCCAATAGCTCCCGGGGTCCATCCAGATGCCCTTAGACTCAGATCCCTCCATAACAAGGACCATGCTGCTGCTGTAAAATCCAACCAGTCAGGGTCCAGCCACCCTCCCGTACCCCCCGTGCTCTCCTAGACTCTCCACCATACCCTCCTATAGACCCCCCATACCTCCCCATACCTCCATGCACCTCCTTATACCTCCTCGTACCTCCTTGTACCCTCCCGCAGCCCCTGTGCCCTCCCGTGCCCTCCCGTACTCTCCCGCACCCTGTCTCCACCTGTGGCATAAGATGTAGCTGAAGTCCTCAGCTGTAGTTGAAGCCTCTCCCCACCTGTGGCGTGCTTCCGTCATCTTCAGCCTTGCCCTTAGCCCAGGTTCCTGAGCCCTCCAGCCTTACCCTAAACCCTTGGGTCCTTATCCTCCCAGCCTTGCCCTCAACCCCTGGGTCCTTATTCCTCCAGCCTGCCCTTAACTCTGGATCTTGAGCCCTACAGCCTGGCCCACAACCCTGGGTCCTGAGATCTCCAGTATTCCCCTCAATCCTGTATTTAAAACCCTCCAGCCTTGCCCTAAACCCTGGATCCAAAACCCTCCAGCCTTGCCCTCAACCCTGGGCCCTTATCCCTGTCCTGGCTTTTACACCCACATGCCTGGCCCACAACCCTGGGTCCTGAGATCTCCAGTATTCCCCTCAATCCTGTATCCCAAACCCTCCAGCCTTGCCCTCAACCATGGATCTAAAACCCTCCAGCCTTGCCCTCAACCCTGGGCCCTTATCCCTGCCCTGGCTTTTACACCCACATGCATGGCCCACAACCCTGGGTCCTGAGATCTCCAGTATTCCCCTCAATCCTGTATCCCAAACCCTCCAGCCTTGCCCTCAACCATGGATCCAAAACCCTCCAGCCTTGCCCTCAACCCTGGGCCCTTATCCCTGCCCTGGCTTTTACACCCACATGTCTGGCCCACAACCCAGGGTTCAAAACCCTCCTGACTTGCCCTCAATCTTGGATCCAAAACCCTCCAGCCTTGCCCTCAACCCTGGATCCAAAACCCTCCAGCCTTGCCCTCGACCCTGGGTCCTTAACCCTGCCCTGGCTTTTGCACCCACATGCCTTTCCCCCCCTTCAGATGTTTGCGGTGGCTGGGGAGCTGGGAGAGATGAGCGAAAGGGGAGTGGAGGGCACGGCGCAACATGGGCACCAACATCCCTGCGACACAAGCAGGTACCCAATAACTCCCGGGGTCCATCCAGATGCCCTTAGACTCAGATCCCTCCATAACAAGGACTATGCTGCTGCTGTAAAATCCAACCAGTCAGGGTCCAGCCACCCTCCCGTACCCCCCGTGCTCTCCTAGACTCTCCACCATACCCTCCTATAGACCCCCCATACCTCCCCATACCTCCATGCACCCCCTTACACCTCCTCGTACCTCCGTGTACCCTCCCGCAGCCCCTGTGCCCTCCCGTGCCCTCCCGTACTCTCCCGCACCCTGTCTCCACCTATGGCATAAGATGTAGCTGAAGTCCTCAGCTGTAGTTGAAGCCTCTCCCCACCTGTGGCGTGCTTCCGTCATCTTCAGCCTTGCCCTTAGCCCAGGTTCCTGAGCCCTCCAGCCTTGCCCTAAACCCTTGGGTCCTTATCCTCCCAGCCTTGCCCTCAACCCCTGGGTCCTTATTCCTCCAGCCTGCCCTTAACTCTGGATCTTGAGCCCTACAGCCTGGCCCACAACCCTGGGTCCTGAGATCTCCAGTATTCCCCTCAATCCTGTATTTAAAACCCTCCAGCCTTGCCCTAAACCCTGGATCCAAAACCCTCCAGCCTTGCCCTCAACCCTGGGCCCTTATCCCTGTCCTGGCTTTTACACCCACATGCCTGGCCCACAACCCTGGGTCCTGAGATCTCCAGTATTCCCCTCAATCCTGTATCCCAAACCCTCCAGCCTTGCCCTCAACCATGGATCTAAAACCCTCCAGCCTTGCCCTCAACCCTGGGCCCTTATCCCTGCCCTGGCTTTTACACCCACATGCATGGCCCACAACCCTGGGTCCTGAGATCTCCAGTATTCCCCTCAATCCTGTAACCCAAACCCTCCAGCCTTGCCCTCAACCATGGATCCAAAACCCTCCAGCCTTGCCCTCAACCCTGGGCCCTTATCCCTGCCCTGGCTTTTACACCCACATGTCTGGCCCACAACCCAGGGTTCAAAACCCTCCTGACTTGCCCTCAATCTTGGATCCAAAACCCTCCAGCCTTGCCCTCAACCCTGGATCCAAAACCCTCCAGCCTTGCCCTCGACCCTGGGTCCTTAACCCTGCCCTGGCTTTTGCACCCACATGCCTTTCCCCCCCTTCAGATGTTTGCGGTGGCTGGGGAGCTGGGAGAGATGAGCGAAAGGGGAGTGGAGGGCACGGCGCAACATGGGCACCAACATCCCTGCGACACAAGCAGGTACCCAATAACTCCCGGGGTCCATCCAGATGCCCTTAGACTCAGATCCCTCCATAACAAGGACTATGCTGCTGCTGTAAAATCCAACCAGTCAGGGTCCAGCCACCCTCCCGTACCCCCCGTGCTCTCCTAGACTCTCCACCATACCCTCCTATAGACCCCCCATACCTCCCCATACCTCCATGCACCCCCTTACACCTCCTCGTACCTCCGTGTACCCTCCCGCAGCCCCTGTGCCCTCCCGTGCCCTCCCGTACTCTCCCGTACCCTGTCTCCACCTGTGGCATAAGATGTAGCTGAAGTCCTCAGCTGTAGTTGAAGCCTCTCCCCACCTGTGGCGTGCTTCCGTCATCTTCAGCCTTGCCCTTAGCCCTGGTTCCTGAGCCCTCCAGCCTTGCCCTAAACCCTTGGGTCCTTATCCTTCCAGCCTTGCCCTCAACCCCTGGGTCCTTATTCCTCCAGCCTGCCCTTAACTCTGGATCTTGAGCCCTACAGCCTGGCCCACAACCCTGGGTCCTGAGATCTCCAGTATTCCCCTCAATCCTGTATTTAAAACCCTCCAGCCTTGCCCTCAACCCTGGATCCAAAACCCTCCAGCCTTGCCCTCAACCCTGGGCCCTTATCCCTGCCCTGGCTTTTACACCCACATGCCTGGCCCACAACCCTGGGTCCTGAGATCTCCAGTATTCCCCTCAATCATGTATCCCAAACCCTCCAGCCTTGCCCTCAACCATGGATCCAAGACCCTCCAGCCTTGCCCTCAACCCTGGGCCCTTATCCCTGCCCTGACTTTTACACCCACATGCCTGGCCCACAACCCTGGGTCCTGAGATCTCCAGTATTCCCCTCAATCCTGTATCCAAAACCCTCCAGCCTTGCCCTCAACCATGGATCTAAAACCCTCCAGCCTTGCCCTCAACCCTGGGCCCTTATCCCTGCCCTGGCTTTTACACCCACATGCATGACCCACAACCCTGGGTCCTGAGATCTCCAGTATTCCCCTCAATCCTGTATCCCAAACCCTCCAGCCTTGCCCTCAACCATGGATCCAAAACCCTCCAGCCTTGCCCTCAACCCTGGGCCCTTATCCCTGCCCTGGCTTTTACACCCACATGTCTGGCCCACAACCCAGGGTTCAAAACCCTCCTGCCTTGCCCTCAATCTTTGATCCAAAACCCTCCAGCCTTGCCCTCAACCCTGGATCCAAAACCCTCCAGCCTTGCCCTCGACCCTGGGTCCTTAACCCTGCCCTGGCTTTTACACCCACATGCCTTTCTCCCCCTTCAGATGATTGCGGTGGCTGGGGAGCTAGGAGAGATGAGCGAAAGGGGAGTGGAGGGCACGGCGCGACATGGGCACCAACATCCATGCGACACAAGCAGGTACCCAAGAACTCCCGGGGTCCATCCAGATGCCCTTAGACTCAGATCCCTCCATAACAAGGACCATGCTGCTGCTTTAAAATCCAACCAGTCAGGGTCCAGCCACCCTCCCGTACCCCCCGTGCTCTCCTAGACTCTCCACTATACCCTCCTATAGACCCCCCATACCTCCCCATACCTCCATGCACCTCCTTATACCTCCTCGTACCTCCTTGTACCCTCCCGCAGCCCATGTGCCCTCCCGTGCCCTCCCGTACTCTCCCGTACCCTCTCCCCACCTGTGGCATAAGATGTAGCTGAAGTCCTCAGCTGTAGTTGAAGCCTCTCCCCACCTGTGGCGTGCTTCCGTCATCTTCAGCCTTGCCCTTAGCCCTGGTTCCTGAGCCCTCCAGCCTTGCCCTAAACCCTTGGGTCCTTATCCTTCCAGCCTTGCCCTCAACCCCTGGGTCCTTATTCCTCCAGCCTGCCCTTAACTCTGGATCTTGAGCCCTACAGCCTGGCCCACAACCCTGGGTCCTGAGATCTCCAGTATTCCCCTCAATCTTGTATTTAAAACCCTCCAGCCTTGCCCTCAACCCTGGATCCAAAACCCTCCAGCCTTGCCCTCAATCCTGGGCCCTTATCCCTGCCCTGGCTTTTACACCCACATGCCTGGCCCACAACCCTGGGTCCTGAGATCTCCAGTATTCCCCTCAATCCTGTATTTAAAACCCTCCAGCCTTGCCCTCAACCATGGATCCAAGACCCTCCAGCCTTGCCCTCAACCTTGGGTCCTTAACCCTGCCCTGGCTTTTACACCCACATGCCTGGCCCACAACCCTGGGTCCTGAGATCTCCAGTATTCCCCTCAATCCTGTATCCCAAACCCTCCAGCCTTGCCCTCAACCATGGATCCAAAACCCTCCAGCCTTGCCCTCCACCCTGGGCCCGTATCCCTGCCCTGGCTTTTACACCCACATGCCTGGCCCACAACCCTGGGTCCTGAGATCTCCAGTATTCCCCTCAATCCTGTATCCCAAACCCTCCAGCCTTGCCCTCAACCATGGACCCAAGACCCTCCAGCATTTCCCTCAACCCTGGGTCCTTAACCCTGCCCTGGCTTTTACACCCACATGCCTTGCCCACAACCCTGGGTCCTGAGATCTCCAGTATTCCCCTCAATCCTGTATCCCAAACCCTCCAGCCTTGCCCTCAACCATGGATCCAAAACCCTCCAGCCTTGCCCTCAACCCTGGGCCCTTATCCCTGCCCTGGCTTTTACACCCACATGCCTGGCCCACAACCCTGGGTCCTGAGATCTCCAGTATTCCCCTCAAACCTGTATCCCAAACCCTCCAGCCTTGCCCTCAACACTGGGTTCTTAACCCTGCCCTGGCTTTTACACCCACATGCCTGGCCCACAACCCTGGGTCCTGAGATCTCCAGTATTCCCCTCAATCCTGTATTTAAAACCCTCCAGCCTTGCCCTCAACCATGGATCTAAAACCCTCCAGCCTTGCCCTCAACCCTGGGCCCTTATCCCTGCCCTGGCTTTTACACCCACATGTCTGGCCCACAACCCAGGGTTCAAAACCCTCCTGACTTGCCCTCAATCTTGGATCCAAAACCCTCCAGCCTTGCCCTCAACCCTGGATCCAAAACCCTCCAGCCTTGCCCTCGCCCCTGGATCCTTAACCCTGCCCTGGCTTTTGCACCCACATGCCTTTCCCCCCCTTCAGATGTTTGCGGTGGCTGGGGAGCTGGGAGAGATGAGCGAAAGGGGAGTGGAGGGCACGGCGCAACATGGGCACCAACATCCCTGCGACACAAGCAGGTACCCAATAACTCCCGGGGTCCATCCAGATGCCCTTAGACTCAGATCCCTCCATAACAAGGACTATGCTGCTGCTTTAAAATCCAACCAGTCAGGGTCCAGCCACCCTCCCGTACCCCCCGTGCTCTCCTAGACTCTCCACCATACCCTCCTATAGACCCCCCATACCTCCCCATACCTCCATGCACCCCCTTATACCTCCTCGTACCTCCGTGTACCCTCCCGCAGCCCCTGTGCCCTCCCGTGCCCTCCCGTACTCTCCCGTACCCTGTCTCCACCTGTGGCATAAGATGTAGCTGAAGTCCTCAGCTGTAGTTGAAGCCTCTCCCAACATGTGGCGTGCTTCCGTCATCTTCAGCCTTGCCCTTAGCCCTGGTTCCTGAGCCCTCCAGCCTTGCCCTACACCCTTGGGTCCTTATCCTTCCAGCCTTGCCCTCAACCCCTGGGTCCTTATTCCTCCAGCCTGCCCTTAACTCTGGATCTTGAGCCCTACAGCCTGGCCCACAACCCTGGGTCCTGAGATCTCCAGTATTCCCCTCAATCCTGTATTTAAAACCCTCCAGCCTTGCCCTCAACCCTGGATCCAAAACCCTCCAGCCTTGCCCTCAACCCTGGGCCCTTATCCCTGCCCTGGCTTTTACACCCACATGCATGACCCACAACCCTGGGTCCTGAGATCTCCAGTATTCCCCTCAATCCTGTATCCCAAACCCTCCAGCCTTGCCCTCAACCATGGATCCAAAACCCTCCAGCCTTGCCCTCAACCCTGGGCCCTTATCCCTGCCCTGGCTTTTACACCCACATGTCTGGCCCACAACCCAGGGTTCAAAACCCTCCTGCCTTGCCCTCAATCCTGGATCCAAAACCCTCCAGCCTTGCCCTCAACCCTGGATCCAAAACCCTCCAGCCTTGCCCTCGACCCTGGGTCCTTAACCCTGCCCTGGCTTTTACACCCACATGCCTTTCCCCCCCTTCAGATGATTGCGGTGGCTGGGGAGCTAGGAGAGATGAGCGAAAGGGGAGTGGAGGGCACGGCGCGACATGGGCACCAACATCCCTGCGACACAAGCAGGTACCCAAGAACTCCCGGGGTCCATCCAGATGCCCTTAGACTCGGATCCCACCATAACAAGGACCATGCTGCTGCTTTAAAATCCAACCAGTCAGGGTCCAGCCTCCCTCCCGTACCCCCCGTGCTCTCCTAGACTCTCCACTATACCCTCCTATAGACCCCCCATACCTCCCCATACCTCCATGCACCTCCTTATACCTCCTCGTACCTCCTTGTACCCTCCCGCAGCCCATGTGCCCCCCCGTGCCCTCCCGTACTCTCCCGTACCCTCTCCCCACCTGTGGCATAAGATGTAGCTGAAGTCCTCAGCTGTAGTTGAAGCCTCTCCCCACCTGTGGCGTGCTTCCGTCATCTTCAGCCTTGCCCTTAGCCCTGGTTCCTGAGCCCTCCAGCCTTGCCCTAAACCCTTGGGTCCTTATCCTTCCAGCCTTGCCCTCAACCCCTGGGTCCTTATTCCTCCAGCCTGCCCTTAACTCTGGATCTTGAGCCCTACAGCCTGGCCCACAACCCTGGGTCCTGAGATCTCCAGTATTCCCCTCAATCTTGTATTTAAAACCCTCCAGCCTTGCCCTCAACCCTGGATCCAAAACCCTCCAGCCTTGCCCTCAACCCTGGGCCCTTATCCCTGCCCTGGCTTTTACACCCACATGCCTGGCCCACAACCCTGGGTCCTGAGATCTCCAGTATTCCCCTCAATCCTGTATTTAAAACCCTCCAGCCTTGCCCTCAACCATGGATCCAAGACCCTCCAGCCTTGCCCTCAACCTTGGGTCCTTAACCCTGCCCTGGCTTTTACACCCACATGCCTGGCCCACAACCCTGGGTCCTGAGATCTCCAGTATTCCCCTCAATCCTGTATCCCAAACCCTCCAGCCTTGCCCTTAACCCTGGATCCAAAACCCTCCAGCCTTGCCCTCAACCATGGGCCCGTATCCCTGCCCTGGCTTTTACACCCACATGCCTGGCCCACAACCCTGGGTCCTGAGATCTCCAGTATTCCCCTCAATCCTGTATCCCAAACCCTCCAGCCTTGCCCTCAACCATGGACCCAAGACCCTCCAGCATTGCCCTCAACCCTGGGTCCTTAACCCTGCCCTGGCTTTTACACCCACATGCCTTGCCCACAACCCTGGGTCCTGAGATCTCCAGTATTCCCCTCAATCCTGTATCCCAAACCCTCCAGCCTTGCCCTCAACCATGGATCCAAGACCCTCCAGCCTTGCCCTCAACCCTGGGCCCTTATCCCTGCCCTGGCTTTTACACCCACATGCCTGGCCCACAACCCTGGGTCCTGAGATCTCCAGTATTCCCCTCAATCCTGTATCCCAAACCCTCCAGCCTTGCCCTCAACCATGGATCCAAAACCCTCCAGCCTTGCCCTCAACCCTGGGCCCTTATCCCTGTCCTGGCTTTTACACCCACATGCCTGGCCCACAACCCTGGGTCCTGAGATCTCCAGTATTCCCCTCAATCCTGTATCCAAAACCCTCCAGCCTTGCCCTCAACCATGGATCTAAAACCCTCCAGCCTTGCCCTCAACCCTGGGCCCTTATCCCTGCCCTGGCTTTTACACCCACATGCATGGCCCACAACCCTGGGTCCTGAGATCTCCAGTATTCCCCTCAATCCTGTATCCCAAACCCTCCAGCCTTGCCCTCAACCATGGATCCAAAACCCTCCAGCCTTGCCCTCAACCCTGGGCCCTTATCCCTGCCCTGGCTTTTACACCCACATGCCTGGCCCACAACCCTGGGTCCTGAGATCTCCAGTATTCCCCTCAATCCTGTATCCCAAACCCTCCAGCCTTGCCCTCAACCATGGACCCAAGACCCTCCAGCATTGCCCTCAACCCTGGGTCCTTAACCCTGCCCTGGCTTTTACACCCACATGCCTTGCCCACAACCCTGGGTCCTGAGATCTCCAGTATTCCCCTCAATCCTGTATCCCAAACCCTCCAGCCTTGCCCTCAACCATGGATCCAAGACCCTCCAGCCTTGCCCTCAACCCTGGGCCCTTATCCCTGCCCTGGCTTTTACACCCACATGCCTGGCCCACAACCCTGGGTCCTGAGATCTCCAGTATTCCCCTCAATCCTGTATCCCAAACCCTCCAGCCTTGCCCTCAACCATGGATCCAAAACCCTCCAGCCTTGCCCTCAACCCTGGGCCCTTATCCCTGTCCTGGCTTTTACACCCACATGCCTGGCCCACAACCCTGGGTCCTGAGATCTCCAGTATTCCCCTCAATCCTGTATCCAAAACCCTCCAGCCTTGCCCTCAACCATGGATCTAAAACCCTCCAGCCTTGCCCTCAACCCTGGGCCCTTATCCCTGCCCTGGCTTTTACACCCACATGCATGGCCCACAACCCTGGGTCCTGAGATCTCCAGTATTCCCCTCAATCCTGTATCCCAAACCCTCCAGCCTTGCCCTCAACCATGGATCCAAAACCCTCCAGCCTTGCCCTCAACCCTGGGCCCTTATCCCTGCCCTGGCTTTTACACCCACATGTCTGGCCCACAACCCAGGGTTCAAAACCCTCCTGACTTGCCCTCAATCTTGGATCCAAAACCCTCCAGCCTTGCCCTCAACCCTGGATCCAAAACCCTCCAGCCTTGCCCTCGACCCTGGGTCCTTAACCCTGCCCTGGCTTTTGCACCCACATGCCTTTCCCCCCCTTCAGATGTTTGCGGTGGCTGGGGAGCTGGGAGAGATGAGCGAAAGGGGAGTGGAGGGCACGGCGCAACATGGGCACCAACATCCCTGCGACACAAGCAGGTACCCAATAACTCCCGGGGTCCATCCAGATGCCCTTAGACTCAGATCCCTCCATAACAAGGACTATGCTGCTGCTTTAAAATCCAACCAGTCAGGGTCCAGCCACCCTCCCGTACCCCCCGTGCTCTCCTAGACTCTCCACCATACCCTCCTATAGACCCCCCATACCTCCCCATACCTCCATGCACCCCCTTATACCTCCTCGTACCTCCGTGTACCCTCCCGCAGCCCCTGTGCCCTCCCGTGCCCTCCCGTACTCTCCCGTACCCTGTCTCCACCTGTGGCATAAGATGTAGCTGAAGTCCTCAGCTGTAGTTGAAGCCTCTCCCAACATGTGGCGTGCTTCCGTCATCTTCAGCCTTGCCCTTAGCCCTGGTTCCTGAGCCCTCCAGCCTTGCCCTACACCCTTGGGTCCTTATCCTTCCAGCCTTGCCCTCAACCCCTGGGTCCTTATTCCTCCAGCCTGCCCTTAACTCTGGATCTTGAGCCCTACAGCCTGGCCCACAACCCTGGGTCCTGAGATCTCCAGTATTCCCCTCAATCCTGTATTTAAAACCCTCCAGCCTTGCCCTCAACCCTGGATCCAAAACCCTCCAGCCTTGCCCTCAACCCTGGGCCCTTATCCCTGCCCTGGCTTTTACACCCACATGCCTGGCCCACAACCCTGGGTCCTGAGATCTCCAGTATTCCCCTCAATCCTGTATTAAAACCCCTCCAGCCTTGCCCTCAACCCTGGGTCCTTAACCCTGCCCTGGCTTTTACACCCACATGCCTGGCCCACAACCCTGGGTCCTGAGATCTCCAGTATTCCCCTCAATCATGTATCCCAAACCCTCCAGCCTTGCCCTCAACCATGGATCCAAGACCCTCCAGCCTTGCCCTCAACCCTGGGCCCTTATCCCTGCCCTGGCTTTTACACCCACATGCCTGGCCCACAACCCTGGGTCCTGAGATCTCCAGTATTCCCCTCAATCCTGTATCCAAAACCCTCCAGCCTTGCCCTCAACCATGGATCTAAAACCCTCCAGCCTTGCCCTCAACCCTGGGCCCTTATCCCTGCCCTGGCTTTTACACCCACATGCATGACCCACAACCCTGGGTCCTGAGATCTCCAGTATTCCCCTCAATCCTGTATCCCAAACCCTCCAGCCTTGCCCTCAACCCTGGATCCAAAACCCTCCAGCCTTGCCCTCGACCCTGGGTCCTTAACCCTGCCCTGGCTTTTGCACCCACATGCCTTTCCCCCCCTTCAGATGTTTGCGGTGGCTGGGGAGCTGGGAGAGATGAGCGAAAGGGGAGTGGAGGGCACGGCGCAACATGGGCACCAACATCCCTGCGACACAAGCAGGTACCCAATAACTCCCGGGGTCCATCCAGATGCCCTTAGACTCAGATCCCTCCATAACAAGGACTATGCTGCTGCTTTAAAATCCAACCAGTCAGGGTCCAGCCACCCTCCCGTACCCCCCGTGCTCTCCTAGACTCTCCACCATACCCTCCTATAGACCCCCCATACCTCCCCATACCTCCATGCACCCCCTTATACCTCCTCGTACCTCCGTGTACCCTCCCGCAGCCCCTGTGCCCTCCCGTGCCCTCCCGTACTCTCCCGTACCCTGTCTCCACCTGTGGCATAAGATGTAGCTGAAGTCCTCAGCTGTAGTTGAAGCCTCTCCCAACATGTGGCGTGCTTCCGTCATCTTCAGCCTTGCCCTTAGCCCTGGTTCCTGAGCCCTCCAGCCTTGCCCTACACCCTTGGGTCCTTATCCTTCCAGCCTTGCCCTCAACCCCTGGGTCCTTATTCCTCCAGCCTGCCCTTAACTCTGGATCTTGAGCCCTACAGCCTGGCCCACAACCCTGGGTCCTGAGATCTCCAGTATTCCCCTCAATCTTGTATTTAAAACCCTCCAGCCTTGCCCTCAACCCTGGATCCAAAACCCTCCAGCCTTGCCCTCAACCCTGGGCCCTTATCCCTGCCCTGGCTTTTACACCCACATGCCTGGCCCACAACCCTGGGTCCTGAGATCTCCAGTATTCCCCTCAATCCTGTATTAAAACCCCTCCAGCCTTGCCCTCAACCCTGGGTCCTTAACCCTGCCCTGGCTTTTACACCCACATGCCTGGCCCACAACCCTGGGTCCTGAGATCTCCAGTATTCCCCTCAATCATGTATCCCAAACCCTCCAGTATTCCCCTCAACCATGGATCCAAGACCCTCCAGCCTTGCCCTCAACCCTGGGCCCTTATCCCTGCCCTGGCTTTTACACCCACATGCCTGGCCCACAACCCTGGGTCCTGAGATCTCCAGTATTCCCCTCAATCCTGTATCCAAAACCCTCCAGCCTTGCCCTCAACCATGGATCTAAAACCCTCCAGCCTTGCCCTCAACCCTGGGCCCTTATCCCTGCCCTGGCTTTTACACCCACATGCATGACCCACAACCCTGGGTCCTGAGATCTCCAGTATTCCCCTCAATCCTGTATCCCAAACCCTCCAGCCTTGCCCTCAACCATGGATCCAAAACCCTCCAGCCTTGTCCTCAACCCTGGGCCCTTATCCCTGCCCTGGCTTTTACACCCACATGTCTGGCCCACAACCCAGGGTTCAAAACCCTCCTGCCTTGCCCTCAATCTTGGATCCAAAACCCTCCAGCCTTGCCCTCAACCCTGGATCCAAAACCCTCCAGCCTTGCCCTCGACCCTGGGTCCTTAACCCTGCCCTGGCTTTTACACCCACATGCCTTTCCCCCCCTTCAGATGATTGCGGTGGCTGGGGAGCTAGGAGAGATGAGCGAAAGGGGAGTGGAGGGCACGGCGCGACATGGGCACCAACATCCCTGCGACACAAGCAGGTACCCAAGAACTCCCGGGGTCCATCCAGATGCCCTTAGACTCAGATCCCTCCATAACAAGGACCATGCTGCTGCTTTAAAATCCAACCAGTCAGGGTCCAGCCACCCTCCCGTACCCCCCGTGCTATCCTAGACTCTCCACTATACCCTCCTATAGACCCCCCATACCTCCCCATACCTCCATGCACCTCCTTATA
This sequence comes from Limnomonas spitsbergensis, assembly GCA_037349105.1. NCBI lineage: Eukaryota > Viridiplantae > Chlorophyta > Chlorophyceae > Chlamydomonadales > Limnomonas > Limnomonas spitsbergensis. The sequence continues at coordinate 289,310 of JAYJMM010000054.1, forward strand.
CCTCCTCGTACCTCCTTGTACCCTCCCGCAGCCCATGTGCCCTCCCGTGCCCACCCGTACTCTCCCGTACCCTCTCCCCACCTGTGGCATAAGATGTAGCTGAAGTCCTCAGCTGTAGTTGAAGCCTCTCCCCACCTGTGGCGTGCTTCCGTCATCTTCAGCCTTGCCCTTAGCCCTGGTTCCTGAGCCCTCCAGCCTTGCCCTAAACCCTTGGGTCCTTATCCTTCCAGCCTTGCCCTCAACCCCTGGGTCCTTATTCCTCCAGCCTGCCCTTAACTCTGGATCTTGAGCCCTACAGCCTTGCCCACAACCCTGGGTCCTGAGATCTCCAGTATTCCCCTCAATCCTGTATTTAAAACCCTCCAGCCTTGCCCTCAACCCTGGATCCAAAACCCTCCAGCCTTGCCCTCAACCCTGGGCCCTTATCCCTGCCCTGGCTTTTACACCCACATGCCTGGCCCACAACCCTGGGTCCTGAGATCTCCAGTATTCCCCTCAATCCTGTATCCCAAACCCTCCAGCCTTGCCCTCAACCATGGATCTAAAACCCTCCAGCCTTGCCCTCAACCCTGGGCCCTTATCCCTGCCCTGGCTTTTACACCCACATGCATGGCCCACAACCCTGGGTCCTGAGATCTCCAGTATTCCCCTCAATCATGTATCCCAAACCCTCCAGCCTTGCCCTCAACCATGGATCCAAAACCCTCCAGCCTTGCCCTCAACCCTGGGCCCTTATCCCTGCCCTGGCTTTTACACCCACATGTCTGGCCCACAACCCAGGGTTCAAAACCCTCCTGACTTGCCCTCAATCTTGGATCCAAAACCCTCCAGCCTTGCCCTCAACCCTGGATCCAAAACCCTCCAGCCTTGCCCTCGACCCTGGGTCCTTAACCCTGCCCTGGCTTTTGCACCCACATGCCTTTCCCCCCCTTCAGATGTTTGCGGTGGCTGGGGAGCTGGGAGAGATGAGCGAAAGGGGAGTGGAGGGCACGGCGCGACATGGGCACCAACATCCCTGCGACACAAGCAGGTACCCAATAACTCCCGGGGTCCATCCAGATGCCCTTAGACTCAGATCCCTCCATAACAAGGACCATGCTGCTGCTTTAAAATCCAACCAGTCAGGGTCCAGCCACCCTCCCGTACCCCCCGTGCTCTCCTAGACTCTCCACTATACCCTCCTATAGACCCCCCATACCTCCCCATACCTCCATGCACCTCCTTATACCTCCTCGTACCTCCTTGTACCCTCCCGCAGCCCATGTGCCCTCCCGTGCCCTCCCGTACTCTCCCGTACCCTCTCCCCACCTGTGGCATAAGATGTAGCTGAAGTCCTCAGCTGTAGTTGAAGCCTCTCCCCACCTGTGGCGTGCTTCCGTCATCTTCAGCCTTGCCCTTAGCCCTGGTTCCTGAGCCCTCCAGCCTTGCCCTAAACCCTTGGGTCCTTATCCTTCCAGCCTTGCCCTCAACCCTTGGGTCCTTATTCCTCCAGCCTGCCCTTAACTCTGGATCTTGAGCCCTACAGCCTGGCCCACAACCCTGGGTCCTGAGATCTCCAGTATTCCCCTCAATCTTGTATTTAAAACCCTCCAGCCTTGCCCTCAACCCTGGATCCAAAACCCTCCAGCCTTGCCCTCAACCCTGGGCCCTTATCCCTGCCCTGGCTTTTACACCCACATGCCTGGCCCACAACCATGGGTCCTGAGATCTCCAGTATTCCCCTCAATCCTGTATTTAAAACCCTCCAGCCTTGCCCTCAACCATGGATCCAAGACCCTCCAGCCTTGCCCTCAACCTTGGGTCCTTAACCCTGCCCTGGCTTTTACACCCACATGCCTGGCCCACAACCCTGGGTCCTGAGATCTCCAGTATTCCCCTCAATCCTGTATCCCAAACCCTCCAGCCTTGCCCTTAACCCTGGATCCAAGACCCTCCAGCCTTGCCCTCAACCCTGGGCCCGTATCCCTGCCCTGGCTTTTACACCCACATGCCTGGCCCACAACCCTGGGTCCTGAGATCTCCAGTATTCCCCTGAATCCTGTATTTAATCCCCTCCAGCCTTGCCCTCAACCATGGACCCAAGACCCTCCAGCATTGCCCTCAACCCTGGGTCCTTAACCCTGCCCTGGCTTTTACACCCACATGCCTTGCACACAACCCTGGGTCCTGAGATCTCCAGTATTCCCCTCAATCCTGTATCCCAAACCCTCCAGCCTTGCCCTCAACCATGGATCCAAGACCCTCCAGCCTTGCCCTCAACCCTGGGCCCTTATCCCTGCCCTGGCTTTTACACCCACATGCCTGGCCCACAACCCTGGGTCCTGAGATCTCCAGTATTCCCCTCAATCCTGTATTTAAAACCCTCCAGCCTTGCCCTCAACCCTGGATCCAAAACCCTCCAGCCTTGCCCTCAACCCTGGGCCCTTATCCCTGCCCTGGCTTTTACACCCACATGCCTGGCCCACAACCCTGGGTCCTGAGATCTCCAGTATTCCCCTCAATCCTGTATTAAAACCCCTCCAGCCTTGCCCTCAACCCTGGGTCCTTAACCCTGCCCTGGCTTTTACACCCACATGCCTGGCCCACAACCCTGGGTCCTGAGATCTCCAGTATTCCCCTCAATCATGTATCACAAACCCTCCAGCCTTGCCCTCAACCATGGATCCAAGACCCTCCAGCCTTGCCCTCAACCCTGGGCCCTTATCCCTGCCCTGGCTTTTACACCCACATGCCTGGCCCACAACCCTGGGTCCTGAGATCTCCAGTATTCCCCTCAATCCTGTATCCAAAACCCTCCAGCCTTGCCCTCAACCATGGATCTAAAACCCTCCAGCCTTGCCCTCAACCCTGGGCCCTTATCCCTGTCCTGGCTTTTACACCCACATGCCTGGCCCACAACCCTGGGTCCTGAGATCTCCAGTATTCCCCTCAATCATGTATCCCAAACCCTCCAGCCTTGCCCTCAACCATGAATCTAAAACCCTCCAGCCTTGCCCTCAACCCTGGGCCCTTATCCCTGCCCTGGCTTTTACACCCACATGCCTGGCCCACAACCCTGGGTCCTGAGATCTCCAGTATTCCCCTCAATCCTGTATCCCAAACCCTCCAGCCTTGCCCTCAACCATGGATCCAAAACCCTCCAGCCTTGCCCTCAACCCTGGGCCCTTATCCCTGCCCTGGCTTTTACACCCACATGTCTGGCCCACAACCCAGGGTTCAAAACCCTCTTGACTTGCCCTCAATCTTGGATCCAAAACCCTCCAGCCTTGCCCTCAACCCTGGATCCAAAACCCTCCAGCCTTGCCCTCGACCCTGGGTCCTTAACCCTGCCCTGGCTTTTGCACCCACATGCCTTTCCCCCCCTTCAGATGTTTGCGGTGGCTGGGGAGCTGGGAGAGATGAGCGAAAGGGGAGTGGAGGGCACGGCGCAACATGGGCACCAACATCCCTGCGACACAAGCAGGTACCCAATAACTCCCGGGGTCCATCCAGATGCCATTAGACTCAGATCCCTCCATAACAAGGACTATGCTGCTGCTGTAAAATTTCAACCAGTCAGGGTCCAGCCACCCTCCCGTACCCACCGTGCTCTCCTAGACTCTCCACCATACCCTCCTATAGACCCCCCATACCTCCCCATACCTCCATGCACCCCCTTATACCTCCTCGTACCTCCGTGTACCCTCCCGCAGCCCCTGTGCCCTCCCGTGCCCTCCCGTACTCTCCCGTACCCTGTCTCCACCTGTGGCATAAGATGTAGCTGAAGTCCTCAGCTGTAGGTGAAGCCTCTCCCCACCTGTGGCGTGCTTCCGTCATCTTCAGCCTTGCCCTTAGCCCTGGTTCCTGAGCCCTCCAGCCTTGCCCTACACCCTTGGGTCCTTATCCTTCCAGCCTTGCCCTCAACCCCTGGGTCCTTATTCCTCCAGCCTGCCCTTAACTCTGGATCTTGAGCCCTACAGCCTGGCCCACAACCCTGGGTCCTGAGATCTCCAGTATTCCCCTCAATCCTGTATTTAAAACCCTCCAGCCTTGCCCTCAACCCTGGATCCAAAACCCTCCAGCCTTGCCCTCAACCCAGGGCCCTTATCCCTGCCCTGGCTTTTACACCCACATGCCTGGCCCACAACCCTGGGTCCTGAGATCTCCAGTATTCCCCTCAATCCTGTATTAAAACCCCTCCAGCCTTGCCCTCAACCCTGGGTCCTTAACCCTGCCCTGGCTTTTACACCCACATGCCTGGCCCACAACCCTGGGTCCTGAGATCTCCAGTATTCCCCTCAATCATGTATCCCAAACCCTCCAGCCTTGCCCTCAACCATGGATCCAAGACCCTCCAGCCTTGCCCTCAACCCTGGGCCCTTATCCCTGCCCTGGCTTTTACACCCACATGCCTGGCCCACAACCCTGGGTCCTGAGATCTCCAGTATTCCCCTCAATCCTGTATCCAAAACCCTCCAGCCTTGCCCTCAACCATGGATCTAAAACCCTCCAGCCTTGCCCTCAACCCTGGGTCCTTATCCCTGCCCTGGCTTTTACACCCACATGCATGACCCACAACCCTGGGTCCTGAGATCTCCAGTATTCCCCTCAATCCTGTATCCCAAACCCTCCAGCCTTGCCCTCAACCATGGATCCAAAACCCTCCAGCCTTGCCCTCAACCCTGGGCCCTTATCCCTGCCCTGGCTTTTACACCCACATGTCTGGCCCACAACCCAGGGTTCAAAACCCTCCTGACTTGCCCTCAATCTTGGATCCAAAACCCTCCAGCCTTGCCCTCAACCCTGGATCCAAAACCCTCCAGCCTTGCCCTCGACCCTGGGTCCTTAACCCTGCCCTGGCTTTTGCACCCACATGCCTTTCCCCCCCTTCAGATGATTGCGGTGGCTGGGGAGCTGGGAGAGATGAGCGAAAGGGGAGTGGAGGGCACGGCGCAACATGGGCACCAACATCCCTGCGACACAAGCAGGTACCCAATAACTCCCGGGGTCCATCCAGATGCCATTAGACTCAGATCCCTCCATAACAAGGACTATGCTGCTGCTGTAAAATTTCAACTAGTCAGGGTCCAGCCACCCTCCCGTACCCACCGTGCTCTCCTAGACTCTCCACCATACCCTCCTATAGACCCCCCATACCTCCCCATACCTCCATGCACCCCCTTATACCTCCTCGTACCTCCGTGTACCCTCCCGCAGCCCCTGTGCCCTCCCGTGCCCTCCCGTACTCTCCCGTACCCTGTCTCCACCTGTGGCATAAGATGTAGCTGAAGTCCGCAGCTGTAGGTGAAGCCTCTCCCCACATGTGGCGTGCTTCCGTCATCTTCAGCCTTGCCCTTAGCCCTGGTTCCTGAGCCCTCCAGCCTTGCCCTACACCCTTGGGTCCTTATCCTTCCAGCCTTGCCCTCAACCCCTGGGTCCTTATTCCTCCAGCCTGCCCTTAACTCTGGATCTTGAGCCCTACAGCCTGGCCCACAACCCTGGGTCCTGAGATCTCCAGTATTCCCCTCAATCCTGTATTTCAAACCCTCCAGCCTTGCCCTCAACCCTGGATCCAAAACCCTCCAGCCTTGCCCTCAACCCTGGGCCCTTATCCCTGCCCTGGCTTTTACACCCACATGCCTGGCCCACAACCCTGGGTCCTGAGATCTCCAGTATTCCCCTCAATCCTGTATTAAAACCCCTCCAGCCTTGCCCTCAACCCTGGGTCCTTAACCCTGCCCTGGCTTTTACACCCACATGCCTGGCCCACAACCCTGGGTCCTGAGATCTCCAGTATTCCCCTCAATCATGTATCCCAAACCCTCCAGCCTTGCCCTCAACCATGGATCCAAGACCCTCCAGCCTTGCCCTCAACCCTGGGCCCTTATCCCTGCCCTGGCTTTTACACCCACATGCCTGGCCCACAACCCTGGGTCCTGAGATCTCCAGTATTCCCCTCAATCCTGTATCCAAAACCCTCCAGCCTTGCCCTCAACCATGGATCTAAAACCCTCCAGCCTTGCCCTCAACCCTGGGCCCTTATCCCTGCCCTGGCTTTTACACCCACATGCATGACCCACAACCCTGGGTCCTGAGATATCCAGTATTCCCCTCAATCCTGTATCCCAAACCCTCCAGCCTTGCCCTCAACCATGGATCCAAAACCCTCCAGCCTTGCCCTCAACCCTGGGCCCTTATCCCTGCCCTGGCTTTTACACCCACATGTCTGGCCCACAACCCAGGGTTCAAAACCCTCCTGACTTGCCCTCAATCTTGGATCCAAAACCCTCCAGCCTTGCCCTCAACCCTGGATCCAAAACCCTCCAGCCTTGCCCTCGACCCTGGGTCCTTAACCCTGCCCTGGCTTTTGCACCCACATGCCTTTCCCCCCCTTCAGATGTTTGCGGTGGCTGGGGAGCTGGGAGAGATGAGCGAAAGGGGAGTGGAGGGCACGGCGCAACATGGGCACCAACATCCCTGCGACACAAGCAGGTACCCAATAACTCCCGGGGTCCATCCAGATGCCCTTAGACTCAGATCCCTCCATAACAAGGACTATGCTGCTGCTTTAAAATCCAACCAGTCAGGGTCCAGCCACCCTCCCGTACCCCCCGTGCTCTCCTAGACTCTCCACCATACCCTCCTATAGACCCCCCATACCTCCCCATACCTCCATGCACCCCCTTATACCTCCTCGTACCTCCGTGTACCCTCCCGCAGCCCCTGTGCCCTCCCGTGCCCTCCCGTACTCTCCCGTACCCTGTCTCCACCTGTGGCATAAGATGTAGCTGAAGTCCTCAGCTGTAGTTGAAGCCTCTCCCCACATGTGGCGTGCTTCCGTCATCTTCAGCCTTGCCCTTAGCCCTGGTTCCTGAGCCCTCCAGCCTTGCCCTACACCCTTGGGTCCTTATCCTTCCAGCCTTGCCCTCAACCCCTGGGTCCTTATTCCTCCAGCCTGCCCTTAACTCTGGATCTTGAGCCCTACAGCCTGGCCCACAACCCTGGGTCCTGAGATCTCCAGTATTCCCCTCAATCCTGTATTTAAAACCCTCCAGCCTTGCCCTCAACCCTGGATCCAAAACCCTCCAGCCTTGCCCTCAACCCTGGGCCCTTATCCCTGCCCTGGCTTTTACACCCACATGCCTGGCCCACAACCCTGGGTCCTGAGATCTCCAGTATTCCCCTCAATCCTGTATTAAAACCCCTCCAGCCTTGCCCTCAACCCTGGGTCCTTAACCCTGCCCTGGCTTTTACACCCACATGCCTGGCCCACAACCCTGGGTCCTGAGATCTCCAGTATTCCCCTCAATCATGTATCCCAAACCCTCCAGCCTTGCCCTCAACCATGGATCCAAGACCCTCCAGCCTTGCCCTCAACCCTGGGCCCTTATCCCTGCCCTGGCTTTTACACCCACATGCCTGGCCCACAACCCTGGGTCCTGAGATCTCCAGTATTCCCCTCAATCCTGTATCCAAAACCCTCCAGCCTTGCCCTCAACCATGGATCTAAAACCCTCCAGCCTTGCCCTCAACCCTGGGCCCTTATCCCTGTCCTGGCTTTTACACCCACATGCCTGGCCCACAACCCTGGGTCCTGAGATCTCCAGTATTCCCCTCAATCCTGTATCCCAAACCCTCCAGCCTTGCCCTCAACCATGAATCTAAAACCCTCCAGCCTTGCCCTCAACCCTGGGCCCTTATCCCTGCCCTGGCTTTTACACCCACATGCATGGCCCACAACCCTGGGTCCTGAGATCTCCAGTATTCCCCTCAATCCTGTATCCCAAACCCTCCAGCCTTGCCCTCAACCATGGATCCAAAACCCTCCAGCCTTGCCCTCAACCCTGGGCCCTTATCCCTGCCCTGGCTTTTACACCCACATGTCTGGCCCACAACCCAGGGTTCAAAACCCTCTTGACTTGCCCTCAATCTTGGATCCAAAACCCTCCAGCCTTGCCCTCAACCCTGGATCCAAAACCCTCCAGCCTTGTCCTCGACCCTGGGTCCTTAACCCTGCCCTGGCTTTTGCACCCACATGCCTTTCCCCCCCTTCAGATGTTTGCGGTGGCTGGGGAGCTGGGAGAGATGAGCGAAAGGGGAGTGGAGGGCACGGCGCAACATGGGCACCAACATCCCTGCGACACAAGCAGGTACCCAATAACTCCCGGGGTCCATCCAGATGCCATTAGACTCAGATCCCTCCATAACAAGGACTATGCTGCTGCTGTAAAATTTCAACCAGTCAGGGTCCAGCCACCCTCCCGTACCCACCGTGCTCTCCTAGACTCTCCACCATACCCTCATATAGACCCCCCATTCCTCCCCATACCTCCATGCACCCCCTTATACCTCCTCGTACCTCCGTGTACCCTCCCGCAGCCCCTGTGCCCTCCCGTGCCCTCCCGTACTCTCCCGTACCCTGTCTCCACCTGTGGCATAAGATGTAGCTGAAGTCCTCAGCTGTAGTTGAAGCCTCTCCCCACATGTGGCGTGCTTCCGTCATCTTCAGCATTGCCCTTAGCCCTGGTTCCTGAGCCCTCCAGCCTTGCCCTACACCCTTGGGTCCTTATCCTTCCAGCCTTGCCCTCAACCCCTGGGTCCTTATTCCTCCAGCCTGCCCTTAACTCTGGATCTTGAGCCCTACAGCCTGGCCCACAACCCTGGGTCCTGAGATCTCCAGTATTCCCCTCAATCCTGTATTTAAAACCCTCCAGCCTTGCCCTCAACCCTGGATCCAAAACCCTCCAGCCTTGCCCTCAACCCTGGGCCCTTATCCCTGCCCTGGCTTTTACACCCACATGCCTGGCCCACAACCCTGGGTCCTGAGATCTCCAGTATTCCCCTCAATCCTGTATTAAAACCCCTCCAGCCTTGCCCTCAACCCTGGGTCCTTAACCCTGCCCTGGCTTTTACACCCACATGCATGGCCCACAACCCTGGGTCCTGAGATCTCCAGTATTCCCCTCAATCCTGTATCCAAAACCCTCCAGCCTTGCCCTCAACCATGGATCTAAAACCCTCCAGCCTTGCCCTCAACCCTGGGCCCTTATCCCTGCCCTGGCTTTTACACCCACATGCATGACCCACAACCCTGGGTCCTGAGATTTCCAGTATTCCCCTCAATCCTGTATCCCAAACCCTCCAGCCTTGCCCTCAACCCTGGGCCCTTATCCCTGCCCTGGCTTTTACACCCACATGCCTGGCCCACAACCCAGGGTTCAAAACCCTCCTGACTTGCCCTCAATCTTGGATCCAAAACCCTCCAGCCTTGCCCTCAACCCTGGATCCAAAACCCTCCAGCCTTGCCCTCGACCCTGGGTCCTTAACCCTGCCCTGGCTTTTGCACCCACATGCCTTTCCCCCCCTTCAGATGTTTGCGGTGGCTGGGGAGCTGGGAGAGATGAGCGAAAGGGGAGTGGAGGGCACGGCGCAACATGGGCACCAACATCCCTGCGACACAAGCAGGTACCCAATAACTCCCGGGGTCCATCCAGATGCCCTTAGACTCAGATCCCTCCATAACAAGGACTATGCTGCTGCTTTAAAATCCAACCAGTCAGGGTCCAGCCACCCTCCCGTACCCCCCGTGCTCTCCTAGACTCTCCACCATACCCTCCTATAGACCCCCCATACCTCCCCATACCTCCATGCACCCCCTTATACCTCCTCGTACCTCCGTGTACCCTCCCGCAGCCCCTGTGCCCTCCCGTGCCCTCCCGTACTCTCCCGTACCCTGTCTCCACCTGTGGCATAAGATGTAGCTGAAGTCCTCAGCTGTAGTTGAAGCCTCTCCCAACATGTGGCGTGCTTCCGTCATCTTCAGCCTTGCCCTTAGCCCTGGTTCCTGAGCCCTCCAGCCTTGCCCTACACCCTTGGGTCCTTATCCTTCCAGCCTTGCCCTCAACCCCTGGGTCCTTATTCCTCCAGCCTGCCCTTAACTCTGGATCTTGAGCCCTACAGCCTGGCCCACAAACCTGGGTCCTGAGATCTCCAGTATTCCCCTCAATCCTGTATTTAAAACCCTCCAGCCTTGCCCTCAACCCTGGATCCAAAACCCTCCAGCCTTGCCCTCAACCCTGGGCCCTTATCCCTGCCCTGGCTTTTACACCCACATGCCTGGCCCACAACCCTGGGTCCTGAGATCTCCAGTATTCCCCTCAATCCTGTATTAAAACCCCTCCAGCCTTGCCCTCAACCCTGGGTCCTTAACCCTGCCCTGGCTTTTACACCCACATGCCTGGCCCACAACCCTGGGTCCTGAGATCTCCAGTATTCCCCTCAATCATGTATCCCAAACCCTCCAGCCTTGCCCTCAACCATGGATCCAAGACCCTCCAGCCTTGCCCTCGACCCTGGGCCCTTATCCCTGCCCTGGCTTTTACACCCACATGCCTGGCCCACAACCCTGGGTCCTGAGATCTCCAGTATTCCCCTCAATCCTGTATCCAAAACCCTCCAGCCTTGCCCTCAACCATGGATCTAAAACCCTCCAGCCTTGCCCTCAACCCTGGGCCCTTATCCCTGCCCTGGCTTTTACACCCACATGCATGACCCACAACCCTGGGTCCTGAGATCTCCAGTAGTCCCCTCAATCCTGTATCCCAAACCCTCCAGCCTTGCCCTCAACCATGGATCCAAAACCCTCCAGCCTTGCCCTCAACCCTGGGCCCTTATCCCTGCCCTGGCTTTTACACCCACATGTCTGGCCCACAACCCAGGGTTCAAAACCCTCCAGCCTTGCCCTCAATCTTGGATCCAAAACCCTCCAGCCTTGCCCTCAACCCTGGATCCAAAACCCTCCAGCCTTGCCCTCGACCCTGGGTCCTTAACCCTGCCCTGGCTTTCACACCCACATGCCTTTCCCCCCCTTCAGATGATTGCGGTGGCTGGGGAGCTAGGAGAGATGAGCGAAATGGGAGTGGAGGGCATGGCGCGACATGGGCACCAACATCCCTTCGACACAAGCAGGTACCCAAGAACTCCCGGGGTCCATCCAGATGCCCTTAGACTCAGATCCCTCCATAACAAGGACCATGCTGCTGCTTTAAAATCCAACCAGTCAGGGTCCAGCCACCCTCCCCTACCCCCCGTGCTATCCTAGACTCTCCACTATACCCTCCTATAGACCCCCCATACCTCCCCATACCTCCATGCACCTCCTTATACATCCTCGTACCTCCTTGTACCCTCCCGCAGCCCATGTGCCCTCCCGTGCCCTCCCGTACTCTCCCGTACCCTCTCCCCACATGTGGCATAAGATGTAGCTGAAGTCCTCAGCTGTAGTTGAAGCCTCTCCCCACATGTGGCGTGCTTCCGTCATCTTCAGCCTTGCCCTTAGCCCTGGTTCCTGAGCCCTCCAGCCTTGCCCTAAACCCTTGGGTCCTTATCCTTCCAGCCTTGCCCTCAACTACTGGGTCCTTATTCCTCCAGCCTGCCCTTAACTCTGGATCTTGAGCCCTACAGCCTGGCCCACAACCCTGGGTCCTGAGATCTCCAGTATTCCCCTCAATCTTGTATTTAAAACCCTCCAGCCTTGCCCTCAACCCTGGATCCAAAACCCTCCAGCCTTGCCCTCAACCCTGGGCCCTTATCCCTGCCCTGGCTTTTACACCCACATGCCTGGCCCACAACCCTGGGTCCTGAGATCTCCAGTATTCCCCTCAATCCTGTATTTAAAACCCTCCAGCCTTGCCCTCAACCATGGTTCAAGACCCTCCAGCCTTGCCCTCAACCTTGGGTCCTTAACCCTGCCCTGGCTTTTACACCCACATGCCTGGCCCACAACCCTGGGTCCTGAGATCTCCAGTATTCCCCTCAATCCTGTATTTAAAACCCTCCAGCCTTGCCCTCAACCCTGGATCCAAAACCCTTCAGCCTTGCCCTCAACCCTGGGCCCTTATCCCTGCCCTGGCTTTTACACCCACATGCCTGGCCCACAACCCTGGGTCCTGAGATCTCCAGTATTCCCCTCAATCCTGTATTAAAACCCCTCCAGCCTTGCCCTCAACCCTGGGTCCTTAACCCTGCCCTGGCTTTTACACCCACATGCCTGGCCCACAACCCTGGGTCCTGAGATCTCCAGTATTCCCCTCAATCATGTATCCCAAACCCTCCAGCCTTGCCCTCAACCATGGATCCAAGACCCTCCAGCCTTGCCCTCAACCCTGGGCCCTTATCCCTGCCCTGGCTTTTACACCCACATGCCTGGCCAACAACCCTGGGTCCTGAGATCTCCAGTATTCCCCTCAATCCTGTATCCAAAACCCTCCAGCCTTGCCCTCAACCATGGATCTAAAACCCTCCAGCCTTGCCCTCAACCCTGGGCCCTTATCCCTGCCCTGGCTTTTACACCCACATGCATGACCCACAACCCTGGGTCCTGAGATCTCCAGTATTCCCCTCAATCCTCTATTTAAAACCCTCCAGCCTTGCCCTCAACCATGGATCCAAAACCCTCCAGCCTTGCCCTCAACCCTGGGCACTTATCCCTGCCCTGGCTTTTACACCCACATGTCTTGCCCACAACCCAGGGTTCAAAACCCTCCTGCCTTGCCCTCAATCTTGGATCCAAAACCCTCCAGCCTTGCCCTCAACCCTGGATCCAAAACCCTCCAGCCTTGCCCTCGACCCTGGGTCCTTAACCCTGCCCTGGCTTTTACACCCACATGCCTTTCCCCCCCTTCAGATGATTGCGGTGGCTGGGGAGCTAGGAGAGATGAGCGAAAGGGGAGTGGAGGGCACGGCGCGACATGGGCACCAACATCCCTTCGACACAAGCAGGTACCCAATAACTCCCGGGGTCCATCCAGATGCCCTTAGACTCAGATCCCTCCATAACAAGGACCATGCTGCTGCTTTAAAATCCAACCAGTCAGGGTCCAGCCACCCTCCCGTACCCCCCGTGCTCTCCTAGACTCTCCACTATACCCTCCTATAGACCCCCCATACCTCCCCATACCTCCATGCACCTCCTTATACCTCCTCGTACCTCCTTGTACCCTCCCGCAGCCCATGTGCCCTCCCGTGCCCTCCCGTACTCTCCCGTACCCTCTCCCCACCTGTGGCATAAGATGTAGCTGAAGTCCTCAGCTGTAGTTGAAGCCTCTCCCCACCTGTGGCGTGCTTCCGTCATCTTCAGCCTTGCCCTTAGCCCTGGTTCATGAGCCCTCCAGCCTTGCCCTAAACCCTTGGGTCCTTATCCTTCCAGCCTTGCCCTCAACCCCTGGGTCCTTATTCCTCCAGCCTGCCCTTAACTCTGGATCTTGAGCCCTACAGCCTGGCCCACAACCCTGGGTCCTGAGATCTCCAGTATTCCCCTCAATCTTGTATTTAAAACCCTCCAGCCTTGCCCTCAACCCTGGATCCAAAACCCTCCAGCCTTGCCCTCAACCCTGGGCCCTTATCCCTGCCCTGGCTTTTACACCCACATGCCTGGCCCACAACCCTGGGTCCTGAGATCTCCAGTATTCCCCTCAATCCTCTATTTAAAACCCTCCAGCCTTGCCCTCAACCATGGATCCAAGACCCTCCAGCCTTGCCCTCAACCTTGGGTCCTTAACCCTGCCCTGGCTTTTACACCCACATGCCTGGCCCACAACCCTGGGTCCTGAGATCTCCAGTATTCCCCTCAATCCTGTATCCCAAACCCTCCAGCCTTGCCCTTAACCCTGGATCCAAAACCCTCCAGCCTTGCCCTCAACCCTGGGCCCGTATCCCTGCCCTGGCTTTTACACCCACATGCCTGGCCCACAACCCTGGGTCCTGAGATCTCCAGTATTCCCCTCAATCCTGTATCCCAAACCCTCCAGCCTTGCCCTCAACCATGGACCCAAGACCCTCCAGCATTGCCCTCAACCCTGGGTCCTTAACCCTGCCCTGGCTTTTACACCCACATGCCTGGCCCACAACCCTGGGTCCTGAGATCTCCAGTATTCCCCTCAATCCTGTATCCCAAACCCTCCAGCCTTGCCCTCAACCATGGATCCAAGACCCTCCAGCCTTGCCCTCAACCCTGGGCCCTTATCCCTGCCCTGGCTTTTACACCCACATGCCTGGCCCACAACCCTGGGTCCTGAGATCTCCAGTATTCCCCTCAATCCTGTATTTAAAACCCTCCAGCCTTGCCCTCAACCCTGGATCCAAAACCCTTCAGCCTTGCCCTCAACCCTGGGCCCTTATCCCTGCCCTGGCTTTTACACCCACATGCCTGGCCCACAACCCTGGGTCCTGAGATCTCCAGTATTCCCCTCAATCCTGTATCCAAAACCCTCCAGCCTTGCCCTCAACCATGGATCTAAAACCCTCCAGCCTTGCCCTCAACCCTGGGCCCTTATCCCTGCCCTGGCTTTTATACCCACATGTCTGGCCCACAACCCAGGGTTCAAAACCCTCCTGCCTTGCCCTCAATCTTGGATCCAAAACCCTCCAGCCTTGCCCTCAACCCTGGATCCAAAACCCTCCAGCCTTGTCCTCGACCCTGGGTTCTTAACCCTGCCCTGGCTTTTACACCCACATGCCTTTCCCCCCCTTCAGATGTTTGCGGTGGCTGGGGAGCTGGGAGAGATGAGCGAAAGGGGAGTGGAGGGCACGGCGCGACATGGGCACCACCATCCCTGCGACACAAGCAGGTACCCAATAACTCCCGGGGTCCATCCAGATGCCCTTAGACTCAGATCCCTCCATAACAAGGACCATGCTGCTGCAAAATCCAACCAGTCAGGGTCCAGCCACCCTCCCGTACCCCCCGTGCTCTCCTAGACTCTCCACTATACCCTCCTATAGACCCCCCATACCTCCCCATACCTCCATGCACCTCCTTATACCTCCTCGTACCTCCTTGTACCCTCCCGCAGCCCCTGTGCCCTCCCGTGCCCTCCCGTACTCTCCCGTACCCTCTCCCCACCTGTGGCATAAGATGTAGCTGAAGTCCTCAGCTGTAGTTGAAGCCTCTCCCCACCTGTGGCGTGCTTCCGTCATCTTCAGCCTTGCCCTTAGCCCTGGTTCCTGAGCCCTCCAGCCTTGCCCTAAACCCTTGGGTCCTTATCCTTCCAGCCTTGCCCTCAACTACTGGGTCCTTATTCCTCCAGCCTGCCCTTAACTCTGGATCTTGAGCCCTACAGCCTGGCCCACAACCCTGGGTCCTGAGATCTCCAGTATTCCCCTCAATCCTGTATTTAAAACCCTCCAGCCTTGCCCTCAACCCTGGATCCAAAACCCTCCAGCCTTGCCCTCAACCCTGGATCCAAAACCCTCCAGCCTTGCCCTCAACCCTGGGCCCTTATCCCTGCCCTGGCTTTTACACCCACATGCATGGCCCACAACCCTGGGTCCTGAGATCTCCAGCATTCCCCTAAATCCTGTATCCCAAACCCTCCAGCCTTGCCCTCAACCCTGGATCCAAAACCCTCCAGCCTTGCCCTCGACCCTGGGTCCTTAACCCTGCCCTGGCTTTTACACCCACATGCCTTTCCCCCCCTTCAGATGTTTGCGGTGGCTGGGGAGCTGGGAGAGATGAGCGAAAGGGGAGTGGAGGGCACGGCGCGACATGGGCACCAACATCCCTGCGACACAAGCAGGTACCCAATAACTCCCGGGGTCCATCCAGATGCCCTTAGACTCAGATCCCTCCATAACAAGGACCATGCTGCTGCTTTAAAATCCAACCAGTCAGGGTCCAGCCACCCTCCCGTACCCCCCGTGCTCTCCTAGACTCTCCACTATACCCTCCTATAGACCCCCCATACCTCCCCATACCTCCATGCACCTCCTTATACCTCCTCGTACCTCCTTGTACCCTCCCGCAGCCCATGTGCCCTCCCGTGCCCTCCCGTACTCTCCCGTACCCTCTCCCCACCTGTGGCATAAGATGTAGCTGAAGTCCTCAGCTGTAGTTGAAGCCTCTCCCCACCTGTGGCGTGCTTCCGTCATCTTCAGCCTTGCCCTTAGCCCTGGTTCCTGAGCCCTCCAGCCTTGCCCTAAACCCTTGGGTCCTTATCCTTCCAGCCTTGCCCTCAACCCCTGGGTCCTTATTCCTCCAGCCTGCCCTTAACTCTGGATCTTGAGCCCTACAGCCTGGCCCACAACCCTGGGTCCTGAGATCTCCAGTATTCCCCTCAATCTTGTATTTAAAACCCTCCAGCCTTGCCCTCAACCCTGGATCCAAAACCCTCCAGCCTTGCCCTCAACCCTGGGCCCTTATCCCTGCCCTGGCTTTTACACCCACATGCCTGGCCCACAACCCTGGGTCCTGAGATCTCCAGTATTCCCCTCAATCCTCTATTTAAAACCCTCCAGCCTTGCCCTCAACCATGGATCCAAGACCCTCCAGCCTTGCCCTCAACCTTGGGTCCTTAACCCTGCCCTGGCTTTTACACCCACATGCCTGGCCCACAACCCTGGGTCCTGAGATCTCCAGTATTCCCCTCAATCCTGTATCCCAAACCCTCCAGCCTTGCCCTTAACCCTGGATCCAAAACCCTCCAGCCTTGCCCTCAACCCTGGGCCCGTATCCCTGCCCTGGCTTTTACACCCACATGCCTGGCCCACAACCCTGGGTCCTGAGATCTCCAGTATTCCCCTCAATCCTGTATCCCAAACCCTCCAGCCTTGCCCTCAACCATGGACCCAAGACCCTCCAGCATTGCCCTCAACCCTGGGTCCTTAACCCTGCCCTGGCTTTTACACCCACATGCCTGGCCCACAACCCTGGGTCCTGAGATCTCCAGTATTCCCCTCAATCCTGTATCCCAAACCCTCCAGCCTTGCCCTCAACCATGGATCCAAGACCCTCCAGCCTTGCCCTCAACCCTGGGCCCTTATCCCTGCCCTGGCTTTTACACCCACATGCCTGGCCCACAACCCTGGGTCCTGAGATCTCCAGTATTCCCCTCAATCCTGTATTTAAAACCCTCCAGCCTTGCCCTCAACCCTGGATCCAAAACCCTTCAGCCTTGCCCTCAACCCTGGGCCCTTATCCCTGCCCTGGCTTTTACACCCACATGCCTGGCCCACAACCCTGGGTCCTGAGATCTCCAGTATTCCCCTCAATCCTGTATCCAAAACCCTCCAGCCTTGCCCTCAACCATGGATCTAAAACCCTCCAGCCTTGCCCTCAACCCTGGGCCCTTATCCCTGCCCTGGCTTTTATACCCACATGTCTGGCCCACAACCCAGGGTTCAAAACCCTCCTGCCTTGCCCTCAATCTTGGATCCAAAACCCTCCAGCCTTGCCCTCAACCCTGGATCCAAAACCCTCCAGCCTTGTCCTCGACCCTGGGTCCTTAACCCTGCCCTGGCTTTTACACCCACATGCCTTTCCCCCCCTTCAGATGTTTGCGGTGGCTGGGGAGCTGGGAGAGATGAGCGAAAGGGGAGTGGAGGGCACGGCGCGACATGGGCACCACCATCCCTGCGACACAAGCAGGTACCCAATAACTCCCGGGGTCCATCCAGATGCCCTTAGACTCAGATCCCTCCATAACAAGGACCATGCTGCTGCTTTAAAATCCAACCAGTCAGGGTCCAGCCACCCTCCCGTACCCCCCGTGCTCTCCTAGACTCTCCACTATACCCTCCTATAGACCCCCCATACCTCCCCATACCTCCATGCACCTCCTTATACCTCCTCGTACCTCCTTGTACCCTCCCGCAGCCCATGTGCCCTCCCGTGCCCTCCCGTACTCTCCCGTACCCTCTCCCCACCTGTGGCATAAGATGTAGCTGAAGTCCTCAGCTGTAGTTGAAGCCTCTCCCCACCTGTGGCGTGCTTCCGTCATCTTCAGCCTTGCCCTTAGCCCTGGTTCCTGAGCCCTCCAGCCTTGCCCTAAACCCTTGGGTCCTTATCCTTCCAGCCTTGCCCTCAACCCCTGGGTCCTTATTCCTCCAGCCTGCCCTTAACTCTGGATCTTGAGCCCTACAGCCTGGCCCACAACCCTGGGTCCTGAGATCTCCAGTATTCCCCTCAATCTTGTATTTAAAACCCTCCAGCCTTGCCCTCAACCCTGGATCCAAAACCCTCCAGCCTTGCCCTCAACCCTGGGCCCTTATCCCTGCCCTGGCTTTTACACCCACATGCCTGGCCCACAACCCTGGGTCCTGAGATCTCCAGTATTCCCCTCAATCCTCTATTTAAAACCCTCCAGCCTTGCCCTCAACCATGGATCCAAGACCCTCCAGCCTTGCCCTCAACCTTGGGTCCTTAACCCTGCCCTGGCTTTTACACCCACATGCCTGGCCCACAACCCTGGGTCCTGAGATCTCCAGTATTCCCCTCAATCCTGTATCCCAAACCCTCCAGCCTTGCCCTTAACCCTGGATCCAAAACCCTCCAGCCTTGCCCTCAACCCTGGGCCCGTATCCCTGCCCTGGCTTTTACACCCACATGCCTGGCCCACAACCCTGGGTCCTGAGATCTCCAGTATTCCCCTCAATCCTGTATCCCAAACCCTCCAGCCTTGCCCTCAACCATGGACCCAAGACCCTCCAGCATTGCCCTCAACCCTGGGTCCTTAACCCTGCCCTGGCTTTTACACCCACATGCCTGGCCCACAACCCTGGGTCCTGAGATCTCCAGTATTCCCCTCAATCCTGTATCCCAAACCCTCCAGCCTTGCCCTCAACCATGGATCCAAGACCCTCCAGCCTTGCCCTCAACCCTGGGCCCTTATCCCTGCCCTGGCTTTTACACCCACATGCCTGGCCCACAACCCTGGGTCCTGAGATCTCCAGTATTCCCCTCAATCCTGTATTTAAAACCCTCCAGCCTTGCCCTCAACCCTGGATCCAAAACCCTTCAGCCTTGCCCTCAACCCTGGGCCCTTATCCCTGCCCTGGCTTTTACACCCACATGCCTGGCCCACAACCCTGGGTCCTGAGATCTCCAGTATTCCCCTCAATCCTGTATCCAAAACCCTCCAGCCTTGCCCTCAACCATGGATCTAAAACCCTCCAGCCTTGCCCTCAACCCTGGGCCCTTATCCCTGCCCTGGCTTTTATACCCACATGTCTGGCCCACAACCCAGGGTTCAAAACCCTCCTGCCTTGCCCTCAATCTTGGATCCAAAACCCTCCAGCCTTGCCCTCAACCCTGGATCCAAAACCCTCCAGCCTTGTCCTCGACCCTGGGTCCTTAACCCTGCCCTGGCTTTTACACCCACATGCCTTTCCCCCCCTTCAGATGTTTGCGGTGGCTGGGGAGCTGGGAGAGATGAGCGAAAGGGGAGTGGAGGGCACGGCGCGACATGGGCACCACCATCCCTGCGACACAAGCAGGTACCCAATAACTCCCGGGGTCCATCCAGATGCCCTTAGACTCAGATCCCTCCATAACAAGGACCATGCTGCTGCAAAATCCAACCAGTCAGGGTCCAGCCACCCTCCCGTACCCCCCGTGCTCTCCTAGACTCTCCACTATACCCTCCTATAGACCCCCCATACCTCCCCATACCTCCATGCACCTCCTTATACCTCCTCGTACCTCCTTGTACCCTCCCGCAGCCCCTGTGCCCTCCCGTGCCCTCCCGTACTCTCCCGTACCCTCTCCCCACCTGTGGCATAAGATGTAGCTGAAGTCCTCAGCTGTAGTTGAAGCCTCTCCCCACCTGTGGCGTGCTTCCGTCATCTTCAGCCTTGCCCTTAGCCCTGGTTCATGAGCCCTCCAGCCTTGCCCTAAACCCTTGGGTCCTTATCCTTCCAGCCTTGCCCTCAACTACTGGGTCCTTATTCCTCCAGCCTGCCCTTAACTCTGGATCTTGAGCCCTACAGCCTGGCCCACAACCCTGGGTCCTGAGATCTCCAGTATTCCCCTCAATCCTGTATTTAAAACCCTCCAGCCTTGCCCTCAACCCTGGATCCAAAACCCTCCAGCCTTGCCCTCAACCCTGGATCCAAAACCCTCCAGCCTTGCCCTCAACCCTGGGCCCTTATCCCTGCCCTGGCTTTTACACCCACATGCATGGCCCACAACCCTGGGTCCTGAGATCTCCAGCATTCCCCTCAATCCTGTATCCCAAACCCTCCAGCCTTGCCCTCAACCCTGGATCCAAAACCCTCCAGCCTTGCCCTCGACCCTGGGTCCTTAACCCTGCCCTGGCTTTTACACCCACATGCCTTTCCCCCCCTTCAGATGTTTGCGGTGGCTGGGGAGCTGGGAGAGATGAGCGAAAGGGGAGTGGAGGGCACGGCGCGACATGGGCACCAACATCCCTGCGACACAAGCAGGTACCCAATAACTCCCGGGGTCCATCCAGATGCCCTTAGACTCAGATCCCTCCATAACAAGGACCATGCTGCTGCTTTAAAATCCAACCAGTCAGGGTCCAGCCACCCTCCCGTACCCCCCGTGCTCTCCTAGACTCTCCACTATACCCTCCTATAGACCCCCCATACCTCCCCATACCTCCATGCACCTCCTTATACCTCCTCGTACCTCCTTGTACCCTCCCGCAGCCCATGTGCCCTCCCGTGCCCTCCCGTACTCTCCCGTACCCTCTCCCCACCTGTGGCATAAGATGTAGCTGAAGTCCTCAGCTGTAGTTGAAGCCTCTCCCCACCTGTGGCGTGCTTCCGTCATCTTCAGCCTTGCCCTTAGCCCTGGTTCCTGAGCCCTCCAGCCTTGCCCTAAACCCTTGGGTCCTTATCCTTCCAGCCTTGCCCTCAACCCCTGGGTCCTTATTCCTCCAGCCTGCCCTTAACTCTGGATCTTGAGCCCTACAGCCTGGCCCACAACCCTGGGTCCTGAGATCTCCAGTATTCCCCTCAATCTTGTATTTAAAACCCTCCAGCCTTGCCCTCAACCCTGGATCCAAAACCCTCCAGCCTTGCCCTCAACCCTGGGCCCTTATCCCTGCCCTGGCTTTTACACCCACATGCCTGGCCCACAACCCTGGGTCCTGAGATCTCCAGTATTCCCCTCAATCCTCTATTTAAAACCCTCCAGCCTTGCCCTCAACCATGGATCCAAGACCCTCCAGCCTTGCCCTCAACCTTGGGTCCTTAACCCTGCCCTGGCTTTTACACCCACATGCCTGGCCCACAACCCTGGGTCCTGAGATCTCCAGTATTCCCCTCAATCCTGTATCCCAAACCCTCCAGCCTTGCCCTTAACCCTGGATCCAAAACCCTCCAGCCTTGCCCTCAACCCTGGGCCCGTATCCCTGCCCTGGCTTTTACACCCACATGCCTGGCCCACAACCCTGGGTCCTGAGATCTCCAGT
This sequence comes from Limnomonas spitsbergensis, assembly GCA_037349105.1. Lineage (NCBI taxonomy): Eukaryota > Viridiplantae > Chlorophyta > Chlorophyceae > Chlamydomonadales > Limnomonas > Limnomonas spitsbergensis. Next base: position 310,501 of record JAYJMM010000054.1, read on the forward strand.
ATTCCCCTCAATCCTGTATCCCAAACCCTCCAGCCTTGCCCTCAACCATGGACCCAAGACCCTCCAGCATTGCCCTCAACCCTGGGTCCTTAACCCTGCCCTGGCTTTTACACCCACATGCCTGGCCCACAACCCTGGGTCCTGAGATCTCCAGTATTCCCCTCAATCCTGTATCCCAAACCCTCCAGCCTTGCCCTCAACCATGGATCCAAGACCCTCCAGCCTTGCCCTCAACCCTGGGCCCTTATCCCTGCCCTGGCTTTTACACCCACATGCCTGGCCCACAACCCTGGGTCCTGAGATCTCCAGTATTCCCCTCAATCCTGTATTTAAAACCCTCCAGCCTTGCCCTCAACCCTGGATCCAAAACCCTTCAGCCTTGCCCTCAACCCTGGGCCCTTATCCCTGCCCTGGCTTTTACACCCACATGCCTGGCCCACAACCCTGGGTCCTGAGATCTCCAGTATTCCCCTCAATCCTGTATCCAAAACCCTCCAGCCTTGCCCTCAACCATGGATCTAAAACCCTCCAGCCTTGCCCTCAACCCTGGGCCCTTATCCCTGCCCTGGCTTTTATACCCACATGTCTGGCCCACAACCCAGGGTTCAAAACCCTCCTGCCTTGCCCTCAATCTTGGATCCAAAACCCTCCAGCCTTGCCCTCAACCCTGGATCCAAAACCCTCCAGCCTTGCCCTCGACCCTGGGTCCTTAACCCTGCCCTGGCTTTTACACCCACATGCCTTTCCCCCCCTTCAGATGTTTGCGGTGGCTGGGGAGCTGGGAGAGATGAGCGAAAGGGGAGTGGAGGGCACGGCGCGACATGGGCACCACCATCCCTGCGACACAAGCAGGTACCCAATAACTCCCGGGGTCCATCCAGATGCCCTTAGACTCAGATCCCTCCATAACAAGGACCATGCTGCTGCAAAATCCAACCAGTCAGGGTCCAGCCACCCTCCCGTACCCCCCGTGCTCTCCTAGACTCTCCACTATACCCTCCTATAGACCCCCCATACCTCCCCATACCTCCATGCACCTCCTTATACCTCCTCGTACCTCCTTGTACCCTCCCGCAGCCCCTGTGCCCTCCCGTGCCCTCCCGTACTCTCCCGTACCCTCTCCCCACCTGTGGCATAAGATGTAGCTGAAGTCCTCAGCTGTAGTTGAAGCCTCTCCCCACCTGTGGCGTGCTTCCGTCATCTTCAGCCTTGCCCTTAGCCCTGGTTCATGAGCCCTCCAGCCTTGCCCTAAACCCTTGGGTCCTTATCCTTCCAGCCTTGCCCTCAACTACTGGGTCCTTATTCCTCCAGCCTGCCCTTAACTCTGGATCTTGAGCCCTACAGCCTGGCCCACAACCCTGGGTCCTGAGATCTCCAGTATTCCCCTCAATCCTGTATTTAAAACCCTCCAGCCTTGCCCTCAACCCTGGATCCAAAACCCTCCAGCCTTGCCCTCAACCCTGGATCCAAAACCCTCCAGCCTTGCCCTCAACCCTGGGCCCTTATCCCTGCCCTGGCTTTTACACCCACATGCATGGCCCACAACCCTGGGTCCTGAGATCTCCAGTATTCCCCTCAATCCTGTATCCCAAACCCTCCAGCCTTGCCCTCAACCCTGGATCCAAAACCCTCCAGCCTTGCCCTCGACCCTGGGTCCTTAACCCTGCCCTGGCTTTTACACCCACATGCCTTTCCCCCCCTTCAGATGTTTGCGGTGGCTGGGGAGCTGGGAGAGATGAGCGAAAGGGGAGTGGAGGGCACGGCGCGACATGGGCACCAACATCCCTGCGACACAAGCAGGTACCCAATAACTCCCGGGGTCCATCCAGATGCCCTTAGACTCAGATCCCTCCATAACAAGGACCATGCTTCTGCAAAATCCAACCAGTCAGGGTCCAACCACCCTCCCGTACCCCCCGTGCTCTCCTAGACTCTCCACTATACCCTCCTATAGACCCCCCATACCTCCCCATACCTCCATGCACCTCCTTATACCTCCTCGTACCTCCTTGTACCCTCCCGCAGCCCCTGTGCCCTCCCGTGCCCTCCCGTACTCTCCCGTACCCTGTCTCCACCTGTGGCATAAGATGTAGCTGAAGTCCTCAGCTGTAGTTGAAGCCTCTCCCCACCTGTGGCGTGCTTCCGTCATCTTCAGCCTTGCCCTTAGCCCTGGTTCCTGAGCCCTCCAGCCTTGCCCTAAACCCTTGGGTCCTTATCCTTCCAGCCTTGCCCTCAACTACTGGGTCCTTATTCCTCCAGCCTGCCCTTAACTCTGGATCTTGAGCCCTACAGCCTGGCCCACAACCCTGGGTCCTGAGATCTCCAGCATTCCCCTCAATCTTGTATTTAAAACCCTCCAGCCTTGCCCTCAACCATGGATCCAAGACCCTCCAGCCTTGCCCTCAACCCTGGGCCCTTATCCCTGCCCTGGCTTTTACACCCACATGCCTGGCCCACAACCCTAGGTCCTGAGATCTCCAGTATTCCCCTCAATCCTGTATTTAAACCCTCCAGCCTTGCCCTCAACCATGGATCCAAGACCCTCCAGCCTTGCCCTCAACCTTGGGTCCTTAACCCTACCCTGGCTTTTACACCCACATGCCTGGCCCACAACCCTGGGTCCTGAGATCTCCAGTATTCCCCTCAATCATGTATCCAAAACCCTCCAGCCTTGCCCTCAACCATGGATCCAAAACCCTCCAGCCTTGCCCTCAACCCTGGGCCCTTATCCCTGCCCTGGCTTTTACACCCACATGCCTGGCCCACAACCCTGGGTCCTGAGATCTCCAGTATTCCCCTCAATCCTGTATCCCAAACCCTCCAGCCTTGCCCTCAACCATGGATCCAAGACCCTCCAGCCTTGCCCTCAACCCTGGGCCCTTATCCCTGCCCTGGCTTTTATACCCACATGTCTGGCCCACAACCCTGGGTCCTGAGATCTCCAGTATTCCCCTCAATCCTGTATCCCAAACCCTCCAGCCTTGCCCTCAACCATGGATCTAAAACCCTTCAGCCTTGCCCTCAACCCTGGGCCCTTATCCCTGCCCTGGCTTTTACACCCACATGCATGGCCCACAACCCTGGGTCGTGAGATCTCCAGTATTCCCCTCAATCCTGTATCCCAAACCCTCCAGCCTTGCCCTCAACCATGGATCTAAAACCCTTCAGCCTTGCCCTCAACCCTGGGCCCTTATCCCTGCCCTGGCTTTTACACCCACATGCATGGCCCACAACCCTGGGTCGTGAGATCTCCAGTATTCCCCTCAATCCTGTATCCAAAACCCTCCAGCCTTGCCCTCAACCCTGGATCCAAAACCCTCCAGCCTTGCCCTCAACCCTGGGCCCTTATCCCTGCCCTGGCTTTTACACCCACATGCATGGCCCACAACCCTGGGTCCTGAGATCTCCAGTATTCCCCTCAATCCTGTATCCCAAACCCTCCAGCCTTGCCCTCAACCCTGGATCCAAAACCCTCCAGCCTTGCCCTCGACCCTGGGTCCTTTACCCTGCCCTGGCTTTTACACCCACATGCCTTTCCCCCCCTTCAGATGTTTGCGGTGGCTGGGGAGCTGGGAGAGATGAGCGAAAGGGGAGTGGAGGGCACGGCGCGACATGGGCACCAACATCCCTGCGACACAAGCAGGTACCCAATAACTCCCGGGGTCCATCCAGATGCCCTTAGACTCAGATCCCTCCATAACAAGGACCATGCTGCTGCAAAATCCAACCAGTCAGGGTCCAACCACCCTCCCGTACCCCCCGTGCTCTCCTAGACTCTCCACTATACCCTCCTATAGACCCCCCATACCTCCCCATACCTCCATGCACCTCCTTATACCTCCTCGTACCTCCTTGTACCCTCCCGCAGCCCCTGTGCCCTCCCGTGCCCTCCCGTACTCTCCCGTACCCTGTCTCCACCTGTGGCATAAGATGTAGCTGAAGTCCTCAGCTGTAGTTGAAGCCTCTCCCCACCTGTGGCGTGCTTCCGTCATCTTCAGCCTTGCCCTTAGCCCTGGTTCCTGAGCCCTCCAGCCTTGCCCTAAACCCTTGGGTCCTTATCCTTCCAGCCTTGCCATCAACCCCTGGGTCCTTATTCCTCCAGCCTGCCCTTAACTCTGGATCTTGAGCCCTACAGCCTGGCCCACAACCCTGGGTCCTGAGATCTCCAGCATTCCCCTCAATCTTGTATTTAAAACCCTCCAGCCTTGCCCTCAACCATGGATCCAAGACCCTCCAGCCTTGCCCTCAACCCTGGGCCCTTATCCCTGCCCTGGCTTTTACACCCACATGCCTGGCCCACAACCCTGGGTCCTGAGATCTCCAGTATTCCCCTCAATCCTGTATTTAAACCCTCCAGCCTTGCCCTCAACCATGGATCCAAGACCCTCCAGCCTTGCCCTCAACCTTGGGTCCTTAACCCTACCCTGGCTTTTACACCCACATGCCTGGCCCACAACCCTGGGTCCTGAGATCTCCAGTATTCCCCTCAATCATGTATCCAAAACCCCCCAGCCTTGCCCTCAACCATGGATCCAAAACCCTCCAGCCTTGCCCTCAACCCTGGGCCCTTATCCCTGCCCTGGCTTTTACACCCACATGCCTGGCCCACAACCCTGGGTCCTGAGATCTCCAGTATTCCCCTCAATCCTGTATCCCAAACCCTCCAGCCTTGCCCTCAACCATGGATCCAAGACCCTCCAGCCTTGCCCTCAACCCTGGGCCCTTATCCCTGCCCTGGCTTTTATACCCACATGTCTGGCCCACAACCCTGGGTCCTGAGATCTCCAGTATTCCCCTCAATCCTGTATCCCAAACCCTCCAGCCTTGCCCTCAACCATGGATCTAAAACCCTTCAGCCTTGCCCTCAACCCTGGGCCCTTATCCCTGCCCTGGCTTTTACACCCACATGCATGGCCCACAACCCTGGGTCCTGAGATCTCCAGTATTCCCCTCAATCCTGTATCCCAAACCCTCCAGCCTTGCCCTCAACCATGGATCTAAGACCCTCCAGCCTTGCCCTCAAGTCTCAACCCTGGGCCCTTATCCCTGCCCTGGCTTTTATACCCACATGTCTGGCCCACAACCCAGGGTTCAAAACCCTCCTGCCTTGCCCTCAATCTTGGATCCAAAACCCTCCAGCCTTGCCCTCAACCCTGGATCCAAAACCCTCCAGCCTTGTCCTCGACCCTGGGTCCTTAACCCTGCCCTGGCTTTTACACCCACATGCCTTTCCCCCCCTTCAGATGTTTGCGGTGGCTGGGGAGCTGGGAGAGATGAGCGAAAGGGGAGTGGAGGGCACGGCGCGACATGGGCACCAACATCCCTGCGACACAAGCAGGTACCCAATAACTCCCGGGGTCCATCCAGATGCCCTTAGACTCAGATCCCTCCATAACAAGGACCATGCTGCTGCAAAATCCAACCAGTCAGGGTCCAGCCACCCTCCCGTACCCCCCGTGCTCTCCTAGACTCTCCACTATACCCTCCTATAGACCCCCCATACCTCCCCATACCTCCATGCACCTCCTTATACCTCCTCGTACCTCCTTGTACCCTCCCGCAGCCTTTGTGCCCTCCCGTGCCCTCCCGTACTCTCCCGTACCCTGTCCCCACCTGTGGCATAAGATGTAGCTGAAGTCCTCAGCTGTAGTTGAAGCCTCTCCCCACCTGTGGCGTGCTTCCGTCATCTTCAGCCTTGCCCTTAGCCCTGGTTCCTGAGCCCTCCAGCCTTGCCCTAAACCCTTGGGTCCTTATCCTTCCAGCCTTGCCCTCAACCCCTGGGTCCTTAATCCTCCAGCCTGCCCTTAACTCTGGATCTTGAGCCCTACAGCCTGGCCCACAACCCTGGGTCCTGAGATCTCCAGTATTCCCCTCAATCCTGTATTTAAAACCCTCCGGCCTTGCCCTCAACCATGGATCCAAAACCCTCCAGCCTTGCCCTCAACCCTGGGCCCTTATCCCTGCCCTGGCTTTTACACCCACATGCCTGGCCCACAACCCTGGGTCCTGAGATCTCCAGTATTCCCCTCAATCCTGTATTTAAAACCCTCCAGCCTTGCCCTCAACCCTGGATCCAAGACCCTCCAACCTTGCCCTCAACCTTGGGTCCTTAACCCCGCCCTGGCTTTTGCACCCACATGCCTGGCCCACAACCCTGGGTCCTGAGATCTCCAGTATTCCCCTCAATCCTGTATCCCAAACCCTCCAGCCTTGCCCTCAACCCTGGATCCAAAACCCTCCAGCCTTGTCCTCGACCCTGGGTCCTTAACCCTGCCCTGGCTTTTACACCCACATGCCTTTCCCCCCCTTCAGATGTTTGCGGTGGCTGGGGAGCTGGGAGAGATGAGCGAAAGGGGAGTGGAGGGCACGGCGCGACATGGGCACCAACATCCCTGCGACACAAGCAGGTACCCAATAACTCCCGGGGTCCATCCAGATGCCCTTAGACTCAGATCCCTCCATAACAAGGACCATGCTGCTGCAAAATCCAACCAGTCAGGGTCCAGCCACCCTCCCGTACCCCCCGTGCTCTCCTAGACTCTCCACTATACCCTCCTATAGACCCCCCATACCTCCCCATACCTCCATGCACCTCCTTATACCTCCTCGTACCTCCTTGTACCCTCCCGCAGCCTTTGTGCCCTCCCGTGCCCTCCCGTACTCTCCCGTACCCTGTCCCCACCTGTGGCATAAGATGTAGCTGAAGTCCTCAGCTGTAGTTGAAGCCTCTCCCCACCTGTGGCGTGCTTCCGTCATCTTCAGCCTTGCCCTTAGCCCTGGTTCCTGAGCCCTCCAGCCTTGCCCTAAACCCTTGGGTCCTTATCCTTCCAGCCTTGCCCTCAACCCCTGGGTCCTTAATCCTCCAGCCTGCCCTTAACTCTGGATCTTGAGCCCTACAGCCTGGCCCACAACCCTGGGTCCTGAGATCTCCAGTATTCCCCTCAATCCTGTATTTAAAACCCTCCGGCCTTGCCCTCAACCATGGATCCAAAACCCTCCAGCCTTGCCCTCAACCCTGGGCCCTTATCCCTGCCCTGGCTTTTACACCCACATGCCTGGCCCACAACCCTGGGTCCTGAGATCTCCAGTATTCCCCTCAATCCTGTATTTAAAACCCTCCAGCCTTGCCCTCAACCCTGGATCCAAGACCCTCCAACCTTGCCCTCAACCTTGGGTCCTTAACCCCGCCCTGGCTTTTGCACCCACATGCCTGGCCCACAACCCTGGGTCCTGAGATCTCCAGTATTCCCCTCAATCCTGTATCCCAAACCCTCCAGCCTTGCCCTTAACCCTGGATCCAAAGCCCTCCAGCCTTGCCCTCAACCCTGGGCCCGTATCCCTGCCCTGGCTTTTACACCCACATGCCTGGCCCACAACCCTGGGTCCTGAGATCTCCAGTATTCCCCTCAATCCTGTATCCCAAACCCTCCAGCCTTGCCCTCAACCATGGACCCAAGACCCTCCAGCATTGCCCTCAACCCTGGGTCCTTAACCCTGCCCTGGCTTTTACACCCACATGCCTGGCCCACAACCCTGGATCCTGAGATCTCCAGTATTCCCCTCAATCCTGTATCCCAAACCCTCCAGCCTTGCCCTCAACCATGGATCCAAGACCCTCCAGCCTTGCCCTCAACCCTGGGCCCTTATCCCTGCCCTGGCTTTTACACCCACATGCCTGGCCCACAACCCTGGGTCCTGAGATCTCCAGTATTCCCCTCAATCCTGTATCCCAAACCCTCCAGCCTTGCCCTCAACCATGGATCTAAAACCCTTCAGCCTTGCCCTCAACCCTGGGCCCTTATCCCTGCCCTGGCTTTTACACCCACATGCATGGCCCACAACCCTGGGTCCTGAGATCTCCAGTATTCCCCTCAATCCTGTATCCCAAACCCTCCAGCCTTGCCCTCAACCATGGATCCAAGACCCTCCAGCCTTGCCCTCAAGTCTCAACCCTGGGCCCTTATCCCTGCCCTGGCTTTTATACTCACATGTCTTGCCCACAACCCAGGGTTCAAAACCCTCCTGCCTTGCCCTCAATCTTGGATCCAAAACCCTCCAGCCTTGCCCTCAACCCTGGATCCAAAACCCTCCAGCCTTGTCCTCGACCCTGGGTCCTTAACCCTGCCCTGGCTTTTACACCCACATGCCTTTCCCCCCCTTCAGATGTTTGCGGTGGCTGGGGAGCTGGGAGAGATGAGCGAAAGGGGAGTGGAGGGCACGGCGCGACATGGGCACCAACATCCCTTCGACACAAGCAGGTACCCAAGAACTCCCGGGGTCCATCCAGATGCCCTTAGACTCAGATCCCTCCATAACAAGGACCATGCTGCTGCAAAATCCAACCAGTCAGGGTCCAGCCACCCTCCCGTACCCCCCGTGCTCTCCTAGACTCTCCACTATACCCTCCTATAGACCCCCCATACCTCCCCATACCTCCATGCACCTCCTTATACCTCCTCGTACCTCCTTGTACCCTCCCGCAGCCCCTGTGCCCTCCCGTGCCCTCCCGTACTCTCCCGTACCCTGTCCCCACCTGTGGCATAAGATGTAGCTGAAGTCCTCAGCTGTAGTTGAAGCCTCTCCTCACCTGTGGCGTGCTTCCGTCATCTTCAGCCTTGCCCTTAGCCCTGGTTCCTGAGCCCTCCAGCCTTGCCCTAAACCCTTGGGTCCTTATCCTTCCAGCCTTGCCCTCAACCCCTGGGTCCTTATTCCTCCAGCCTGCCCTTAACTCTGGATCTTGAGCCCTACAGCCTGGCCCACAACCCTGGGTCCTGAGATCTCCAGTATTCCCCTCAATCCTGTATTTAAAACCCTCCAGCCTTGCCCTCAACCCTGGATCCAAAACCCTCCAGCCTTGCCCTCAACCCTGGGCCCTTATCCCTGCCCTGGCTTTTACACCCACATGCCTGGCCCACAACCCTGGGTCCTGAGATCTCCAGTATTCCCCTCAATCCTGTATTTAAAACCCTCCAGCCTTGCCCTCAACCCTGGATCCAAGACCCTCCAGCCTTGCCCTCAACCTTGGGTCCTTAACCCTGCCCTGGCTTTTGCACCCACATGCCTGGCCCACAACCCTGGGTCCTGAGATCTCCAGTATTCCCCTCAATCCTGTATCCCAAACCCTCCAGCCTTGCCCTTAACCCTGGATCCAAAACCCTCCAGCCTTGCCCTCAACCCTGGGCCCGTATCCCTGCCCTGGCTTTTACACCCACATGCCTGGCCCACAACCCTGGGTCCTGAGATCTCCAGTATTCCCCTCAATCCTGTATCCCAAACCCTCCAGCCTTGCCCTCAACCATGGACCCAAGACCCTCCAGCATTGCCCTCAACCCTGGGTCCTTAACCCTGCCCTGGCTTTTACACCCACATGCCTGGCCCACAACCCTGGGTCCTGAGATCTCCAGTATTCCCCTCAATCCTGTATCCCAAACCCTCCAGCCTTGCCCTCAACCATGGATCCAAGACCCTCCAGCCTTGCCCTCAACCCTGGGCCCTTATCCCTGCCCTGGCTTTTACACCCACATGCCTGGCCCACAACCCTGGGTCCTGAGATCTCCAGTATTCCCCTCAATCCTGTATCCCAAACCCTCCAGCCTTGCCCTCAACCATGGATCTAAAACCCTTCAGCCTTGCCCTCAACCCTGGGCCCTTATCCCTGCCCTGGCTTTTACACCCACATGCATGGCCCACAACCCTGGGTCCTGAGATCTCCAGTATTCCCCTCAATCCTGTATCCCAAACCCTCCAGCCTTGCCCTCAACCATGGATCCAAGACCCTCCAGCCTTGCCCTCAAGTCTCAACCCTGGGCCCTTATCCCTGCCCTGGCTTTTATACCCACATGTCTTGCCCACAACCCAGGGTTCAAAACCCTCCTGCCTTGCCCTCAATCTTGGATCCAAAACCCTCCAGCCTTGCCCTCAACCCTGGATCCAAAACCCTCCAGCCTTGTCCTCGACCCTGGGTCCTTAACCCCTGCCCTGGCTTTTACACCCACATGCCTTTCCCCCCCTTCAGATGTTTGCGGTGGCGGGGGAGCTGGGAGAGATGAGCGAAAGGGGAGTGGAGGGCACGGCGCGACATGGGCACCAACATCCCTGCGACACAAGCAGGTACCCAATAACTCCCGGGGTCCATCCAGATGCCCTTAGACTCAGATCCCTCCATAACAAGGACCATGCTGCTGCAAAATCCAACCAGTCAGGGTCCAGCCACCCTCCCGTACCCCCCGTGCTCTCCTAGACTCTCCACTATACCCTCCTATAGACCCCCCATACCTCCCCATACCTCCATGCACCTCCTTATACCTCCTCGTACCTCCTTGTACCCTCCCGCAGCCCCTGTGCCCTCCCGTGCCCTCCCGTACTCTCCCGTACCCTCTCCCCACCTGTGGCATAAGATGTAGCTGAAGTCCTCAGCTGTAGTTGAAGCCTCTCCCCACCTGTGGCGTGCTTCCGTCATCTTCAGCCTTGCCCTTAGCCCTGGTTCATGAGCCCTCCAGCCTTGCCCTAAACCCTTGGGTCCTTATCCTTCCAGCCTTGCCCTCAACTACTGGGTCCTTATTCCTCCAGCCTGCCCTTAACTCTGGATCTTGAGCCCTACAGCCTGGCCCACAACCCTGGGTCCTGAGATCTCCAGTATTCCCCTCAATCCTGTATCCCAAACCCTCCAGCCTTGCCCTCAACCATGGATCTAAAACCCTCCAGCCTTGCCCTCAACCCTGGGCCCTTATCCCTGCCCTGGCTTTTACACCCACATGCATGGCCCACAACCCTGGGTCCTGAGATCTCCAGTATTCCCCTCAATCCTGTATCCCAAACCCTCCAGCCTTGCCCTCAACCATGGATCCAAGACCCTCCAGCCTTGCCCTCAAGTCTCAACCCTGGGCCCTTATCCCTGCCCTGGCTTTTATACCCACATGTCTGGCCCACAACCCAGGGTTCAAAACCCTCCTGCCTTGCCCTCCATCTTGGATCCAAAATTCCCAGCCTTGCCCTCAACCCTGGATCCAAAACCCTCCAGCCTTGTCCTCGACCCTGGGTCCTTAACCCTGCCCTGGCTTTTACACCCACATGCCTTTCCCCCCCTTCAGATGTTTGCGGTGGCTGGGGAGCTGGGAGAGATGAGCGAAAGGGGAGTGGAGGGCACGGCGCGACATGGGCACCAACATCCCTGCGACACAAGCAGGTACCCAATAACTCCCGGGGTCCATCCAGATGCCCTTAGACTCAGATCCCTCCATAACAAGGACCATGCTGCTGCAAAATCCAACCAGTCAGGGTCCAGCCACCCTCCCGTACCCCCCGTGCTCTCCTAGACTCTCCACTATACCCTCCTATAGACCCCCATACCTCCCCATACCTCCATGCACCTCCTTATACCTCCTCGTACCTCCTTGTACCCTCCCGCAGCCCCTGTGCCCTCCCGTGCCCTCCCGTACTCTCCCGTACCCTCTCCCCACCTGTGGCATAAGATGTAGCTGAAGTCCTCAGCTGTAGTTGAAGCCTCTCCCCACCTGTGGCGTGCTTCCGTCATCTTCAGCCTTGCCCTTAGCCCTGGTTCATGAGCCCTCCAGCCTTGCCCTAAACCCTTGGGTCCTTATCCTTCCAGCCTTGCCCTCAACTACTGGGTCCTTATTCCTCCAGCCTGCCCTTAACTCTGGATCTTGAGCCCTACAGCCTGGCCCACAACCCTGGGTCCTGAGATCTCCAGTATTCCCCTCAATCCTGTATTTAAAACCCTCCAGCCTTGCCCTCAACCCTGGATCCAAAACCCTCCAGCCTTGCCCTCAACCCTGGGCCCTTATCCCTGCCCTGGCTTTTACACCCACATGCCTGGCCCACAACCCTGGGTCCTAAGATCTTCAGTATTCCCCTCAATCCTGTATTTAAAACCCTCCAGCCTTGCCCTCAACCATGGATCCAAGACCCTCCAGCCTTGCCCTCAACCCTGGGCCCTTATCCCTGCCCTGGCTTTTACACCCACATGCATGGCCCACAACCCTGGGTCCTGAGATCTCCAGTATTCCCCTCAATCCTGTATCCCAAACCCTCCAGCCTTGCCCTCAACCATGGATCCAAAACCCTCCAGCCTTGCCCTCGACCCTGGGTCCTTAACCCTGCCCTGGCTTTTACACCCACATGCCTTTCCCCTCCTTCAGATGTTTGCGGTGGCTGGGGAGCTGGGAGAGATGAGCGAAAGGGGAGTGGAGGGCACGGCGCGACATGGGCACCAACATCCCTGCGACACAAGCAGGTACCCAATAACTCCCGGGGTCCATCCAGATGCCCTTAGACTCAGATCCCTCCATAACAAGGACCATGCTGCTGCAAAATCCAACCAGTCAGGGTCCAACCACCCTCCCGTACCCCCCGTGCTCTCCTAGACTCTCCACTATACCCTCCTATAGACCCCCCATACCTCCCCATACCTCCATGCACCTCCTTATACCTCCTCGTACCTCCTTGTACCCTCCCGCAGCCCCTGTGCCCTCCCGTGCCCTCCCGTACTCTCCCGTACCCTGTCTCCACCTGTGGCATAAGATGTAGCTGAAGTCCTCAGCTGTAGTTGAAGCCTCTCCCCACCTGTGGCGTGCTTCCGTCATCTTCAGCCTTGCCCTTAGCCCTGGTTCCTGAGCCCTCCAGCCTTGCCCTAAACCCTTGGGTCCTTATCCTTCCAGCCTGGCCCTCAACCCCTGGGTCCTTATTCCTCCAGCCTGCCCTTAACTCTGGATCTTGAGCCCTACAGCCTGGCCCGCAACCCTGGGTCCTGAGATCTCCAGTATTCCCCTCAATCTTGTATTTAAAACCCTCCAGCCTTGCCCTCAACCATGGATCCAAGACCCTCCAGCCTTGCCCTCAACCCTGGGCCCTTATCCCTGCCCTGGCTTTTACTCCCACATGCCTGGCCCACAACCCTGGGTCCTGAGATCTCCAGTATTCCCCTCAATCCTGTTTTTAAACCCTCCAGCCTTGCCCTCAACCATGGATCCAAGACCCTCCAGCCTTGCCCTCAACCTTGGGTCCTTAACCCTGCCCTGGCTTTTACACCCACATGCCTGGCCCACAACCCTGGGTCCTGAGATCTCCAGTATTCCCCTCAATCATGTATCCAAAACCCTCCAGCCTTGCCCTCAACCATGGATCCAAAACCCTCCAGCCTTGCCCTCAACCCTGGGCCCTTATCCCTGCCCTGGCTTTTACACCCACATGCCTGGCCCACAACCCTGGGTCCTGAGATCTCCAGTATTCCCCTCAATCCTGTATCCAAAACCCTCCAGCCTTGCCCTCAACCATGGATCCAAAACCCTCCAGCCTTGCCCTCAACCCTGGGCCCTTATCCATGCCCTGGCTTTTACACCCACATGCCTAGCCCACAACCCTGGGTCCTGAGATCTCCAGTATTCCCCTCAATCATGTATCCAAAACCCTCTAGCCTTGCCCTCAACCATGGATCCAAAACACTCCAGCCTTGCCCTCAACCCTGGGCCCTTATCCCTGCCCTGGCTTTTACACCCACATGCATGGCCCACAACCCAGGGTTCAAAACCCTCCTGCCTTGTCCTCAATCTTGGATCCAAAACCCTCCAGTATTCCCCTCAATCCTGTATTTAAAACCCTCCAGCCTTGCCCTCAACCATGGATCCAAGACCCTGGGCCCTTATCCCTGCCCTGGCTTTTACACCCACATGCCTGGCCCACAACCCAGGGTTCAAAACCCTCCTGCCTTGCCCTCAATCTTGGATCCAAAACCCTCCAGCCTTGCCCTCAACCCTGGATCCAAAACCCTCCAGCCTTGCCCTCGACCCTGGGTCCTTAACCCTGCCCTGGCTTTTACACCCACATGCCTTTCCCCTCCTTCAGATGTTTGCGGTGGCTGGGGAGCTGGGAGAGATGAGCGAAATGGGAGTGGAGGGCACGGCGCAACATGGGCACCAACATCCCTTCGACACAAGCAGGTACCCAATAACTCCCGGGGTCCATCCAGATGCCCTTAGACTCAGATCCCTCCATAACAAGGACCATGCTGCTGCTGTAAAATCCAACCAGTCAGGGTCCAGCCACCCTCCCGTACCCCCCGTGCTCTCCTAGACTCTCCACCATACCCTCCTATAGACCCCCCATACCTCCCCATACCTCCATGCACCTCCTTATACCTCCTCGTACCTCCTTGTACCCTCCCGCAGCCCCTGTGCCCTCCCTTGCCCTCCCGTACTCTCCCGTACCCTGTCCCCACCTGTGGCATAAGATGTAGCTGAAGTCCTCAGCTGTAGTTGAAGCCTCTCCCCACCTGTGGCGTGCTTCCGTCATCTTCAGCCTTGCCCTTAGCCCTGGTTCCTGAGCCCTCCAGCCTTGCCCTAAACCCTTGGGTCCTTATCCGTCCAGCCTTGCCCTCAACCCCTGGGTCCTTATTCCTCCAGCCTGCCCTTAACTCTGGATCTTGAGCCCTACAGCCTGGCCCACAACCCTGGGTCCTGAGATCTCCAGTATTCCCCTCAATCCTGTATTTAAAACCCTCCAGCATTGCCCTCAACCCTGGATCCAAAACCCTCCAGCCTTGCCCTCAACCCTGGGCCCTTAACCCTGCCCTGGCTTTTACACCCACATGCCTGGCCCACAACCCTGGGTCCTGAGATCTCCAGTATTCCCCTCAATCCTGTATCCCAAACCCTCCAGCCTTGCCCTCAACCATGGATCTAAAACCCTCCAGCCTTGCCCTCAACCTTGGGTCCTTATCCATGCCCTGGCTTTTACACCCACATGCCTGGCCCACAACCCAGGGTCCTGAGATCTCCAGTATTTCCCTCAATCCTGTATCCCAAACCCTCCAGCCTTGCCCTCAACCATGGATCCAAAACCCTCCAGCCTTGCCCTCAACCCTGGGCCCTTATCCCTGCCCTGGCTTTTACACCCACATGTCTGGCCCACAACCCAGGGTTAAAACCCTCCAGTATTCCCCTCAATCCTGTATCCAAAACCCTCCAGCCTTGCCCTCAACCCTGGATCCAAAACCCTCCAGCCTTGCCCTCGACCCTGGGTCCTTAACCCTGCCCTGGCTTTTACACCCACATGCCTTTCCCCCCCTTCAGATGTTTGCGGTGGCTGGGGAGCTGGGAGAGATGAGCGAAAGGGGAGTGGAGGGCACGGCGCAACATGGGCACCAACATCCCTGCGACACAAGCAGGTACCCAATAACTCCCGGGGTCCATCCAGATGCCCTTAGACTCAGATCCCTCCATAACAAGGACCATGCTGCTGCTTTAAAATCCAACCAGTCAGGGTCCAGCCACCCTCCCGTACCCCCCGTGCTCTCCTAGACTCTCCACCATACCCTCCTATAGACCCCCCATACCTCCCCATACCTCCATGCACCTCCTTATACCTCCTCGTACCTCCTTGTACCCTCCCGCAGCCCCTGTGCCCTCCCGTGCCCTCCCGTACTCTCCCGTACCCTGTCCCCACATGTGGCATAAGATGTAGCTGAAGTCCTCAGCTGTAGTTGAAGCCTCTCCCCACCTGTGGCGTGCTTCCGTCATCTTCAGCCTTGCCCTTAGCCCTGGTTCCTGAGCCCTCCAGCCTTGCCCTAAACCCTTGGGTCCTTATCCTTCCAGCCTTGCCCTCAACCCCTGGGTCCTTATTCCTCCAGCCTGCCCTTAACTCTGGATCTTGAGCCCTACAGCCTGGCCCACAACCCTGGGTCCTGAGATCTCCAGTATTCCCCTCAATCCTGTATTTAAAACCCTCCAGCCTTGCCCTCAACCATGGATCCAAGACCCTCCAGCCTTGCCCTCAACCATGGGTCCTTAACCCTGCCCTGGCTTTTACACCCACATGCCTGGCCCACAACCCTGGGTCCTGAGATCTCCAGTATTCCCCTCAATCCTGTATCCCAAACCCTCCAGCCTTGCCCTCAACCATGGATCCAAGACCCTCCAGCCTTGCCCTCAACCCTGGGCCCTTATCCCTGCCCTGGCTTTTACACCCACATGCCTGGCCCACAACCCTGGGTCCTTAGATCTCCAGTATTCCCCTCAATCTTGTATCCCAAACCCTCCAGCCTTGCCCTCAACCATGGATCTAAAACCCTCCAACCTTGCCCTCAACCCTGGGCCCTTATCCCTGCCCTGGCTTTTACACCCACATGCCTGGCCCACAACCCTGGGTCCTGAGATCTCCAGTATTCCCCTCAATCCTGTATCCAAAACCCTCCAGCCTTGCCCTCAACCATGGATCCAAGACCCTCCAGCCTTGCCCTCAACCCTGGGCCCTTATCCCTGCCCTGGCTTTTACACCCACATGTCTGACCCACAACCCAGGGTTCAAAACCCTCCTGCCTTGCCCTCAATCTTGGATCCAAAACCCTCCAGCCTTGCCCTCAACCCTGGATCCAAAACCCTCCAGCCTTGCCCTCGACCCTGGGTCCTTAACCCTGCCCTGGCTTTTACACCCACATGCCTTTCCCCCCCTTCAGATGTTTGCGGTGGCTGGGGAGCTGGGAGAGATGAGCGAAAGGGGAGTGGAGGGCACGGCGTGACATGGGCACCAACATCCCTGCGACACAAGCAGGTACCCAATAACTCCCGGGGTCCATCCAGATGCCCTTAGACTCAGATCCCTCCATAACAAGGACCATGCTGCTGCAAAATCCAACCAGTCAGGGTCCAGCCACCCTCCCGTACCCCCCGTGCTCTCCTAGACTCTCCACCATACCCTCCTATAGACCCCCCATACCCCCCCATACCTCCATGCTCCTCCTTATACCTCCTCGTACCTCCTTGTACCCTCCCGCAGCCCCTGTGCCCTCCCGTGCCCTCCCGTACTCTCCCGTACCCTGTCCCCACATGTGGCATAAGATGTAGCTGAAGTCCTCAGCTGTAGTTGAAGCCTCTCCCCACCTGTGGCGTGCTTCCGTCATCTTCAGCGTTGCCCTTAGCCCAGGTTCCTAAGCCTCCAGCCTTGCCCTACACCCTTGGGTCCTTATCCTTCCAGCCTTGCCCTCAACCCCTAGGTCCTTAATCCTCCAGCCTGCCCTTAACTCTGGATCTTGAGCCCTACAGCCTGGCCCACAACCCTGGGTCCTGAGATCTCCAGTATTCCCCTCAATTCTGTATTTAAAACCCTCCAGCCTTGCCCTCAACCCTGGATCCAAAACCCTCCAGCCTTGCCCTCAACCCTGGGCCCTTAACCCTGCCCTGGTTTTTACACCCACATGCCTGTCCCACAACCCTGGGTCCTTAGACCTCCAGCCTTGCCCTCAACCATGGATCCAAGACCCTCCAGCCTTGCCCTCAACCTTGGGTCCTTAACCCTGCCCTGGCTTTTACACCCACATGCCTGGCCCACAACCCTGGGTCCTGAGATCTCCAGTATTCCCCTCAATCCTGTATTTAAAACCCTCAAGCCTTGCCCTCAACCCTGGATCCAAGACCCTCCACCCTTGCCCTCAACCCTGGGTCCTTAACCCTGCCCTGGCTTTTACACCCACATGCCTGGCCCACAACCCTGGGTCCTGAGATCTCCAGTATTCCCCTCAATCCTGTATCCCAAACCCTCCAGCCTTGCCCTCAACCATGGATCCAAAACCCTCCAGCCTTGCCCTCAACCCTGGGCCCTTATCCCTGCCCTGGCTTTTACACCCACATGCCTGGCCCACAACCCTGGGTCCTGAGATCTCCAGTATTCCCCTCAATCCTGTATCTCAAACCCTCCAGCCTTGCCCTCAACCATGGATCCAAAACCCTCCAGCCTTGCCCTCAACCCTGGGCCCTTATCCCTGCCCTGGCTTTTACACCCACATGCCTGGCCCACAACCCTGGGTCCTGAGATCTCCAGTATTCCCCTCAATCATGTATCCAAAACCCTCCAGCCTTGCCCTCAACCATGGATCCAAAACACTCCAGCCTTGCCCTCAACCCTGGGCCCTTATCCCTGCCCTGGCTTTTACACCCACATGCCTGGCCCACAACCCAGGGTTCAAAACCCTCCTGCCTTGCCCTCAATCTTGGATCCAAAACCCTCCAGTATTCCCCTCAATCCTGTATTTAAAACCCTCCAGCCTTGCCCTCAACCATGGATCCAAGACCCTGGGCCCTTATCCCTGCCCTGGCTTTTACACCCACATGCCTGGCCCACAACCTAGGGTTCAAAACCCTCCTGCCTTGCCCTCAATCTTGGATCCAAAACCCTCCAGCCTTGCCCTCAACCCTGGATCCAAAACCCTCCAGCCTTGCCCTCGACCCTGGGTCCTTAACCCTGCCCTGGCTTTTACACCCACATGTCTTTCCCCTCCTTCAGATGTTTGCGGTGGCTGGGGAGCTGGGAGAGATGAGCGAAAGGGGAGTGGAGGGCACGGCGCAACATGGGCACCAACATCCCTGCGACACAAGCAGGTACCCAATAACTCCCGGGGTCCATCCAGATGCCCTTAGACTCAGATCCCTCCATAACAAGGACCATGCTGCTGCTGTAAAATCCAACCAGTCAGGGTCCAGCCACCCTCCCGTACCCCCCGTGCTCTCCTAGACTCTCCACCATACCCTCCTATAGACCCCCCATACCTCCCCATACCTCCATGCACCTCCTTATACCTCCTCGTACCTCCTTGTACCCTCCCGCAGCCCCTGTGCCCTCCCGTGCCCTCCCGTACTCTCCCGTACCCTGTCCCCACCTGTGGCATAAGATGTAGCTGAAGTCCTCAGCTGTAGTTGAAGCCTCTCCCCACCTGTGGCGTGCTTCCGTCATCTTCAGCCTTGCCCTTAGCCCTGGTTCCTGAGCCCTCCAGCCTTGCCCTAAACCCTTGGGTCCTTATCCTTCCAGCCTTGCCCTCAACTACTGGGTCCTTATTCCTCCAGCCTGCCCTTAACTCTGGATCTTGAGCCCTACAGCCTGGCCCACAACCCTGGGTCCTGAGATCTCCAGTATTCCCCTCAATCCTGTATTTAAAACCCTCCAGCCTTGCCCTCAACCATGGATCCAAGACCCTCCAGCCTTGCCCTCAACCCTGGGCCCTTATCCCTGCCCTGGCTTTTACACCCACATGCCTGGCCCACAACCCTGGGTCCTGAGATCTCCAGTATTCCCCTCAATCCTGTATTTAAAACCCTCCAGCCTTGCCCTCAACCATGGATCCAAGACCCTCCAGCCTTGCCCTCAACCTTGGGTCCTTAACCCTGCCCTGGCTTTTACACCCACATGCCTGGCCCACAACCCTGGGTCCTGAGATCTCCAGTATTCCCCTCAATCTTGTATCCAAAACCCTC
Source organism: Limnomonas spitsbergensis (assembly GCA_037349105.1). Taxonomy (NCBI): domain Eukaryota; kingdom Viridiplantae; phylum Chlorophyta; class Chlorophyceae; order Chlamydomonadales; genus Limnomonas; species Limnomonas spitsbergensis. Next base: position 329,757 of record JAYJMM010000054.1, read on the forward strand.
CAGCCTTGCCCTCAACCATGGATCCAAAACCCTCCAGCCTTGCCCTCAACCCTGGGCCCTTATCCCTGCCCTGGCTTTTACACCCACATGCCTGGCCCACAACCCTGGGTCCTGAGATCTCCAGCCTTGCCCTCAACCATGGATCCAAGACCCTCCAGCCTTGCCCTCAACCTTGGGTCCTTAACCCTGCCCTGGCTTTTACACCCACATGCCTGGCCCACAACCCTGGGTCCTGAGATCTCCAGTATTCCCCTCAATCCTGTATTTAAAACCCTCAAGCCTTGCCCTCAACCCTGGATCCAAGACCCTCCACCCTTGCCCTCAACCCTGGGTCCTTAACCCTGCCCTGGCTTTTACACCCACATGCCTGGCCCACAACCCTGGGTCCTGAGATCTCCAGTATTCCCCTCAATCCTGTATCCCAAACCCTCCAGCCTTGCCCTCAACCATGGATCCAAAACCCTCCAGCCTTGCCCTCAACCCTGGGCCCTTATCCCTGCCCTGGCTTTTACACCCACATGCCTGGCCCACAACCCTGGGTCCTGAGATCTCCAGTATTCCCCTCAATCCTGTATCTCAAACCCTCCAGCCTTGCCCTCAACCATGGATCCAAAACCCTCCAGCCTTGCCCTCAACCCTGGGCCCTTATCCCTGCCCTGGCTTTTACACCCACATGCCTGGCCCACAACCCTGGGTCCTGAGATCTCCAGTATTCCCCTCAATCATGTATCCAAAACCCTCCAGCCTTGCCCTCAACCATGGATCCAAAACACTCCAGCCTTGCCCTCAACCCTGGGCCCTTATCCCTGCCCTGGCTTTTACACCCACATGCCTGGCCCACAACCCAGGGTTCAAAACCCTCCTGCCTTGCCCTCAATCTTGGATCCAAAACCCTCCAGTATTCCCCTCAATCCTGTATTTAAAACCCTCCAGCCTTGCCCTCAACCATGGATCCAAGACCCTGGGCCCTTATCCCTGCCCTGGCTTTTACACCCACATGCCTGGCCCACAACCTAGGGTTCAAAACCCTCCTGCCTTGCCCTCAATCTTGGATCCAAAACCCTCCAGCCTTGCCCTCAACCCTGGATCCAAAACCCTCCAGCCTTGCCCTCGACCCTGGGTCCTTAACCCTGCCCTGGCTTTTACACCCACATGCCTGGCCCACAACCCTGGGTCCTGAGATCTCCAGTATTCCCCTCAATCCTGTATCCCAAACCCTCCAGCCTTGCCCTCAACCATGGATCCAAAACCCTCCAGCCTTGCCCTCAACCCTGGGCCCTTATCCCTGCCCTGGCTTTTACACCCACATGCCTGGCCCACAACCCTGGGTCCTGAGATCTCCAGTATTCCCCTCAATCCTGTATTTAAAACCCTCCAGCCTTGCCCTCAACCATGGATCCAAGACCCTCCAGCCTTGCCCTCAACCTTGGGTCCTTAACCCTGCCCTGGCTTTTACACCCACATGCCTGGCCCACAACCCTGGGTCCTGAGATCTCCAGTATTCCCCTCAATCTTGTATCCAAAACCCTCCAGCCTTGCCCTCAACCATGGATCCAAAACCCTCCAGCCTTGCCCTCAACCCTGGGCCCTTATCCCTGCCCTGGCTTTTACACCCACATGCCTGGCCCACAACCCTGGGTCCTGAGATCTCCAGTATTCCCCTCAATCCTGTATCCAAAATCCTCCAGCCTTGCCCTCAACCATGGATCCAAAACCCTCCAGCCTTGCCCTCAACCCTGGGCCCTTATCCCTGCCCTGGATTTTACACCCACATGCCTGGCCCACAACCCTAGGTCCTGAGATCTCCAGTATTCCCCTCAATCCTGTATCCAAAACCCTCCAGCCTTGCCCTCAACCATGGATCCAAAACACTCCAGCCTTGCCCTCAACCCTGGATCCGTAACCCTGCCCTGTCTTTTACACCCACATGCCTGGCCCACAACCCTGGGTCCTGAGACCTCCAGTGTTCCCCTCAATCTTGTATCCAAAACCCTCCAGCCTTGCCCTCAACACTGGGTTCTTAACCCTGCCCTGGCTTTTACACCCACATGCCTGGCCCACAACCCTGGGTCCTGAGATCTCCAGTATTCCCCTCAATCATGTATCCAAAACCCTCCAGCCTTGCCCTCAACCATGGATCCAAAACCCTCCAGCCTTGCCCTCAACCCTGGGCCCTTATCCCTGCCCTGGCTTTTACACCCACATGCCTGGCCCACAACCCTGGGTCCTGAGATCTCCAGTATTCCCCTCAATCATGTATCCAAAACCCTCCAGCCTTGCCCTCAACCATGGATCCAAAACACTCCAGCCTTGCCCTCAACCCTGGGCCCTTATCCCTGCCCTGGCTTTTACACCCACATGCCTGGCCCACAACCCAGGGTTCAAAACCCTCCTGCCTTGCCCTCAATCTTGGATCCAAAACCCTCCAGTATTCCCCTCAATCCTGTATTTAAAACCCTCCAGCCTTGCCCTCAACCATGGATCCAAGACCCTGGGCCCTTATCCCTGCCCTGGCTTTTACACCCACATGCCTGGCCCACAACCTAGGGTTCAAAACCCTCCTGCCTTGCCCTCAATCTTGGATCCAAAACCCTCCAGCCTTGCCCTCAACCCTGGATCCAAAACCCTCCAGCCTTGCCCTCGACCCTGGGTCCTTAACCCTGCCCTGGCTTTTACACCCACATGTCTTTCCCCTCCTTCAGATGTTTGCGGTGGCTGGGGAGCTGGGAGAGATGAGCGAAAGGGGAGTGGAGGGCACGGCGCAACATGGGCACCAACATCCCTGCGACACAAGCAGGTACCCAATAACTCCCGGGGTCCATCCAGATGCCCTTAGACTCAGATCCCTCCATAACAAGGACCATGCTGCTGCTGTAAAATCCAACCAGTCAGGGTCCAGCCACCCTCCCGTACCCCCCGTGCTCTCCTAGACTCTCCACCATACCCTCCTATAGACCCCCCATACCTCCCCATACCTCCATGCACCTCCTTATACCTCCTCGTACCTCCTTGTACCCTCCCGCAGCCCCTGTGCCCTCCCGTGCCCTCCCGTACTCTCCCGTACCCTGTCCCCACCTGTGGCATAAGATGTAGCTGAAGTCCTCAGCTGTAGTTGAAGCCTCTCCCCACCTGTGGCGTGCTTCCGTCATCTTCAGCCTTGCCCTTAGCCCTGGTTCCTGAGCCCTCCAGCCTTGCCCTAAACCCTTGGGTCCTTATCCTTCCAGCCTTGCCCTCAACTACTGGGTCCTTATTCCTCCAGCCTGCCCTTAACTCTGGATCTTGAGCCCTACAGCCTGGCCCACAACCCTGGGTCCTGAGATCTCCAGTATTCCCCTCAATCCTGTATTTAAAACCCTCCAGCCTTGCCCTCAACCATGGATCCAAAACACTCCAGCCTTGCCCTCAACCCTGGGCCCTTATCCCTGCCCTGGCTTTTACACCCACATGCCTGGCCCACAACCCAGGGTTCAAAACCCTCCTGCCTTGCCCTCAATCTTGGATCCAAAAACCTCCAGTATTCCCCTCAATCCTGTATTTAAAACCCTCCAGCCTTGCCCTCAACCATGGATCCAAGACCCTGGGCCCTTATCCCTGCCCTGGCTTTTACACCCACATGCCTGGCCCACAACCTAGGGTTCAAAACCCTCCTGCCTTGCCCTCAATCTTGGATCCAAAACCCTCCAGCCTTGCCCTCAACCCTGGATCCAAAACCCTCCAGCCTTGCCCTCGACCCTGGGTCCTTAACCCTGCCCTGGCTTTTACACCCACATGCCTTTCCCCTCCTTCAGATGTTTGCGGTGGCTGGGGAGCTGGGAGAGATGAGCGAAAGGGGAGTGGAGGGCACGGCGCAACATGGGCACCAACATCCCTGCGACACAAGCAGGTACCCAATAACTCCCGGGGTCCATCCAGATGCCCTTAGACTCAGATCCCTCCATAACAAGGACCATGCTGCTGCTGTAAAATCCAACCAGTCAGGGTCCAGCCACCCTCCCGTACCCCCCGTGCTCTCCTAGACTCTCCACCATACCCTCCTATAGACCCCCCATACCTCCCCATACCTCCATGCACCTCCTTATACCTCCTCGTACCTCCTTGTACCCTCCCGCAGCCCCTGTGCCCTCCCGTGCCCTCCCGTACTCTCCCGTACCCTGTCCCCACCTGTGGCATAAGATGTAGCTGAAGTCCTCAGCTGTAGTTGAAGCCTCTCCCCACCTGTGGCGTGCTTCCGTCATCTTCAGCCTTGCCCTTAGCCCTGGTTCCTGAGCCCTCCAGCCTTGCCCTAAACCCTTGGGTCCTTATCCTTCCAGCCTTGCCCTCAACTACTGGGTCCTTATTCCTCCAGCCTGCCCTTAACTCTGGATCTTGAGCCCTACAGCCTGGCCCACAACCCTGGGTCCTGAGATCTCCAGTATTCCCCTCAATCCTGTATTTAAAACCCTCCAGCCATGCCCTCAACCATGGATCCAAGACCCTCCAGCCTTGCCCTCAACCCTGGGCCCTTATCCCTGCCCTGGCTTTTACACCCACATGCCTGGCCCACAACCCTGGGTCCTGAGATCTCCAGTATTCCCCTCAATCCTGTATTTAAAACCCTCCAGCCTTGCCCTCAACCATGGATCCAAGACCCTCCAGCCTTGCCCTCAACCTTGGGTCCTTAACCCTGCCCTGGCTTTTACACCCACATGCCTGGCCCACAACCCTGGGTCCTGAGATCTCCAGTATTCCCCTCAATCTTGTATCCAAAACCCTCCAGCCTTGCCCTCAACCATGGATCCAAAACCCTCCAGCCTTGCCCTCAACCCTGGGCCCTTATCCCTGCCCTGGCTTTTACACCCACATGCATGGCCCACAACCCTGGGTCCTGAGATCTCCAGTATTCCCCTCAATCCTGTATCCAAAACCCTCCAGCCTTGCCCTCAACCATGGATCCAAAACCCTCCAGCCTTGCCCTCAACCCTGGGCCCTTATCCATGCCCTGGCTTTTACACCCACATGCCTGGCCCACAACCCTGGGTCCTGAGATCTCCAGTATTCCCCTCAATCCTGTATCCAAAACCCTCCAGCCTTGCCCTCAACCGTGGATCCAAAACACTCCAGCCTTGCCCTCAACCCTGGATCCTTAACCCTGCCCTGTCTTTTACACCCACATGCCTGGCCCACAACCCTGGGTCCTGAGACCTCCAATGTTCCCCTCAATCTTGTATCCAAAACCCTCCAGCCTTGCCCTCAACCATGGATCCAAAACACTCCAGCCTTGCCCTCAACCCTGGGCCCTTATCCCTGCCCTGGCTTTTACACCCACATGCCTGGCCCACAACCCAGGGTTCAAAACCCTCCTGCCTTGCCCTCAATCTTGGATCCAAAACCCTCCAGTATTCCCCTCAATCCTGTATTTAAAACCCTCCAGCCTTGCCCTCAACCATGGATCCAAGACCCTGGGCCCTTATCCCTGCCCTGGCTTTTACACCCACATGCCTGGCCCACAACCTAGGGTTCAAAACCCTCCTGCCTTGCCCTCAATCTTGGATCCAAAACCCTCCAGCCTTGCCCTCAACCCTGGATCCAAAACCCTCCAGCCTTGCCCTCGACCCTGGGTCCTTAACCCTGCCCTGGCTTTTACACCCACATGCCTTTCCCCTCCTTCAGATGTTTGCGGTGGCTGGGGAGCTGGGAGAGATGAGCGAAAGGGGAGTGGAGGGCACGGCGCAACATGGGCACCAACATCCCTGCGACACAAGCAGGTACCCAATAACTCCCGGGGTCCATCCAGATGCCCTTAGACTCAGATCCCTCCATAACAAGGACCATGCTGCTGCTGTAAAATCCAACCAGTCAGGGTCCAGCCACCCTCCCGTACCCCCCGTGCTCTCCTAGACTCTCCACCATACCCTCCTATAGACCCCCCATACCTCCCCATACCTCCATGCACCTCCTTATACCTCCTCGTACCTCCTTGTACCCTCCCGCAGCCCCTGTGCCCTCCCGTGCCCTCCCGTACTCTCCCGTACCCTGTCCCCACCTGTGGCATAAGATGTAGCTGAAGTCCTCAGCTGTAGTTGAAGCCTCTCCCCACCTGTGGCGTGCTTCCGTCATCTTCAGCCTTGCCCTTAGCCCTGGTTCCTGAGCCCTCCAGCCTTGCCCTAAACCCTTGGGTCCTTATCCTTCCAGCCTTGCCCTCAACTACTGGGTCCTTATTCCTCCAGCCTGCCCTTAACTCTGGATCTTGAGCCCTACAGCCTGGCCCACAACCCTGGGTCCTGAGATCTCCAGTATTCCCCTCAATCCTGTATTTAAAACCCTCCAGCCTTGCCCTCAACCATGGATCCAAGACCCTCCAGCCTTGCCCTCAACCCTGGGCCCTTATCCCTGCCCTGGCTTTTACACCCACATGCCTGGCCCACAACCCAGGGTTCAAAACCCTCCTGCCTTGCCCTCAATCTTGGATCCAAAACCCTCCAGTATTCCCCTCAATCCTGTATTTAAAACCCTCCAGCCTTGCCCTCAACCATGGATCCAAGACCCTGGGCCCTTATCCCTGCCCTGGCTTTTACACCCACATGCCTGGCCCACAACCTAGGGTTCAAAACCCTCCTGCCTTGCCCTCAATCTTGGATCCAAAACCCTCCAGCCTTGCCCTCAACCCTGGATCCAAAACCCTCCAGCCTTGCCCTCGACCCTGGGTCCTTAACCCTGCCCTGGCTTTTACACCCACATGCCTTTCCCCTCCTTCAGATGTTTGCGGTGGCTGGGGAGCTGGGAGAGATGAGCGAAAGGGGAGTGGAGGGCACGGCGCAACATGGGCACCAACATCCCTGCGACACAAGCAGGTACCCAATAACTCCCGGGGTCCATCCAGATGCCCTTAGACTCAGATCCCTCCATAACAAGGACCATGCTGCTGCTGTAAAATCCAACCAGTCAGGGTCCAGCCACCCTCCCGTACCCCCCGTGCTCTCCTAGACTCTCCACCATACCCTCCTATAGACCCCCCATACCTCCCCATACCTCCATGCACCTCCTTATACCTCCTCGTACCTCCTTGTACCCTCCCGCAGCCCCTGTGCCCTCCCGTACTCTCCCGTACCCTGTCCCCACCTGTGGCATAAGATGTAGCTGAAGTCCTCAGCTGTAGTTGAAGCCTCTCCCCACCTGTGGCGTGCTTCCGTCATCTTCAGCCTTGCCCTTAGCCCTGGTTCCTGAGCCCTCCAGCCTTGCCCTAAACCCTTGGGTCCTTATCCTTCCAGCCTTGCCCTCAACTACTGGGTCCTTATTCCTCCAGCCTGCCCTTAACTCTGGATCTTGAGCCCTACAGCCTGGCCCACAACCCTGGGTCCTGAGATCTCCAGTATTCCCCTCAATCCTGTATTTAAAACCCTCCAGCCTTGCCCTCAACCATGGATCCAAGACCCTCCAGCCTTGCCCTCAACCCTGGGCCCTTATCCCTGCCCTGGCTTTTACACCCACATGCCTGGCCCACAACCCTGGGTCCTGAGATCTCCAGTATTCCCCTCAATCCTGTATTTAAAACCCTCCAGCCTTGCCCTCAACCATGGATCCAAGACCCTCCAGCCTTGCCCTCAACCTTGGGTCCTTAACCCTGCCCTGGCTTTTACACCCACATGCCTGGCCCACAACCCTGGGTCCTGAGATCTCCAGTATTCCCCTCAATCTTGTATCCAAAACCCTCCAGCCTTGCCCTCAACCATGGATCCAAAACCCTCCAGCCTTGCCCTCAACCCTGGGCCCTTATCCCTGCCCTGGCTTTTACACCCACATGCATGGCCCACAACCCTGGGTCCTGAGATCTCCAGTATTCCCCTCAATCCTGTATCCAAAACCCTCCAGCCTTGCCCTCAACCATGGATCCAAAACCCTCCAGCCTTGCCCTCAACCCTGGGCCCTTATCCATGCCCTGGCTTTTACACCCACATGCCTGGCCCACAACCCTGGGTCCTGAGATCTCCAGTATTCCCCTCAATCCTGTATCCAAAACCCTCCAGCCTTGCCCTCAACCATGGATCCAAAACACTCCAGCCTTGCCCTCAACCCTGGATCCTTAACCCTGCCCTGTCTTTTACACCCACATGCCTGGCCCACAACCCTGGGTCCTGAGACCTCCAGTGTTCCCCTCAATCTTGTATCCAAAACCCTCCAGCCTTGCCCTCAACACTGGGTTCTTAACCCTGCCCTGGCTTTTACACCCACATGCCTGGCCCACAACCCTGGGTCCTGAGATCTCCAGTATTCCCCTCAATCATGTATTTAAAACCCTCCAGCCTTGCCCTCAACCATGGATCCAAGACCCTCCAGCCTTGCCCTCAACCCTGGGTCCTTAACCCTGCCCTGGCTTTTACACCCACATGCCTGGCCCACAACCCTGGGTCCTGAGAACTCCAGTATTCCCTTCAATCCTGTATCCAAAACCCTCCAGCCTTGCCCTCAACCATGCATCCAAAACCCTCCAGCCTTGCCCTCAACCCTGGGCCCTTATCCCTGCCCTGGCTTTTACACCCACATGCCTGGCCCACAACCCTGGGTCCTGAGATCTCCAGTATTCCCCTCAATCATGTATCCAAAACCCTCCAGCCTTGCCCTCAACCATGGATCCAAGACCCTCCAGCCTTGCCCTCAACCCTGGGCCCTTATCCCTGCCCTGGCTTTTACACCCACATGCCTGGCCCACAACCCTGGGTCCTGAGATCTCCAGTATTCCCCTCAATCCTGTATCCAAAACCCTCCAGCCTTGCCCTCAACCATGGATCCAAAACCCTCCAGCCTTGCCCTCAACCCTGGGCCCTTATCCATGCCCTAGCTTTTACACCCACATGCCTGGCCCACAACCCTGGGTCCTGAGATCTCCAGTATTCCCCTCAATCCTGTATCCAAAACCCTCCAGCCTTGCCCTCAACCATGGATCCAAAACCCTCCAGCCTTGCCCTCAACCCTGGGTCCTTAACACTGCCCTGTCGTTTACACCCACATGCCTGGCCCACAACCCTGGGTCCTGAGACCTCCAGTGTTCCCCTCAATCTTGTATCCAAAACCCTCCAGCCTTGCCCTCAACACTGGGTCCTTAACCCTGCCCTGGCCTTTACACCCACATGCCTGGCCCACAACCCTGGGTCCTGAGATCTCCAGTATTCCCCTCAATCCTGTATTTAAAACCCTCCAGCCTTGCCCTCAACCATGGATCCAAAACCCTCCAGCCTTGCCCTCAACCCTGGGTCCTTAACACTGCCCTGTCGTTTACACCCACATGCCTGGCCCACAACCCTGGGTCCTGAGACCTCCAGTGTTCCCCTCAATCTTGTATCCAAAACCCTCCAGCCTTGCCCTCAACACTGGGTCCTTAACCCTGCCCTGGCCTTTACACCCACATGCCTGGCCCACAACCCTGGGTCCTGAGATCTCCAGTATTCCCCTCAATCCTGTATTTAAAACCCTCCAGCCTTGCCCTCAACCAAGGATCCAAGACCCTCCAGCCTTGCCCTCAACCCTGGGTCCTTAACCCTGCCCTGGCTTTTACACCCACATGCCTGGCCCACAACCCTGGGTCCTGAGATCTACAGTATTCCCTTCAATCCTGTATCCAAAACCCTCCAGCCTTGCCCTCAACCATGGATCCAAAACCCTCCAGCCTTGCCCTCAACCCTGGGCCCTTATCCCTGCTCTGGCTTTTACACCCACATGCCTGGCCCACAACCCTGGGTCCTGAGATCTCCAGTATTCCCCTCAATCATGTATCCAAAACCCTCCAGCCTTGCCCTCAACCATGGATCCAAAACCCTCCAGCCTTGCCCTCAACCCTGGGCCCTTATCCCTGCCCTGGCTTTTACACCCACATGCCTGGCCCACAACCATGGGTCCTGAGATCTCCAGTATTCCCCTCAATCATGTATCCAAAACCCTCCAGCCTTGCCCTCAACCATGGATCCAAAACACTCCAGCCTTGCCCTCAACCCTGGGCCCTTATCCCTGCCCTGGCTTTTACACCCACATGCCTGGCCCACAACCCAGGGTTCAAAACCCTCCTGCCTTGCCCTCAATCTTGGATCCAAAACCCTCCAGTATTCCCCTCAATCCTGTATTTAAAACCCTCCAGCCTTGCCCTCAACCATGGATCCAAGACCCTGGGCCCTTATCCCTGCCCTGGCTTTTACACCCACATGCCTGGCCCACAACCTAGGGTTCAAAACCCTCCTGCCTTGCCCTCAATCTTGGATCCAAAACCCTCCAGCCTTGCCCTCAACCCTGGATCCAAAACCCTCCAGCCTTGCCCTCGACCCTGGGTCCTTAACCCTGCCCTGGCTTTTACACCCACATGCCTTTCCCCTCCTTCAGATGTTTGCGGTGGCTGGGGAGCTGGGAGAGATGAGCGAAAGGGGAGTGGAGGGCACGGCGCAACATGGGCACCAACATCCCTGCGACACAAGCAGGTACCCAATAACTCCCGGGGTCCATCCAGATGCCCTTAGACTCAGATCCCTCCATAACAAGGACCATGCTGCTGCTGTAAAATCCAACCAGTCAGGGTCCAGCCACCCTCCCGTACCCCCCGTGCTCTCCTAGACTCTCCACCATACCCTCCTATAGACCCCCCATACCTCCCCATACCTCCATGCACCTCCTTATACCTCCTCGTACCTCCTTGTACCCTCCCGCAGCCCCTGAGCCCTCCCGTGCCCTCCCGTACTCTCCCGTACCCTGTCCCCACCTGTGGCATAAGATGTAGCTGAAGTCCTCAGCTGTAGTTGAAGCCTCTCCCCACCTGTGGCGTGCTTCCGTCATCTTCAGCCTTGCCCTTAGCCCTGGTTCCTGAGCCCTCCAGCCTTGCCCTAAACCCTTGGGTCCTTATCTTTCCAGCCTTGCCCTCAACTACTGGGTCCTTATTCCTCCAGCCTGCCCTTAACTCTGGATCTTGAGCCCTACAGCCTGGCCCACAACCCTGGGTCCTGAGATCTCCAGTATTCCCCTCAATCCTGTATTTAAAACCATCCAGCCTTGCCCTCAACCATGGATCCAAGACCCTCCAGCTTTGCCCTCAACCCTGGGCCCTTATCCCTGCCCTGGCTTTTACACCCACATGCCTGGCCCACAACCCTGGGTCCTGAGATCTCCAGTATTCCCCTCAATCCTGTATTTAAAACCCTCCAGCCTTGCCCTCAACCATGGATCCAAGACCCTCCAGCCTTGCCCTCAACCTTGGGTCCTTAACCCTGCCCTGGCTTTTACACCCACATGCCTGGCCCACAAACCTGGGTCCTGAGATCTCCAGTATTCCCCTCAATCTTGTATCCAAAACCCTCCAGCCTTGCCCTCAACCATGGATCCAAGACCCTCCAGCCTTGCCCTCAACCCTGGGCCCTTATCCATGCCCTGGCTTTTACACCCACATGCATGGCCCACAACCCTGGGTCCTGAGATCTCCAGTATTCCCCTCAATCCTGTATCCAAAACCCTCCAGCCTTGCCCTCAACCATGGATCCAAGACCCTCCAGCCTTGCCCTCAACCCTGGGCCCTTATCCATGCCCTGGCTTTTACACCCACATGCCTGGCCCACAACCCTGGGTCCTGAGATCTCCAGTATTCCCCTCAATCCTGTATCCAAAACCCTCCAGCCTTGCCCTCAACCATGGATCCAAAACACTCCAGCCTTGCCCTCAACCCTGGATCCTTAACCCTGCCCTGTCTTTTACACCCACATGCCTGGCCCACAACCCTGGGTCCTGAGACCTCCAGTGTTCCCCTCAATCTTGTATCCAAAACCCTCCAGCCTTGCCCTCAACACTGGGTTCTTAACCCTGCCCTGGCTTTTACACCCACATGCCTGGCCCACAACCCTGGGTCCTGAGATCTCCAGTATTCCCCTCAATCCTGTATTTAAAACCCTCCAGCCTTGCCCTCAACCATGGATCCAAGACCCTCCAGCCTTGCCCTCAACCCTGGGTCCTTAACCCTGCCCTGGCTTTTACACCCACATGCCTGGCCCACAACCCTGGGTCCTGAGAACTCCAGTATTCCCTTCAATCCTGTATCCAAAACCCTCCAGCCTTGCCCTCAACCATGGATCCAAAACCCTCCAGCCTTGCCCTCAACCCTGGGCCCTTATCCCTGCCCTGGCTTTTACACCCACATGCATGGCCCACAACCCTGGGTCCTGAGATCTCCAGTATTCCCCTCAATCATGTATCCAAAACCCTCCAGCCTTGCCCTCAACCATGGATCCAAGACCCTCCAGCCTTGCCCTCAACCCTGGGCCCTTATCCCTGCCCTGGCTTTTACACCCACATGCCTGGCCCACAACCCTGGGTCCTGAGATCTCCAGTATTCCCCTCAATCCTGTATCCAAAACCCTCCAGCCTTGCCCTCAACCATGGATCCAAAACCCTCCAGCCTTGCCCTCAACCCTGGGCCCTTATCCATGCCCTAGCTTTTACACCCACATGCCTGGCCCACAACCCTGGGTCCTGAGATCTCCAGTATTCCTCTCAATCCTGTATCCAAAACCCTCCAGCCTTGCCCTCAACCATGGATCCAAAACCCTCCAGCCTTGCCCTCAACCCTGGGTCCTTAACACTGCCCTGTCGTTTACACCCACATGCCTGGCCCACAACCCTGGGTCCTGAGACCTCCAGTGTTCCCCTCAATCTTGTATCCAAAACCCTCCAGCCTTGCCCTCAACACTGGGTCCTTAACCCTGCCCTGGCCTTTACACCCACATGCCTGGCCCACAACCCTGGGTCCTGAGATCTCCAGTATTCCCCTCAATCCTGTATTTAAAACCCTCCAGCCTTGCCCTCAACCATGGATCCAAAACCCTCCAGCCTTGCCCTCAACCCTGGGTCCTTAACACTGCCCTGTCGTTTACACCCACATGCCTGGCCCACAACCCTGGGTCCTGAGACCTCCAGTGTTCCCCTCAATCTTGTATCCAAAACCCTCCAGCCTTGCCCTCAACACTGGGTCCTTAACCCTGCCCTGGCCTTTACACCCACATGCCTGGCCCACAACCCTGGGTCCTGAGATCTCCAGTATTCCCCTCAATCCTGTATTTAAAACCCTCCAGCCTTGCCCTCAACCATGGATCCAAGACCCTCCAGCCTTGCCCTCAACCCTGGGTCCTTAACCCTGCCCTGGCTTTTACACCCACATGCCTGGCCCACAACCCTGGGTCCTGAGATCTACAGTATTCCCTTCAATCCTGTATCCAAAACCCTCCAGCCTTGCCCTCAACCATGGATCCAAAACCCTCCAGCCTTGCCCTCAACCCTGGGCCCTTATCCCTGCTCTGGCTTTTACACCCACATGCCTGGCCCACAACCCTGGGTCCTGAGATCTCCAGTATTCCCCTCAATCCTGTATCCAAAACCCTCCAGCCTTGCCCTCAACCATGGATCCAAAACCCTCCAGCCTTGCCCTCAACCCTGGGCCCTTATCCCTGCCCTGGCTTTTACACCCACATGCCTGGCCCACAACCATGGGTCCTGAGATCTCCAGTATTCCCCTCAATCATGTATCCAAAACCCTCCAGCCTTGCCCTCAACCCTGGATCCAAAACCCTCCAGCCTTGCCCTCAACCCTGGGCCCTTATCCCTGCCCTGGCTTTTACACCCACATGCCTGGCCCACAACCCAGGGTTCAAAACCCTCCTGCCTTGCCCTCAATCTTGGATCCAAAACCCTCCAGTATTCCCCTCAATCCTGTATTTAAAACCCTCCAGCCTTGCCCTCAACCATGGATCCAAGACCCTGGGCCCTTATCCCTGCCCTGGCTTTTACACCCACATGCCTGGCCCACAACCTAGGGTTCAAAACCCTCCTGCCTTGCCCTCAATCTTGGATCCAAAACCCTCCAGCCTTGCCCTCAACCCTGGATCCAAAACCCTCCAGCCTTGCCCTCGACCCTGGGTCCTTAACCCTGCCCTGGCTTTTACACCCACATGCCTTTCCCCTCCTTCAGATGTTTGCGGTGGCTGGGGAGCTGGGAGAGATGAGCGAAAGGGGAGTGGAGGGCACGGCGCAACATGGGCACCAACATCCCTGCGACACAAGCAGGTACCCAATAACTCCCGGGGTCCATCCAGATGCCCTTAGACTCAGATCCCTCCATAACAAGGACCATGTTGCTGCTGTAAAATCCAACCAGTCAGGGTCCAGCCACCCTCCCGTACCCCCCGTGCTCTCCTAGACTCTCCACCATACCCTCCTATAGACCCCCCATACCTCCCCATACCTCCATGCACCTCCTTATACCTCCTCGTACCTCCTTGTACCCTCCCGCAGCCCCTGAGCCCTCCCGTGCCCTCCCGTACTCTCCCGTACCCTGTCCCCACCTGTGGCATAAGATGTAGCTGAAGTCCTCAGCTGTAGTTGAAGCCTCTCCCCACCTGTGGCGTGCTTCCGTCATCTTCAGCCTTGCCCTTAGCCCTGGTTCCTGAGCCCTCCAGCCTTGCCCTAAACCCTTGGGTCCTTATCTTTCCAGCCTTGCCCTCAACTACTGGGTCCTTATTCCTCCAGCCTGCCCTTAACTCTGGATCTTGAGCCCTACAGCCTGGCCCACAACCCTGGGTCCTGAGATCTCCAGTATTCCCCTCAATCCTGTATTTAAAACCATCCAGCCTTGCCCTCAACCATGGATCCAAGACCCTCCAGCTTTGCCCTCAACCCTGGGCCCTTATCCCTGCCCTGGCTTTTACACCCACATGCCTGGCCCACAACCCTGGGTCCTGAGATCTCCAGTATTCCCCTCAATCCTGTATTTAAAACCCTCCAGCCTTGCCCTCAACCATGGATCCAAGACCCTCCAGCCTTGCCCTCAACCTTGGGTCCTTAACCCTGCCCTGGCTTTTACACCCACATGCCTGGCCCACAAACCTGGGTCCTGAGATCTCCAGTATTCCCCTCAATCTTGTATCCAAAACCCTCCAGCCTTGCCCTCAACCATGGATCCAAGACCCTCCAGCCTTGCCCTCAACCCTGGGCCCTTATCCATGCCCTGGCTTTTACACCCACATGCATGGCCCACAACCCTGGGTCCTGAGATCTCCAGTATTCCCCTCAATCCTGTATCCAAAACCCTCCAGCCTTGCCCTCAACCATGGATCCAAGACCCTCCAGCCTTGCCCTCAACCCTGGGCCCTTATCCATGCCCTGGCTTTTACACCCACATGCCTGGCCCACAACCCTGGGTCCTGAGATCTCCAGTATTCCCCTCAATCCTGTATCCAAAACCCTCCAGCCTTGCCCTCAACCATGGATCCAAAACACTCCAGCCTTGCCCTCAACCCTGGATCCTTAACCCTGCCCTGTCTTTTACACCCACATGCCTGGCCCACAACCCTGGGTCCTGAGACCTCCAGTGTTCCCCTCAATCTTGTATCCAAAACCCTCCAGCCTTGCCCTCAACACTGGGTTCTTAACCCTGCCCTGGCTTTTACACCCACATGCCTGGCCCACAACCCTGGGTCCTGAGATCTCCAGTATTCCCCTCAATCCTGTATTTAAAACCCTCCAGCCTTGCCCTCAACCATGGATCCAAGACCCTCCAGCCTTGCCCTCAACCCTGGGTCCTTAACCCTGCCCTGGCTTTTACACCCACATGCCTGGCCCACAACCCTGGGTCCTGAGAACTCCAGTATTCCCTTCAATCCTGTATCCAAAACCCTCCAGCCTTGCCCTCAACCATGGATCCAAAACCCTCCAGCCTTGCCCTCAACCCTGGGCCCTTATCCCTGCCCTGGCTTTTACACCCACATGCATGGCCCACAACCCTGGGTCCTGAGATCTCCAGTATTCCCCTCAATCATGTATCCAAAACCCTCCAGCCTTGCCCTCAACCATGGATCCAAGACCCTCCAGCCTTGCCCTCAACCCTGGGCCCTTATCCCTGCCCTGGCTTTTACACCCACATGCCTGGCCCACAACCCTGGGTCCTGAGATCTCCAGTATTCCCCTCAATCCTGTATCCAAAACCCTCCAGCCTTGCCCTCAACCATGGATCCAAAACCCTCCAGCCTTGCCCTCAACCCTGGGCCCTTATCCATGCCCTAGCTTTTACACCCACATGCCTGGCCCACAACCCTGGGTCCTGAGATCTCCAGTATTCCCCTCAATCCTGTATCCAAAACCCTCCAGCCTTGCCCTCAACCATGGATCCAAAACCCTCCAGCCTTGCCCTCAACCCTGGGTCCTTAACACTGCCCTGTCGTTTACACCCACATGCCTGGCCCACAACCCTGGGTCCTGAGACCTCCAGTGTTCCCCTCAATCTTGTATCCAAAACCCTCCAGCCTTGCCCTCAACACTGGGTCCTTAACCCTGCCCTGGCCTTTACACCCACATGCCTGGCCCACAACCCTGGGTCCTGAGATCTCCAGTATTCCCCTCAATCCTGTATTTAAAACCCTCCAGCCTTGCCCTCAACCATGGATCCAAAACCCTCCAGCCTTGCCCTCAACCCTGGGTCCTTAACACTGCCCTGTCGTTTACACCCACATGCCTGGCCCACAACCCTGGGTCCTGAGACCTCCAGTGTTCCCCTCAATCTTGTATCCAAAACCCTCCAGCCTTGCCCTCAACACTGGGTCCTTAACCCTGCCCTGGCCTTTACACCCACATGCCTGGCCCACAACCCTGGGTCCTGAGATCTCCAGTATTCCCCTCAATCCTGTATTTAAAACCCTCCAGCCTTGCCCTCAACCAAGGATCCAAGACCCTCCAGCCTTGCCCTCAACCCTGGGTCCTTAACCCTGCCCTGGCTTTTACACCCACATGCCTGGCCCACAACCCTGGGTCCTGAGATCTACAGTATTCCCTTCAATCCTGTATCCAAAACCCTCCAGCCTTGCCCTCAACCATGGATCCAAAACCCTCCAGCCTTGCCCTCAACCCTGGGCCCTTATCCCTGCTCTGGCTTTTACACCCACATGCCTGGCCCACAACCCTGGGTCCTGAGATCTCCAGTATTCCCCTCAATCCTGTATCCAAAACCCTCCAACCTTGCCCTCAACCATGGATCCAAAACCCTCCAGCCTTGCCCTCAACCCTGGGCCCTTATCCCTGCCCTGGCTTTTACACCCACATGCCTGGCCCACAACCATGGGTCCTGAGATCTCCAGTATTCCCCTCAATCATGTATCCAAAACCCTCCAGCCTTGCCCTCAACCCTGGATCCAAAACCCTCCAGCCTTGCCCTCAACCCTGGGCCCTTATCCCTGCCCTGGCTTTTACACCCACATGCCTGGCCCACAACCCAGGGTTCAAAACCCTCCTGCCTTGCCCTCAATCTTGGATCCAAAACCCTCCAGTATTCCCCTCAATCCTGTATTTAAAACCCTCCAGCCTTGCCCTCAACCATGGATCCAAGACCCTGGGCCCTTATCCCTGCCCTGGCTTTTACACCCACATGCCTGGCCCACAACCTAGGGTTCAAAACCCTCCTGCCTTGCCCTCAATCTTGGATCCAAAACCCTCCAGCCTTGCCCTCAACCCTGGATCCAAAACCCTCCAGCCTTGCCCTCGACCCTGGGTCCTTAACCCTGCCCTGGCTTTTACACCCACATGCCTTTCCCCTCCTTCAGATGTTTGCGGTGGCTGGGGAGCTGGGAGAGATGAGCGAAAGGGGAGTGGAGGGCACGGCGCAACATGGGCACCAACATCCCTGCGACACAAGCAGGTACCCAATAACTCCCGGGGTCCATCCAGATGCCCTTAGACTCAGATCCCTCCATAACAAGGACCATGCTGCTGCTGTAAAATCCAACCAGTCAGGGTCCAGCCACCCTCCCGTACCCCCCGTGCTCTCCTAGACTCTCCACCATACCCTCCTATAGACCCCCCATACCTCCCCATACCTCCATGCACCTCCTTATACCTCCTCGTACCTCCTTGTACCCTCCCGCAGCCCCTGAGCCCTCCCGTGCCCTCCCGTACTCTCCCGTACCCTGTCCCCACCTGTGGCATAAGATGTAGCTGAAGTCCTCAGCTGTAGTTGAAGCCTCTCCCCACCTGTGGCGTGCTTCCGTCATCTTCAGCCTTGCCCTTAGCCCTGGTTCCTGAGCCCTCCAGCCTTGCCCTAAACCCTTGGGTCCTTATCCTTCCAGCCTTGCCCTCAACTACTGGGTCCTTATTCCTCCAGCCTGCCCTTAACTCTGGATCTTGAGCCCTACAGCCTGGCCCACAACCCTGGGTCCTGAGATATCCAGTATTCCCCTCAATCCTGTATTTAAAACCATCCAGCCTTGCCCTCAACCATGGATCCAAGACCCTCCAGCTTTGCCCTCAACCCTGGGCCCTTATCCCTGCCCTGGCTTTTACACCCACATGCCTGGCCCACAACCCTGGGTCCTGAGATCTCCAGTATTCCCCTCAATCCTGTATTTAAAACCCTCCAGCCTTGCCCTCAACCATGGATCCAAGACCCTCCAGCCTTGCCCTCAACCTTGGGTCCTTAACCCTGCCCTGGCTTTTACACCCACATGCCTGGCCCACAAACCTGGGTCCTGAGATCTCCAGTATTCCCCTCAATCTTGTATCCAAAACCCTCCAGCCTTGCCCTCAACCATGGATCCAAGACCCTCCAGCCTTGCCCTCAACCCTGGGCCCTTATCCCTGCCCTGGCTTTTACACCCACATGCATGGCCCACAACCCTGGGTCCTGAGATCTCCAGTATTCCCCTCAATCCTGTATCCAAAACCCTCCAGCCTTGCCCTCAACCATGGATCCAAAACCCTCCAGCCTTGCCCTCAACCCTGGGCCCTTATCCATGCCCTGGCTTTTACACCCACATGCCTGGCCCACAACCCTGGGTCCTGAGATCTCCAGTATTCCCCTCAATCCTGTATCCAAAACCCTCCAGCCTTGCCCTCAACCATGGATCCAAAACACTCCAGCCTTGCCCTCAACCCTGGGTCCTTAACCCTGCCCTGTCTTTTACACCCACATGCCTGGCCCACAACCCTGGGTCCTGAGACCTCCAGTGTTCCCCTCAATCTTGTATCCTAAACCCTCCAGCCTTGCCCTCAACACTGGGTTCTTAACCCTCCCCTGGCTTTTACACCCACATGCCTGGCCCACAACCCTGGGTCCTGAGATCTCCAGTATTCCCCTCAATCCTGTATTTAAAACCCTCCAGCCTTGCCCTCAACCATGGATCCAAGACCCTCCAGCCTTGCCCTCAACCCTGGGTCCTTATCCCTGCCCTGGCTTTTACACCCACATGCCTGGCCCACAACCATGGGTCCTGAGAACTCCAGTATTCCCTTCAATCCTGTATCCAAAACCCTCCAGCCTTGCCCTCAACCATGGATCCAAAACCCTCCAGCCTTGCCCTCAACCCTGGGCCCTTATCCATGCCCTGACTTTTACACCCACATGCCTGGCCCACAACCCTGGGTCCTGAGATCTTCAATATTCCCCTCAATCATGTATCCAAAACCCTCCAGCCTTGCCCTCAACCATGGATCCAAGACCCTCCAGCCTTGCCCTCAACCCTGGATCCTTAACCCTGCCCTGTCTTTTACACCCACATGCCTGGCCCACAACCCTGGGTCCTGAGACCTCCAGTGTTCCCCTCAATCTTGTATCCAAAACCCTCCAGCCTTGCCCTCAACACTGGGTTCTTAACCCTGCCCTGGCTTTTACACCCACATGCCTGGCCCACAACCCTGGGTCCTGAGATCTCCAGTATTCCCCTCAATCCTGTATTTAAAGCCCTCCAGCCTTGCCCTCAACCATGGATCCAAGACCCTCCAGCCTTGCCCTCAACCCTGGGTCCTTAACCCTGCCCTGGCTTTTACACCCACATGCCTGGCCCACAACCCTGGGTCCTGAGAACTCCAGTATTCCCTTAAATCCTGTATCCAAAACCCTCCAGCCTTGCCCTCAACCATGGATCCAAAACCCTCCAGCCTTGCCCTCAACCCTGGGCCCTTATCCCTGCCCTGGCTTTTACACCCACATGCCTGGCCCACAACCCTGGGTCCTGAGATCTCCAGTATTCCCCTCAATCATGTATCCAAAACCCTCCAGCCTTGCCCTCAACCATGGATCCAAGACCCTCCAGCCTTGCCCTCAACCCTGGGCCCTTATCCCTGCCCTGGCTTTTACACCCACATGCCTGGCCCACAACCCTGGGTCCTGAGATCTCCAGTATTCCCCTCAATCCTGTATCCAAAACCCTCCAGCCTTGCCCTCAACCATGGATCCAAAACCCTCCAGCCTTGCCCTCAACCCTGGGCCCTTATCCATGCCCTAGCTTTTACACCCACATGCCTGGCCCACAACCCTGGGTCCTGAGATCTCCAGTATTCCCCTCAATCCTGTATCCAAAACCCTCCAGCCTTGCCCTCAACCATGGATCCAAAACCCTCCAGCCTTGCCCTCAACCCTGGGTCCTTAACACTGCCCTGTCGTTTACACCCACATGCCTGGCCCACAACCCTGGGTCCTGAGACCTCCAGTGTTCCCCTCAATCTTGTATCCAAAACCCTCCAGCCTTGCCCTCAACACTGGGTCCTTAACCCTGCCCTGGCCTTTACACCCACATGCCTGGCCCACAACCCTGGGTCCTGAGATCTCCAGTATTCCCCTCAATCCTGTATTTAAAACCCTCCAGCCTTGCCCTCAACCATGGATCCAAAACCCTCCAGCCTTGCCCTCAACCCTGGGTCCTTAACACTGCCCTGTCGTTTACACCCACATGCCTGGCCCACAACCCTGGGTCCTGAGACCTCCAGTGTTCCCCTCAATCTTGTATCCAAAACCCTCCAGCCTTGCCCTCAACACTGGGTCCTTAACCCTGCCCTGGCCTTTACACCCACATGCCTGGCCCACAACCCTGGGTCCTGAGATCTCCAGTATTCCCCTCAATCCTGTATTTAAAACCCTCCAGCCTTGCCCTCAACCAAGGATCCAAGACCCTCCAGCCTTGCCCTCAACCCTGGGTCCTTAACCCTGCCCTGGCTTTTACACCCACATGCCTGGCCCACAACCCTGGGTCCTGAGATCTACAGTATTCCCTTCAATCCTGTATCCAAAACCCTCCAGCCTTGCCCTCAACCATGGATCCAAAACCCTCCAGCCTTGCCCTCAACCCTGGGCCCTTATCCCTGCTCTGGCTTTTACACCCACATGCCTGGCCCACAACCCTGGGTCCTGAGATCTCCAGTATTCCCCTCAATCCTGTATCCAAAACCCTCCAGCCTTGCCCTCAACCATGGATCCAAAACCCTCCAGCCTTGCCCTCAACCCTGGGCCCTTATCCCTGCCCTGGCTTTTACACCCACATGCCTGGCCCACAACCATGGGTCCTGAGATCTCCAGTATTCCCCTCAATCATGTATCCAAAACCCTCCAGCCTTGCCCTCAACCATGGATCCAAAACACTCCAGCCTTGCCCTCAACCCTGGGCCCTTATCCCTGCCCTGGCTTTTACACCCACATGCCTGGCCCACAACCCAGGGTTCAAAACCCTCCTGCCTTGCCCTCAATCTTGGATCCAAAACCCTCCAGTATTCCCCTCAATCCTGTATTTAAAACCCTCCAGCCTTGCCCTCAACCATGGATCCAAGACCCTGGGCCCTTATCCCTGCCCTGGCTTTTACACCCACATGCCTGGCCCACAACCTAGGGTTCAAAACCCTCCTGCCTTGCCCTCAATCTTGGATCCAAAACCCTCCAGCCTTGCCCTCAACCCTGGATCCAAAACCCTCCAGCCTTGCCCTCGACCCTGGGTCCTTAACCCTGCCCTGGCTTTTACACCCACATGCCTTTCCCCTCCTTCAGATGTTTGCGGTGGCTGGGGAGCTGGGAGAGATGAGCGAAAGGGGAGTGGAGGGCACGGCGCAACATGGGCACCAACATCCCTGCGACACAAGCAGGTACCCAATAACTCCCGGGGTCCATCCAGATGCCCTTAGACTCAGATCCCTCCATAACAAGGACCATGCTGCTGCTGTAAAATCCAACCAGTCAGGGTCCAGCCACCCTCCCGTACCCCCCGTGCTCTCCTAGACTCTCCACCATACCCTCCTATAGACCCCCCATACCTCCCCATACCTCCATGCACCTCCTTATACCTCCTCGTACCTCCTTGTACCCTCCCGCAGCCCCTGAGCCCTCCCGTGCCCTCCCGTACTCTCCCGTACCCTGTCCCCACCTGTGGCATAAGATGTAGCTGAAGTCCTCAGCTGTAGTTGAAGCCTCTCCCCACCTGTGGCGTGCTTCCGTCATCTTCAGCCTTGCCCTTAGCCCTGGTTCCTGAGCCCTCCAGCCTTGCCCTAAACCCTTGGGTCCTTATCCTTCCAGCCTTGCCCTCAACTACTGGGTCCTTATTCCTCCAGCCTGCCCTTAACTCTGGATCTTGAGCCCTACAGCCTGGCCCACAACCCTGGGTCCTGAGATCTCCAGTATTCCCCTCAATCCTGTATTTAAAACCATCCAGCCTTGCCCTCAACCATGGATCCAAGACCCTCCAGCTTTGCCCTCAACCCTGGGCCCTTATCCCTGCCCTGGCTTTTACACCCACATGCCTGGCCCACAACCCTGGGTCCTGAGATCTCCAGTATTCCCCTCAATCCTGTATTTAAAACCCTCCAGCCTTGCCCTCAACCATGGATCCAAGACCCTCCAGCCTTGCCCTCAACCTTGGGTCCTTAACCCTGCCCTGGCTTTTACACCCACATGCCTGGCCCACAAACCTGGGTCCTGAGATCTCCAGTATTCCCCTCAATCTTGTATCCAAAACCCTCCAGCCTTGCCCTCAACCATGGATCCAAGACCCTCCAGCCTTGCCCTCAACCCTGGGCCCTTATCCCTGCCCTGGCTTTTACACCCACATGCATGGCCCACAACCCTGGGTCCTGAGATCTCCAGTATTCCCCTCAATCCTGTATCCAAAACCCTCCAGCCTTGCCCTCAACCATGGATCCAAAACCCTCCAGCCTTGCCCTCAACCCTGGGCCCTTATCCATGCCCTGGCTTTTACACCCACATGCCTGGCCCACAACCCTGGGTCCTGAGATCTCCAGTATTCCCCTCAATCCTGTATCCAAAACCCTCCAGCCTTGCCCTCAACCATGGATCCAAAACACTCCAGCCTTGCCCTCAACCCTGGATCCTTAACCCTGCCCTGTCTTTTACACCCACATGCCTGGCCCACAACCCTGGGTCCTGAGACCTCCAGTGTTCCCCTCAATCTTGTATCCTAAACCCTCCAGCCTTGCCCTCAACACTGGGTTCTTAACCCTGCCCTGGCTTTTACACCCACATGCCTGGCCCACAACCCTGGGTCCTGAGATCTCCAGTATTCCCCTCAATCCTGTATTTAAAACCCTCCAGCCTTGCCCTCAACCATGGATCCAAGACCCTCCAGCCTTGCCCTCAACCCTGGGTCCTTATCCCTGCCCTGGCTTTTACACCCACATGCCTGGCCCACAACCATGGGTCCTGAGAACTCCAGTATTCCCTTCAATCCTGTATCCAAAACCCTCCAGCCTTGCCCTCAACCATGGATCCAAAACCCTCCAGCCTTGCCCTCAACCCTGGGCCCTTATCCATGCCCTGACTTTTACACCCACATGCCTGGCCCACAACCCTGGGTCCTGAGATCTTCAATATTCCCCTCAATCATGTATCCAAAACCCTCCAGCCTTGCCCTCAACCATGGATCCAAGACCCTCCAGCCTTGCCCTCAACCCTGGGCCCTTATCCCTGCCCTGGCTTTTACACCCACATGCCTGGCCCACAACCCTGTGTCCTGAGATCTCCAGTATTCCCCTCAATCCTGTATCCAAAACCCTCCAGCCTTGCCCTCAACCATGGATCCAAAACCCTCCAGCCTTGCCCTCAACCCTGGGCCCTTATCCATGCCCTGGCTTTTACACCCACATGCCTGGCCCACAACCCTGGGTCCTGAGATCTCCAGTATTCCCCTCAATCCTGTATCCAAAACCCTCCAGCCTTGCCCTCAACCATGGATCCAAAACACTCCAGCCTTGCCCTCAACCCTGGGTCCTTAACACTGCCCTGTCGTTTACACCCACATGCCTGGCCCACAACCCTGGGTCCTGAGACCTCCAGTGTTCCCCTCAATCTTGTATCCAAAACCCTCCAGCCTTGCCCTCAACACTGGGTCCTTAACCCTGCCCTGGCCTTTACACCCACATGCCTGGCCCACAACCCTGGGTCCTGAGATCTCCAGTATTCCCCTCAATCCTGTATTTAAAACCCTCCAGCCTTGCCCTCAACCATGGATCCAAGACCCTCCAGCCTTGCCCTCAACCCTGGGTCCTTATCCCTGCCCTGGCTTTTACACCCACATGCCTGGCCCACAACCCTGGGTCCTGAGAACTCCAGTATTCCCTGCAATCCTGTATCCAAAACCCTCCAGCCTTGCCCTCAACCATGGATCCAAAACCCTCCAGCCTTGCCCTCAACCCTGGGCCCTTATCCCTGCCCTGGCTTTTACACCCACATGCCTGGCCCACAACCCTGGGTCCTGAGATCTCCAGTATTCCCCTCAATCATGTATCCAAAACCCTCCAGCCTTGCCATCAACCATGGATCCAAGACCCTCCAGCCTTGCCCTCAACCCAGGGCCCTTATCCCTGCCCTGGCTTTTACACCCACATGCATGGCCCACAACCCTGGGTCCTGAGATCTCCAGTATTCCCCTCAATCCTGTATCCAAAACCCTCCAGCCTTGCCCTCAACCATGGATCCAAAACACTCCAGCCTTGCCCTCAACCCTGGGCCCTTATCCATGCCCTAGCTTTTACACCCACATGCCTGGCCCACAACCCTGGGTCCTGAGATCTCCAGTATTCCCCTCAATCATGTATCCAAAACCCTCCAGCCTTGCCCTCAACCATGGATCCAAAACCCTCCAGCCTTGCCCTCAACCCTGGGTCCTTAACACTACCCTGTCGTTTACACCCACATGCCTGGCCCACAACCCTGGGTCCTGAGACCTCCAGTGTTCCCCTCAATCTTGTATCCAAAACCCTCCAGCCTTGCCCTCAACACTGGGTCCTTAACCCTGCCCTGGCCTTTACACCCACATGCCTGGCCCACAACCCTGGGTCCTGAGATCTCCAGTATTCCCCTCAATCCTGTATTTAAAACCCTCCAGCCTTGCCCTCAACCATGGATCCAAGACCCTCCAGCCTTGCCCTCAACCCTGGGTCCTTAACCCTGCCCTGGCTTTTACACCCACATGCCTGGCCCACAACCCTGGGTCCTGAGATCTACAGTATTCCCTTCAATCCTGTATCCAAAACCCTCCAGCCTTGCCCTCAACCATGGATCCAAAACCCTCCAGCCTTGCCCTCAACCCTGGGTCCTTAACCCTGCCCTGGCTTTTACACCCACATGCCTGGCCCACAACCCTGGGTCCTGAGATCTCCAGTATTCCCCTCAATCATGTATCCAAAACCCTCCAGCCTTGCCCTCAACCATGGATCCAAAACACTCCAGCCTTGCCCTCAACCCTGGGCCCTTATCCCTGCCCTGGCTTTTACACCCACATGCCTGGCCCACAACCCAGGGTTCAAAACCCTCCTGCCTTGCCCTCAATCTTGGATCCAAAACCCTCCAGTATTCCCCTCAATTCTGTATTTAAAACCCTCCAGCCTTGCCCTCAACCATGGATCCAAGACCCTGGGCCCTTATCCCTGCCCTGGCTTTTACACCCACATGCCTGGCCCACAACCTAGGGTTCAAAACCCTCCTGCCTTGCCCTCAATCTTGGATCCAAAACCCTCCAGCCTTGCCCTCAACCATGGATCCAAAACCCTCCAGCCTTGCCCTCGACCCTGGGTCCTTAACCCTGCCCTGGCTTTTACACCCACATGCCTTTCCCCTCCTTCAGATGTTTGCGGTGGCTGGGGAGCTGGGAGAGATGAGCGAAAGGGGAGTGGAGGGCACGGCGCAACATGGGCACCAACATCCCTGCGACACAAGCAGGTACCCAATAACTCCCGGGGTCCATCCAGATGCCCTTAGACTCAGATCCCTCCATAACAAGGACCATGCTGCTGCTGTAAAATCCAACCAGTCAGGGTCCAGCCACCCTCCCGTACCCCCCGTGCTCTCCTAGACTCTCCACCATACCCTCCTATAGACCCCCCATACCTCCCCATACCTCCATGCACCTCCTTATACCTCCTCGTACCTCCTTGTACCCTCCCGCAGCCCCTGTGCCCTCCCGTGCCCTCCCGTACTCTCCCGTACCCTGTCCCCACCTGTGGCATAAGATGTAGCTGAAGTCCTCAGCTGTAGTTGAAGCCTCTCCCCACCTGTGGCGTGCTTCCGTCATCTTCAGCCTTGCCCTTAGCCCTGGTTCCTGAGCCCTCCAGCCTTGCCCTAAACCCTTGGGTCCTTATCCTTCCAGCCTTGCCCTCAACTACTGGGTCCTTATTCCTCCAGCCTGCCCTTAACTCTGGATCTTGAGCCCTACAGCCTGGCCCACAACCCTGGGTCCTGAGATGTCCAGTATTCCCCTCAATCCTGTATTTAAAACCCTCCAGCCTTGCCCTCAACCATGGATCCAAGACCCTCCAGCCTTGCCCTCAACCCTGGGCCCTTATCCCTGCCCTGGCTTTTACACCCACATGCCTGGCCCACAACCCTGGGTCCTGAGATCTCCAGTATTCCCCTCAATCCTGTATTTAAAACCCTCCAGCCTTGCCCTCAACCATGGATCCAAGACCCTCCAGCCTTGCCCTCAACCTTGGGTCCTTAACCCTGCCCTGGCTTTTACACCCACATGCCTGGCCCACAACCCTGGGTCCTGAGATCTCCAGTATTCCCCTCAATCTTGTATCCAAAACCCTCCAGCCTTGCCCTCAACCATGGATCCAAGACCCTCCAGCCTTGCCCTCAACCCTGGGCCCTTATCCCTGCCCTGGCTTTTACACCCACATGCATGGCCCACAACCCTGGGTCCTGAGATCTCCAGTATTCCCCTCAATCCTGTATCCAAAACCCTCCAGCCTTGCCCTCAACCATGGATCCAAAACCCTCCAGCCTTGCCCTCAACCCTGGGCCCTTATCCATGCCCTGGCTTTTACACCCACATGCCTGGCCCACAACCCTGGGTCCTGAGATCTCCAGTATTCCCCTCAATCCTGTATCCAAAACCCTCCAGCCTTGCCCTCAACCATGGATCCAAAACACTCCAGCCTTGCCCTCAACCCTGGATCCTTAACCCTGCCCTGTCTTTTACACCCACATGCCTGGCCCACAACCCTGGGTCCTGAGACCTCCAGTGTTCCCCTCAATCTTGTATCCAAAACCCTCCAGCCTTGCCCTCAACACTGGGTTCTTAACCCTGCCCTGGCTTTTACACCCACATGCCTGGCCCACAACCCTGGGTCCTGAGATCTCCAGTATTCCCCTCAATCCTGTATTTAAAACCCTCCAGCCTTGCCCTCAACCATGGATCCAAGACCCTCCAGCCTTGCCCTCAACCCTGGGTCCTTATCCCTGCCCTGGCTTTTACACCCACATGCCTGGCCCACAACCCTGGGTCCTGAGAACTCCAGTATTCCCTTCAATCCTGTATCCAAAACCCTCCAGCCTTGCCCTCAACCATGGATCCAAAACCCTCCAGCCTTGCCCTCAACCCTGGGCCCTTATCCCTGCCCTGGCTTTTACACCCACATGCCTGGCCCACAACCCTGGGTCCTGAGATCTCCAGTATTCCCCTCAATCATGTATCCAAAACCCTCCAGCCTTGCCCTCAACCATGGATCCAAGACCCTCCAGCCTTGCCCTCAACCCTGGGCCCTTATCCCTGCCCTGGCTTTTACACCCACATGCATGGCCCACAACCCTGGGTCCTGAGATCTCCAGTATTCCCCTCAATCCTGTATCCAAAACCCTCCAGCCTTGTCCTCAACCATGGATCCAAAACCCTCCAGCCTTGCCCTCAACCCTGGGCCCTTATCCATGCCCTAGCTTTTACACCCACATGCCTGGCCCACAACCCTGGGTCCTGAGATCTCCAGTATTCCCCTCAATCCTGTATCCAAAACCCTCCAGCCTTGCCCTCAACCATGGATCCAAAACCCTCCAGCCTTGCCCTCAACCCTGGGTCCTTAACACTGCCCTGTCGTTTACACCCACATGCCTGGCCCACAACCCTGGGTCCTGAGACCTCCAGTGTTCCCCTCAATCTTGTATCCAAAACCCTCCAGCCTTGCCCTCAACACTGGGTCCTTAACCCTGCCCTGGCCTTTACACCCACATGCCTGGCCCACAACCCTGGGTCCTGAGATCTCCAGTATTCCCCTCAATCCTGTATTTAAAACCCTCCAGCCTTGCCCTCAACCATGGATCCAAGACCCTCCAGCCTTGCCCTCAACCCTGGGTCCTTAACCCTGCCCTGGCTTTTACACCCACATGCCTGGCCCACAACCTAGGGTTCAAAACCCTCCTGCCTTGCCCTCAATCTTGGATCCAAAACCCTCCAGCCTTGCCCTCAACCCTGGATCCAAAACCCTCCAGCCTTGCCCTCGACCCTGGGTCCTTAACCCTGCCCTGGCTTTTACACCCACATGCCTTTCCCCTCCTTCAGATGTTTGCGGTGGCTGGGGAGCTGGGAGAGATGAGCGAAAGGGGAGTGGAGGGCACGGCGCAACATGGGCACCAACATCCCTGCGACACAAGCAGGTACCCAATAACTCCCGGGGTCCATCCAGATGCCCTTAGACTCAGATCCCTCCATAACAAGGACCATGCTGCTGCTGTAAAATCCAACCAGTCAGGGTCCAGCCACCCTCCCGTACCCCCCGTGCTCTCCTAGACTCTCCACCATACCCTCCTATAGACCCCCCATACCTCCCCATACCTCCATGCACCTCCTTATACCTCCTCGTACCTCCTTGTACCCTCCCGCAGCCCTCCCGTACTCTCCCGTACCCTGTCCCCACTTGTGGCATAAGATGTAGCTGAAGTCCTCAGCTGTAGTTGAAGCCTCTCCCCACCTGTGGCGTGCTTCCGTCATCTTCAGCCTTGCCCTTAGCCCTGGTTCCTGAGCCCTCCAGCCTTGCCCTAAACCCTTGGGTCCTTATCCTTCCAGCCTTGCCCTCAACTACTGGGTCCTTATTCCTCCAGCCTGCCCTTAACTCTGGATCTTGAGCCCTACAGCCTGGCCCACAACCCTGGGTCCTGAGATCTCCAGTATTCCCCTCAATCCTGTATTTAAAACCATCCAGCCTTGCCCTCAACCATGGATCCAAGACCCTCCAGCTTTGCCCTCAACCCTGGGCCCTTATCCCTGCCCTGGCTTTTACACCCACATGCCTGGCCCACAACCCTGGGTCCTGAGATCTCCAGTATTCCCCTCAATCCTGTATTTAAAACCCTCCAGCCTTGCCCTCAACCATGGATCCAAGACCCTCCAGCCTTGCCCTCAACCTTGGGTCCTTAACCCTGCCCTGGCTTTTACACCCACATGCCTGGCCCACAAACCTGGGTCCTGAGATCTCCAGTATTCCCCTCAATCTTGTATCCAAAACCCTCCAGCCTTGCCCTCAACCATGGATCCAAGACCCTCCAGCCTTGCCCTCAACCCTGGGCCCTTATCCATGCCCTGGCTTTTACACCCACATGCATGGCCCACAACCCTGGGTCCTGAGATCTCCAGTATTCCCCTCAATCCTGTATCCAAAACCCTCCAGCCTTGCCCTCAACCATGGATCCAAAACCCTCCAGCCTTGCCCTCAACCCTGGGCCCTTATCAATGCCCTGGCTTTTACACCCACATGCCTGGCCCACAACCCTGGGTCCTGAGATCTCCAGTATTCCCCTCAATCCTGTATCCAAAACCCTCCAGCCTTGCCCTCAACCATGGATCCAAAACCCTCCAGCCTTGCCCTCAACCCTGGGTCCTTAACACTGCCCTGTCGTTTACACCCACATGCCTGGCCCACAACCCTGGGTCCTGAGACCTCCAGTGTTCCCCTCAATCTTGTATCCAAAACCCTCCAGCCTTGCCCTCAACACTGGGTCCTTAACCCTGCCCTGGCCTTTACACCCACATGCCTGGCCCACAACCCTGGGTCCTGAGATCTCCAGTATTCCCCTCAATCCTGTATTTAAAACCCTCCAGCCTTGCCCTCAACCATGGATCCAAGACCCTCCAGCCTTGCCCTCAACCCTGGGTCCTTAACCCTGCCCTGGCTTTTACACCCACATGCCTGGCCCACAACCTAGGGTTCAAAACCCTCCTGCCTTGCCCTCAATCTTGGATCCAAAACCCTCCAGCCTTGCCCTCAACCCTGGATCCAAAACCCTCCAGCCTTGCCCTCGACCCTGGGTCCTTAACCCTGCCCTGGCTTTTACACCCACATGCCTTTCCCCTCCTTCAGATGTTTGCGGTGGCTGGGGAGCTGGGAGAGATGAGCGAAAGGGGAGTGGAGGGCACGGCGCAACATGGGCACCAACATCCCTGCGACACAAGCAGGTACCCAATAACTCCCGGGGTCCATCCAGATGCCCTTAGACTCAGATCCCTCCATAACAAGGACCATGCTGCTGCTGTAAAATCCAACCAGTCAGGGTCCAGCCACCCTCCCGTACCCCCCGTGCTCTCCTAGACTCTCCACCATACCCTCCTATAGACCCCCCATACCTCCCCATACCTCCATGCACCTCCTTATACCTCCTCGTACCTCCTTGTACCCTCCCGCAGCCCTCCCGTACTCTCCCGTACCCTGTCCCCACTTGTGGCATAAGATGTAGCTGAAGTCCTCAGCTGTAGTTGAAGCCTCTCCCCACCTGTGGCGTGCTTCCGTCATCTTCAGCCTTGCCCTTAGCCCTGGTTCCTGAGCCCTCCAGCCTTGCCCTAAACCCTTGGGTCCTTATCCTTCCAGCCTTGCCCTCAACTACTGGGTCCTTATTCCTCCAGCCTGCCCTTAACTCTGGATCTTGAGCCCTACAGCCTGGCCCACAACCCTGGGTCCTGAGATCTCCAGTATTCCCCTCAATCCTGTATTTAAAACCATCCAGCCTTGCCCTCAACCATGGATCCAAGACCCTCCAGCTTTGCCCTCAACCCTGGGCCCTTATCCCTGCCCTGGCTTTTACACCCACATGCCTGGCCCACAACCCTGGGTCCTGAGATCTCCAGTATTCCCCTCAATCCTGTATTTAAAACCCTCCAGCCTTGCCCTCAACCATGGATCCAAGACCCTCCAGCCTTGCCCTCAACCTTGGGTCCTTAACCCTGCCCTGGCTTTTACACCCACATGCCTGGCCCACAAACCTGGGTCCTGAGATCTCCAGTATTCCCCTCAATCTTGTATCCAAAACCCTCCAGCCTTGCCCTCAACCATGGATCCAAGACCCTCCAGCCTTGCCCTCAACCCTGGGCCCTTATCCATGCCCTGGCTTTTACACCCACATGCATGGCCCACAACCCTGGGTCCTGAGATCTCCAGTATTCCCCTCAATCCTGTATCCAAAACCCTCCAGCCTTGCCCTCAACCATGGATCCAAAACCCTCCAGCCTTGCCCTCAACCCTGGGCCCTTATCAATGCCCTGGCTTTTACACCCACATGCCTGGCCCACAACCCTGGGTCCTGAGATCTCCAGTATTCCCCTCAATCCTGTATCCAAAACCCTCCAGCCTTGCCCTCAACCATGGATCCAAAACACTCCAGCCTTGCCCTCAACCCTGGGTCCTTAACCCTGCCCTGTCTTTTACACCCACATGCCTGGCCCACAACCCTGGGTCCTGAGACCTCCAGTGTTCCCCTCAATCTTGTATCCTAAACCCTCCAGCCTTGCCCTCAACACTGGGTTCTTAACCCTGCCCTGGCTTTTACACCCACATGCCTGGCCCACAACCCTGGGTCCTGAGATCTCCAGTATTCCCCTCAATCCTGTATTTAAAACCCTCCAGCCTTGCCCTCAACCATGGATCCAAGACCCTCCAGCCTTGCCCTCAACCCTGGGTCCTTATCCCTGCCCTGGCTTTTACACCCACATGCCTGGCCCACAACCATGGGTCCTGAGAACTCCAGTATTCCCTTCAATCCTGTATCCAAAACCCTCCAGCCTTGCCCTCAACCATGGATCCAAAACCCTCCAGCCTTGCCCTCAACCCTGGGCCCTTATCCATGCCCTGACTTTTACACCCACATGCCTGGCCCACAACCCTGGGTCCTGAGATCTCCAATATTCCCCTCAATCATGTATCCAAAACCCTCCAGCCTTGCCCTCAACCATGGATCCAAGACCCTCCAGCCTTGCCCTCAACCCTGGGCCCTTATCCCTGCCCTGGCTTTTACACCCACATGCCTGGCCCACAACCCTGGGTCCTGAGATCTCCAGTATTCCCCTCAATCCTGTATCCAAAACCCTCCAGCCTTGCCCTCAACCATGGATCCAAAACCCTCCAGCCTTGCCCTCAACCCTGGGCCCTTATCCATGCCCTGGCTTTTACACCCACATGCCTGGCCCACAACCTTGGGTCCTGAGATCTCCAGTATTCCCCTCAATCCTGTATCCAAAACCCTCCAGCCTTGCCCTCAACCATGGATCCAAAACACTCCAGCCTTGCCCTCAACCCTGGGTCCTTAACACTGCCCTGTCGTTTACACCCACATGCCTGGCCCACAACCCTGGGTCCTGAGACCTCCAGTGTTCCCCTCAATCTTGTATCCAAAACCCTCCAGCCTTGCCCTCAACACTGGGTCCTTAACCCTGCCCTGGCCTTTACACCCACATGACTGGCCCACAACCCTGGGTCCTGAGATCTCCAGTATTCCCCTCAATCCTCTATTTAAAACCCTCCAGCCTTGCCCTCAACCATGGATCCAAGACCCTCCAGCCTTGCCCTCAACCCTGGGTCCTTAACCCTGCCCTGGCTTTTACACCCACATGCCTGGCCCACAACCCTGGGTCCTGAGATCTCCAGTATTCCCCTCAATCTTGTATCCAAAACCCTCCAGCCTTGCCCTCAACCATGGATCCAAAACCCTCCAGCCTTGCCCTCAACCCTGGGCCCTTATCCCTGCCCTGGCTTTTACACCCACATGCATGGCCCACAACCCTGGGTCCTGAGATCTCCAGTATTCCCCTCAATCTTGTATCCAAAACCCTCCAGCCTTGCCCTCAACCATGGATCCAAAACCCTCCAGCCTTGCCCTCAACCCTGGGCCCTTATCCATGCCCTGGCTTTTACACCCACATGCCTGGCCCACAACCCTGGGTCCTGAGATCTCCAGTATTCCCCTCAATCCTGTATCCAAAACCCTCCAGCCTTGCCCTCAACCATGGATCCAAAACACTCCAGCCTTGCCCTCAACCCTGGATCCTTAACCCTGCCCTGTCTTTTACACCCACATGCCTGGCCCACAACCCTGGGTCCTGAGACCTCCAGTGTTCCCCTCAATCTTGTATCCAAAATCCTCCAGCCTTGCCCTCAACACTGGGTTCTTAACCCTGCCCTGGCTTTTACACCCACATGCCTGGCCCACAACCCTGGGTCCTGAGATCTCCAGTATTCCCCTCAATCCTGTATTTAAAACCCTCCAGCCTTGCCCTCAACCATGGATCCAAGACCCTCCAGCCTTGCCCCCTTCCCGCAGGAAGCCAGCAAGCAAGATGGGTCAGTCTGATCCGCCCTCTTGATGGTGGATAATGCGCGGACTAGGATCTGAATCCCCATGCGGTACGCAACACAGTCCCTCAAGCTTGTGATAACCTCAGCGAGGATCAGGCTGTGGTTCTCCCCCTCCTCAAGATCGTTGTGGAGAAACAGAGTGTGCAGAACCTTGTGGCCATGTACGTCCTTCACCTTTGTTGGAACACATGTCAGACACAAGTCAGAAATCGTAACATTTACAACAAAAATGCGAATGCAAGTAAAGGCTGGTAGAGGAGGGCAAAGGCAAACAGAATAAGACACAAGGAAGCAATAGTAAAAGCAGGCAAGCAGAGTTACGCTACGTTGACAGGCCCATGGCCGGTGGCCTGAGCAGCAGGGATCCTTGCACCAGGCCCCCACGGCCAAAGGCCGCGGGGTACTTGAATTGTTCCTGGAGCGTGCTAAATAATCCCTGGCAAGCAGAGGCATGAAATTTAACTTACCAAACCACCCACTGTGTCAATGTACCAACCATGGCGGCCCCTCGCCTTACAGAATTTCCAGCGTCTGACTTGCCCCTCAATGGCGCGCACAATGAGGAAGTGCCCATCCTCCAAGTTGACGACCAGCTGTGTGTCTCCATACATGATCCTGCTGGCCTGGTCTTCCACCGGGGTGGCATTCATGTCCTGCTCTGCCAGCTCCTTTGACAGCAGAATCAGGGACAGCACGTCGTCTTTGTGGCGGATGAAACGCCGCTTGCGCTCCTCCGAGATGGCCTGCCTAAGGACTTGGGAAGAGGTGCCAACCAAGCTGGTTGTGTTGTCAAGCTGGTGCACAAGCGGCCGGGCACTGAGGCTGAGTGCATGCGCATAGGCTGGTGCTCTGCCTACCGCTGTGGTGACAGCTGCCTGGCGTGCTGCCCCAGAGAGTCTTCCTACCACTCTCCCGCCTGAGGTGTGCTGGCAATCTCCGTTGAAGACCACGCGCAGCTCGCCTGGAGCATCGCGAGTTTGCATGAGCATGCATGCCCCGGGGCACCCGTTTTGCATCTGCACACAGCAGCTACAGAAGTACCACTGGGCATCCTCATGGACAGCTTTACCCAAGGCCTTCGTGCGGTTGGTTTCACTTGGCCTCTGGATGAGGACTGCACGGCTTGACGGTTGTGGCCACCATTCTGGCCCTGCTGTCCATGCTGCCCTTGCTGTCTCTGAAGTCCCAGCTGGCACTGCTGACCCAGCTGCCAGCCCCGCTGTGTCTGCTGCCCCTGCAGCACTACCTGTCCCTGCTGCTCCAGCTGACCCGACATGGCCAAACGAGGCTAGTCTTGCAGATGTGGGCCAGAAAAGCTGGAAGTGAGCTGGCCAAAAGACATGAGGGCAGCGAAGAGGCTCTTCACTGCCTCCCTGGCGGCAACCTGAAGCCCGTCGTTGAGGCAGCGTCCAGAATTCTGGCATCCACGAACTTCTGATCAACTAGCTCGTCCGCTGTTTCTCCAGGCGGGATGCATCTTACCGAGCCCAGCGGTATGACGAAATTCTGGTTGCGCAAGGTTCTGACACTGCCGGCAGTAGACATGGGCTGATGCAGATGCGAGGCTAAGATGCCACTAAGCTCCTGGCTACTTTGCTCGTCCATCGTTATCCGGTGCGAAATCAGGTGGGCGCTAGCGATTAGCCTCAGGCTGCGGACCCCGATTTAACAGGATACCAAATTGCATAAGGGGAACACGATTCTGCGATATAAAAAGTTGTGAGACGTTGTGAGACTCAGCGATCTGTACCTTTCATTCCTGGCGATTTCATACCTGGCGTTCTTGACAGGGGGCAGCTTCCCTGTCGTAAGGTTGCTCCGGGTACCCTGACTTACAGGTTTTAACAAAGACGTCCACATATGAAGCAGTTCAGGCTTTCGACTTGCATTGTTCGGACTTCCTGTTACAATGAGGTCTCACGACCGCACCAAGCGTTCGCTGCTAGCCAAGTCATCTAAATGAAGTCACTTCAAAAGAACTCCGTTCATACCTGGGCAGACCCACCGATATAAAGCCCCCCCCCTCCATAATCGTAGATAGAGCCGGGGCCCATAACCACCATTACACGCTGTGGTCTTGCGCTTTAAAGGAGACGATCAACAATCGACGTACTGCTCGCATATTCCTTTTGCTCACCCGCACCTATCCTCAGTCTCAACAACCTCATCTTCTCATTATTATCATCCCGTGCTCTGCCTAGACTGAGATCTTGAAACGCACCCCCGGGGACCATGGCCAACGCAAGCGACGACGTCCTTGCAATTGTGGCAGATCGGGTCAGCGTACCAGGCTTGCTGAACATGGCTTTGACATGCAAGGGATGGAGACGCGTCGCAGGAAAAGTCCAGCTGTGGCGGAGCGCGGTCCTCTCAGGCAATGAGGCCGTCGCCAGCTTGCGTCGCCTGCAAGAGGCCGGCGTGGCACCGCCTGATGGTGCGGCTCTGGCAGGCCCAGAAAGGGTCTCAGCTGTTTCCCGAATTCCCCCTCAGCTAGTCCCCATAACCATACTGTTGGGCCGCTCAACATGGACCAGGCCTTTAGTTTATAAGACCCAGCAGTATAACTGGCCACACCCAATCACTGCAGACTGCAGTCACTGCCTGGTAAACACTTCCGTGACATTGAGTGTTCCCTTGAGTCTGCAATCGGTAATGTCAGCAGACAACCTTAATGTACTTGCCCCATGGCTGCTTGAGGCCTGATGGCGGACCCCAACGGCCAACCTTGACCAGACTCTGGCCAGGGGCCTAATCTGCGATTCTGCATGTCTGGCCATTCTTGAGGTCTATAACATAAAATGAAGCTGGACTTCTGTACATAAACTCTGGTCGAGCCTGTGCCATTATTTTGCTTGAGTCAACAGCAGGCTAAAATGCAGATGACCTTAGCTGGACTTGCACACGGAATTTGACTATCGTAATGCACAACACTGCCCTGCACTGCACCGCACTGCACCGCATTATGACCCCGCTTCCTAACGTATATCATGTGTGTTTTATATC
Organism: Limnomonas spitsbergensis; assembly: GCA_037349105.1. Classification (NCBI taxonomy): domain Eukaryota; kingdom Viridiplantae; phylum Chlorophyta; class Chlorophyceae; order Chlamydomonadales; genus Limnomonas; species Limnomonas spitsbergensis. The sequence goes on from JAYJMM010000054.1 coordinate 366,396, forward strand.
CATACAATATCCATATTCCATTTTGAAAAACAAAACAGGTGTAGCTGGGGAGGAGTTGTGGCGGCTGGCTGTGGTCACAAGCAACAGCAATGTCATGCACCAGCTGCGGCAGGCAGGCGTGCCGCCGCCGCAAGGTGCTGCTAGGGAGGAGCTGTGGCGCCTGGCTGTGGTAGGAAGGAATTTTACCGTCGTGCTTCGGCTGCGGGAAGCAGGCGTTCAGCCACCGCAAGGAGCAGCTGGCGAGGATCTGTGGCGGCTGGCTGTGATCGCAAGAACATCTGGCGTGATTTACGAGCTGCAGCAGGCAGGCGTGCAGCCGCCGCCAGGTGCAGTTGGGGAGGATCTGTGGCGGCTGGCTGTGGTCGCTAGCAACAGCACCATCATGTACCAGCTGCGGCAGGTAGGCGTGCAGCCGCCGCAAGGTGCAGTTGGGGAGGATCTGTGGCGCCTGGCTGTGGTCGCCAGCGACAGTAACATCGTGTTTCAGCTGCGGGAGGCAGGCGTGCAGCCGCCGCAAGGTGCAGTTGGGGAGGATCTGTGGCGGCTGGCTGTGGTCGCCAGCAACAGTAACATCATGTTTCAGCTGCGGGAGGCAGGCGTGCAGCCGCCGCAAGGTGCAGTATGGGAGGATCTGTGGCGGCTGGCTGTGGTCGCCAGCAACAGTAACATAATGTTTCAGCTGCGGGAGGCAGGCGTGCAGCCGCCGCAAGGTGCAGTTGGGGAGGATCTGTGGCGGCTGGCTGTGGTCGCCAGCAACAGTAACATCATGTTTCAGCTGCGGGAGGCAGGCGTGCAGCCGCCGCAAGGTACAGCTGGCGAGGATCTGTGGCAGCAGGCTGTGTTAACAGGCAACAGTAATGTCGTGTCTCAGCTACGACAGACAGGCTTGCAACCGCCGCAAGGTGCAGCTGGGGAGGAGCTGTGACGGCTGGCTGTGGTCGCAAGGGGCAACAACGTCATGCACCAGTTGCGGCAGGCAGGCGTGCAGCCGCCGCAAGGTGCAGTTGGGGAGGAGCTGTCTGCTGCTGTGTAGCAGCATACCTCTGCCCCAAGGTTTGCCCCCGCCCTAGCCCCCCGCCCCTCGAGCTCGAAAATCAGCCTGGCTGCTTGGTGGGAATAGAGGCGCTTCTGCCCCCTAGCCGACTCAAGGGCGGCATTAGCCGACTCAAGGGCGGCATTGGCGGACTCAAGGGCGGCATAAGCGGACTCAAGGGATGGGCCCAAACGACCGTACTGGGTAACCCTGGGTCACTCAAGGCACATCGGAAGTCGCCAAGTCGGCCACTCAATAATTTGGTAGAAGCGATTTCTTCTCATTCCTTCGCTTTCTCCAGATTCCTTTGGCCGCGCCCGAGCCCTGGTTATGCCCCGCCTGCTTTACACTCTTCATCGCTTGTTCCGTTCAAGTTGTACTTTGTCAGCGCTTGTTTTTTTTATCAAAAACAAAAAAAATTAAATTAATATACCACTATGAAAAGACATCTGAACTACGGTACTAGCGATCCGGGATGCCGCACCACTGGTGGGCTTACACTCTTTGGATATACGATCCAGGGTAAGCTATATGTAAAAGCTGTGCCAGTGGCCCAGCCCGCGAGTGACGCGTGAGGCTTGTGATTGGCGTTGTGCACACATGAATGTTTGGACATGAATATGTGTCCAACAGACTGGCGAATGCCTGGTGCGACTCTGTCAACGAAGCGTGCATGTCTGAGACTGAATATGCGTCTATGCATGGCTATTGCCCTCAAGCCTTGGCTGCTGCTCTGTTTGCGGTTCGTGTTTGTAGAGTTCTGGCTAATCGAAACCCTGCATTAAAATTAATGTGATGCCCCGCTGGACTGTAAAACCTTCACAACAGCTTCACAGGGTTGTGGCTAAACCAAACCCATACAGTCATGTTCTGTACTTCTGTTCACCAGCTGTGCATGTCAAACATGACATGGCATCTGCTTCTTTGTTGCGCAAGCTGCTGGGTGCCAGACTGGAATCGATACTGTGCACGCAGCAGCCAGATACTTTGCTTACATAATACAGTAGCGCACCACAATGGTCAGCCTCGATCGGTATTCGGTACTGGCCAAATTGTTAGCTTGTGTTTAAGATTTTGAGCAGGGCCCAAAGGTGTAGCTTCATTGACCTACTAGCTAGTGTGGAAGTTCTTATGTAAGACGTGGCAGATATCGATGTGGCGTAGAGGCTGGAACTTCCTTCTCCAGCCTTTTGTCTGTCCCTTCACGAGGATGTCATCACGACGCACAACGCTCATGGGGTAAGATTGGTACCCGTCAAGTGGATGGTACACTGCTCAGGTGAGGAGACGGGGGGATGTCAGGTGGCTGAATCTGCTTCTATTGCGCACCGTATGGCCCCTTTGTGTATCACCCCCTTGACCTGGCCTTATTGCATAAACCTTATCAAGTGGAACCGCGGGTGCCCAACATAGAAGATGGGGGCAGGTAACAATAGGCAAAAGGGGATTGGAGAAAAAGAAAGGAACACAAAGGAGAAGGAAAATGCCCCCCTCCCCCAAAGGAAAGGCAGTTTGAAGGTTCCCCGCCCCTGTAGAGTCATGTCCCGCAGGACATGCAGGTATGATGCACTCCTCACCGTGTTCCCTGATCGCTTGGCCGAGAGAAGCAAGGCTTCCTTCCGCCCGATCGAGATGATGATGAGGAGCCACTAAGGGATTCCATACGAATTTAGCCGTTGTGCTTATTTCGCGTTCTTACCAGACAGGCCAGAGGATCTCAATTCAGTGAATTTCCTTAAATATCATCAGGATCATTCCAGATCGCGATCACTCGGATTTATAGCTGTTTTGCAAGGGCACCCTAGACTGCTCCCCTTCTAGCGACCAAGAAAACATTTCCGGGCTTACAGCTTCAGAGTCCCCTTTACTTGGGCCAACGACTAAGTGAAACGCTCCAAAACTCAAAAAATGCTCTGAATTTTAGTTTAAATAAATAGATCAAAATTATACATGATCAGTGCCAGCAGATTTTTTTTTCAGTACAAGATTTTGTATGGTACTGACCGTACCAAATCTTGTATCGGAAGACCTTTCAGATCTCCTTTAGATCTCCTCCATTGTATTGGCTGCAGGGCACCAGCATTTAAGGCCATGACAGGATTTCGGATTAGGACCAACCTGTTTTAGAGAGGGTTCCCCCTTGGGGGCATCACTGTCCTACTCTAAATTACATCTCCATGTGCTTGCAGCATATTGGACGATCTGGCGGCAGCTGATGTGCCACTGGACCAGAACAAGCCAGGGTGAGTCAGGGGGGAATCAGAAAATTCCAAAGTGTGCACCAGTCCTCCTTTGAATCGCTGACTGGTGGCCGCCACTGAGCCGATCTGGAACAAACCTTGATGACGGGCGGGCTCATGGCTGGTGGCAGGTGGCCCATGTAGAAGGGCTTGCTCAGGGGGCTTGTCAAACCAAGCCTTGACGTCCCTTGGCCGTGTTATAGCTGAATTGTAGCTGTAATGTGGCTGAAGCACCCTGAAATAAGAAGTGGTAACACCCGTTGCTGACAAATACCGGTAGTAGAAGACGGTGCATTTTTTAATTCCTCAAGCCTTCTTCTACTTCTTCCTTGAGGACTAATTCCGGATGTAAATTGTGAAGGCGTGAATGTTCCATATTTCCATTACGGTACTCTTGTTTTGCTCTGTTTAGGGAGAGGTGAAAATGCTGCCCATGCCCAGTACATTGCTCCTTGCGTGTATGTGCATGCTCGTGTGCAAGCTGGTGCCTGGAAAGCATTGACACCTTTTGGTCCCTGCCGATCCTGGGGATCACACTCTCGAAACGATCCACGAGATATCCTTGATGGATGCGGAGACAGCTGAAGACAAGCTGCGCCTCTTGAAGATTGGCATCGGCCGCGCCGAGGAGACGTTGCTCACAATTCAAGATCTTGAGCGAGCCTACGTCGGTACCCACGTGGCCAACCTCTTCATGGCCTTGGCGCAGCCCTTGGTGCAGGCCATGAAGGCGACCCAGAGGACAATTGTGGAAAGCGTGAATGTCCTGCGTGACTCGGTGAGTCCAGTCCGCTTGTCTTTGGCACACGGAGGGCATGTGGGTTGAGGTTCAGGTGCATCCCTGGGCCATGCAGCGCTTTCGATTGCGTCATGGAGAGTGTCCATAAGTCCCACCTCGCTAGCAAACAATACACTGAAGCTTCCCTTGTGGATCAGACATGTGGCTTGTAGAGAGTATGCCACCTCTTGTGTTTGCCCTTGTGTGCCATGGCAGGTGCATCAACAGCTGAACGTTCCCGACAAGATGAAGATCGACCTGACCCAGGCACCAACACACGGCAGGGGAGGAACTTTTCTACGATGGAGAGCCAACCGACAAAGCCGCGAATAATTCCTCTTATTGGTGCGTCCCATACTTCATTCCCAGGGCGGAGCCCCTGGGAGCTTGGGGCTGCGGGAAGGGGGCAGGGGGGGAAGTAAACAATAAGCTGTCCGTGTGGTCTCGGATCGGGATGAGCCGGGTGTCGTCGGCGACGTCCGAGCTGTCCACGTTGGACCGCTGCAGTGCCTTGATGCACATCTTGGGAATGTATGCAAACGTGGCGGTGCCGAATTTCAGCTGCTTCATGCGCATGGGGTTGTCGATCGTAGCCTCGTACACAGAACACTTCAGTTCGGTGTTCTGGTCCTGCAATCTCCAGCCTTGCCCTCAACCATGGATCCAAGACCCTCCAGCCTTGCCCTCAACCTTGGGTCCTTAACCCTGCCCTGGCTTTTACACCCACATGCCTGGCCCACAAACCTGGGTCCTGAGATCTCCAGTATTCCCCTCAATCTTGTATCCAAAACCCTCCAGCCTTGCCCTCAACCATGGATCCAAGACCCTCCAGCCTTGCCCTCAACCCTGGGCCCTTATCCATGCCCTGGCTTTTACACCCACATGCATGGCCCACAACCCTGGGTCCTGAGATCTCCAGTATTCCCCTCAATCCTGTATCCAAAACCCTCCAGCCTTGCCCTCAACCATGGATCCAAAACCCTCCAGCCTTGCCCTCAACCCTGGGCCCTTATCCATGCCCTGGCTTTTACACCCACATGCCTGGCCCACAACCCTGGGTCCTGAGATCTCCAGTATTCCCCTCAATCCTGTATCCAAAACCCTCCAGCCTTGCCCTCAACCATGGATCCAAAACACTCCAGCCTTGCCCTCAACCCTGGGTCCTTAACCCTGCCCTGTCTTTTACACCCACATGCCTGGCCCACAACCCTGGGTCCTGAGACCTCCAGTGTTCCCCTCAATCTTGTATCCTAAACCCTCCAGCCTTGCCCTCAACACTGGGTTCTTAACCCTGCCCTGGCTTTTACACCCACATGCCTGGCCCACAACCCTGGGTCCTGAGATCTCCAGTATTCCCCTCAATCCTGTATTTAAAACCCTCCAGCCTTGCCCTCAACCATGGATCCAAGACCCTCCAGCCTTGCCCTCAACCCTGGGTCCTTATCCCTGCCCTGGCTTTTACACCCACATGCCTGGCCCACAACCATGGGTCCTGAGAACTCCAGTATTCCCTTCAATCCTGTATCCAAAACCCTCCAGCCTTGCCATCAACCATGGATCCAAAACCCTCCAGCCTTGCCCTCAACCCTGGGCCCTTATCCATGCCCTGACTTTTACACCCACATGCCTGGCCCACAACCCTGGGTCCTGAGATCTCCAATATTCCCCTCAATCATGTATCCAAAACCCTCCAGCCTTGCCCTCAACCATGGATCCAAGACCCTCCAGCCTTGCCCTCAACCCTGGGCCCTTATCCCTGCCCTGGCTTTTACACCCACATGCCTGGCCCACAACCCTGTGTCCTGAGATCTCCAGTATTCCCCTCAATCCTGTATCCAAAACCCTCCAGCCTTGCCCTCAACCATGGATCCAAAACCCTCCAGCCTTGCCCTCAACCCTGGGCCCTTATCCATGCCCTGGCTTTTACACCCACATGCCTGGCCCACAACCCTGGGTCCTGAGATCTCCAGTATTCCCCTCAATCCTGTATCCAAAACCCTCCAGCCTTGCCCTCAACCATGGATCCAAAACACTCCAGCCTTGCCCTCAACCCTGGGTCCTTAACACTGCCCTGTCGTTTACACCCACATGCCTGGCCCACAACCCTGGGTCCTGAGACCTCCAGTGTTCCCCTCAATCTTGTATCCAAAACCCTCCAGCCTTGCCCTCAACACTGGGTCCTTAACCCTGCCCTGGCCTTTACACCCACATGACTGGCCCACAACCCTGGGTCCTGAGATCTCCAGTATTCCCCTCAATCCTGTATTTAAAACCCTCCTGCCTTGCCCTCAACCATGGATCCAAGACCCTCCAGCCGTGCCCTCAACCCTGGGTCCTTAACCCTGCCCTGGCTTTTACACCCACATGCCTGGCCCACAACCCTGGGTCCTGAGAACTCCAGTATTCCCTTCAATCTTGTATCCAAAACCCTCCAGCCTTGCCCTCAACCATGGATCCAAAACCCTCCAGCCTTGCCCTCAACCCTGGGCCCTTATCCCTGCCCTGGCTTTTACACCCACATGCCTGGCCCACAACCCTGGGTCCTGAGATCTCCAGTATTCCCCTCAATCATGTATCCAAAACCCTCCAGCCTTGCCCTCAACCATGGATCCAAGACCCTCCAGCCTTGCCCTCAACCCTGGGCCCTTATCCCTGCCCTGGCTTTTACACCCACATGCCTGGCCCACAACCCAGGGTTCAAAACCCTCCTGCCTTGCCCTCAATCTTGTATCCAAAACCCTCCAGCCTTGCCCTCAACACTGGGTCCTTAACCCTGCCCTGGCCTTTACACCCACATGCCTGGCCCACAACCCTGGGTCCTGAGATCTCCAGTATTCCCCTCAATCCTGTATTTAAAACCCTCCAGCCTTGCCCTCAACCATGGATCCAAGACCCTCCAGCCTTGCCCTCAACCCTGGGTCCTTAACCCTGCCCTGGCTTTTACACCCACATGCCTGGCCCACAACCCTGGGTCCTGAGATCTACAGTATCCCCTTCAATCCTGTATCCAAAACCCTCCAGCCTTGCCCTCAACCATGGATCCAAAACCCTCCCGCCTTGCCCTCAACCCTGGGTCCTTAACCCTGCCCTGGCTTTTACACCCACATGCCTGGCCCACAACCCTGGGTCCTGAGATCTCCAGTATTCCCCTCAATCATGTATCCAAAACCCTCCAGCCTTGCCCTCAACCATGGATCCAAAACACTCCAGCCTTGCCCTCAACCCTGGGCCCTTATCCCTGCCCTGGCTTTTACACCCACATGCCTGGCCCACAACCCAGGGTTCAAAACCCTCCTGCCTTGCCCTCAATCTTGGATCCAAAACCCTCCAGTATTCCCCTCAATCCTGTATTTAAAACCCTCCAGCCTTGCCCTCAACCATGGATCCAAGACCCTGGGCCCTTATCCCTGCCCTGGCTTTTACACCCACATGCCTGGCCCACAACCTAGGGTTCAAAACCCTCCTGCCTTGCCCTCAATCTTGGATCCAAAACCCTCCAGCCTTGCCCTCAACCCTGGATCCAAAACCCTCCAGCCTTGCCCTCGACCCTGGGTCCTTAACCCTGCCCTGGCTTTTACACCCACATGCCTTTCCCCTCCTTCAGATGTTTGCGGTGGCTGGGGAGCTGGGAGAGATGAGCGAAAGGGGAGTGGAGGGCACGGCGCAACATGGGCACCAACATCCCTGCGACACAAGCAGGTACCCAATAACTCCCGGGGTCCATCCAGATGCCCTTAGACTCAGATCCCTCCATAACAAGGACCATGCTGCTGCTGTAAAATCCAACCAGTCAGGGTCCAGCCACCCTCCCGTACCCCCCGTGCTCTCCTAGACTCTCCACCATACCCTCCTATAGACCCCCCATACCTCCCCATACCTCCATGCACCTCCTTATACCTCCTCGTACCTCCTTGTACCCTCCCGCAGCCCCTGTGCCCTCCCGTGCCCTCCCGTACTCTCCCGTACCCTGTCCCCACCTGTGGCATAAGATGTAGCTGAAGTCCTCAGCTGTAGTTGAAGCCTCTCCCCACCTGTGGCGTGCTTCCGTCATCTTCAGCCTTGCCCTTAGCCCTGGTTCCTGAGCCCTCCAGCCTTGCCCTAAACCCTTGGGTCCTTATCCTTCCAGCCTTGCCCTCAACTACTGGGTCCTTATTCCTCCAGCCTGCCCTTAACTCTGGATCTTGAGCCCTACAGCCTGGCCCACAACCCTGGGTCCTGAGATCTCCAGTATTCCCCTCAATCCTGTATTTAAAACCCTCCAGCCTTGCCCTCAACCATGGATCCAAGACCCTCCAGCCTTGCCCTCAACCCTGGGCCCTTATCCCTGCCCTGGCTTTTACACCCACATGCCTGGCCCACAACCCTGGGTCCTGAGATCTCCAGTATTCCCCTCAATCCTGTATTTAAAACCCTCCAGCCTTGCCCTCAACCATGGATCCAAGACCCTCAAGCCTTGCCCTCAACCTTGGGTCCTTAACCCTGCCCTGGCTTTTACACCTACATGCCTGGCCCACAACCCTGGGTCCTGAGATCTCCAGTATTCCCCTCAATCTTGTATCCAAAACCCTCCAGCCTTGCCCTCAACCATGGATCCAAAACCCTCCAGCCTTGCCCTCAACCCTGGGCCCTTATCCCTGCCCTGGCTTTTACACCCACATGCATGGCCCACAACCCTGGGTCCTGAGATCTCCAGTATTCCCCTCAATCCTGTATCCAAAACCCTCCAGCCTTGCCCTCAACCATGGATCCAAAACCCTCCAGCCTTGCCCTCAACCCTGGGCCCTTATCCATGCCCTGGCTTTTACACCCACATGCCTGGCCCACAACCCTGGGTCCTGAGATCTCCAGTATTCCCCTCAATCCTGTATCCAAAACCCTCCAGCCTTGCCCTCAACCATGGATCCAAAACACTCCAGCCTTGCCCTCAACCCTGGATCCTTAACCCTGCCCTGTCTTTTACACCCACATGCCTGGCCCACAACCCTGGGTCCTGAGACCTCCAGTGTTCCCCTCAATCTTGTATCCAAAACCCTCCAGCCTTGCCCTCAACACTGGGTTCTTAACCCTGCCCTGGCTTTTACACCCACATGCATGGCCCACAACCCTGGGTCCTGAGATCTCCAGTATTCCCCTCAATCCTGTATTTAAAACCCTCCAGCCTTGCCCTCAACCATGGATCCAAGACCCTCCAGCCTTGCCCTCAACCCTGGGTCCTTATCCCTGCCCTGGCTTTTACACCCACATGCCTGGCCCACAACCCTGGGTCCTGAGAACTCCAGTATTCCCTTCAATCCTGTATCCAAAACCCTCCAGCCTTGCCCTCAACCATGGATCCAAAACCCTCCAGCCTTGCCCTCAACCCTGGGCCCTTATCCCTGCCCTGGCTTTTACACCCACATGCCTGGCCCACAACCCTGGGTCCTGAGATCTCCAGTATTCCCCTCAATCATGTATCCAAAACCCTCCAGCCTTGCCCTCAACCATGGATCCAAGACCCTCCAGCCTTGCCCTCAACCCTGGGCCCTTATCCCTGCCCTGGCTTTTACACCCACATGCCTGGCCCACAACCCTGGGTCCTGAGATCTCCAGTATTCCCCTCAATCCTGTATTTAAAACCCTCCAGCCTTGCCCTCAACCATGGATCCAAGACCCTCCAGCCTTGCCCTCAACCTTGGGTCCTTAACCCTGCCCTGGCTTTTACACCTACATGCCTGGCCCACAACCCTGGGTCCTGAGATCTCCAGTATTCCCCTCAATCTTGTATCCAAAACCCTCCAGCCTTGCCCTCAACCATGGATCCAAAACCCTCCAGCCTTGCCCTCAACCCTGGGCCCTTATCCCTGCCCTGGCTTTTACACCCACATGCATGGCCCACAACCCTGGGTCCTGAGATCTCCAGTATTCCCCTCAATCCTGTATCCAAAACCCTCTAGCCTTGCCCTCAACCATGGATCCAAAACCCTCCAGCCTTGCCCTCAACCCTGGGCCCTTATCCATGCCCTGGCTTTTACACCCACATGCCTGGCCCACAACCCTGGGTCCTGAGATCTCCAGTATTCCCCTCAATCCTGTATCCAAAACCCTCCAGCCTTGCCCTCAACCATGGATCCAAAACACTCCAGCCTTGCCCTCAACCCTGGATCCTTAACCCTGCCCTGTCTTTTACACCCACATGCCTGGCCCACAACCCTGGGTCCTGAGACCTCCAGTGTTCCCCTAAATCTTGTATCCAAAACCCTCCAGCCTTGCCCTCAACACTGGGTTCTTAACCCTGCCCTGGCTTTTACACCCACATGCATGGCCCACAACCCTGGGTCCTGAGATCTCCAGTATTCCCCTCAATCCTGTATTTAAAACCCTCCAGCCTTGCCCTCAACCATGGATCCAAGACCCTCCAGCCTTGCCCTCAACCCTGGGTCCTTATCCCTGCCCTGGCTTTTACACCCACATGCCTGGCCCACAACCCTGGGTCCTGAGAACTCCAGTATTCCCTTCAATCCTGTATCCAAAACCCTCCAGCCTTGCCCTCAACCATGGATCCAAAACCCTCCAGCCTTGCCCTCAACCCTGGGCCCTTATCCCTGCCCTGGCTTTTACACCCACATGCCTGGCCCACAACCCTGGGTCCTGAGATCTCCAGTATTCCCCTCAATCATGTATCCAAAACCCTCCAGCCTTGCCCTCAACCATGGATCCAAGACCCTCCAGCCTTGCCCTCAACCCTGGGCCCTTATCCCTGCCCTGGCTTTTACACCCACATGCATGGCCCACAACCCTGGGTCCTGAGATCTCCAGTATTCCCCTCAATCCTGTATTTAAAACCCTCCAGCCTTGCCCTCAACCATGGATCCAAGACCCTCCAGCCTTGCCCTCAACCTTGGGTCCTTAACCCTGCCCTGGCTTTTACACCCACATGCCTGGCCCACAAACCTGGGTCCTGAGATCTCCAGTATTCCCCTCAATCTTGTATCCAAAACCCTCCAGCCTTGCCCTCAACCATGGATCCAAGACCCTCCAGCCTTGCCCTCAACCCTGGGCCCTTATCCATGCCCTGGCTTTTACACCCACATGCATGGCCCACAACCCTGGGTCCTGAGATCTCCAGTATTCCCCTCAATCCTGTATCCAAAACCCTCCAGCCTTGCCCTCAACCATGGATCCAAAACCCTCCAGCCTTGCCCTCAACCCTGGGCCCTTATCCATGCCCTGGCTTTTACACCCACATGCCTGGCCCACAACCCTGGGTCCTGAGATCTCCAGTATTCCCCTCAATCCTGTATCCAAAACCCTCCAGCCTTGCCCTCAACCATGGATCCAAAACACTCCAGCCTTGCCCTCAACCCTGGGTCCTTAACCCTGCCCTGTCTTTTACACCCACATGCCTGGCCCACAACCCTGGGTCCTGAGACCTCCAGTGTTCCCCTCAATCTTGTATCCTAAACCCTCCAGCCTTGCCCTCAACACTGGGTTCTTAACCCTGCCCTGGCTTTTACACCCACATGCCTGGCCCACAACCCTGGGTCCTGAGATCTCCAGTATTCCCCTCAATCCTGTATTTAAAACCCTCCAGCCTTGCCCTCAACCATGGATCCAAGACCCTCCAGCCTTGCCCTCAACCCTGGGTCCTTATCCCTGCCCTGGCTTTTACACCCACATGCCTGGCCCACAACCATGGGTCCTGAGAACTCCAGTATTCCCTTCAATCCTGTATCCAAAACCCTCCAGCCTTGCCATCAACCATGGATCCAAAACCCTCCAGCCTTGCCCTCAACCCTGGGCCCTTATCCATGCCCTGACTTTTACACCCACATGCCTGGCCCACAACCCTGGGTCCTGAGATCTCCAATATTCCCCTCAATCATGTATCCAAAACCCTCCAGCCTTGCCCTCAACCATGGATCCAAGACCCTCCAGCCTTGCCCTCAACCCTGGGCCCTTATCCCTGCCCTGGCTTTTACACCCACATGCCTGGCCCACAACCCTGTGTCCTGAGATCTCCAGTATTCCCCTCAATCCTGTATCCAAAACCCTCCAGCCTTGCCCTCAACCATGGATCCAAAACCCTCCAGCCTTGCCCTCAACCCTGGGCCCTTATCCATGCCCTGGCTTTTACACCCACATGCCTGGCCCACAACCCTGGGTCCTGAGATCTCCAGTATTCCCCTCAATCCTGTATCCAAAACCCTCCAGCCTTGCCCTCAACCATGGATCCAAAACACTCCAGCCTTGCCCTCAACCCTGGGTCCTTAACACTGCCCTGTCGTTTACACCCACATGCCTGGCCCACAACCCTGGGTCCTGAGACCTCCAGTGTTCCCCTCAATCTTGTATCCAAAACCCTCCAGCCTTGCCCTCAACACTGGGTCCTTAACCCTGCCCTGGCCTTTACACCCACATGCCTGGCCCACAACCCTGGGTCCTGAGATCTCCAGTATTCCCCTCAATCCTGTATTTAAAACCCTCCAGCCTTGCCCTCAACCATGGATCCAAGACCCTCCAGCCTTGCCCTCAACCCTGGGTCCTTAACCCTGCCCTGGCTTTTACACCCACATGCCTGGCCCACAACCCTGGGTCCTGAGAACTCCAGTATTCCCTTCAATCTTGTATCCAAAACCCTCCAGCCTTGCCCTCAACCATGGATCCAAAACCCTCCAGCCTTGCCCTCAACCCTGGGCCCTTATCCCTGCCCTGGCTTTTACACCCACATGCCTGGCCCACAACCCTGGGTCCTGAGATCTCCAGTATTCCCCTCAATCATGTATCCAAAACCCTCCAGCCTTGCCCTCAACCATGGATCCAAGACCCTCCAGCCTTGCCCTCAACCCTGGGCCCTTATCCCTGCCCTGGCTTTTACACCCACATGCATGGCCCACAACCCTGGGTCCTGAGATCTCCAGTATTCCCCTCAATCCTGTATCCAAAACCCTCCAGCCTTGCCCTCAACCATGGATCCAAAACCCTCCAGCCTTGCCCTCAACCCTGGGCCCTTATCCATGCCCTAGCTTTTACACCCACATGCCTGGCCCACAACCCTGGGTCCTGAGATCTCCAGTATTCCCCTCAATCCTGTATCCAAAACCCTCCAGCCTTGCCCTCAACCATGGATCCAAAACCCTCCAGCCTTGCCCTCAACCCTGGGTCCTTAACACTACCCTGTCGTTTACACCCACATGCCTGGCCCACAACCCTGGGTCCTGAGACCTCCAGTGTTCCCCTCAATCTTGTATCCAAAACCCTCCAGCCTTGCCCTCAACACTGGGTCCTTAACCCTGCCCTGGCCTTTACACCCACATGCCTGGCCCACAAACCTGGGTCCTGAGATCTCCAGTATTCCCCTCAATCCTGTATTTGAAACCCTCCAGCCTTGCCCTCAACCATGGATCCAAGACCCTCCAGCCTTGCCCTCAACCCTGGGTCCTTAACCCTGCCCTGGCTTTTACACCCACATGCCTGGCCCACAACCCTGGGTCCTGAGATCTACAGTATTCCCTTCAATCCTGTATCCAAAACCCTCCAGCCTTGCCCTCAACCATGGATCCAAAACCCTCCCGCCTTGCCCTCAACCCTGGGTCCATAACCCTGCCCTGGCTTTTACACCCACATGCCTGGCCCACAACCCTGGGTCCTGAGATCTCCAGTATTCCCCTCAATCATGTATCCAAAACCCTCCAGCCTTGCCCTCAACCATGGATCCAAAACACTCCAGCCTTGCCCTCAACCCTGGGCCCTTATCCCTGCCCTGGCTTTTACACCCACATGCCTGGCCCACAACCCAGGGTTCAAAACCCTCCTGCCTTGCCCTCAATCTTGGATCCAAAACCCTCCAGTATTCCCCTCAATCCTGTATTTAAAACCCTCCAGCCTTGCCCTCAACCATGGATCCAAGACCCTGGGCCCTTATCCCTGCCCTGGCTTTTACACCCACATGCCTGGCCCACAACCTAGGGTTCAAAACCCTCCTGCCTTGCCCTCAATCTTGGATCCAAAACCCTCCAGCCTTGCCCTCAACCCTGGATCCAAAACCCTCCAGCCTTGCCCTCGACCCTGGGTCCTTAACCCTGCCCTGGCTTTTACACCCACATGCCTTTCCCCTCCTTCAGATGTTTGCGGTGGCTGGGGAGCTGGGAGAGATGAGCGAAAGGGGAGTGGAGGGCACGGCGCAACATGGGCACCAACATCCCTGCGACACAAGCAGGTACCCAATAACTCCCGGGGTCCATCCAGATGCCCTTAGACTCAGATCCCTCCATAACAAGGACCATGCTGCTGCTGTAAAATCCAACCAGTCAGGGTCCAGCCACCCTCCCGTACCCCCCGTGCTCTCCTAGACTCTCCACCATACCCTCCTATAGACCCCCCATACCTCCCCATACCTCCATGCACCTCCTTATACCTCCTCGTACCTCCTTGTACCCTCCCGCAGCCCCTGTGCCCTCCCGTGCCCTCCCGTACTCTCCCGTACCCTGTCCCCACCTGTGGCATAAGATGTAGCTGAAGTCCTCAGCTGTAGTTGAAGCCTCTCCCCACCTGTGGCGTGCTTCCGTCATCTTCAGCCTTGCCCTTAGCCCTGGTTCCTGAGCCCTCCAGCCTTGCCCTAAACCCTTGGGTCCTTATCCTTCCAGCCTTGCCCTCAACTACTGGGTCCTTATTCCTCCAGCCTGCCCTTAACTCTGGATCTTGAGCCCTACAGCCTGGCCCACAACCCTGGGTCCTGAGATCTCCAGTATTCCCCTCAATCCTGTATTTAAAACCCTCCAGCCTTGCCCTCAACCATGGATCCAAGACCCTCCAGCCTTGCCCTCAACCCTGGGCCCTTATCCCTGCCCTGGCTTTTACACCCACATGCCTGGCCCACAACCCTGGGTCCTGAGATCTCCAGTATTCCCCTCAATCCTGTATTTAAAACCCTCCAGCCTTGCCCTCAACCATGGATCCAAGACCCTCCAGCCTTGCCCTCAACCTTGGGTCCTTAACCCTGCCCTGGCTTTTACACCTACATGCCTGGCCCACAACCCTGGGTCCTGAGATCTCCAGTATTCCCCTCAATCTTGTATCCAAAACCCTCCAGCCTTGCCCTCAACCATGGATCCAAAACCCTCCAGCCTTGCCCTCAACCCTGGGCCCTTATCCCTGCCCTGGCTTTTACACCCACATGCATGGCCCACAACCCTGGGTCCTGAGATCTCCAGTATTCCCCTCAATCCTGTATCCAAAACCCTCCAGCCTTGCCCTCAACCATGGATCCAAAACCCTCCAGCCTTGCCCTCAACCCTGGGCCCTTATCCATGCCCTGGCTTTTACACCCACATGCCTGGCCCACAACCCTGGGTCCTGAGATCTCCAGTATTCCCCTCAATCCTGTATCCAAAACCCTCCAGCCTTGCCCTCAACCATGGATCCAAAACACTCCAGCCTTGCCCTCAACCCTGGATCCTTAACCCTGCCCTGTCTTTTACACCCACATGCCTGGCCCACAACCCTGGGTCCTGAGACCTCCAGTGTTCCCCTCAATCTTGTATCCAAAACCCTCCAGCCTTGCCCTCAACACTGGGTTCTTAACCCTGCCCTGGCTTTTACACCCACATGCCTGGCCCACAACCCTGGGTCCTGAGATCTCCAGTATTCCCCTCAATCCTGTATTTAAAACCCTCCAGCCTTGCCCTCAACCATGGATCCAAGACCCTCCAGCCTTGCCCTCAACCCTGGGTCCTTATCCCTGCCCTGGCTTTTACACCCACATGCCTGGCCCACAACCCTGGGTCCTGAGAACTCCAGTATTCCCTTCAATCCTGTATCCAAAACCCTCCAGCCTTGCCCTCAACCATGGATCCAAAACCCTCCAGCCTTGCCCTCAACCCTGGGCCCTTATCCCTGCCCTGGCTTTTACACCCACATGCCTGGCCCACAACCCTGGGTCCTGAGATCTCCAGTATTCCCCTCAATCATGTATCCAAAACCCTCCAGCCTTGCCCTCAACCATGGATCCAAGACCCTCCAGCCTTGCCCTCAACCCTGGGCCCTTATCCCTGCCCTGGCTTTTACACCCACATGCATGGCCCACAACCCTGGGTCCTGAGATCTCCAGTATTCCCCTCAATCCTGTATCCAAAACCCTCCAGCCTTGCCCTCAACCATGGATCCAAAACCCTCCAGCCTTGCCCTCAACCCTGGGTCCTTAACACTGCCCTGTCGTTTACACCCACATGCCTGGCCCACAACCCTGGGTCCTGAGACCTCCAGTGTTCCCCTCAATCTTGTATCCAAAACCCTCCAGCCTTGCCCTCAACACTGGGTCCTTAACCCTGCCCTGGCCTTTACACCCACATGCCTGGCCCACAACCCTGGGTCCTGAGATCTCCAGTATTCCCCTCAATCATGTATTTAAAACCCTCCAGCCTTGCCCTCAACCATGGATCCAAGACCCTCCAGCCTTGCCCTCAACCCTGGGTCCTTAACCCTGCCCTGGCTTTTACACCCACATGCCTGGCCCACAACCTAGGGTTCAAAACCCTCCTGCCTTGCCCTCAATCATGTATCCAAAACCCTCCAGCCTTGACCTCAACCATGGATCCAAGACCCTCCAGCCTTGCCCTCAACCCTGGGCCCTTATCCCTGCCCTGGCTTTTACACCCACATGCCTGGCCCACAACCCTGTGTCCTGAGATCTCCAGTATTCCCCTCAATCCTGTATCCAAAACCCTCCAGCCTTGCCCTCAACCATGGATCCAAAACCCTCCAGCCTTGCCCTCAACCCTGGGCCCTTATCCATGCCCTGGCTTTTACACCCACATGCCTGGCCCACAACCCTGGGTCCTGAGATCTCCAGTATTCCCCTCAATCCTGTATCCAAAACCCTCCAGCCTTGCCCTCAACCATGGATCCAAAACACTCCAGCCTTGCCCTCAACCCTGGGTCCTTAACACTGCCCTGTCGTTTACACCCACATGCCTGGCCCACAACCCTGGGTCCTGAGACCTCCAGTGTTCCCCTCAATCTTGTATCCAAAACCCTCCAGCCTTGCCCTCAACACTGGGTCCTTAACCCTGCCCTGGCCTTTACACCCACATGACTGGCCCACAACCCTGGGTCCTGAGATCTCCAGTATTCCCCTCAATCCTGTATTTAAAACCCTCCAGCCTTGCCCTCAACCATGGATCCAAGACCCTCCAGCCTTGCCCTCAACCCTGGGTCCTTAACCCTGCCCTGGCTTTTACACCCACATGCCTGGCCCACAACCCTGGGTCCTGAGAACTCCAGTATTCCCTTCAATCTTGTATCCAAAACCCTCCAGCCTTGCCCTCAACCATGGATCCAAAACCCTCCAGCCTTGCCCTCAACCCTGGGCCCTTATCCCTGCCCTGGCTTTTACACCCACATGCCTGGCCCACAACCCTGGGTCCTGAGATCTCCAGTATTCCCCTCAATCATGTATCCAAAACCCTCCAGCCTTGCCCTCAACCATGGATCCAAGACCCTCCAGCCTTGCCCTCAACCCTGGGCCCTTATCCCTGCCCTGGCTTTTACACCCACATGCATGGCCCACAACCCTGGGTCCTGAGATCTCCAGTATTCCCCTCAATCCTGTATCCAAAACCCTCCAGCCTTGCCCTCAACCATGGATCCAAAACCCTCCAGCCTTGCCCTCAACCCTGGGCCCTTATCCATGCCCTAGCTTTTACACCCACATGCCTGGCCCACAACCCTGGGTCATGAGATCTCCAGTATTCCCCTCAATCCTGTATCCAAAACCCTCCAGCCTTGCCCTCAACCATGGATCCAAAACCCTCCAGCCTTGCCCTCAACCCTGGGCCCTTATCCCTGCCCTGGCTTTTACACCCACATGCATGGCCCACAACCCTGGGTCCTGAGATCTCCAGTATTCCCCTCAATCCTGTATCCAAAACCCTCCAGCCTTGCCCTCAACCATGGATCCAAAACCCTCCAGCCTTGCCCTCAACCCTGGGCCCTTATCCATGCCCTAGCTTTTACACCCACATGCCTGGCCCACAACCCTGGGTCATGAGATCTCCAGTATTCCCCTCAATCCTGTATCCAAAACCCTCCAGCCTTGCCCTCAACCATGGATCCAAAACACTCCAGCCTTGCCCTCAACCCTGGGCCCTTATCCCTGCCCTGGCTTTTACACCCACATGCCTGGCCCACAACCCAGGGTTCAAAACCCTCCTGCCTTGCCCTCAATCTTGGATCCAAAACCCTCCAGTATTCCCCTCAATCCTGTATTTAAAACCCTCCAGCCTTGCCCTCAACCATGGATCCAAGACCCTGGGCCCTTATCCCTGCCCTGGCTTTTACACCCACATGCCTGGCCCACAACCTAGGGTTCAAAACCCTCCTGCCTTGCCCTCAATCTTGGATCCAAAACCCTCCAGCCTTGCCCTCAACCCTGGATCCAAAACCCTCCAGCCTTGCCCTCGACCCTGGGTCCTTAACCCTGCCCTGGCTTTTACACCCACATGCCTTTCCCCTCCTTCAGATGTTTGCGGTGGCTGGGGAGCTGGGAGAGATGAGCGAAAGGGGAGTGGAGGGCACGGCGCAACATGGGCACCAACATCCCTGCGACACAAGCAGGTACCCAATAACTCCCGGGGTCCATCCAGATGCCCTTAGACTCAGATCCCTCCATAACAAGGACCATGCTGCTGCTGTAAAATCCAACCAGTCAGGGTCCAGCCACCCTCCCGTACCCCCCGTGCTCTCCTAGACTCTCCACCATACCCTCCTATAGACCCCCCATACCTCCCCATACCTCCATGCACCTCCTTATACCTCCTCGTACCTCCTTGTACCCTCCCGCAGCCCCTGTGCCCTCCCGTGCCCTCCCGTACTCTCCCGTACCCTGTCCCCACCTGTGGCATAAGATGTAGCTGAAGTCCTCAGCTGTAGTTGAAGCCTCTCCCCACCTGTGGCGTGCTTCCGTCATCTTCAGCCTTGCCCTTAGCCCTGGTTCCTGAGCCCTCCAGCCTTGCCCTAAACCCTTGGGTCCTTATCCTTCCAGCCTTGCCCTCAACTACTGGGTCCTTATTCCTCCAGCCTGCCCTTAACTCTGGATCTTGAGCCCTACAGCCTGGCCCACAACCCTGGGTCCTGAGATCTCCAGTATTCCCCTCAATCCTGTATTTAAAACCCTCCAGCCTTGCCCTCAACCATGGATCCAAGACCCTCCAGCCTTGCCCTCAACCCTGGGCCCTTATCCCTGCCCTGGCTTTTACACCCACATGCCTGGCCCACAACCCTGGGTCCTGAGATCTCCAGTATTCCCCTCAATCCTGTATTTAAAACCCTCCAGCCTTGCCCTCAACCATGGATCCAAGACCCTCCAGCCTTGCCCTCAACCTTGGGTCCTTAACCCTGCCCTGGCTTTTACACCTACATGCCTGGCCCACAACCCTGGGTCCTGAGATCTCCAGTATTCCCCTCAATCTTGTATCCAAAACCCTCCAGCCTTGCCCTCAACCATGGATCCAAAACCCTCCAGCCTTGCCCTCAACCCTGGGCCCTTATCCCTGCCCTGGCTTTTACACCCACATGCATGGCCCACAACCCTGGGTCCTGAGATCTCCAGTATTCCCCTCAATCCTGTATCCAAAACCCTCCAGCCTTGCCCTCAACCATGGATCCAAAACCCTCCAGCCTTGCCCTCAACCCTGGGCCCTTATCCATGCCCTGGCTTTTACACCCACATGCCTGGCCCACAACCCTGGGTCCTGAGATCTCCAGTATTCCCCTCAATCCTGTATCCAAAACCCTCCAGCCTTGCCCTCAACCATGGATCCAAAACACTCCAGCCTTGCCCTCAACCCTGGATCCTTAACCCTGCCCTGTCTTTTACACCCACATGCCTGGCCCACAACCCTGGGTCCTGAGACCTCCAGTGTTCCCCTCAATCTTGTATCCAAAACCCTCCAGCCTTGCCCTCAACACTGGGTTCTTAACCCTGCCCTGGTTTTTACACCCACATGCCTGGCCCACAACCCTGGGTCCTGAGATCTCCAGTATTCCCCTCAATCCTGTATTTAAAACCCTCCAGCCTTGCCCTCAACCATGGATCCAAAACCCTCCAGCCTTGCCCTCAACCCTGGGTCCTTATCCCTGCCCTGGCTTTTACACCCACATGCCTGGCCCACAACCCTGGGTCCTGAGAACTCCAGTATTCCCTTCAATCCTGTATCCAAAACCCTCCAGCCTTGCCCTCAACCATGGATCCAAAACCCTCCAGCCTTGCCCTCAACCCTGGGCCCTTATCCCTGCCCTGGCTTTTACACCCACATGCCTGGCCCACAACCCTGGGTCCTGAGATCTCCAGTATTCCCCTCAATCATGTATCCAAAACCCTCCAGCCTTGCCCTCAACCATGGATCCAAGACCCTCCAGCCTTGCCCTCAACCCTGGGCCCTTATCCCTGCCCTGGCTTTTACACCCACATGCATGGCCCACAACCCTGGGTCCTGAGATCTCCAGTATTCCCCTCAATCCTGTATCCAAAACCCTCCAGCCTTGCCCTCAACCATGGATCCAAAACCCTCCAGCCTTGCCCTCAACCCTGGGCCCTTATCCATGCCCTAGCTTTTACACCCACATGCCTGGCCCACAACCCTGGGTCCTGAGATCTACAGTATTCCCTTCAATCCTGTATCCAAAACCCTCCAGCCTTGCCCTCAACCATGGATCCAAAACCCTCCCGCCTTGCCCTCAACCCTGGGTCCTTAACCCTGCCCTGGCTTTTACACCCACATGCCTGGCCCACAACCCTGGGTCCTGAGATCTCCAGTATTCCCCTCAATCATGTATCCAAAACCCTCCAGCCTTGCCCTCAACCATGGATCCAAAACACTCCAGCCTTGCCCTCAACCCTGGGCCCTTATCCCTGCCCTGGCTTTTACACCCACATGCCTGGCCCACAACCCAGGGTTCAAAACCCTCCTGCCTTGCCCTCAATCTTGGATCCAAAACCCTCCAGTATTCCCCTCAATCCTGTATTTAAAACCCTCCAGCCTTGCCCTCAACCATGGATCCAAGACCCTGGGCCCTTATCCCTGCCCTGGCTTTTACACCCACATGCCTGGCCCACAACCTAGGGTTCAAAACCCTCCTGCCTTGCCCTCAATCTTGGATCCAAAACCCTCCAGCCTTGCCCTCAACCCTGGATCCAAAACCCTCCAGCCTTGCCCTCGACCCTGGGTCCTTAACCCTGCCCTGGCTTTTACACCCACATGCCTTTCCCCTCCTTCAGATGTTTGCGGTGGCTGGGGAGCTGGGAGAGATGAGCGAAAGGGGAGTGGAGGGCACGGCGCAACATGGGCACCAACATCCCTGCGACACAAGCAGGTACCCAATAACTCCCGGGGTCCATCCAGATGCCCTTAGACTCAGATCCCTCCATAACAAGGACCATGCTGCTGCTGTAAAATCCAACCAGTCAGGGTCCAGCCACCCTCCCGTACCCCCCGTGCTCTCCTAGACTCTCCACCATACCCTCCTATAGACCCCCCATACCTCCCCATACCTCCATGCACCTCCTTATACCTCCTCGTACCTCCTTGTACCCTCCCGCAGCCCCTGTGCCCTCCCGTGCCCTCCCGTACTCTCCCGTACCCTGTCCCCACCTGTGGCATAAGATGTAGCTGAAGTCCTCAGCTGTAGTTGAAGCCTCTCCCCACCTGTGGCGTGCTTCCGTCATCTTCAGCCTTGCCCTTAGCCCTGGTTCCTGAGCCCTCCAGCCTTGCCCTAAACCCTTGGGTCCTTATCCTTCCAGCCTTGCCCTCAACTACTGGGTCCTTATTCCTCCAGCCTGCCCTTAACTCTGGATCTTGAGCCCTACAGCCTGGCCCACAACCCTGGGTCCTGAGATCTCCAGTATTCCCCTCAATCCTGTATTTAAAACCCTCCAGCCTTGCCCTCAACCATGGATCCAAGACCCTCCAGCCTTGCCCTCAACCCTGGGCCCTTATCCCTGCCCTGGCTTTTACACCCACATGCCTGGCCCACAACCCTGGGTCCTGAGATCTCCAGTATTCCCCTCAATCCTGTATTTAAAACCCTCCAGCCTTGCCCTCAACCATGGATCCAAGACCCTCCAGCCTTGCCCTCAACCTTGGGTCCTTAACCCTGCCCTGGCTTTTACACCTACATGCCTGGCCCACAACCCTGGGTCCTGAGATCTCCAGTATTCCCCTCAATCTTGTATCCAAAACCCTCCAGCCTTGCCCTCAACCATGGATCCAAAACCCTCCAGCCTTGCCCTCAACCCTGGGCCCTTATCCCTGCCCTGGCTTTTACACCCACATGCATGGCCCACAACCCTGGGTCCTGAGATCTCCAGTATTCCCCTCAATCCTGTATCCAAAACCCTCCAGCCTTGCCCTCAACCATGGATCCAAAACCCTCCAGCCTTGCCCTCAACCCTGGGCCCTTATCCATGCCCTGGCTTTTACACCCACATGCCTGGCCCACAACCCTGGGTCCTGAGATCTCCAGTATTCCCCTCAATCCTGTATCCAAAACCCTCCAGCCTTGCCCTCAACCATGGATCCAAAACACTCCAGCCTTGCCCTCAACCCTGGATCCTTAACCCTGCCCTGTCTTTTACACCCACATGCCTGGCCCACAACCCTGGGTCCTGAGACCTCCAGTGTTCCCCTCAATCTTGTATCCAAAACCCTCCAGCCTTGCCCTCAACACTGGGTTCTTAACCCTGCCCTGGCTTTTACACCCACATGCCTGGCCCACAACCCTGGGTCCTGAGATTTCCAGTATTCCCCTCAATCCTGTATTTAAAACCCTCCAGCCTTGCCCTCAACCATGGATCCAAGACCCTCCAGCCTTGCCCTCAACCCTGGGTCCTTATCCCTGCCCTGGCTTTTACACCCACATGCCTGGCCCACAACCCTGGGTCCTGAGAACTCCAGTATTCCCTTCAATCCTGTATCCAAAACCCTCCAGCCTTGCCCTCAACCATGGATCCAAAACCCTCCAGCCTTGCCCTCAACCCTGGGCCCTTATCCCTGCCCTGGCTTTTACACCCACATGCCTGGCCCACAACCCTGGGTCCTGAGATCTCCAGTATTCCCCTCAATCATGTATCCAAAACCCTCCAGCCTTGCCCTCAACCATGGATCCAAGACCCTCCAGCCTTGCCCTCAACCCTGGGCCCTTATCCCTGCCCTGGCTTTTACACCCACATGCATGGCCCACAACCCTGGGTCCTGAGATCTCCAGTATTCCCCTCAATCCTGTATCCAAAACCCTCCAGCCTTGCCCTCAACCATGGATCCAAAACCCTCCAGCCTTGCCCTCAACCCTGGGCCCTTATCCATGCCCTAGCTTTTACACCCACATGCCTGGCCCACAACCCTGGGTCCTGAGATCTCCAGTATTCCCCTCAATCCTGTATCCAAAACCCTCCAGCCTTGCCCTCAACCATGGATCCAAAACCCTCCAGCCTTGCCCTCAACCCTGGGTCCTTAACACTGCCCTGTCGTTTACACCCACATGCCTGGCCCACAACCCTGGGTCCTGAGACCTCCAGTGTTCCCCTCAATCTTGTATCCAAAACCCTCCAGCCTTGCCCTCAACACTGGGTCCTTAACCCTGCCCTGGCCTTTACACCCACATGCCTGGCCCACAACCCTGGGTCCTGAGATCTCCAGTATTCCCCTCAATCATGTATTTAAAACCCTCCAGCCTTGCCCTCAACCATGGATCCAAGACCCTCCAGCCTTGCCCTCAACCCTGGGTCCTTAACCCTGCCCTGGCTTTTACACCCACATGCCTGGCCCACAACCTAGGGTTCAAAACCCTCCTGCCTTGCCCTCAATCTTGGATCCAAAACCCTCCAGCCTTGCCCTCAACCCTGGATCCAAAACCCTCCAGCCTTGCCCTCGACCCTGGGTCCTTAACCCTGCCCTGGCTTTTACACCCACATGCCTTTCCCCTCCTTCAGATGTTTGCGGTGGCTGGGGAGCTGGGAGAGATGAGCGAAAGGGGAGTGGAGGGCACGGCGCAACATGGGCACCAACATCCCTGCGACACAAGCAGGTACCCAATAACTCCCGGGGTCCATCCAGATGCCCTTAGACTCAGATCCCTCCATAACAAGGACCATGCTGCTGCTGTAAAATCCAACCAGTCAGGGTCCAGCCACCCTCCCGTACCCCCCGTGCTCTCCTAGACTCTCCACCATACCCTCCTATAGACCCCCCATACCTCCCCATACCTCCATGCACCTCCTTATACCTCCTCGTACCTCCTTGTACCCTCCCGCAGCCCCTGTGCCCTCCCGTGCCCTCCCGTACTCTCCCGTACCCTGTCCCCACTTGTGGCATAAGATGTAGCTGAAGTCCTCAGCTGTAGTTGAAGCCTCTCCCCACCTGTGGCGTGCTTCCGTCATCTTCAGCCTTGCCCTTAGCCCTGGTTCCTGAGCCCTCCAGCCTTGCCCTAAACCCTTGGGTCCTTATCCTTCCAGCCTTGCCCTCAACTACTGGGTCCTTATTCCTCCAGCCTGCCCTTAACTCTGGATCTTGAGCCCTACAGCCTGGCCCACAACCCTGGGTCCTGAGATCTCCAGTATTCCCCTCAATCCTGTATTTAAAACCATCCAGCCTTGCCCTCAACCATGGATCCAAGACCCTCCAGCTTTGCCCTCAACCCTGGGCCCTTATCCCTGCCCTGGCTTTTACACCCACATGCCTGGCCCACAACCCTGGGTCCTGAGATCTCCAGTATTCCCCTCAATCCTGTATTTAAAACCCTCCAGCCTTGCCCTCAACCATGGATCCAAGACCCTCCAGCCTTGCCCTCAACCTTGGGTCCTTAACCCTGCCCTGGCTTTTACACCCACATGCCTGGCCCACAAACCTGGGTCCTGAGATCTCCAGTATTCCCCTCAATCTTGTATCCAAAACCCTCCAGCCTTGCCCTCAACCATGGATCCAAGACCCTCCAGCCTTGCCCTCAACCCTGGGCCCTTATCCATGCCCTGGCTTTTACACCCACATGCATGGCCCACAACCCTGGGTCCTGAGATCTCCAGTATTCCCCTCAATCCTGTATCCAAAACCCTCCAGCCTTGCCCTCAACCATGGATCCAAAACCCTCCAGCCTTGCCCTCAACCCTGGGCCCTTATCCATGCCCTGGCTTTTACACCCACATGCCTGGCCCACAACCCTGGGTCCTGAGATCTCCAGTATTCCCCTCAATCCTGTTTCCAAAACCCTCCAGCCTTGCCCTCAACCATGGATCCAAAACACTCCAGCCTTGCCCTCAACCCTGGGTCCTTAACCCTGCCCTGTCTTTTACACCCACATGCCTGGCCCACAACCCTGGGTCCTGAGACCTCCAGTGTTCCCCTCAATCTTGTATCCTAAACCCTCCAGCCTTGCCCTCAACACTGGGTTCTTAACCCTGCCCTGGCTTTTACACCCACATGCCTGGCCCACAACCCTGGGTCCTGAGATCTCCAGTATTCCCCTCAATCCTGTATTTAAAACCCTCCAGCCTTGCCCTCAACCATGGATCCAAGACCCTCCAGCCTTGCCCTCAACCCTGGGTCCTTATCCCTGCCCTGGCTTTTACACCCACATGCCTGGCCCACAACCATGGGTCCTGAGAACTCCAGTATTCCCTTCAATCCTGTATCCAAAACCCTCCAGCCTTGCCCTCAACCATGGATCCAAAACCCTCCAGCCTTGCCCTCAACCCTGGGCCCTTATCCATGCCCTGACTTTTACACCCACATGCCTGGCCCACAACCCTGGGTCATGAGATCTCCAATATTCCCCTCAATCATGTATCCAAAACCCTCCAGCCTTGCCCTCAACCATGGATCCAAGACCCTCCAGCCTTGCCCTCAACCCTGGGCCCTTATCCCTGCCCTGGCTTTTACACCCACATGCCTGGCCCACAACCCTGGGTCCTGAGATCTCCAGTATTCCCATCAATCCTGTATCCAAAACCCTCCAGCCTTGCCCTCAACCATGGATCCAAAACCCTCCAGCCTTGCCCTCAACCCTGGGCCCTTATCCATGCCCTGGCTTTTACACCCACATGCCTGGCCCACAACCCTGGGTCCTGAGATCTCCAGTATTCCCCTCAATCCTGTATCCAAAACCCTCCAGCCTTGCCCTCAACCATGGATCCAAAACACTCCAGCCTTGCCCTCAACCCTGGGTCCTTAACACTGCCCTGTCGTTTACACCCACATGCCTGGCCCACAACCCTGGGTCCTGAGACCTCCAGTGTTCCCCTCAATCTTGTATCCAAAACCCTCCAGCCTTGCCCTCAACCATGGATCCAAGACCCTCCAGCCTTGCCCTCAACCCTGGGTCCTTAACCCTGCCCTGGCTTTTACACCCACATGCCTGGCCCACAACCCTGGGTCCTGAGAACTCCAGTATTCCCTTCAATCCTGTATCCAAAACCCTCCAGCCTTGCCCTCAACCATGGATCCAAAACCCTCCAGCCTTGCCCTCAACCCTGGGCCCTTATCCCTGCCCTGGCTTTTACACCCACATGCCTGGCCCACAACCCTGGGTCCTGAGATCTCCAGTATTCCCCTCAATCATGTATCCAAAACCCTCCAGCCTTGCCCTCAACCATGGATCCAGGACCCTCCAGCCTTGCCCTCAACCCTGGGCCCTTATCCCTGCCCTGGCTTTTACACCCACATGCATGGCCCACAACCCTGGGTCCTGAGATCTCCAGTATTCCCCTCAATCCTGTATCCAAAACCCTCCAGCCTTGCCCTCAACCATGGATCCAAAACCCTCCAGCCTTGCCCTCAACCCTGGGCCCTTATCCATGCCCTAGCTTTTACACCCACATGCCTGGCCCACAACCCTGGGTCCTGAGATCTCCAGTATTCCCCTCAATCCTGTATCCAAAACCCTCCAGCCTTGCCCTCAACCATGGATCCAAAACCCTCCAGCCTTGCCCTCAACCCTGGGTCCTTAACACTACCCTGTCGTTTACACCCACATGCCTGGCCCACAACCCTGGGTCCTGAGACCTCCAGTGTTCCCCTCAATCTTGTATCCAAAACCCTCCAGCCTTGCCCTCAACACTGGGTCCTTAACCCTGCCCTGGCCTTTACACCCACATGCCTGGCCCACAACCCTGGGTCCTGAGATCTCCAGTATTCCCCTCAATCCTGTATTTAAAACCCTCCAGCCTTGCCCTCAACCATGGATCCAAGACCCTCCAGCCTTGCCCTCAACCCTGGGTCCTTAACCCTGCCCTGGCTTTTACACCCACATGCCTGGCCCACAACCCTGGGTCCTGAGATCTACAGTATTCCCTTCAATCCTGTATCCAAAACCCTCCAGCCTTGCCCTCAACCATGGATCCAAAACCCTCCAGCCTTGCCCTCAACCCTGGGTCCTTAACCCTGCCCTGGCTTTTACACCCACATGCCTGGCCCACAACCCTGGGTCCTGAGATCTCCAGTATTCCCCTCAATCATGTATCCAAAACCCTCCAGCCTTGCCCTCAACCATGGATCCAAAACACTCCAGCCTTGCCCTCAACCCTGGGCCCTTATCCCTGCCCTGGCTTTTTCACCCACATGCCTGGCCCACAACCCAGGGTTCAAAACCCTCCTGCCTTGCCCTCAATCTTGGATCCAAAACCCTCCAGTATTCCCCTCAATCCTGTATTTAAAACCCTCCAGCCTTGCCCTCAACCATGGATCCAAGACCCTGGGCCCTTATCCCTGCCCTGGCTTTTACACCCACATGCCTGGCCCACAACCTAGGGTTTAAAACCTTCCTGCCTTGCCCTCAATCTTGGATCCAAAACCCTCCAGCCTTGCCCTCAACCCTGGATCCAAAACCCTCCAGCCTTGCCCTCGACCCTGGGTCCTTAACCCTGCCCTGTCTTTTACACCCACATGCCTGGCCCACAACCCTGGGTCCTGAGACCTCCAGTGTTCCCCTCAATCTTGTATCCTAAACCCTCCAGCCTTGCCCTCAACACTGGGTTCTTAACCCTGCCCTGGCTTTTACACCCACATGCCTGGCCCACAACCCTGGGTCCTGAGATCTCCAGTATTCCCCTCAATCCTGTATTTAAAACCCTCCAGCCTTGCCCTCAACCATGGATCCAAGACCCTCCAGCCTTGCCCTCAACCCTGGGCCCTTATCCCTGCCCTGGCTTTTACACCCACATGCCTGGCCCACAACCATGGGTCCTGAGAACTCCAGTATTCCCTTCAATCCTGTATCCAAAACCCTCCAGCCTTGCCCTCAACCATGGATCCAAAACCCTCCAGCCTTGCCCTCAACCCTGGGCCCTTATCCATGCCCTGACTTTTACACCCACATGCCTGGCCCACAACCCTGGGTCCTGAGATCTCCAATATTCCCCTCAATCATGTATCCAAAACCCTCCAGCCTTGCCCTCAACCATGGATCCAAGACCCTCCAGCCTTGCCCTCAACCCTGGGCCCTTATCCCTGCCCTGGCTTTTACACCCACATGCCTGGCCCACAACCCTGGGTCCTGAGATCTCCAGTATTCCCCTCAATCCTGTATCCAAAACCCTCCAGCCTTGCCCTCAACCATGGATCCAAAACCCTCCAGCCTTGCCCTCAACCCTGGGCCCTTATCCATGCCCTGGCTTTTACACCCACATGCCTGGCCCACAACCCTGGGTCCTGAGATCTCCAGTATTCCCCTCAATCCTGTATCCAAAACCCTCCAGCCTTGCCCTCAACCATGGATCCAAAACACTCCAGCCTTGCCCTCAACCCTGGGTCCTTAACACTGCCCTGTCGTTTACACCCACATGCCTGGCCCACAACCCTGGGTCCTGAGACCTCCAGTGTTCCCCTCAATCTTGTATCCAAAACCCTCCAGCCTTGCCCTCAACCATGGATCCAAGACCCTCCAGCCTTGCCCTCAACCCTGGGTCCTTAACCCTGCCCTGGCTTTTACACCCACATGCCTGGCCCACAACCCTGGGTCCTGAGAACTCCAGTATTCCCTTCAATCCTGTATCCAAAACCCTCCAGCCTTGCCCTCAACCATGGATCCAAAACCCTCCAGCCTTGCCCTCAACCCTGGGCCCTTATCCCTGCCCTGGCTTTTACACCCACATGCCTGGCCCACAACCCTGGGTCCTGAGATCTCCAGTATTCCCCTCAATCATGTATCCAAAACCCTCCAGCCTTGCCCTCAACCATGGATCCAGGACCCTCCAGCCTTGCCCTCAACCCTGGGCCCTTATCCCTGCCCTGGCTTTTACACCCACATGCATGGCCCACAACCCTGGGTCCTGAGATCTCCAGTATTCCCCTCAATCCTGTATCCAAAACCCTCCAGCCTTGCCCTCAACCATGGATCCAAAACCCTCCAGCCTTGCCCTCAACCCTGGGCCCTTATCCATGCCCTAGCTTTTACACCCACATGCCTGGCCCACAACCCTGGGTCCTGAGATCTCCAGTATTCCCCTCAATCCTGTATCCAAAACCCTCCAGCCTTGCCCTCAACCATGGATCCAAAACCCTCCAGCCTTGCCCTCAACCCTGGGTCCTTAACACTACCCTGTCGTTTACACCCACATGCCTGGCCCACAACCCTGGGTCCTGAGACCTCCAGTGTTCCCCTCAATCTTGTATCCAAAACCCTCCAGCCTTGCCCTCAACACTGGGTCCTTAACCCTGCCCTGGCCTTTACACCCACATGCCTGGCCCACAACCCTGGGTCCTGAGATCTCCAGTATTCCCCTCAATCCTGTATTTAAAACCCTCCAGCCTTGCCCTCAACCATGGATCCAAGACCCTCCAGCCTTGCCCTCAACCCTGGGTCCTTAACCCTGCCCTGGCTTTTACACCCACATGCCTGGCCCACAACCCTGGGTCCTGAGATCTCCAGTATTCCCTTCAATCATGTATCCAAAACCCTCCAGCCTTGCCCTCAACCATGGATCCAAAACACTCCAGCCTTGCCCTCAACCCTGGGCCCTTATCCCTGCCCTGGCTTTTTCACCCACATGCCTGGCCCACAACCCAGGGTTCAAAACCCTCCTGCCTTGCCCTCAATCTTGGATCCAAAACCCTCCAGTATTCCCCTCAATCCTGTATTTAAAACCCTCCAGCCTTGCCCTCAACCATGGATCCAAGACCCTGGGCCCTTATCCCTGCCCTGGCTTTTACACCCACATGCCTGGCCCACAACCTAGGGTTTAAAACCTTCCTGCCTTGCCCTCAATCTTGGATCCAAAACCCTCCAGCCTTGCCCTCAACCCTGGATCCAAAACCCTCCAGCCTTGCCCTCGACCCTGGGTCCTTAACCCTGCCCTGGCTTTTACACCCACATGCCTTTCCCCTCCTTCAGATGTTTGCGGTGGCTGGGGAGCTGGGAGAGATGAGCGAAAGGGGAGTGGAGGGCACGGCGCAACATGGGCACCAACATCCCTGCGACACAAGCAGGTACCCAATAACTCCCGGGGTCCATCCAGATGCCCTTAGACTCAGATCCCTCCATAACAAGGACCATGCTGCTGCTGTAAAATCCAACCAGTCAGGGTCCAGCCACCCTCCCGTACCCCCCGTGCTCTCCTAGACTCTCCACCATACCCTCCTATAGACCCCCCATACCTCCCCATACCTCCATGCACCTCCTTATACCTCCTCGTACCTCCTTGTACCCTCCCGCAGCCCCTGTGCCCTCCCGTGCCCTCCCGTACTCTCCCGTACCCTGTCCCCACTTGTGGCATAAGATGTAGCTGAAGTCCTCAGCTGTAGTTGAAGCCTCTCCCCACCTGTGGCGTGCTTCCGTCATCTTCAGCCTTGCCCTTAGCCCTGGTTCCTGAGCCCTCCAGCCTTGCCCTAAACCCTTGGGTCCTTATCCTTCCAGCCTTGCCCTCAACTACTGGGTCCTTATTCCTCCAGCCTGCCCTTAACTCTGGATCTTGAGCCCTACAGCCTGGCCCACAACCCTGGGTCCTGAGATCTCCAGTATTCCCCTCAATCCTGTATTTAAAACCCTCCAGCCTTGCCCTCAACCATGGATCCAAGACCCTCCAGCCTTGCCCTCAACCCTGGGCCCTTATCCCTGCCCTGGCTTTTACACCCACATGCCTGGCCCACAACCCTGGGTCCTGAGATCTCCAGTATTCCCCTCAATCCTGTATTTAAAACCCTCCAGCCTTGCCCTCAACCATGGATCCAAGACCCTCCAGCCTTGCCCTCAACCTTGGGTCCTTAACCCTGCCCTGGCTTTTACACCCACATGCCTGGCCCACAACCCTGGGTCCTGAGATCTCCAGTATTCCCCTCAATCTTGTATCCAAAACCCTCCAGCCTTGCCCTCAACCATGGATCCAAAACCCTCCAGCCTTGCCCTCAACCCTGGGCCCTTATCCCTGCCCTGGCTTTTACACCCACATGCATGGCCCACAACCCTGGGTCCTGAGATCTCCAGTATTCCCCTCAATCCTGTATCCAAAACCCTCCAGCCTTGCCCTCAACCATGGATCCAAAACCCTCCAGCCTTGCCCTCAACCCTGGGCCCTTATCCATGCCCTGGCTTTTACACCCACATGCATGGCCCACAACCCTAGGTCCTGAGATCTCCAGTATTCCCCTCAATCCTGTATCCAAAACCCTCCAGCCTTGCCCTCAACCATGGATCCAAAACACTCCAGCCTTGCCCTCAACCCTGGATCCTTAACCCTGCCCTGTCTTTTACACCCACATGCCTGGCCCACAACCCTGGGTCCTGAGACCTCCAGTGTTCCCCACCATCTTGTATCCAAAACCCTCCAGCCTTGCCCTCAACACTGGGTTCTTAACCCTGCCCTGGCTTTTACACCCACATGCCTGGCCCACAACCCTGGGTCCTGAGATCTCCAGTATTCCCCTCAATCCTGTATTTAAAACCCTCCAGCCTTGCCCTCAACCATGGATCCAAGACCCTCCAGCCTTGCCCTCAACCCTGGGTCCTTATCCCTGCCCTGGCTTTTACACCCACATGCCTGGCCCACAACCCTGGGTCCTGAGAACTCCAGTATTCCCTTCAATCCTGTATCCAAAACCCTCCAGCCTTGCCCTCAACCATGGATCCAAAACCCTCCAGCCTTGCCCTCAACCCTGGGCCCTTATCCCTGCCCTGGCTTTTACACCCACATGCCTGGCCCACAACCCTGGGTCCTGAGATCTCCAGTATTCCCCTCAATCATGTATCCAAAACCCTCCAGCCTTGCCCTCAACCATGGATCCAAGACCCTCCAGCCTTGCCCTCAACCCTGGGCCCTTATCCCTGCCCTGGCTTTTACACCCACATGCATGGCCCACAACCCTGGGTCCTGAGATCTCCAGTATTCCCCTCAATCCTGTATCCAAAACCCTCCAGCCTTGCCCTCAACCATGGATCCAAAACCCTCCAGCCTTGCCCTCAACCCTGGGCCCTTATCCATGCCCTAGCTTTTACACCCACATGCCTGGCCCACAACCCTGGGTCCTGAGATCTCCAGTATTCCCCCCAATCCTGTATCCAAAACCCTCCAGCCTTGCCCTCAACCATGGATCCAAAACCCTCCAGCCTTGCCCTCAACCCTGGGTCCTTAACACTGCCCTGTCGTTTACACCCACATGCCTGGCCCACAACCCTGGGTCCTGAGACCTCCAGTGTTCCCCTCAATCTTGTATCCAAAACCCTCCAGCCTTGCCCTCAACACTGGGTCCTTAACCCTGCCCTGGCCTTTACACCCACATGCCTGGCCCACAACCCTGGGTCCTGAGATCTCCAGTATTCCCCTCAATCCTGTATTTAAAACCCTCCAGCCTTGCCCTCAACCATGGATCCAAGACCCTCCAGCCTTGCCCTCAACCCTGGGTCCTTAACCCTGCCCTGGCTTTTACACCCACATGCCTGGCCCACAACCTAGGGTTCAAAACCCTCCTGCCTTGCCCTCAATCTTGGATCCAAAACCCTCCAGCCTTGCCCTCAACCCTGGATCCAAAACCCTCCAGCCTTGCCCTCGACCCTGGGTCCTTAACCCTGCCCTGGCTTTTACACCCACATGCCTTTCCCCTCCTTCAGATGTTTGCGGTGGCTGGGGAGCTGGGAGAGATGAGCGAAAGGGGAGTGGAGGGCACGGCGCAACATGGGCACCAACATCCCTGCGACACAAGCAGGTACCCAATAACTCCCGGGGTCCATCCAGATGCCCTTAGACTCAGATCCCTCCATAACAAGGACCATGCTGCTGCTGTAAAATCCAACCAGTCAGGGTCCAGCCACCCTCCCGTACCCCCCGTGCTCTCCTAGACTCTCCACCATACCCTCCTATAGACCCCCCATACCTCCCCATACCTCCATGCACCTCCTTATACCTCCTCGTACCTCCTTGTACCCTCCCGCAGCCCCTGTGCCCTCCCGTGCCCTCCCGTACTCTCCCGTACCCTGTCCCCACTTGTGGCATAAGATGTAGCTGAAGTCCTCAGCTGTAGTTGAAGCCTCTCCCCACCTGTGGCGTGCTTCCGTCATCTTCAGCCTTGCCCTTAGCCCTGGTTCCTGAGCCCTCCAGCCTTGCCCTAAACCCTTGGGTCCTTATCCTTCCAGCCTTGCCCTCAACTACTGGGTCCTTATTCCTCCAGCCTGCCCTTAACTCTGGATCTTGAGCCCTACAGCCTGGCCCACAACCCTGGGTCCTGAGATCTCCAGTATTCCCCTCAATCCTGTATTTAAAACCCTCCAGCCTTGCCCTCAACCATGGATCCAAGACCCTCCAGCCTTGCCCTCAACCCTGGGCCCTTATCCCTGCCCTGGCTTTTACACCCACATGCCTGGCCCACAACCCTGGGTCCTGAGATCTCCAGTATTCCCCTCAATCCTGTATTTAAAACCCTCCAGCCTTGCCCTCAACCATGGATCCAAGACCCTCCAGCCTTGCCCTCAACCTTGGGTCCTTAACCCTGCCCTGGCTTTTACACCCACATGCCTGGCCCACAACCCTGGGTCCTGAGATCTCCAGTATTCCCCTCAATCTTGTATCCAAAACCCTCCAGCCTTGCCCTCAACCATGGATCCAAAACCCTCCAGCCTTGCCCTCAACCCTGGGCCCTTATCCCTGCCCTGGCTTTTACACCCACATGCATGGCCCACAACCCTGGGTCCTGAGATCTCCAGTATTCCCCTCAATCCTGTATCCAAAACCCTCCAGCCTTGCCCTCAACCATGGATCCAAAACCCTCCAGCCTTGCCCTCAACCCTGGGCCCTTATCCATGCCCTGGCTTTTACACCCACATGCATGGCCCACAACCCTAGGTCCTGAGATCTCCAGTATTCCCCTCAATCCTGTATCCAAAACCCTCCAGCCTTGCCCTCAACCATGGATCCAAAACACTCCAGCCTTGCCCTCAACCCTGGATCCTTAACCCTGCCCTGTCTTTTACACCCACATGCCTGGCCCACAACCCTGGGTCCTGAGACCTCCAGTGTTCCCCACCATCTTGTATCCAAAACCCTCCAGCCTTGCCCTCAACACTGGGTTCTTAACCCTGCCCTGGCTTTTACACCCACATGCCTGGCCCACAACCCTGGGTCCTGAGATCTCCAGTATTCCCCTCAATCCTGTATTTAAAACCCTCCAGCCTTGCCCTCAACCATGGATCCAAGACCCTCCAGCCTTGCCCTCAACCCTGGGTCCTTATCCCTGCCCTGGCTTTTACACCCACATGCCTGGCCCACAACCCTGGGTCCTGAGAACTCCAGTATTCCCTTCAATCCTGTATCCAAAACCCTCCAGCCTTGCCCTCAACCATGGATCCAAAACCCTCCAGCCTTGCCCTCAACCCTGGGCCCTTATCCCTGCCCTGGCTTTTACACCCACATGCCTGGCCCACAACCCTGGGTCCTGAGATCTCCAGTATTCCCCTCAATCATGTATCCAAAACCCTCCAGCCTTGCCCTCAACCATGGATCCAAGACCCTCCAGCCTTGCCCTCAACCCTGGGCCCTTATCCCTGCCCTGGCTTTTACACCCACATGCATGGCCCACAACCCTGGGTCCTGAGATCTCCAGTATTCCCCTCAATCCTGTATCCAAAACCCTCCAGCCTTGCCCTCAACCATGGATCCAAAACCCTCCAGCCTTGCCCTCAACCCTGGGCCCTTATCCATGCCCTAGCTTTTACACCCACATGCCTGGCCCACAACCCTGGGTCCTGAGATCTCCAGTATTCCCCCCAATCCTGTATCCAAAACCCTCCAGCCTTGCCCTCAACCATGGATCCAAAACCCTCCAGCCTTGCCCTCAACCCTGGGTCCTTAACACTGCCCTGTCGTTTACACCCACATGCCTGGCCCACAACCCTGGGTCCTGAGACCTCCAGTGTTCCCCTCAATCTTGTATCCAAAACCCTCCAGCCTTGCCCTCAACACTGGGTCCTTAACCCTGCCCTGGCCTTTACACCCACATGCCTGGCCCACAACCCTGGGTCCTGAGATCTCCAGTATTCCCCTCAATCCTGTATTTAAAACCCTCCAGCCTTGCCCTCAACCATGGATCCAAGACCCTCCAGCCTTGCCCTCAACCCTGGGTCCTTAACCCTGCCCTGGCTTTTACACCCACATGCCTGGCCCACAACCTAGGGTTCAAAACCCTCCTGCCTTGCCCTCAATCTTGGATCCAAAACCCTCCAGCCTTGCCCTCAACCCTGGATCCAAAACCCTCCAGCCTTGCCCTCGACCCTGGGTCCTTAACCCTGCCCTGGCTTTTACACCCACATGCCTTTCCCCTCCTTCAGATGTTTGCGGTGGCTGGGGAGCTGGGAGAGATGAGCGAAAGGGGAGTGGAGGGCACGGCGCAACATGGGCACCAACATCCCTGCGACACAAGCAGGTACCCAATAACTCCCGGGGTCCATCCAGATGCCCTTAGACTCAGATCCCTCCATAACAAGGACCATGCTGCTGCTGTAAAATCCAACCAGTCAGGGTCCAGCCACCCTCCCGTACCCCCCGTGCTCTCCTAGACTCTCCACCATACCCTCCTATAGGCCCCCCATACCTCCCCATACCTCCATGCACCTCCTTATACCTCCTCGTACCTCCTTGTACCCTCCCGCAGCCCCTGTGCCCTCCCGTGCCCTCCCGTACTCTCCCGTACCCTGTCCCCACTTGTGGCATAAGATGTAGCTGAAGTCCTCAGCTGTAGTTGAAGCCTCTCCCCACCTGTGGCGTTCTTCCGTCATCTTCAGCCTTGCCCTTAGCCCTGGTTCCTGAGCCCTCCAGCCTTGCCCTAAACCCTTGGGTCCTTATCCTTCCAGCCTTGCCCTCAACTACTGGGTCCTTATTCCTCCAGCCTGCCCTTAACTCTGGATCTTGAGCCCTACAGCCTGGCCCACAACCCTGGGTCCTGAGAACTCCAGTATTCCCCTCAATCCTGTATTTAAAACCCTCCAGCCTTGCCCTCAACCATGGATCCAAGACCCTCCAGCCTTGCCCTCAACCCTGGGCCCTTATCCCTGCCCTGGCTTTTACACCCACATGCCTGGCCCACAACCCTGGGTCCTGAGATCTCCAGTATTCCCCTCAATCCTGTATTTAAAACCCTCCAGCCTTGCCCTCAACCATGGATCCAAGACCCTCCAGCCTTGCCCTCAACCTTG
Source organism: Limnomonas spitsbergensis (assembly GCA_037349105.1). Taxonomy (NCBI): domain Eukaryota; kingdom Viridiplantae; phylum Chlorophyta; class Chlorophyceae; order Chlamydomonadales; genus Limnomonas; species Limnomonas spitsbergensis. The sequence goes on from JAYJMM010000054.1 coordinate 403,078, forward strand.
GGTCCTTAACCCTGCCCTGGCTTTTACACCCACATGCCTGGCCCACAACCCTGGGTCCTGAGATCTCCAGTATTCCCCTCAATCTTGTATCCAAAACCCTCCAGCCTTGCCCTCAACCATGGATCCAAAACCCTCCAGCCTTGCCCTCAACCCTGGGCCCTTATCCCTGCCCTGGCTTTTACACCCACATGCCTGGCCCACAACCCTGGGTCCTGAGATCTCCAGTATTCCCCTCAATCCTGTATCCAAAACCCTCCAGCCTTGCCCTCAACCATGGATCCAAAACCCTCCAGCCTTGCCCTCAACCCTGGGCCCTTATCCCTGCCCTGGCTTTTACACCCACATGCCTGGCCCACAACCCTGGGTCCTGAGATCTCCAGTATTCCCCTCAATCCTGTATCCAAAACCCTCCAGCCTTGCCCTCAACCATGGATCCAAAACACTCCAGCCTTGCCCTCAACCCTGGATCCTTAACCCTGCCATGTCTTTTACACCCACATGCCTGGCCCACAACCCTGGGTCCTGAGACCTCCAGTGTTCCCCTCAATCTTGTATCCAAAACCCTCCAGCCTTGCCCTCAACACTGGGTTCTTAACCCTGCCCTGGCTTTTACACCCACATGCCTGGCCCACAACCCTGGGTCCTGAGATCTCCAGTATTCCCCTCAATCCTGTATTTAAAACCCTCCAGCCTTGCCCTCAACCATGGATCCAAGACCCTCCAGCCTTGCCCTCAACCCTGGGTCCTTATCCCTGCCCTGGCTTTTACACCCACATGCCTGGCCCACAACCCTGGGTCCTGAGAACTCCAGTATTCCCCTCAATCCTGTATCCAAAACCCTCCAGCCTTGCCCTCAACCATGGATCCAAAACCCTCCAGCCTTGCCCTCAACCCTGGGCCCTTATCCCTGCCCTGGCTTTTACACCCACATGCCTGGCCCACAACCCTGGGTCCTGAGATCTCCAGTATTCCCCTCAATCCTGTATCCAAAACCCTCCAGCCTTGCCCTCAACCATGGATCCAAAACCCTCCAGCCTTGCCCTCAACCCTGGGCCCTTATCCCTGCCCTGGCTTTTACACCCACATGCATGGCCCACAACCCTGGGTCCTGAGATCTCCAGTATTCCCCTCAATCCTGTATCCAAAACCCTCTAGCCTTGCCCTCAACCATGGATCCAAAACCCTCCAGCCTTGCCCTCAACCCTGGGCCCTTATCCATGCCCTAGCTTTTACACCCACATGCCTGGCCCACAACCCTGGGTCCTGAGATCTCCAGTATTCCCCTCAATCTTGTATCCAAAACCCTCCAGCCTTGCCCTCAACCATGGATCCAAAACCCTCCAGCCTTGCCCTCAACCCTGGGTCCTTAACACTGCCCTGTCGTTTACACCCACATGCCTGGCCCACAACCCTGGGTCCTGAGACCTCCAGTGTTCCCCTCAATCTTGTATCCAAAACCCTCCAGCCTTGCCCTCAACACTGGGTCCTTAACCCTGCCCTGGCCTTTACACCCACATGCCTGGCCCACAACCCTGGGTCCTGAGATCTCCAGTATTCCCCTCAATCCTGTATTTAAAACCCTCCAGCCTTGCCCTCAACCATGGATCCAAGACCCTCCAGCCTTGCCCTCAACCCTGGGTCCTTAACCCTGCCCTGGCTTTTACACCCACATGCCTGGCCCACAACCCTGGGTCCTGAGATCTCCAGTATTCCCCTCAATCCGGTATCCAAAACCCTCCAGCCTTGCCCTCAACCATGGATCCAAAACCCTCCAGCCTTGCCCTCAACCCTGGGCCCTTATCCCTGCTCTGGCTTTTACACCCACATGCCTGGCCCACAACCCTGGGTCCTGAGATTTCCAGTATTCCCCTCAATCCTGTATCCAAAACCCTCCAGCCTTGCCCTCAACCATGGATCCAAAACCCTCCAGCCTTGCCCTCAACCCTGGGCCCTTATCCCTGCCCTGGCTTTTACACCCACATGCCTGGCCCACAACCCTGGGTCCTGAGATCTCCAGTATTCCCCTCAATCATGTATCCAAAACCCTCCAGCCTTGCCCTCAACCATGGATCCAAAACACTCCAGCCTTGCCCTCAACCCTGGGCCCTTATCCCTGCCCTGGCTTTTACACCCACATGCCTGGCCCACAACCCAGGGTTCAAAACCCTCCTGCCTTGCCCTCAATCTTGGATCCAAAACCCTCTAGTATTCCCCTCAATCCTGTATTTAAAACCCTCCAGCCTTGCCCTCAACCATGGATCCAAGACCCTGGGCCCTTATCCCTGCCCTGGCTTTTACACCCACATGCCTGGCCCACAACCTAGGGTTCAAAACCCTCCTGCCTTGCCCTCAATCTTGGATCCAAAACCCTCCAGCCTTGCCCTCAACCCTGGATCCAAAACCCTCCAGCCTTGCCCTCGACCCTGGGTCCTTAACCCTGCCCTGGCTTTTACACCCACATGCCTTTCCCCTCCTTCAGATGTTTGCGGTGGCTGGGGAGCTGGGAGAGATGAGCGAAAGGGGAGTGGAGGGCACGGCGCAACATGGGCACCAACATCCCTGCGACACAAGCAGGTACCCAATAACTCCCGGGGTCCATCCAGATGCCCTTAGACTCAGATCCCTCCATAACAAGGACCATGCTGCTGCTGTAAAATCCAACCAGTCAGGGTCCAGCCACCCTCCCGTACCCCCCGTGCTCTCCTAGACTCTCCACCATACCCTCCTATAGACCCCCCATACCTCCCCATACCTCCATGCACCTCCTTATACCTCCTCGTACCTCCTTGTACCCTCCCGCAGCCCCTGAGCCCTCCCGTGCCCTCCCGTACTCTCCCGTACCCTGTCCCCACCTGTGGCATAAGATGTAGCTGAAGTCCTCAGCTGTAGTTGAAGCCTCTCCCCACCTGTGGCGTGCTTCCGTCATCTTCAGCCTTGCCCTTAGCCCTGGTTCCTCAGCCCTCCAGCCTTGCCCTAAACCCTTGGGTCCTTATCCTTCCAGCCTTGCCCTCAACTACTGGGTCCTTATTCCTCCAGCCTGCCCTTAACTCTGGATCTTGAGCCCTACAGCCTGGCCCACAACCCTGGGTCCTGAGATCTCCAGTATTCCCCTCAATCTTGTATCCAAAACCCTCCAGCCTTGCCCTCAACCATGGATCCAAAACCCTCCAGCCTTGCCCTCAACCCTGGGCCCTTATCCCTGCCCTGGCTTTTACACCCACATGCATGGCCCACAACCCTGGGTCCTGAGATCTCCAGTATTCCCCTCAATCCTGTATCCAAAACCCTCCAGCCTTGCCCTCAACCATGGATCCAAAACCCTCCAGCCTTGCCCTCAACCCTGGGCCCTTATCCCTGCCCTGGCTTTTACACCCACATGCCTGGCCCACAACCCTGGGTCCTGAGATCTCCAGTATTCCCCTCAATCCTGTATCCAAAACCCTCCAGCCTTGCCCTCAACCATGGATCCAAAACCCTCCAGCCTTGCCCTCAACCCTGGGTCCTTAACACTGCCCTGTCTTTTACACCCACATGCCTGGCCCACAACCCTGGGTCCTGAGACCTCCAGTGTTCCCCTCAATCTTGTATCCAAAACCCTCCAGCCTTGCCCTCAACACTGGGTCCTTAACCCTGCCCTGGCCTTGACACCCACATGCCTGGCCCACAACCCTGGGTCCTGAGATCTCCAGTATTCCCCTCAATCCTGTATTTAAAACCCTCCAGCCTTGCCCTCAACCATGGATCCAAAACCCTCCAGCCTTGCCCTCAACCCTGGGCCCTTATCCCTGCCCTGGCTTTTACACCCACATGCCTGGCCCACAACCCTGGGTCCTGAGATCTCCAGTATTCCCCTCAATCCTGTATCCAAAACCCTCCAGCCTTGCCCTCAACCATGGATCCAAAACCCTCCAGCCTTGCCCTCAACCCTGGGTCCTTAACACTGCCCTGTCTTTTACACCCACATGCCTGGCCCACAACCCTGGGTCCTGAGACCTCCAGTGTTCCCCTCAATCTTGTATCCAAAACCCTCCAGCCTTGCCCTCAACACTGGGTCCTTAACCCTGCCCTGGCCTGTACACCCACATGCCTGGCCCACAACCCTGGGTCCTGAGATCTCCAGTATTCCCCTCAATCCTGTATTTAAAACCCTCCAGCCTTGCCCTCAACCATGGATCCAAGACCCGCCAGCCTTGCCCTCAACCCTGGGTCCTTAACCCTGCCCTGGCTTTTACACCCACATGCCTGGCCCACAACCATGGGTCCTGAGAACTCCAGTATTCCCTTCAATCCTGTATCCAAAACCCTCCAGCCTTGCCCTCAACCATGGATCCAAAACCCTCCAGCCTTGCCCTCAACCCTGGGCCCTTATCCCTGCTCTGGCTTTTACACCCACATGCCTGGCCCACAACCCTGGGTCCTGAGATCTCCAGTATTCCCCTCAATCCTGTATCCAAAACCCTCCAGCCTTGCCCTCAACCATGGATCCAAAACCCTCCAGCCTTGCCCTCAACCCTGGGCCCTTATCCCTGCCCTGGCTTTTACACCCACATGCCTGGCCCACAACCCTGGGTCCTGAGATCTCCAGTATTCCCCTCAATCATGTATCCAAAACCCTCCAGCCTTGCCCTCAACCATGGATCCAAAACACTCCAGCCTTGCCCTCAACCCTGGGCCCTTATCCCTGCCCTGGCTTTTACACCCACATGCCTGGCCCACAACCCAGGGTTCAAAACCCTCCTGCCTTGCCCTCAATCTTGGATCCAAAACCCTCCAGTATTCCCCTCAATCCTGTATTTAAAACCCTCCAGCCTTGCCCTCAACCATGGATCCAAGACCCTGGGCCCTTATCCCTGCCCTGGCTTTTACACCCACATGCCTTGCCCACAACCTAGGGTTCAAAACCCTCCTGCCTTGCCCTCAATCTTGGATCCAAAACCCTCCTGCCTTGCCCTCAACCCTGGATCCAAAACCCTCCAGCCTTGCCCTCGACCCTGGGTCCTTAACCCTGCCCTGGCTTTTACACCCACATGCCTTTCCCCTCCTTCAGATGTTTGCGGTGGCTGGGGAGCTGGGAGAGATGAGCGAAAGGGGAGTGGAGGGCACGGCGCAACATGGGCACCAACATCCCTGCGACACAAGCAGGTACCCAATAACTCCCGGGGTCCATCCAGATGCCCTTAGACTCAGATCCCTCCATAACAAGGACCATGTTGCTGCTGTAAAATCCAACCAGTCAGGGTCCAGCCACCCTCCCGTACCCCCCGTGCTCTCCTAGACTCTCCACCATACCCTCCTATAGACCCCCCATACCTCCCCATACCTCCATGCACCTCCTTATACCTCCTCGTACCTCCTTGTACCCTCCCGCAGCCCCTGAGCCCTCCCGTGCCCTCCCGTACTCTCCCGTACCCTGTCCCCACCTGTGGCATAAGATGTAGCTGAAGTCCTCAGCTGTAGTTGAAGCCTCTCCCCACCTGTGGCGTGCTTCCGTCATCTTCAGCCTTGCCCTTAGCCCTGGTTCCTGAGCCCTCCAGCCTTGCCCTAAACCCTTGGGTCCTTATCCTTCCAGCCTTGCCCTCAACTACTGGGTCCTTATTCCTCCAGCCTGCCCTTAACTCTGGATCTTGAGCCCTACAGCCTGGCCCACAACCCTGGGTCCTGAGATCTCCAGTATTCCCCTCAATCCTGTATTTAAAACCCTCCAGCCTTGCCCTCAACCATGGATCCAAGACCCTCCAGCCTTGCCCTCAACCCTGGGCCCTTATCCCTGCCCTGGCTTTTACACCCACATGCCTGGCCCACAACCCTGGGTCCTGAGATCTCCAGTATTCCCCTCAATCCTGTATTTAAAACCCTCCAGCCTTGCCCTCAACCATGGATCCAAGACCCTCCAGCCTTGCCCTCAACCTTGGGTCCTTAACCCTGCCCTGGCTTTTACACCCACATGCCTGTCCCACAACCCTGGGTCCTGAGATCTCCAGTATTCCCCTCAATCCTGTATCCAAAACCCTCCAGCCTTGCCCTCAACCATGGATCCAAAACCCTCCAGCCTTGCCCTCAACCCTGGGCCCTTATCCCTGCCCTGGCTTTTACACCCACATGCCTGGCCCACAACCCTGGGTCCTGAGATCTCCAGTATTCCCCTCAATCATGTATCCAAAACCCTCCAGCCTTGCCCTCAACCATGGATCCAAAACACTCCAGCCTTGCCCTCAACCCTGGGCCCTTATCCCTGCCCTGGCTTTTACACCCACATGCCTGGCCCACAACCCAGGGTTCAAAACCCTCCTGCCTTGCCCTCAATCTTGGATCCAAAACCCTCCAGTATTCCCCTCAATCCTGTATTTAAAACCCTCCAGCCTTGCCCTCAACCATGGATCCAAGACCCTGGGCCCTTATCCCTGCCCTGGCTTTTACACCCACATGCCTGGCCCACAACCTAGGGTTCAAAACCCTCCTGCCTTGCCCTCAATCTTGGATCCAAAACCCTCCAGCCTTGCCCTCAACCCTGGATCCAAAACCCTCCAGCCTTGCCCTCGACCCTGGGTCCTTAACCCTGCCCTGGCTTTTACACCCACATGCCTTTCCCCTCCTTCAGATGTTTGCGGTGGCTGGGGAGCTGGGAGAGATGAGCGAAAGGGGAGTGGAGGGCACGGCGCAACATGGGCACCAACATCCCTGCGACACAAGCAGGTACCCAATAACTCCCGGGGTCCATCCAGATGCCCTTAGACTCAGATCCCTCCATAACAAGGACCATGCTGCTGCTGTAAAATCCAACCAGTCAGGGTCCAGCCACCCTCCCGTACCCCCCGTGCTCTCCTAGACTCTCCACCATACCCTCCTATAGACCCCCCATACCTCCCCATACCTCCATGCACCTCCTTATACCTCCTCGTACCTCCTTGTACCCTCCCGCAGCCCCTGAGCCCTCCCGTGCCCTCCCGTACTCTCCCGTACCCTGTCCCCACCTGTGGCATAAGATGTAGCTGAAGTCCTCAGCTGTAGTTGAAGCCTCTCCCCACCTGTGGCGTGCTTCCGTCATCTTCAGCCTTGCCCTTAGCCCTGGTTCCTGAGCCCTCCAGCCTTGCCCTAAACCCTTGGGTCCTTATCCTTCCAGCCTTGCCCTCAACTACTGGGTCCTTATTCCTCCAGCCTGCCCTTAACTCTGGATCTTGAGCCCTACAGCCTGGCCCACAACCCTGGGTCCTGAGATCTCCAGTATTCCCCTCAATCCTGTATTTAAAACCCTCCAGCCTTGCCCTCAACCATGGATCCAAGACCCTCCAGCCTTGCCCTCAACCCTGGGCCCTTATCCCTGCCCTGGCTTTTACACCCACATGCCTGGCCCACAACCCTGGGTCCTGAGATCTCCAGTATTCCCCTCAATCCTGTATTTAAAACCCTCCAGCCTTGCCCTCAACCATGGATCCAAGACCCTCCAGCCTTGCCCTCAACCTTGGGTCCTTAACCCTGCCCTGGCTTTTACACCCACATGCCTGTCCCACAACCCTGGGTCCTGAGATCTCCAGTATTCCCCTCAATCCTGTATCCAAAACCCTCCAGCCTTGCCCTCAACCATGGATCCAAAACCCTCCAGCCTTGCCCTCAACCCTGGGCCCTTATCCCTGCCCTGGCTTTTACACCCACATGCCTGGCCCACAACCCTGGGTCCTGAGATCTCCAGTATTCCCCTCAATCATGTATCCAAAACCCTCCAGCCTTGCCCTCAACCATGGATCCAAAACACTCCAGCCTTGCCCTCAACCCTGGGCCCTTATCCCTGCCCTGGCTTTTACACCCACATGCCTGGCCCACAACCCAGGGTTCAAAACCCTCCTGCCTTGCCCTCAATCTTGGATCCAAAACCCTCCAGTATTCCCCTCAATCCTGTATTTAAAACCCTCCAGCCTTGCCCTCAACCATGGATCCAAGACCCTGGGCCCTTATCCCTGCCCTGGCTTTTACACCCACATGCCTGGCCCACAACCTAGGGTTCAAAACCCTCCTGCCTTGCCCTCAATCTTGGATCCAAAACCCTCCAGCCTTGCCCTCAACCCTGGATCCAAAACCCTCCAGCCTTGCCCTCGACCCTGGGTCCTTAACCCTGCCCTGGCTTTTACACCCACATGCCTTTCCCCTCCTTCAGATGTTTGCGGTGGCTGGGGAGCTGGGAGAGATGAGCGAAAGGGGAGTGGAGGGCACGGCGCAACATGGGCACCAACATCCCTGCGACACAAGCAGGTACCCAATAACTCCCGGGGTCCATCCAGATGCCCTTAGACTCAGATCCCTCCATAACAAGGACCATGCTGCTGCTGTAAAATCCAACCAGTCAGGGTCCAGCCACCCTCCCGTACCCCCCGTGCTCTCCTAGACTCTCCACCATACCCTCCTATAGACCCCCCATACCTCCCCATACCTCCATGCACCTCCTTATACCTCCTCGTACCTCCTTGTACCCTCCCGCAGCCCCTGAGCCCTCCCGTGCCCTCCCGTACTCTCCCGTACCCTGTCCCCACCTGTGGCATAAGATGTAGCTGAAGTCCTCAGCTGTAGTTGAAGCCTCTCCCCACCTGTGGCGTGCTTCCGTCATCTTCAGCCTTGCCCTTAGCCCTGGTTCCTGAGCCCTCCAGCCTTGCCCTAAACCCTTGGGTCCTTATCCTTCCAGCCTTGCCCTCAACTACTGGGTCCTTATTCCTCCAGCCTGCCCTTAACTCTGGATCTTGAGCCCTACAGCCTGGCCCACAACCCTGGGTCCTGAGATCTCCAGTATTCCCCTCAATCCTGTATTTAAAACCATCCAGCCTTGCCCTCAACCATGGATCCAAGACCCTCCAGCTTTGCCCTCAACCCTGGGCCCTTATCCCTGCCCTGGCTTTTACACCCACATGCCTGGCCCACAACCCTGGGTCCTGAGATCTCCAGTATTCCCCTCAATCCTGTATTTAAAACCCTCCAGCCTTGCCCTCAACCATGGATCCAAGACCCTCCAGCCTTGCCCTCAACCTTGGGTCCTTAACCCTGCCCTGGCTTTTACACCCACATGCCTGGCCCACAACCCTGGGTCCTGAGATCTCCAGTATTCCCCTCAATCTTGTATCCAAAACCCTCCAGCCTTGCCCTCAACCATGGATCCAAAACCCTCCAGCCTTGCCCTCAACCCTGGGCCCTTATCCATGCCCTAGCTTTTACACCCTCATGCATGGCCCACAACCCTGGGTCCTGAGATCTCCAGTATTCCCCTCAATCCTGTATCCAAAACCCTCCAGCCTTGCCCTCAACCATGGATCCAAAACCCTCCAGCCTTGCCCTCAACCCTGGGCCCTTATCCATGCCCTGGCATTTACACCCACATGCCTGGCCCACAACCCTGGGTCCTGAGATCTCCAGTATTCCCCTCAATCTTGTATTTAAAACCCTCCAGCCTTGCCCTCAACCATGGATCCAAGACCCTCCAGCCTTGCCCTCAACCCTGGGTCCTTATCCCTGCCCTGGCTTTTACACCCACATGCCTGGCCCACAACCATGGGTCCTGAGAACTCCAGTATTCCCTTCAATCCTGTATCCAAAACCCTCCAGCCTTGCCCTCAACCATGGATCCAAAACCCTCCAGCCTTGCCCTCAACCCTGGGCCCTTATCCCTGCCCTGGCTTTTACACCCACATGCCTGGCCCACAACCCTGGGTCCTGAGATCTCCAGTATTCCCCTCAATCATGTATCCAAAACCCTCCAGCCTTGCCCTCAACCATGGATCCAAGACCCTCCAGCCTTGCCCTCAACCCTGGGCCCTTATCCCTGCCCTGGCTTTTACACCCACATGCATGGCCCACAACCCTGGGTACTGAGATCTCCAGTATTCCCCTCAATCATGTATCCAAAACCCTCCAGCCTTGCCCTCAACCATGGATCCAAAACCCTCCAGCCTTGCCCTCAACCCTGGGCCCTTATCCATGCCCTAGCTTTTACACCCACATGCCTGGCCCACAACCCTGGGTCCTGAGATCTCCAGTATTCCCCTCAATCCTGTATCCAAAACCCTCCAGCCTTGCCCTCAACCATGGATCCAAAACCCTCCAGCCTTGCCCTCAACCCTGGGTCCTTAACACTGCCCTGTCGTTTACACCCACAAGCCTGGCCCACAACCCTGGGTCCTGAGACCTCCAGTGTTCCCCTCAATCTTGTATCCAAAACCCTCCAGCCTTGCCCTCAACACTGGGTCCTTAACCCTGCCCTGGCCTTTACACCCACATGCCTGGCCCACAACCCTGGGTCCTGAGATCTCCAGTATTCCCCTCAATCCTGTATTTAAAACCCTCCAGCCTTGCCCTCAACCATGGATCCAAGACCCTCCAGCCTTGCCCTCAACCCTGGGTCCTTAACCCTGCCCTGGCTTTTACACCCACATGCCTGGCCCACAACCCTGGGTCCTGAGATCTACAGTATTCCCTTCAATCCTGTATCCAAAACCCTCCAGCCTTGCCCTCAACCATGGATCCAAAACCCTCCAGCCTTGCCCTCAACCCTGGGCCCTTATCCCTGCTCTGGCTTTTACACCCACATGCCTGGCCCACAACCCTGGGTCCTGAGATCTCCAGTATTCCCCTCAATCCTGCAAGGCTGGAGGGTCTTGGATCCATGGTTGAGGGCAAGGCTGGAGGGTTTTGGATACATGATTGAGGGGAATACTGGAGATCTCAGGACCCAGGGTTGTGGGCCAGGCATGTGGGTGTAAAAGCCAGGGCAGGGATAAGGGCCCAGGGTTGAGGGCAAGGCTGGAGGGTTTTGGATCCATGGTTGAGGGCAAGGCTGGAGGGTTTTGGATACAGGATTGAAGGGAATACTGGAGTTCTCAGGACCCAGGGTTGTGGGCCAGGTATGTGGGTGTAAAAGCCAGGGCAGGGATAAGGACCCAGGGTTGAGGGCAAGGCTGGAGGGTCTTGGATCCATGGTTGAGGGCAAGGCTGGAGGGTTTTAAATACAGGATTGAGGGGAATACTGGAGATCTCAGGACCCAGGGTTGTGGGCCAGGCAAGTGGGTGTAAAGGCCAGGGCAGGGTTAAGGACCCAGTGTTGAGGGCAAGGCTGGAGGGTTTTGGATACAAGATTGAGGGGAACACTGGAGGTCTCAGGACCCAGGGTTGTGGGCCAGGCATGTGGGTGTAAACGACAGGGCAGTGTTAAGGACCCAGGGTTGAGGGCAAGGCTGGAGTGTTTTGGATCCATGGTTGAGGGCAAGGCTGGAGGGTTTTGGATACAGGATTGAGGGGAATACTGGAGATCTCAGGACCCAGGGTTGTGGGCCAGGCATGTGGATGTGTAAAAGCCAGGGCATGGATAAGGGCCCAGGGTTGAGGGCAAGGCTGGAGGGTTTTGGATCCATGGTTGAGGGCAAGGCTGGAGGGTGTTGGATACAGGATTGAGGGGAATACTGGAGATCTCAGGACCCAGGGTTGTGGGCCATGCATGTGGGTGTAAAAGCCAGGGCAGGGATAAGGGCCCAGGGTTGAGGGCAAGGCTGGAGGGTCTTGGATCCATGGTTGAGGGCAAGGCTGGAGGGTTTTGGATACATGATTGAGGGGAATACTGGAGATCTCAGGACCCAGGGTTGTGGGCCAGGCATGTGGGTGTAAAAGCCAGGGCAGGGATAAGGGCCCATGGTTGAGGGCAAGGCTGGAGGGTTTTGGATCCATGGTTGAGGGCAAGGCTTGAGGGTTTTGGATACAGGATTGAAGGGAATACTGGAGTTCTCAGGACCCAGGGTTGTGGGCCAGGCATGTGGGTGTAAAAGCCAGGGCATGGATAAGGGCCCAGGGTTGAGGGCAAGGCTGGAGGGTTTTGGATCCATGGTTGAGGGCAAGGCTGGAGGGTTTTGGATACAGGATTGAGGGGAATACTGGAGATCTCAGGACCCAGGGTTGTGGGCCATGCATGTGGGTGTAAAAGCCAGGGCAGGGATAAGGGCCCAGGGTTGAGGGCAAGGCTGGAGGGTCTTGGATCCATGGTTGAGGGCAAGGCTAGAGGGTTTTAAATACAGGATTGAGGGGAATACTGGAGATCTCAGGACCCAGGGTTGTGGGCCAAGCATGTGGGTGTAAATGCCAGGGCAGGGTTAAGAACCCAGTGTTGAGGGCAAGGCTGGAGGGTTTAGGATACAAGATTGAGGGGAACACTGGAGGTCTCAGGACCCAGGGTTGTGGGCCAGGCATGTGGGTGTAAAAGACAGGGCAGGGTTAAGGACCCAGGGTTGAGGGCAAGGCTGGAGTGTTTTGGATCCATGGTTGAGGGCAAGGCTGGAGGGTTTTGGATACAGGATTGAGGGGAATACTGGAGATCTCAGGACCCAGGGTTGTGGGCCAGGCATGTGGGTGTAAAAGCCAGGGCATGGATAAGGGCCCAGGGTTGAGGGCAAGGCTGGAGGGTTTTGGATCCATGGTTGAGGGCAAGGCTGGAGGGTTTTGGATACAGGATTGAGGGGAATACTGGAGATCTCAGGACCCAGGGTTGTGGGCCATGCATGAGGGTGTAAAAGCCAGGGCATGGATAAGGGCCCAGGGTTGAGGGCAAGGCTGGAGGGTTTTGGATCCATGGTTGAGGGCAAGGCTGGAGGGTTTTGGATACAAGATTGAGGGGAATACTGGAGATCTCAGGACCCAGGGTTGTGGGCCAGGCATGTGGGTGTAAAAGCCAGGGCAGGGTTAAGGACCCAAGGTTGAGGGCAAGGCTGGAGGGTCTTGGATCCATGGTTGAGGGCAAGGCTGGAGGGTTTTAAATACAGGATTGAGGGGAATACTGGAGATCTCAGGACCCAGGGTTGTGGGCCAGGCATGTGGGTGTAAATGCCAGGGCAGGGATAAGGGCCCAGGGTTGAGGGCAAAGCTGGAGGGTCTTGGATCCATGGTTGAGGGCAAGGCTGGATGGTTTTAAATACAGGATTGAGGGGAATACTGGAGATCTCAGGACCCAGGGTTGTGGGCCAGGCTGTAGGGCTCAAGATCCAGAGTTAAGGGCAGGCTGGAGGAATAAGGACCCAGTAGTTGAGGGCAAGGCTGGAAGGATAAGGACCCAAGGGTTTAGGGCAAGGCTGGAGGGCTCAGGAACCAGGGCTAAGGGCAAGGCTGAAGATGACGGAAGCACGCCACAGGTGGGGAGAGGCTTCAACTACAGCTGAGGACTTCAGCTACATCTTATGCCACAGGTGGGGACAGGGTACGGGAGAGTACGGGAGGGCACGGGAGGGCTCAGGGGCTGCGGGAGGGTACAAGGAGGTACGAGGAGGTATAAGGAGGTGCATGGAGGTATGGGGAGGTATGGGGGGTCTATAGGAGGGTATGGTGGAGAGTCTAGGAGAGCACGGGGGGTACGGGAGGGTGGCTGGACCCTGACTGGTTGGATTTTACAGCAGCAGCATGGTCCTTGTTATGGAGGGATCTGAGTCTAAGGGCATCTGGATGGACCCCGGGAGTTATTGGGTACCTGCTTGTGTCGCAGGGATGTTGGTGCCCATGTTGCGCCGTGCCCTCCACTCCCCTTTCGCTCATCTCTCCCAGCTCCCCAGCCACCGCAAACATCTGAAGGAGGGGAAAGGCATGTGGGTGTAAAAGCCAGGGCAGGGTTAAGGACCCAGGGTCGAGGGCAAGGCTGGAGGGTTTTGGATCCAGGGTTGAGGGCAAGGCTGGAGGGTTTTGGATCCAAGATTGAGGGCAAGGCAGGAGGGTTTTGAACCCTAGGTTGTGGGCCAGGCATGTGGGTGTAAAAGCCAGGGCAGGGATAAGGGCCCAGGGTCTTGGATCCATGGTTGAGGGCAAGGCTGGAGGGTTTTAAATACAGGATTGAGGGGAATACTGGAGGGTTTTGGATCCAAGATTGAGGGCAAGGCAGGAGGGTTTTGAACCCTGGGTTGTGGGCCAGGCATGTGGGTGTAAAAGCCAGGGCAGGGATAAGGGCCCAGGGTTGAGGGCAAGGCTGGAGTGTTTTGGATCCATGGTTGAGGGCAAGGCTGGAGGGTTTTGGATACATGATTGAGGGGAATACTGGAGATCTCAGGACCCAGGGTTGTGGGCCAGGCATGTGGGTGTAAAAGCCAGGGCAGGGATAAGGGCCCAGGGTTGAGGGCAAGGCTAGAGGGTCTTGGATCCATGGTTGAGGGCAAGGCTGGAGGGTTTTGGATACAGGATTGAGGGGAATACTGGAGATCTCAGGACCCAGGGTTGTGGGCCAGGCATGTGGGTGTAAAAGCCAGAGCAGGGATAAGGGCCCAGGGTTGAGGGCAAGGCTGGAGGGTTTTGGATCCATGGTTGAGGGCAAGGCTGGAGGGTTTTGGATACAGGATTGAGGGGAATACTGGAGTTCTCAGGACCCAGGGTTGTGGGCCAGGCATGTGGGTGTAAAAGCCAGGGCAGGGTTAAGGACCCAGGGTTGAGGGCAAGGCTGGAGGGTCTTGGATCCATGGTTGAGGGCAAGGCTGGAGGGTTTTAAATACAGGATTGAGGGGAATACTGGAGATCTCATGACCCAGGGTTGTGGGCCAGGCATGTGGGTGTAAAGGCCAGAGCAGGGTTAAGGACCCAGTGTTGAGGGCAAGGCTGGAGGGTTTTGGATACAAGATTGAGGGGAACACTGGAGGTCTCAGGACCCAGGGTTGTGGGCCAGGCATGTGGGTGTAAAAGACAGGGCAGTGTTAAGGACCCAGGGTTGAGGGCAAGGCTGGAGGGTTTTGGATCCATGGTTGAGGGCAAGGCTGGAGGGTTTTGGATCCATGGTTGAGGGCAAGGCTGGAGGGTTTTGGATACAGGATTGAGGGGAATACTGGAGATCTCAGGACCCAGGGTTGTGGGCCAGGCATGTGGGTGTAAAAGCCTGGGCAGGGTTAAGGACCCAAGGTTGAGGGCAAGGCTGGAGGGTCTTGGATCCATGGTTGAGGGCAAGGCTGGAGGGTTTTAAATACAGGATTGAGGGGAATACTGGAGATCTCAGGACCCAGGGTTGTGGGCCAGGCATGTGGGTGTAAAAGCCAGGGCAGGGATAAGGGCCCAGGGTTGAGGGCAAAGCTGGAGGGTCTTGGATCCATGGTTGAGGGCAAGGCTGGATGGTTTTAAATACAGGATTGAGGGGAATACTGGAGATCTCAGGACCCAGGGTTGTGGGCCAGGCTGTAGGGCTCAAGATCCAGAGTTAAGGGCAGGCTGGAGGAATAAGGACCCAGTAGTTGAGGGCAAGGCTGGAAGGATAAGGACCCAAGGGTTTAGGGCAAGGCTGGAGGGCTCAGGAACCAGGGCTAAGGGCAAGGCTGAAGATGACGGAAGCACGCCACAGGTGGGGAGAGGCTTCAACTACAGCTGAGGACTTCAGCTACATCTTATGCCACAGGTGGGGACAGGGTACGGGAGAGTACGGGAGGGCACGGGAGGGCTCAGGGGCTGCGGGAGGGTACAAGGAGGTACGAGGAGGTATAAGGAGGTGCATGGAGGTATGGGGAGGTATGGGGGGTCTATAGGAGGGTATGGTGGAGAGTCTAGGAGAGCACGGGGGGTACGGGAGGGTGGCTGGACCCTGACTGGTTGGATTTTACAGCAGCAGCATGGTCCTTGTTATGGAGGGATCTGAGTCTAAGGGCATCTGGATGGACCCGGGAGTTATTGGGTACCTGCTTGTGTCGCAGGGATGTTGGTGCCCATGTTGCGCCGTGCCCTCCACTCCCCTTTCGCTCATCTCTCCCAGCTCCCCAGCCACCGCAAACATCTGAAGGAGGGGAAAGGCATGTGGGTGTAAAAGCCAGGGCAGGGTTAAGGACCCAGGGTCGAGGGCAATGCTGGAGGGTTTTGGATCCAGGGTTGAGGGCAAGGCGGGAGGGTTTTGGATCCAAGATTGAGGGCAAGGCAGGAGGGTTTTGAACCCTAGGTTGTGGGCTAGGCATGTGGGTGTAAAAGCCAGGGCAGGGATAAGGGCCCAGGGTCTTGGATCCATGGTTGAGGGCAAGGCTGGAGGGTTTTAAATACAGGATTGAGGGGAATACTGGAGGGTTTTGGATCCAAGATTGAGGGCAAGGCAGGAGGGTTTTGAACCCTGGGTTGTGGGCCAGGCATGTGGGTGTAAAAGCCAGGGCAGGGATAAGGGCCCAGGGTTGAGGGCAAGGCTGGAGTGTTTTGGATCCATGGTTGAGGGCAAGGCTGGAGGGTTTTGGATACATGATTGAGGGGAATACTGGAGTTCTCAGGACCCAGGGTTGTGGGCCAGGCATGTGGGTGTAAAAGCCAGAGCAGGGATAAGGACCCAGGGTTGAGGGCAAGGCTGGAGTGTTTTGGATCCATGGTTGAGGGCAAGGCTGGAGGGTTTTGGATACATGATTGAGGGGAATACTGGAGATCTCAGGACCCAGGGTTGTGGGCCAGGCATGTGGGTGTAAAAGCCAGGGCAGGGATAAGGGCCCAGGGTTGAGGGCAAGGCTGGAGGGTTTTGGATCCATGGTTGAGGGCAAGGCTGGAGGGTTTTGGATACAGGATTGAAGGGAATACTGGAGTTCTCAGGACCCAGGGTTGTGGGCCAGGCATGTGGGTGTAAAAGCCAGGGCAGGGATAAGGACCCATGGTTGAGGGCAAGGCTGGAGGGTCTTGGATCCATGGTTGAGGGCAAGGCTGGAGGGTTTTAAATACAGGATTGAGGGGAATACTGGAGATCTCAGGACCCAGGGTTGTGGGCCAAGCATGTGGGTGTAAAAGCCAGGGCAGGGTTAAGAACCCAGTGTTGAGGGCAAGGCTGGAGGGTTTTGGATACAAGATTGAGGGGAACACTGGAGGTCTCAGGACCCAGGGTTGTGGGCCAGGCATGTGGGTGTAAAAGACAGGGCAGGGTTAAGGATCCAGGGTTGAGGGCAAGGCTGGAGTGTTTTGGATCCATGGTTGAGGGCAAGGCTGGAGGGTTTTGGATACAGGATTGAGGGGAATACTGGAGATCTCAGGACCCAGGGTTGTGGGCCAGGCATGTGGGTGTAAAAGCCAGGGCATGGATAAGGGCCCAGGGTTGAGGGCAAGGCTGGAGGGTTTTGGATCCATGGTTGAGGGCAAGGCTGGAGGGTTTTGGATACAGGATTGAGGGGAATACTGGAGATCTCAGGACCCAGGGTTGTGGGCCATGCATGTGGGTGTAAAAGCCAGGGCAGGGATAAGGGCCCAGGGTTGAGGGCAAGGCTGGAGGGTTTTGGATCCATGGTTGAGGGCAAGGCTGGAGGGTTTTGGATACAAGATTGAGGGGAATACTGGAGATCTCAGGACCCAGGGTTGTGGGCCAGGCATGTGGGTGTAAAAGCCAGGGCAGGGTTAAGGACCCAAGGTTGAGGGCAAGGCTGGAGGGTCTTGGATCCATGGTTGAGGGCAAGGCTGGAGGGTTTTAAATACAGGATTGAGGGGAATACTGGAGATCTCAGGACCCAGGGTTGTGGGCCAGGCATGTGGGTGTAAAAGCCAGGGCAGGGATAAGGGCCCAGGGTTGAGGGCAAGGCTGGAGGGTCTTGGATCCATGGTTGAGGGCAAGGCTGGAGGGTTTTAAATACAGGATTGAGGGGAATACTGGAGATCTCAGGACCCAGGGTTGTGGGCCAGGCTGTAGGGCTCAAGATCCAGAGTTAAGGGCAGGCTGGAGGAATAAGGACCCAGTAGTTGAGGGCAAGGCTGGAAGGATAAGGACCCAAGGGTTTAGGGCAAGGCTGGAGGGCTCAGGAACCAGGGCTAAGGGCAAGGCTGAAGATGACGGAAGCACGCCACAGGTGGGGAGAGGCTTCAACTACAGCTGAGGACTTCAGCTACATCTTATGCCACATGTGGGAACAGGGTACGGGAGAGTACGGGAGGGCACGGGAGGGCACAGGGGCTGCGGGAGGGTACAAGGAGGTACGAGGAGGTATAAGGAGGTGCATGGAGGTATGGGGAGGTATGGGGGGTCTATAGGAGGGTATGGTGGAGAGTCTAGGAGAGCACGGGGGGTACGGGAGGGTGGCTGGACCCTGACTGGTTGGATTTTACAGCAGCAGCATGGTCCTTGTTATGGAGGGATCTGAGTCTAAGGGCATCTGGATGGACCCCGGGAGTTATTGGGTACCTGCTTGTGTCGCAGGGATGTTGGTGCCCATGTTGCGCCGTGCCCTCCACTCCCCTTTCGCTCATCTCTCCCAGCTCCCCAGCCACCGCAAACATCTGAAGGAGGGGAAAGGCATGTGGGTGTAAAAGCCAGGGCAGGGTTAAGGACCCAGGGTCGAGGGCAAGGCTGGAGGGTTTTGGATCCAGGGTTGAGGGCAAGGCTGGAGGGTTTTGGATCCAAGATTGAGGGCAAGGCAGGAGGGTTTTGAACCCTAGGTTGTGGGCCAGGCATGTGGGTGTAAAAGCCAGGGCAGGGATAAGGGCCCAGTGTCTTGGATCCATGGTTGAGGGCAAGGCTGGAGGGTTTTAAATACAGGATTGAGGGGAATACTGGAGGGTTTTGGATCCAAGATTGAGGGCAAGGCAGGAGGGTTTTGAACCCTGGGTTGTGGGCCAGGCATGTGGGTGTAAAAGCCAGGGCATGGATAAGGGCCCAGGGTTGAGGGCAAGGCTGGAGTGTTTTGGATCCATGGTTGAGGGCAAGGCTGGAGGGTTTTGGATACATGATTGAGGGGAATACTGGAGATCTCAGGACCCAGGGTTGTGGGCCAGGCATGTGGGTGTAAAAGCCAGGGCAGGGATAAGGGCCCTGGGTTGAGGGCAAGGCTGGAGGGTTTTGGATCCATGGTTGAGGGCAAGGCTGGAGGGTTTTGGATACAGGATTGAGGGGAATACTGGAGATCTCAGGACCCAGGGTTGTGGGCCAGGCATGTGGGTGTAAAAGCCAGAGCAGGGATAAGGGCCCAGGGTTGAGGGCAAGGCTGGAGGGTTTTGGATCCATGGTTGAGGGCAAGGCTGGAGGGTTTTGGATACAGGATTGAAGGGAATACTGTAGATCTCAGGACCCAGGGTTGTGGGCCAGGCATGTGGGTGTAAAAGCCAGGGCAGGGTTAAGGACCCAGGGTTGAGGGCAAGGCTGGAGGGTCTTGGATCCATGGTTGAGGGCAAGGCTGGAGGGTTTTAAATACAGGATTGAGGGGAATACTGGAGATCTCAGGACCCAGGGTTGTGGGCCAGGCATGTGGGTGTAAAGGCCAGGGCAGGGTTAAGGACCCAGTGTTGAGGGCAAGGCTGGAGGGTTTTGGATACAAGATTGAGGGGAACACTGGAGGTCTCAGGACCCAGGGTTGTGGGCCAGGCATGTGGGTGTAAACGACAGGGCAGTGTTAAGGACCCAGGGTTGAGGGCAAGGCTGGAGTGTTTTGGATCCATGGTTGAGGGCAAGGCTGGAGGGTTTTGGATACAGGATTGAGGGGAATACTGGAGATCTCAGGACCCAGGGTTGTGGGCCAGGCATGTGGGTGTAAAAGCCAGGGCAGGGATAAGGGCCCAGGGTTGAGGGCAAGGCTGGAGGGTCTTGGATCCATGGTTGAGGGCAAGGCTGGAGGGTTTTAAATACAGGATTGAGGGGAATACTGGAGATCTCAGGACCCAGGGTTGTGGGCCAGGCTGTAGGGCTCAAGATCCAGAGTTAAGGGCAGGCTGGAGGAATAAGGACCCAGTAGTTGAGGGCAAGGCTGGAAGGATAAGGACCCAAGGGTTTAGGGCAAGGCTGGAGGGCTCAGGAACCAGGGCTAAGGGCAAGGCTGAAGATGACGGAAGCACGCCACAGGTGGGGAGAGGCTTCAACTACAGCTGAGGACTTCAGCTACATCTTATGCCACATGTGGGAACAGGGTACGGGAGAGTACGGGAGGGCACGGGAGGGCACAGGGGCTGCGGGAGGGTACAAGGAGGTACGAGGAGGTATAAGGAGGTGCATGGAGGTATGGGGAGGTATGGGGGGTCTATAGGAGGGTATGGTGGAGAGTCTAGGAGAGCACGGGGGGTACGGGAGGGTGGCTGGACCCTGACTGGTTGGATTTTACAGCAGCAGCATGGTCCTTGTTATGGAGGGATCTGAGTCTAAGGGCATCTGGATGGACCCCGGGAGTTATTGGGTACCTGCTTGTGTCGCAGGGATGTTGGTGCCCATGTTGCGCCGTGCCCTCCACTCCCCTTTCGCTCATCTCTCCCAGCTCCCCAGCCACCGCAAACATCTGAAGGAGGGGAAAGGCATGTGGGTGTAAAAGCCAGGGCAGGGTTAAGGACCCAGGGTCGAGGGCAAGGCTGGAGGGTTTTGGATCCAGGGTTGAGGGCAAGGCTGGAGGGTTTTGGATCCAAGATTGAGGGCAAGGCAGGAGGGTTTTGAACCCTAGGTTGTGGGCCAGGCATGTGGGTGTAAAAGCCAGGGCAGGGATAAGGGCCCAGTGTCTTGGATCCATGGTTGAGGGCAAGGCTGGAGGGTTTTAAATACAGGATTGAGGGGAATACTGGAGGGTTTTGGATCCAAGATTGAGGGCAAGGCAGGAGGGTTTTGAACCCTGGGTTGTGGGCCAGGCATGTGGGTGTAAAAGCCAGGGCATGGATAAGGGCCCAGGGTTGAGGGCAAGGCTGGAGTGTTTTGGATCCATGGTTGAGGGCAAGGCTGGAGGGTTTTGGATACATGATTGAGGGGAATACTGGAGATCTCAGGACCCAGGGTTGTGGGCCAGGCATGTGGGTGTAAAAGCCAGGGCAGGGATAAGGGCCCTGGGTTGAGGGCAAGGCTGGAGGGTTTTGGATCCATGGTTGAGGGCAAGGCTGGAGGGTTTTGGATACAGGATTGAGGGGAATACTGGAGATCTCAGGACCCAGGGTTGTGGGCCAGGCATGTGGGTGTAAAAGCCAGAGCAGGGATAAGGGCCCAGGGTTGAGGGCAAGGCTGGAGGGTTTTGGATCCATGGTTGAGGGCAAGGCTGGAGGGTTTTGGATACAGGATTGAAGGGAATACTGTAGATCTCAGGACCCAGGGTTGTGGGCCAGGCATGTGGGTGTAAAAGCCAGGGCAGGGTTAAGGACCCAGGGTTGAGGGCAAGGCTGGAGGGTCTTGGATCCATGGTTGAGGGCAAGGCTGGAGGGTTTTAAATACAGGATTGAGGGGAATACTGGAGATCTCAGGACCCAGGGTTGTGGGCCAGGCATGTGGGTGTAAAGGCCAGGGCAGGGTTAAGGACCCAGTGTTGAGGGCAAGGCTGGAGGGTTTTGGATACAAGATTGAGGGGAACACTGGAGGTCTCAGGACCCAGGGTTGTGGGCCAGGCATGTGGGTGTAAACGACAGGGCAGTGTTAAGGACCCAGGGTTGAGGGCAAGGCTGGAGTGTTTTGGATCCATGGTTGAGGGCAAGGCTGGAGGGTTTTGGATACAGGATTGAGGGGAATACTGGAGATCTCAGGACCCAGGGTTGTGGGCCAGGCATGTGGGTGTAAAAGCCAGGGCATGGATAAGGGCCCAGGGTTGAGGGCAAGGCTGGAGGGTTTTGGATCCATGGTTGAGGGCAAGGCTGGAGGGTTTTGGATACAGGATTGAGGGGAATACTGGAGATCTCAGGACCCAGGGTTGTGGGCCAGGCATGTGGGTGTAAAAGCCAGGGCAGGGATAAGGGCCCAGGGTTGAGGGCAAGGCTGGAGGGTCTTGGATCCATGGTTGAGGGCAATGCTGGAGGGTTTTGGATACATGATTGAGGGGAATATTGGAGATCTCAGGACCCAGGGTTGTGGGCCAGGCATGTGGGTGTAAAAGTCAGGGCATGGATAAGGGCCCAGGGTTGAGGGCAAGGCTGGAGGGTTTTGGATCCATGGTTGAGGGCAAGGCTGGAGGGTTTTGGATACAGGATTGAAGGGAATACTGGAGTTCTCAGGACCCTGGGTTGTGGGCCAGGCATGTGGGTGTAAAAGCCAGGGCAGGGATAAGGACCCAGGGTTGAGGGCAAGGCTGGAGGGTCTTGGATCCATGGTTGAGGGCAAGGCTGGAGGGTTTTAAATACAGGATTGAGGGGAATACTGGAGATCTCAGGACCCAGGGTTGTGGGCCAGGCATGTGGGTGTAAAAGCCAGGGCAGGGTTAAGAACCCAGTGTTGAGGGCAAGGCTGGAGGGTTTAGGATACAAGATTGAGGGGAACACTGGAGGTCTCAGGACCCAGGGTTGTGGGCCAGGCATGTGGGTGTAAAAGACAGGGCAGGGTTAAGGATCCAGGGTTGAGGGCAAGGCTGGAGTGTTTTGGATCCATGGTTGAGGGCAAGGCTGGAGGGTTTTGGATACAGGATTGAGGGGAATACTGGAGATCTCAGGACCCAGGGTTGTGGGCCAGGCATGTGGGTGTAAAAGCCAGGGCATGGATAAGGGCCCAGGGTTGAGGGCAAGGCTGGAGGGTTTTGGATCCATGGTTGAGGGCAAGGCTGGAGGGTTTTGGATACAGGATTGAGGGGAATACTGGAGATCTCAGGACCCAGGGTTGTGGGCCATGCATGTGGGTGTAAAAGCCAGGGCAGGGATAAGGGCCCAGGGTTGAGGGCAAGGCTGGAGGGTTTTGGATCCATGGTTGAGGGCAAGGCTGGAGGGTTTTGGATACAAGATTGAGGGGAATACTGGAGATCTCAGGACCCAGGGTTGTGGGCCAGGCATGTGGGTGTAAAAGCCAGGGCAGGGTTAAGGACCCAAGGTTGAGGGCAAGGCTGGAGGGTCTTGGATCCATGGTTGAGGGCAAGGCTGGAGGGTTTTAAATACAGGATTGAGGGGAATACTGGAGATCTCAGGACCCAGGGTTGTGGGCCAGGCATGTGGGTGTAAAAGCCAGGGCAGGGATAAGGGCCCAGGGTTGAGGGCAAAGCTGGAGGGTCTTGGATCCATGGTTGAGGGCAAGGCTGGATGGTTTTAAATACAGGATTGAGGGGAATACTGGAGATCTCAGGACCCAGGGTTGTGGGCCAGGCTGTAGGGCTCAAGATCCAGAGTTAAGGGCAGGCTGGAGGAATAAGGACCCAGTAGTTGAGGGCAAGGCTGGAAGGATAAGGACCCAAGGGTTTAGGGCAAGGCTGGAGGGCTCAGGAACCAGGGCTAAGGGCAAGGCTGAAGATGATGGAAGCACGCCACAGGTGGGGAGAGGCTTCAACTACAGCTGAGGACTTCAGCTACATCTTATGCCACAGGTGGGGACAGGGTACGGGAGAGTACGGGAGGGCACGGGAGGGCTCAGGGGCTGCGGGAGGGTACAAGGAGGTACGAGGAGGTATAAGGAGGTGCATGGAGGTATGGGGAGGTATGGGGGGTCTATAGGAGGGTATGGTGGAGAGTCTAGGAGAGCACGGGGGGTACGGGAGGGTGGCTGGACCCTGACTGGTTGGATTTTACAGCAGCAGCATGGTCCTTGTTATGGAGGGATCTGAGTCTAAGGGCATCTGGATGGACCCCGGGAGTTATTGGGTACCATCTTGTGTCGCAGGGATGTTGGTGCCCATGTTGCGCCGTGCCCTCCACTCCCCTTTCGCTCATCTCTCCCAGCTCCCCAGCCACCGCAAACATCTGAAGGAGGGGAAAGGCATGTGGGTGTAAAAGCCAGGGCAGGGTTAAGGACCCAGGGTCGAGGGCAAGGCTGGAGGGTTTTGGATCCAGGGTTGAGGGCAAGGCTGGAGGGTTTTGGATCCAAGATTGAGGGCAAGGCAGGAGGGTTTTGAACCCTAGGTTGTGGGCCAGGCATGTGGGTGTAAAAGCCAGGGCAGGGATAAGGGCCCAGGGTCTTGGATCCATGGTTGAGGGCAAGGCTGGAGGGTTTTAAATACAGGATTGAGGGGAATACTGGAGGGTTTTGGATCCAAGATTGAGGGCAAGGCAGGAGGGTTTTGAACCCTGGGTTGTGGGCCAAGCATGTGGGTGTAAAAGCCAGGGCAGGGATAAGGGCCCAGGGTTGAGGGCAAGGCTGGAGTGTTTTGGATCCATGGTTGAGGGCAAGGCTGGAGGGTTTTGGATACATGATTGAGGGGAATACTGGAGATCTCAGGACCCAGGGTTGTGGGCCAGGCATGTGGGTGTAAAAGCCAGGGCAGGGATAAGGGCCCAGGGTTGAGGGCAAGGCTGGAGGGTTTTGGATCCATGGTTGAGGGCAAGGCTGGAGGGTTTTGGATACAGGATTGAGGGGAATACTGGAGATCTCAGGACCCAGGGTTGTGGGCCAGGCATGTGGGTGTAAAAGCCAGAGCAGGGATAAGGGCCCATGGTTGAGGGCAAGGCTGGAGGGTTTTGGATCCATGGTTGAGGGCAAGGCTGGAGGGTTTTGGATACAGGATTGAAGGGAATACTGTAGATCTCAGGACCCAGGGTTGTGGGCCAGGCATGTGGGTGTAAAAGCCAGGGCAGGGTTAAGGACCCAGGGTTGAGGGCAAGGCTGGAGGGTCTTGGATCCATGGTTGAGGGCAAGGCTGGAGGGTTTTAAATACAGGATTGAGGGGAATACTGGAGATCTCAGGACCCAGGGTTGTGGGCCAGGCATGTGGGTGTAAAGGCCAGGGCAGGGTTAAGGACCCAGTGTTGAGGGCAAGGCTGGAGGGTTTTGGATACAAGATTGAGGGGAACACTGGAGGTCTCAGGACCCAGGGTTGTGGGCCAGGCATGTGGGTGTAAACGACAGGGCAGTGTTAAGGACCCAGGGTTGAGGGCAAGGCTGGAGGGTTTTGGATCCATGGTTGAGGGCAAGGCTGGAGGGTTTTGGATACAGGATTGAGGGGAATACTGGAGATCTCAGGACCCAGGGTTGTGGGCCAGGCATGTGGGTGTAAAAGCTAGGGCATGGATAAGGGCCCAGGGTTGAGGGCAAGGCTGGAGGGTTTTGGATCCATGGTTGAGGGCAAGGCTGGAGGGTTTTGGATACAGGATTGAGGGGAATACTGGAGATCTCAGGACCCAGGGTTGTGGGCCATGCATGTGGGTGTAAAAGCTAGGGCAGGGATAAGGGCCCAGGGTTGAGGGCAAGGCTGGAGGGTCTTGGATCCATGGTTGAGGGCAAGGCTGGAGGGTTTTGGATACATGATTGAGGGGAATACTGGCGATCTCAGGACCCAGGGTTGTGGGCCAGGCATGTGGGTGTAAAAGCCAGGGCAGGGATAAGGGCCCAGGGTTGAGGGCAAGGCTGGAGGGTTTTGGATCCATGGTTGAGGGCAAGGCTGGAGGGTTTTGGATACAGGATTGAAGGGAATACTGGAGTTCTCAGGACCCAGGGTTGTGGGCCAGGCATGTGGGTGTAAAAGCCAGGGCAGGGATAAGGACCCAGGGTTGAGGGCAAGGCTGGAGGGTCTTGGATCCATGGTTGAGGGCAAGGCTGGAGGGTTTTAAATACAGGATTGAGGGGAATACTGGAGATCTCAGGACCCAGGGTTGTGGGCCAGGCATGTGGGTGTAAAAGCCAGGGCAGGGTTAAGAACCCAGTGTTGAGGGCAAGGCTGGAGGGTTTTGGATACAAGATTGAGGGGAACACTGGAGGTCTCAGGACCCAGGGTTGTGGGCCAGGCATGTGGGTGTAAAAGACAGGGCAGGGTTAAGGATCCAGGGTTGAGGGCAAGGCTGGAGTGTTTTGGATCCATGGTTGAGGGCAAGGCTGGAGGGTTTTGGATACAGGATTGAGGGGAATACTGGAGATCTCAGGACCCAGGGTTGTGGGCCAGGCATGTGGGTGTAAAAGCCAGGGCAGGGATAAGGGCCCAGGGTTGAGGGCAAGGCTAGAGGGTTTTGGATCCATGGTTGAGGGCAAGGCTGGAGGGTTTTGGATACAGGATTGAGGGGAATACTGGAGATCTCAGGACCCAGGGTTGTGGGCCATGCATGTGGGTGTAAAAGCCAGGGCAGGGATAAGGGCCCAGGGTTGAGGGCAAGGCTGGAGGGTTTTGGATCCATGGTTGAGGGCAAGGCTGGAGGGTTTTGGATACAAGATTGAGGGGAATACTGGAGATCTCAGGACCCAGGGTTGTGGGCCAGGCATGTGGGTGTAAAAGCCAGGGCAGGGTTAAGGACCCAAGGTTGAGGGCAAGGCTGGAGGGTCTTGGATCCATGGTTGAGGGCAAGGCTGGAGGGTTTTAAATACAGGATTGAGGGGAATACTGGAGATCTCAGGACCCAGGGTTGTGGGCCAGGCATGTGGGTGTAAAAGCCAGGGCAGGGATAAGGGCCCAGGGTTGAGGGCAAGGCTGGAGGGTCTTGGATCCATGGTTGAGGGCAAGGCTGGAGGGTTTTAAATACAGGATTGAGGGGAATACTGGAGATCTCAGGACCCAGGGTTGTGGGCCAGGCTGTAGGGCTCAAGATCCAGAGTTAAGGGCAGGCTGGAGGAATAAGGACCCAGTAGTTGAGGGCAAGGCTGGAAGGATAAGGACCCAAGGGTTTAGGGCAAGGCTGGAGGGCTCAGGAACCAGGGCTAAGGGCAAGGCTGAAGATGACGGAAGTACGCCACAGGTGGGGAGAGGCTTCAACTACAGCTGAGGACTTCAGCTACATCTTATGCCACAGGTGGGGACAGGGTACGGGAGAGTACGGGAGGGCACGGGAGGGCACAGGGGCTGCGGGAGGGTACAAGGAGGTACGAGGAGGTATAAGGAGGTGCATGGAGGTATGGGGAGGTATGGGGGGTCTATAGGAGGGTATGGTGGAGAGTCTAGGAGAGCACGGGGGGTACGGGAGGGTGGCTGGACCCTGACTGGTTGGATTTTACAGCAGCAGCATGGTCCTTGTTATGGAGGGATCTGAGTCTAAGGGCATCTGGATGGACCCCGGGAGTTATTGGGTACCTGCTTGTGTCGCAGGGATGTTGGTGCCCATGTTGCGCCGTGCCCTCCACTCCCCTTTCGCTCATCTCTCCCAGCTCCCCAGCCACCGCAAACATCTGAAGGAGGGGAAAGGCATGTGGGTGTAAAAGCCAGGGCAGGGTTAAGGACCCAGGGTCGAGGGCAAGGCTGGAGGGTTTTGGATCCAGGGTTGAGGGCAAGGCTGGAGGGTTTTGGATCCAAGATTGAGGGCAAGGCAGGAGGGTTTTGAACCCTAGGTTGTGGGCCAGGCATGTGGGTGTAAAAGCCAGGGCAGGGATAAGGGCCCAGTGTCTTGGATCCATGGTTGAGGGCAAGGCTGGAGGGTTTTAAATACAGGATTGAGGGGAATACTGGAGGGTTTTGGATCCAAGATTGAGGGCAAGGCAGGAGGGTTTTGAACCCTGGGTTGTGGGCCAGGCATGTGGGTGTAAAAGCCAGGGCATGGATAAGGGCCCAGGGTTGAGGGCAAGGCTGGAGTGTTTTGGATCCATGGTTGAGGGCAAGGCTGGAGGGTTTTGGATACATGATTGAGGGGAATACTGGAGATCTCAGGACCCAGGGTTGTGGGCCAGGCATGTGGGTGTAAAAGCCAGGGCAGGGATAAGGGCCCTGGGTTGAGGGCAAGGCTGGAGGGTTTTGGATCCATGGTTGAGGGCAAGGCTGGAGGGTTTTGGATACAGGATTGAGGGGAATACTGGAGATCTCAGGACCCAGGGTTGTGGGCCAGGCATGTGGGTGTAAAAGCCAGAGCAGGGATAAGGGCCCAGGGTTGAGGGCAAGGCTGGAGGGTTTTGGATCCATGGTTGAGGGCAAGGCTGGAGGGTTTTGGATACAGGATTGAAGGGAATACTGTAGATCTCAGGACCCAGGGTTGTGGGCCAGGCATGTGGGTGTAAAAGCCAGGGCAGGGTTAAGGACCCAGGGTTGAGGGCAAGGCTGGAGGGTCTTGGATCCATGGTTGAGGGCAAGGCTGGAGGGTTTTAAATACAGGATTGAGGGGAATACTGGAGATCTCAGGACCCAGGGTTGTGGGCCAGGCATGTGGGTGTAAAGGCCAGGGCAGGGTTAAGGACCCAGTGTTGAGGGCAAGGCTGGAGGGTTTTGGATACAAGATTGAGGGGAACACTGGAGGTCTCAGGACCCAGGGTTGTGGGCCAGGCATGTGGGTGTAAACGACAGGGCAGTGTTAAGGACCCAGGGTTGAGGGCAAGGCTGGAGTGTTTTGGATCCATGGTTGAGGGCAAGGCTGGAGGGTTTTGGATACAGGATTGAGGGGAATACTGGAGATCTCAGGACCCAGGGTTGTGGGCCAGGCATGTGGGTGTAAAAGCCAGGGCATGGATAAGGGCCCAGGGTTGAGGGCAAGGCTGGAGGGTTTTGGATCCATGGTTGAGGGCAAGGCTGGAGGGTTTTGGATACAGGATTGAGGGGAATACTGGAGATCTCAGGACCCAGGGTTGTGGGCCAGGCATGTGGGTGTAAAAGCCAGGGCAGGGATAAGGGCCCAGGGTTGAGGGCAAGGCTGGAGGGTCTTGGATCCATGGTTGAGGGCAATGCTGGAGGGTTTTGGATACATGATTGAGGGGAATATTGGAGATCTCAGGACCCAGGGTTGTGGGCCAGGCATGTGGGTGTAAAAGTCAGGGCATGGATAAGGGCCCAGGGTTGAGGGCAAGGCTGGAGGGTTTTGGATCCATGGTTGAGGGCAAGGCTGGAGGGTTTTGGATACAGGATTGAAGGGAATACTGGAGTTCTCAGGACCCTGGGTTGTGGGCCAGGCATGTGGGTGTAAAAGCCAGGGCATGGATAAGGACCCAGGGTTGAGGGCAAGGCTGGAGGGTCTTGGATCCATGGTTGAGGGCAAGGCTGGAGGGTTTTAAATACAGGATTGAGGGGAATACTGGAGATCTCAGGACCCAGGGTTGTGGGCCAGGCATGTGGGTGTAAAAGCCAGGGCAGGGTTAAGAACCCAGTGTTGAGGGCAAGGCTGGAGGGTTTAGGATACAAGATTGAGGGGAACACTGGAGGTCTCAGGACCCAGGGTTGTGGGCCAGGCATGTGGGTGTAAAAGACAGGGCAGGGTTAAGGACCCAGGGTTGAGGGCAAGGCTGGAGTGTTTTGGATCCATGGTTGAGGGCAAGGCTGGAGGGTTTTGGATACAGGATTGAGGGGAATACTGGAGATCTCAGGACCCAGGGTTGTGGGCCAGGCATGTGGGTGTAAAAGCCAGGGCATGGATAAGGGCCCAGGGTTGAGGGCAAGGCTGGAGGGTTTTGGATCCATGGTTGAGGGCAAGGCTGGAGGGTTTTGGATACAGGATTGAGGGGAATACTGGAGATCTCAGGACCCAGGGTTGTGGGCCATGCATGTGGGTGTAAAAGCCAGGGCAGGGATAAGGGCCCAGGGTTGAGGGCAAGGCTGGAGGGTTTTGGATCCATGGTTGAGGGCAAGGCTGGAGGGTTTTGGATACAAGATTGAGGGGAATACTGGAGATCTCAGGACCCAGGGTTGTGGGCCAGGCATGTGGGTGTAAAAGCCAGGGCAGGGTTAAGGACCCAAGGTTGAGGGCAAGGCTGGAGGGTCTTGGATCCATGGTTGAGGGCAAGGCTGGAGGGTTTTAAATACAGGATTGAGGGGAATACTGGAGATCTCAGGACCCAGGGTTGTGGGCCAGGCATGTGGGTGTAAAAGCCAGGGCAGGGATAAGGGCCCAGGGTTGAGGGCAAAGCTGGAGGGTCTTGGATCCATGGTTGAGGGCAAGGCTGGATGGTTTTAAATACAGGATTGAGGGGAATACTGGAGATCTCAGGACCCAGGGTTGTGGGCCAGGCTGTAGGGCTCAAGATCCAGAGTTAAGGGCAGGCTGGAGGAATAAGGACCCAGTAGTTGAGGGCAAGGCTGGAAGGATAAGGACCCAAGGGTTTAGGGCAAGGCTGGAGGGCTCAGGAACCAGGGCTAAGGGCAAGGCTGAAGATGATGGAAGCACGCCACAGGTGGGGAGAGGCTTCAACTACAGCTGAGGACTTCAGCTACATCTTATGCCACAGGTGGGGACAGGGTACGGGAGAGTACGGGAGGGCACGGGAGGGCTCAGGGGCTGCGGGAGGGTACAAGGAGGTACGAGGAGGTATAAGGAGGTGCATGGAGGTATGGGGAGGTATGGGGGGTCTATAGGAGGGTATGGTGGAGAGTCTAGGAGAGCACGGGGGGTACGGGAGGGTGGCTGGACCCTGACTGGTTGGATTTTACAGCAGCAGCATGGTCCTTGTTATGGAGGGATCTGAGTCTAAGGGCATCTGGATGGACCCCGGGAGTTATTGGGTACCATCTTGTGTCGCAGGGATGTTGGTGCCCATGTTGCGCCGTGCCCTCCACTCCCCTTTCGCTCATCTCTCCCAGCTCCCCAGCCACCGTAAACATCTGAAGGAGGGGAAAGGCATGTGGGTGTAAAAGCCAGGGCAGGGTTAAGGACCCAGGGTTGAGGGCAAGGCTGGAGTGTTTTGGATCCATGGTTGAGGGCAAGGCTGGAGGGTTTTGGATACAGGATTGAGGGGAATACTGGAGGTCTCAGGACCCAGGGTTGTGGGCCAGGCATGTGGGTGTAAACGACAGGGCAGTGTTAAGGACCCAGGGTTGAGGGCAAGGCTGGAGTGTTTTGGATCCATGGTTGAGGGCAAGGCTGGAGGGTTTTGGATACAGGATTGAGGGGAATACTGGAGATCTCAGGACCCAGGGTTGTGGGCCAGGCATGTGGGTGTAAAAGCCAGGGCATGGATAAGGGCCCAGGGTTGAGGGCAAGGCTGGAGGGTTTTGGATCCATGGTTGAGGGCAAGGCTGGAGGGTTTTGGATACAGGATTGAGGGGAATACTGGAGATCTCAGGACCCAGGGTTGTGGGCCAGGCATGTGGGTGTAAAAGCCAGGGCAGGGATAAGGGCCCAGGGTTGAGGGCAAGGCTGGAGGGTCTTGGATCCATGGTTGAGGGCAATGCTGGAGGGTTTTGGATACATGATTGAGGGGAATATTGGAGATCTCAGGACCCAGGGTTGTGGGCCAGGCATGTGGGTGTAAAAGTCAGGGCATGGATAAGGGCCCAGGGTTGAGGGCAAGGCTGGAGGGTTTTGGATCCATGGTTGAGGGCAAGGCTGGAGGGTTTTGGATACAGGATTGAAGGGAATACTGGAGTTCTCAGGACCCTGGGTTGTGGGCCAGGCATGTGGGTGTAAAAGCCAGGGCATGGATAAGGACCCAGGGTTGAGGGCAATGCTGGAGGGTCTTGGATCCATGGTTGAGGGCAAGGCTGGAGGGTTTTAAATACAGGATTGAGGGGAATACTGGAGATCTCAGGACCCAGGGTTGTGGGCCAGGCATGTGGGTGTAAAAGCCAGGGCAGGGTTAAGAACCCAGTGTTGAGGGCAAGGCTGGAGGGTTTAGGATACAAGATTGAGGGGAACACTGGAGGTCTCAGGACCCAGGGTTGTGGGCCAGGCATGTGGGTGTAAAAGACAGGGCAGGGTTAAGGACCCAGGGTTGAGGGCAAGGCTGGAGTGTTTTGGATCCATGGTTGAGGGCAAGGCTGGAGGGTTTTGGATACAGGATTGAGGGGAATACTGGAGATCTCAGGACCCAGGGTTGTGGGCCAGGCATGTGGGTGTAAAAGCCAGGGCATGGATAAGGGCCCAGGGTTGAGGGCAAGGCTGGAGGGTTTTGGATCCATGGTTGAGGGCAAGGCTGGAGGGTTTTGGATACAGGATTGAGGGGAATACTGGAGATCTCAGGACCCAGGGTTGTGGGCCATGCATGTGGGTGTAAAAGCCAGGGCAGGGATAAGGGCCCAGGGTTGAGGGCAAGGCTGGAGGGTTTTGGATCCATGGTTGAGGGCAAGGCTGGAGGGTTTTGGATACAAGATTGAGGGGAATACTGGAGATCTCAGGACCCAGGGTTGTGGGCCAGGCATGTGGGTGTAAAAGCCAGGGCAGGGTTAAGGACCCAAGGTTGAGGGCAAGGCTGGAGGGTCTTGGATCCATGGTTGAGGGCAAGGCTGGAGGGTTTTAAATACAGGATTGAGGGGAATACTGGAGATCTCAGGACCCAGGGTTGTGGGCCAGGCATGTGGGTGTAAAAGCCAGGGCAGGGATAAGGGCCCAGGGTTGAGGGCAAAGCTGGAGGGTCTTGGATCCATGGTTGAGGGCAAGGCTGGATGGTTTTAAATACAGGATTGAGGGGAATACTGGAGATCTCAGGACCCAGGGTTGTGGGCCAGGCTGTAGGGCTCAAGATCCAGAGTTAAGGGCAGGCTGGAGGAATAAGGACCCAGTAGTTGAGGGCAAGGCTGGAAGGATAAGGACCCAAGGGTTTAGGGCAAGGCTGGAGGGCTCAGGAACCAGGGCTAAGGGCAAGGCTGAAGATGATGGAAGCACGCCACAGGTGGGGAGAGGCTTCAACTACAGCTGAGGACTTCAGCTACATCTTATGCCACAGGTGGGGACAGGGTACGGGAGAGTACGGGAGGGCACGGGAGGGCTCAGGGGCTGCGGGAGGGTACAAGGAGGTACGAGGAGGTATAAGGAGGTGCATGGAGGTATGGGGAGGTATGGGGGGTCTATAGGAGGGTATGGTGGAGAGTCTAGGAGAGCACGGGGGGTACGGGAGGGTGGCTGGACCCTGACTGGTTGGATTTTACAGCAGCAGCATGGTCCTTGTTATGGAGGGATCTGAGTCTAAGGGCATCTGGATGGACCCCGGGAGTTATTGGGTACCATCTTGTGTCGCAGGGATGTTGGTGCCCATGTTGCGCCGTGCCCTCCACTCCCCTTTCGCTCATCTCTCCCAGCTCCCCAGCCACCGTAAACATCTGAAGGAGGGGAAAGGCATGTGGGTG
Organism: Limnomonas spitsbergensis; assembly: GCA_037349105.1. Classification (NCBI taxonomy): domain Eukaryota; kingdom Viridiplantae; phylum Chlorophyta; class Chlorophyceae; order Chlamydomonadales; genus Limnomonas; species Limnomonas spitsbergensis. The sequence goes on from JAYJMM010000054.1 coordinate 435,738, forward strand.
TAAAAGCCAGGGCAGGGTTAAGGACCCAGGGTCGAGGGCAAGGCTGGAGGGTTTTGGATCCAGGGTTGAGGGCAAGGCTGGAGGGTTTTGGATCCAAGATTGAGGGCAAGGCAGGAGGGTTTTGAACCCTAGGTTGTGGGCCAGGCATGTGGGTGTAAAAGCCAGGGCAGGGATAAGGGCCCAGGGTCTTGGATCCATGGTTGAGGGCAAGGCTGGAGGGTTTTAAATACAGGATTGAGGGGAATACTGGAGGGTTTTGGATCCAAGATTGAGGGCAAGGCAGGAGGGTTTTGAACCCTGGGTTGTGGGCCAAGCATGTGGGTGTAAAAGCCAGGGCAGGGATAAGGGCCCAGGGTTGAGGGCAAGGCTGGAGTGTTTTGGATCCATGGTTGAGGGCAAGGCTGGAGGGTTTTGGATACATGATTGAGGGGAATACTGGAGATCTCAGGACCCAGGGTTGTGGGCCAGGCATGTGGGTGTAAAAGCCAGGGCATGGATAAGGGCCCAGGGTTGAGGGCAATGCTGGAGGGTTTTGGATCCATGGTTGAGGGCAAGGCTGGAGGGTTTTGGATACAGGATTGAGGGGAATACTGGAGATCTCAGGACCCAGGGTTGTGGGCCAGGCATGTGGGTGTAAAAGCCAGAGCAGGGATAAGGGCCCATGGTTGAGGGCAAGGCTGGAGGGTTTTGGATCCATGGTTGAGGGCAAGGCTGGAGGGTTTTGGATACAGGATTGAAGGGAATACTGTAGATCTCAGGACCCAGGGTTGTGGGCCAGGCATGTGGGTGTAAAAGCCAGGGCAGGGTTAAGGACCCAGGGTTGAGGGCAAGGCTGGAGGGTCTTGGATCCATGGTTGAGGGCAAGGCTGGAGGGTTTTAAATACAGGATTGAGGGGAATACTGGAGATCTCAGGACCCAGGGTTGTGGGCCAGGCATGTGGGTGTAAAGGCCAGGGCAGGGTTAAGGACCCAGTGTTGAGGGCAAGGCTGGAGGGTTTTGGATACAAGATTGAGGGGAACACTGGAGGTCTCAGGACCCAGGGTTGTGGGCCAGGCATGTGGGTGTAAACGACAGGGCAGTGTTAAGGACCCAGGGTTGAGGGCAAGGCTGGAGGGTTTTGGATCCATGGTTGAGGGCAAGGCTGGAGGGTTTTGGATACAGGATTGAGGGGAATACTGGAGATCTCAGGACCCAGGGTTGTGGGCCAGGCATGTGGGTGTAAAAGCTAGGGCATGGATAAGGGCCCAGGGTTGAGGGCAAGGCTGGAGGGTTTTGGATCCATGGTTGAGGGCAAGGCTGGAGGGTTTTGGATACAGGATTGAGGGGAATACTGGAGATCTCAGGACCCAGGGTTGTGGGCCATGCATGTGGGTGTAAAAGCTAGGGCAGGGATAAGGGCCCAGGGTTGAGGGCAAGGCTGGAGGGTCTTGGATCCATGGTTGAGGGCAAGGCTGGAGGGTTTTGGATACATGATTGAGGGGAATACTGGCGATCTCAGGACCCAGGGTTGTGGGCCAGGCATGTGGGTGTAAAAGCCAGGGCAGGGATAAGGGCCCAGGGTTGAGGGCAAGGCTGGAGGGTTTTGGATCCATGGTTGAGGGCAAGGCTGGAGGGTTTTGGATACAGGATTGAAGGGAATACTGGAGTTCTCAGGACCCAGGGTTGTGGGCCAGGCATGTGGGTGTAAAAGCCAGGGCAGGGATAAGGACCCAGGGTTGAGGGCAAGGCTGGAGGGTCTTGGATCCATGGTTGAGGGCAAGGCTGGAGGGTTTTAAATACAGGATTGAGGGGAATACTGGAGATCTCAGGACCCAGGGTTGTGGGCCAGGCATGTGGGTGTAAAAGCCAGGGCAGGGTTAAGAACCCAGTGTTGAGGGCAAGGCTGGAGGGTTTTGGATACAAGATTGAGGGGAACACTGGAGGTCTCAGGACCCAGGGTTGTGGGCCAGGCATGTGGGTGTAAAAGACAGGGCAGGGTTAAGGATCCAGGGTTGAGGGCAAGGCTGGAGTGTTTTGGATCCATGGTTGAGGGCAAGGCTGGAGGGTTTTGGATACAGGATTGAGGGGAATACTGGAGATCTCAGGACCCAGGGTTGTGGGCCAGGCATGTGGGTGTAAAAGCCAGGGCAGGGATAAGGGCCCAGGGTTGAGGGCAAGGCTAGAGGGTTTTGGATCCATGGTTGAGGGCAAGGCTGGAGGGTTTTGGATACAGGATTGAGGGGAATACTGGAGATCTCAGGACCCAGGGTTGTGGGCCATGCATGTGGGTGTAAAAGCCAGGGCAGGGATAAGGGCCCAGGGTTGAGGGCAAGGCTGGAGGGTTTTGGATCCATGGTTGAGGGCAAGGCTGGAGGGTTTTGGATACAAGATTGAGGGGAATACTGGAGATCTCAGGACCCAGGGTTGTGGGCCAGGCATGTGGGTGTAAAAGCCAGGGCAGGGTTAAGGACCCAAGGTTGAGGGCAAGGCTGGAGGGTCTTGGATCCATGGTTGAGGGCAAGGCTGGAGGGTTTTAAATACAGGATTGAGGGGAATACTGGAGATCTCAGGACCCAGGGTTGTGGGCCAGGCATGTGGGTGTAAAAGCCAGGGCAGGGATAAGGGCCCAGGGTTGAGGGCAAGGCTGGAGGGTCTTGGATCCATGGTTGAGGGCAAGGCTGGAGGGTTTTAAATACAGGATTGAGGGGAATACTGGAGATCTCAGGACCCAGGGTTGTGGGCCAGGCTGTAGGGCTCAAGATCCAGAGTTAAGGGCAGGCTGGAGGAATAAGGACCCAGTAGTTGAGGGCAAGGCTGGAAGGATAAGGACCCAAGGGTTTAGGGCAAGGCTGGAGGGCTCAGGAACCAGGGCTAAGGGCAAGGCTGAAGATGACGGAAGCACGCCACAGGTGGGGAGAGGCTTCAACTACAGCTGAGGACTTCAGCTACATCTTATGCCACAGGTGGGGACAGGGTACGGGAGAGTACGGGAGGGCACGGGAGGGCACAGGGGCTGCGGGAGGGTACAAGGAGGTACGAGGAGGTATAAGGAGGTGCATGGAGGTATGGGGAGGTATGGGGGGTCTATAGGAGGGTATGGTGGAGAGTCTAGGAGAGCACGGGGGGTACGGGAGGGTGGCTGGACCCTGACTGGTTGGATTTTACAGCAGCAGCATGGTCCTTGTTATGGAGGGATCTGAGTCTAAGGGCATCTGGATGGACCCCGGGAGTTATTGGGTACCTGCTTGTGTCGCAGGGATGTTGGTGCCCATGTTGCGCCGTGCCCTCCACTCCCCTTTCGCTCATCTCTCCCAGCTCCCCAGCCACCGCAAACATCTGAAGGAGGGGAAAGGCATGTGGGTGTAAAAGCCAGGGCAGGGTTAAGGACCCAGGGTCGAGGGCAAGGCTGGAGGGTTTTGGATCCAGGGTTGAGGGCAAGGCTGGAGGGTTTTGGATCCAAGATTGAGGGCAAGGCAGGAGGGTTTTGAACCCTAGGTTGTGGGCCAGGCATGTGGGTGTAAAAGCCAGGCAGGGATAAGGGCCCAGGGTCTTGGATCCATGGTTGAGGGCAAGGCTGGAGGGTTTTAAATACAGGATTGAGGGGAATACTGGAGGGTTTTGGATCCAAGATTGAGGGCAAGGCAGGAGGGTTTTGAACCCTGGGTTGTGGGCCAGGCATGTGGGTGTAAAAGCCAGGGCAGGGATAAGGGCCCAGGGTTGAGGGCAAGGCTAGAGTATTTTGGATCCATGGTTGAGGGCAAGGCTGGAGGGTTTTGGATACATGATTGAGGGGAATACTGGAGATCTCAGGACCCAGGGTTGTGGGCCAAGCATGTGGGTGTAAAAGCCAGGGCAGGGATAAGGGCCCAGGGTTGAGGGCAAGGCTGGAGGGTTTTGGATCCATGGTTGAGGGCAAGGCTGGAGGGTTTTGGATACAGGATTGAGGGGAATACTGGAGATCTCAGGACCCAGGGTTGTGGGCCAGGCATGTGGGTGTAAAAGCCAGAGCAGGGATAAGGGCCCATGGTTGAGGGCAAGGCTGGAGGGTTTTGGATCCATGGTTGAGGGCAAGGCTGGAGGGTTTTGGATACAGGATTGAAGGGAATACTGTAGATCTCAGGACCCAGGGTTGTGGGCCAGGCATGTGGGTGTAAAAGCCAGGGCAGGGATAAGGACCCAGGGTTGAGGGCAAGGCTGGAGGGTCTTGGATCCATGGTTGAGGGCAAGGCTGGAGGGTTTTAAATACAGGATTGAGGGGAATACTGGAGATCTCAGGACCCAGGGTTGTGGGCCAGGCATGTGGGTGTAAAGGCCAGGGCAGGGTTAAGGACCCAGTGTTGAGGGCAAGGCTGGAGGGTTTTGGATACAAGATTGAGGGGAACACTGGAGGTCTCAGGACCCAGGGTTGTGGGCCAGGCATGTGGGTGTAAACGACAGGGCAGTGTTAAGGACCCAGGGTTGAGGGCAAGGCTGGAGGGTTTTGGATCCATGGTTGAGGGCAAGGCTGGAGGGTTTTGGATACAGGATTGAGGGGAATACTGGAGATCTCAGGACCCAGGGTTGTGGGCCAGGCATGTGGGTGTAAAAGCTAGGGCATGGATAAGGGCCCAGGGTTGAGGGCAAGGCTGGAGGGTTTTGGATCCATGGTTGAGGGCAAGGCTGGAGGGTTTTGGATACAGGATTGAGGGGAATACTGGAGATCTCAGGACCCAGGGTTGTGGGCCATGCATGTGGGTGTAAAAGCCAGGGCAGGGATAAGGGCCCAGGGTTGAGGGCAAGGCTGGAGGGTCTTGGATCCATGGTTGAGGGCAAGGCTGGAGGGTTTTGGATACATGATTGAGGGGAATACTGGAGATCTCAGGACCCAGGGTTGTGGGCCAGGCATGTGGGTGTAAAAGCCAGGGCAGAGTTAAGAACCCAGTGTTGAGGGCAAGGCTGGAGGGTTTTGGATACAAGATTGAGGGGAACACTGGAGGTCTCAGGACCCAGGGTTGTGGGCCAGGCATGTGGGTGTAAAAGACAGGGCAGGGTTAAGGATCCAGGGTTGAGGGCAAGGCTGGAGTGTTTTGGATCCATGGTTGAGGGCAAGGCTGGAGGGTTTTGGATACAGGATTGAGGGGAATACTGGAGATCTCAGGACCCAGGGTTGTGGGCCAGGCATGTGGGTGTAAAAGCCAGGGCATGGATAAGGGCCCAGGGTTGAGGGCAAGGCTGGAGGGTTTTGGATCCATGGTTGAGGGCAAGGCTGGAGGGTTTTGGATACAGGATTGAGGGGAATACTGGAGGTCTCAGGACCCAGGGTTGTGGGCCAGGCATGTGGGTGTAAACGACAGGGCAGTGTTAAGGACCCAGGGTTGAGGGCAAGGCTGGAGGGTTTTGGATCCATGGTTGAGGGCAAGGCTGGAGGGTTTTGGATACAGGATTGAGGGGAATACTGGAGATCTCAGGACCCAGGGTTGTGGGCCAGGCATGTGGGTGTAAAAGCCAGGGCAGGGTTAAGGACCCAAGGTTGAGGGCAAGGCTGGAGGGTTTTGGATCCATGGTTGAGGGCAAGGCTGGAGGGTTTTAAATACAGGATTGAGGGGAATACTGGAGATCTCAGGACCCAGGGTTGTGGGCCAGGCATGTGGGTGTAAAAGCCAGGGCAGGGATAAGGGCCCAGGGTTGAGGGCAAGGCTGGAGGGTCTTGGATCCATGGTTGAGGGCAAGGCTGGAGGGTTTTAAATACAGGATTGAGGGGAATACTGGAGATCTCAGGACCCAGGGTTGTGGGCCAGGCTGTAGGGCTCAAGATCCAGAGTTAAGGGCAGGCTGGAGGAATAAGGACCCAGTAGTTGAGGGCAAGGCTGGAAGGATAAGGACCCAAGGGTTTAGGGCAAGGCTGGAGGGCTCAGGAACCAGGGCTAAGGGCAAGGCTGAAGATGACGGAAGCACGCCACAGGTGGGGAGAGGCTTCAACTACAGCTGAGGACTTCAGCTACATCTTATGCCACAGGTGGGGACAGGGTACGGGAGAGTACGGGAGGGCACGGGAGGGCACAGGGGCTGCGGGAGGGTACAAGGAGGTACGAGGAGGTATAAGGAGGTGCATGGAGGTATGGGGAGGTATGGGGGGTCTATAGGAGGGTATGGTGGAGAGTCTAGGAGAGCACGGGGGGTACGGGAGGGTGGCTGGACCCTGACTGGTTGGATTTTACAGCAGCAGCATGGTCCTTGTTATGGAGGGATCTGAGTCTAAGGGCATCTGGATGGACCCCGGGAGTTATTGGGTACCTGCTTGTGTCGCAGGGATGTTGGTGCCCATGTTGCGCCGTGCCCTCCACTCCCCTTTCGCTCATCTCTCCCAGCTCCCCAGCCACCGCAAACATCTGAAGGAGGGGAAAGGCATGTGGGTGTAAAAGCCAGGGCAGGGTTAAGGACCCAGGGTCGAGGGCAAGGCTGGAGGGTTTTGGATCCAGGGTTGAGGGCAAGGCTGGAGGGTTTTGGATCCAAGATTGAGGGCAAGGCAGGAGGGTTTTGAACCCTAGGTTGTGGGCCAGGCATGTGGGTGTAAAAGCCAGGCAGGGATAAGGGCCCATGGTCTTGGATCCATGGTTGAGGGCAAGGCTGGAGGGTTTTAAATACAGGATTGAGGGGAATACTGGAGGGTTTTGGATCCAAGATTGAGGGCAAGGCAGGAGGGTTTTGAACCCTGGGTTGTGGGCCAGGCATGTGGGTGTAAAAGCCAGGGCAGGGATAAGGGCCCAGGGTTGAGGGCAAGGCTAGAGTATTTTGGATCCATGGTTGAGGGCAAGGCTGGAGGGTTTTGGATACATGATTGAGGGGAATACTGGAGATCTCAGGACCCAGGGTTGTGGGCCAAGCATGTGGGTGTAAAAGCCAGGGCAGGGATAAGGGCCCAGGGTTGAGGGCAAGGCTGGAGGGTTTTGGATCCATGGTTGAGGGCAAGGCTGGAGGGTTTTGGATACAGGATTGAGGGGAATACTGGAGATCTCAGGACCCAGGGTTGTGGGCCAGGCATGTGGGTGTAAAAGCCAGAGCAGGGATAAGGGCCCATGGTTGAGGGCAAGGCTGGAGGGTTTTGGATCCATGGTTGAGGGCAAGGCTGGAGGGTTTTGGATACAGGATTGAAGGGAATACTGTAGATCTCAGGACCCAGGGTTGTGGGCCAGGCATGTGGGTGTAAAAGCCAGGGCAGGGATAAGGACCCAGGGTTGAGGGCAAGGCTGGAGGGTTTTGGATCCATGGTTGAGGGCAAGGCTGGAGGGTTTTAAATACAGGATTGAGGGGAATACTGGAGATCTCAGGACCCAGGGTTGTGGGCCAGGCATGTGGGTGTAAAGGCCAGGGCAGGGTTAAGGACCCAGTGTTGAGGGCAAGGCTGGAGGGTTTTGGATACAAGATTGAGGGGAACACTGGAGGTCTCAGGACCCAGGGTTGTGGGCCAGGCATGTGGGTGTAAACGACAGGGCAGTGTTAAGGACCCAGGGTTGAGGGCAAGGCTGGAGGGTTTTGGATCCATGGTTGAGGGCAAGGCTGGAGGGTTTTGGATACAGGATTGAGGGGAATACTGGAGATCTCAGGACCCAGGGTTGTGGGCCAGGCATGTGGGTGTAAAAGCTAGGGCATGGATAAGGGCCCAGGGTTGAGGGCAAGGCTGGAGGGTTTTGGATCCATGGTTGAGGGCAAGGCTGGAGGGTTTTGGATACAGGATTGAGGGGAATACTGGAGATCTCAGGACCCAGGGTTGTGGGCCATGCATGTGGGTGTAAAAGCCAGGGCAGGGATAAGGGCCCAGGGTTGAGGGCAAGGCTGGAGGGTCTTGGATCCATGGTTGAGGGCAAGGCTGGAGGGTTTTGGATACATGATTGAGGGGAATACTGGAGATCTCAGGACCCAGGGTTGTGGGCCAGGCATGTGGGTGTAAAAGCCAGGGCAGAGTTAAGAACCCAGTGTTGAGGGCAAGGCTGGAGGGTTTTGGATACAAGATTGAGGGGAACACTGGAGGTCTCAGGACCCAGGGTTGTGGGCCAGGCATGTGGGTGTAAAAGACAGGGCAGGGTTAAGGATCCAGGGTTGAGGGCAAGGCTGGAGTGTTTTGGATCCATGGTTGAGGGCAAGGCTGGAGGGTTTTTGATACAGGATTGAGGGGAATACTGGAGATCTCAGGACCCAGGGTTGTGGGCCAGGCATGTGGGTGTAAAAGCCAGGGCATGGATAAGGGCCCAGGGTTGAGGGCAAGGCTGGAGGGTTTTGGATCCATGGTTGAGGGCAAGGCTGGAGGGTTTTGGATACAGGATTGAGGGGAATACTGGAGATCTCAGGACCCAGGGTTGTGGGCCATGCATGTGGGTGTAAAAGCCAGGGCAGGGATAAGGGCCCAGGGTTGAGGGCAAGGCTGGAGGGTTTTGGATCCATGGTTGAGGGCAAGGCTGGAGGGTTTTGGATACAAGATTGAGGGGAATACTGGAGATCTCAGGACCCAGGGTTGTGGGCCAGGCATGTGGGTGTAAAAGCCAGGGCAGGGTTAAGGACCCAAGGTTGAGGGCAAGGCTGGAGGGTCTTGGATCCATGGTTGAGGGCAAGGCTGGAGGGTTTTAAATACAGGATTGAGGGGAATACTGGAGATCTCAGGACCCAGGGTTGTGGGCCAGGCTGTAGGGCTCAAGATCCAGAGTTAAGGGCAGGCTGGAGGAATAAGGACCCAGTAGTTGAGGGCAAGGCTGGAAGGATAAGGACCCAAGGGTTTAGGGCAAGGCTGGAGGGCTCAGGAACCAGGGCTAAGGGCAAGGCTGAAGATGACGGAAGCACGCCACAGGTGGGGAGAGGCTTCAACTACAGCTGAGGACTTCAGCTACATCTTATGCCACAGGTGGGGACAGGGTACGGGAGAGTACGGGAGGGCACGGGAGGGCACAGGGGCTGCGGGAGGGTACAAGGAGGTACGAGGAGGTATAAGGAGGTGCATGGAGGTATGGGGAGGTATGGGGGGTCTATAGGAGGGTATGGTGGAGAGTCTAGGAGAGCACGGGGGGTACGGGAGGGTGGCTGGACCCTGACTGGTTGGATTTTACAGCAGCAGCATGGTCCTTGTTATGGAGGGATCTGAGTCTAAGGGCATCTGGATGGACCCCGGGAGTTATTGGGTACCTGCTTGTGTCGCAGGGATGTTGGTGCCCATGTTGCGCCGTGCCCTCCACTCCCCTTTCGCTCATCTCTCCCAGCTCCCCAGCCACCGCAAACATCTGAAGGAGGGGAAAGGCATGTGGGTGTAAAAGCCAGGGCAGGGTTAAGGACCCAGGGTCGAGGGCAAGGCTGGAGGGTTTTGGATCCAGGGTTGAGGGCAAGGCTGGAGGGTTTTGGATCCAAGATTGAGGGCAAGGCAGGAGGGTTTTGAACCCTAGGTTGTGGGCCAGGCATGTGGGTGTAAAAGCCAGGCAGGGATAAGGGCCCAGGGTCTTGGATCCATGGTTGAGGGCAAGGCTGGAGGGTTTTAAATACAGGATTGAGGGGAATACTGGAGGGTTTTGGATCCAAGATTGAGGGCAAGGCAGGAGGGTTTTGAACCCTGGGTTGTGGGCCAGGCATGTGGGTGTAAAAGCCAGGGCAGGGATAAGGGCCCAGGGTTGAGGGCAAGGCTAGAGTATTTTGGATCCATGGTTGAGGGCAAGGCTGGAGGGTTTTGGATACATGATTGAGGGGAATACTGGAGATCTCAGGACCCAGGGTTGTGGGCCAAGCATGTGGGTGTAAAAGCCAGGGCAGGGATAAGGGCCCAGGGTTGAGGGCAAGGCTGGAGGGTTTTGGATCCATGGTTGAGGGCAAGGCTGGAGGGTTTTGGATACAGGATTGAGGGGAATACTGGAGATCTCAGGACCCAGGGTTGTGGGCCAGGCATGTGGGTGTAAAAGCCAGAGCAGGGATAAGGGCCCATGGTTGAGGGCAAGGCTGGAGGGTTTTGGATCCATGGTTGAGGGCAAGGCTGGAGGGTTTTGGATACAGGATTGAAGGGAATACTGTAGATCTCAGGACCCAGGGTTGTGGGCCAGGCATGTGGGTGTAAAAGCCAGGGCAGGGATAAGGACCCAGGGTTGAGGGCAAGGCTGGAGGGTCTTGGATCCATGGTTGAGGGCAAGGCTGGAGGGTTTTAAATACAGGATTGAGGGGAATACTGGAGATCTCAGGACCCAGGGTTGTGGGCCAGGCATGTGGGTGTAAAGGCCAGGGCAGGGTTAAGGACCCAGTGTTGAGGGCAAGGCTGGAGGGTTTTGGATACAAGATTGAGGGGAACACTGGAGGTCTCAGGACCCAGGGTTGTGGGCCAGGCATGTGGGTGTAAACGACAGGGCAGTGTTAAGGACCCAGGGTTGAGGGCAAGGCTGGAGGGTTTTGGATCCATGGTTGAGGGCAAGGCTGGAGGGTTTTGGATACAGGATTGAGGGGAATACTGGAGATCTCAGGACCCAGGGTTGTGGGCCAGGCATGTGGGTGTAAAAGCTAGGGCATGGATAAGGGCCCAGGGTTGAGGGCAAGGCTGGAGGGTTTTGGATCCATGGTTGAGGGCAAGGCTGGAGGGTTTTGGATACAGGATTGAGGGGAATACTGGAGATCTCAGGACCCAGGGTTGTGGGCCATGCATGTGGGTGTAAAAGCCAGGGCAGGGATAAGGGCCCAGGGTTGAGGGCAAGGCTGGAGGGTCTTGGATCCATGGTTGAGGGCAAGGCTGGAGGGTTTTGGATACATGATTGAGGGGAATACTGGAGATCTCAGGACCCAGGGTTGTGGGCCAGGCATGTGGGTGTAAAAGCCAGGGCAGAGTTAAGAACCCAGTGTTGAGGGCAAGGCTGGAGGGTTTTGGATACAAGATTGAGGAGAACACTGGAGGTCTCAGGACCCAGGGTTGTGGGCCAGGCATGTGGGTGTAAAAGACAGGGCAGGGTTAAGGATCCAGGGTTGAGGGCAAGGCTGGAGTGTTTTGGATCCATGGTTGAGGGCAAGGCTGGAGGGTTTTGGATACAGGATTGAGGGGAATACTGGAGATCTCAGGACCCAGGGTTGTGGGCCAGGCATGTGGGTGTAAAAGCCAGGGCATGGATAAGGGCCCAGGGTTGAGGGCAAGGCTGGAGGGTTTTGGATCCATGGTTGAGGGCAAGGCTGGAGGGTTTTGGATACAGGATTGAGGGGAATACTGGAGATCTCAGGACCCAGGGTTGTGGGCCATGCATGTGGGTGTAAAAGCCAGGGCAGGGATAAGGGCCCAGGGTTGAGGGCAAGGCTGGAGGGTTTTGGATCCATGGTTGAGGGCAAGGCTGGAGGGTTTTGGATACAAGATTGAGGGGAATACTGGAGATCTCAGGACCCAGGGTTGTGGGCCAGGCATGTGGGTGTAAAAGCCAGGGCAGGGTTAAGGACCCAAGGTTGAGGGCAAGGCTGGAGGGTCTTGGATCCATGGTTGAGGGCAAGGCTGGAGGGTTTTAAATACAGGATTGAGGGGAATACTGGAGATCTCAGGACCCAGGGTTGTGGGCCAGGCATGTGGGTGTAAAAGCCAGGGCAGGGATAAGGGCCCAGGGTTGAGGGCAAGGCTGGAGGGTCTTGGATCCATGGTTGAGGGCAAGGCTGGAGGGTTTTAAATACAGGATTGAGGGGAATACTGGAGATCTCAGGACCCAGGGTTGTGGGCCAGGCTGTAGGGCTCAAGATCCAGAGTTAAGGGCAGGCTGGAGGAATAAGGACCCAGTAGTTGAGGGCAAGGCTGGAAGGATAAGGACCCAAGGGTTTAGGGCAAGGCTGGAGGGCTCAGGAACCAGGGCTAAGGGCAAGGCTGAAGATGACGGAAGCACGCCACAGGTGGGGAGAGGCTTCAACTACAGCTGAGGACTTCAGCTACATCTTATGCCACAGGTGGGGACAGGGTACGGGAGAGTACGGGAGGGCACGGGAGGGCACAGGGGCTGCGGGAGGGTACAAGGAGGTACGAGGAGGTATAAGGAGGTGCATGGAGGTATGGGGAGGTATGGGGGGTCTATAGGAGGGTATGGTGGAGAGTCTAGGAGAGCACGGGGGGTACGGGAGGGTGGCTGGACCCTGACTGGTTGGATTTTACAGCAGCAGCATGGTCCTTGTTATGGAGGGATCTGAGTCTAAGGGCATCTGGATGGACCCCGGGAGTTATTGGGTACCTGCTTGTGTCGCAGGGATGTTGGTGCCCATGTTGCGCCGTGCCCTCCACTCCCCTTTCGCTCATCTCTCCCAGCTCCCCAGCCACCGCAAACATCTGAAGGAGGGGAAAGGCATGTGGGTGTAAAAGCCAGGGCAGGGTTAAGGACCCAGGGTCGAGGGCAAGGCTGGAGGGTTTTGGATCCAGGGTTGAGGGCAAGGCTGGAGGGTTTTGGATCCAAGATTGAGGGCAAGGCAGGAGGGTTTTGAACCCTAGGTTGTGGGCCAGGCATGTGGGTGTAAAAGCCAGGGCAGGGATAAGGGCCCAGGGTCTTGGATCCATGGTTGAGGGCAAGGCTGGAGGGTTTTAAATACAGGATTGAGGGGAATACTGGAGGGTTTTGGATCCAAGATTGAGGGCAAGGCAGGAGGGTTTTGAACCCTGGGTTGTGGGCCAGGCATGTGGGTGTAAAAGCCAGGGCAGGGATAAGGGCCCAGGGTTGAGGGCAAGGCTGGAGTGTTTTGGATCCATGGTTGAGGGCAAGGCTGGAGGGTTTTAAATACAGGATTGAGGGGAATACTGGAGATCTCAGGACCCAGGGTTGTGGGCCAGGCTGTAGGGCTCAAGATCCAGAGTTAAGGGCAGGCTGGAGGATTAAGGACCCAGTAGTTGAGGGCAAGGCTGGAAGGATAAGGACCCAAGGGTTTAGGGCAAGGCTGGAGGGCTCAGGAACCAGGGCTAAGGGCAAGGCTGAAGATGACGGAAGCACGCCACAGGTGGGGAGAGGCTTCAACTACAGCTGAGGACTTCAGCTACATCTTATGCCACAGGTGGGGACAGGGTACGGGAGAGTACGGGAGGGCACGGGAGGGCACAGGGGCTGCGGGAGGGTACAAGGAGGTACGAGGAGGTATAAGGAGGTGCATGGAGGTATGGGGAGGTATGGGGGGTCTATAGGAGGGTATGGTGGAGAGTCTAGGAGAGCACGGGGGGTACGGGAGGGTGGCTGGACCCTGACTGGTTGGATTTTACAGCAGCAGCATGGTCCTTGTTATGGAGGGATCTGAGTCTAAGGGCATCTGGATGGACCCCGGGAGTTATTGGGTACCTGCTTGTGTCGCAGGGATGTTGGTGCCCATGTTGCGCCGTGCCCTCCACTCCCCTTTCGCTCATCTCTCCCAGCTCCCCAGCCACCGCAAACATCTGAAGGAGGGGAAAGGCATGTGGGTGTAAAAGCCAGGGCAGGGTTAAGGACCCAGGGTCGAGGGCAAGGCTGGAGGGTTTTGGATCCAGGGTTGAGGGCAAGGCTGGAGGGTTTTGGATCCAAGATTGAGGGCAAGGCAGGAGGGTTTTGAACCCTAGGTTGTGGGCCAGGCATGTGGGTGTAAAAGCCAGGCAGGGATAAGGGCCCAGGGTCTTGGATCCATGGTTGAGGGCAAGGCTGGAGGGTTTTAAATACAGGATTGAGGGGAATACTGGAGGGTTTTGGATCCAAGATTGAGGGCAAGGCAGGAGGGTTTTGAACCCTGGGTTGTGGGCCAGGCATGTGGGTGTAAAAGCCAGGGCAGGGATAAGGGCCCAGGGTTGAGGGCAAGGCTAGAGTATTTTGGATCCATGGTTGAGGGCAAGGCTGGAGGGTTTTGGATACATGATTGAGGGGAATACTGGAGATCTCAGGACCCAGGGTTGTGGGCCAAGCATGTGGGTGTAAAAGCCAGGGCAGGGATAAGGGCCCAGGGTTGAGGGCAAGGCTGGAGGGTTTTGGATCCATGGTTGAGGGCAAGGCTGGAGGGTTTTGGATACAGGATTGAGGGGAATACTGGAGATCTCAGGACCCAGGGTTGTGGGCCAGGCATGTGGGTGTAAAAGCCAGAGCAGGGATAAGGGCCCATGGTTGAGGGCAAGGCTGGAGGGTTTTGGATCCATGGTTGAGGGCAAGGCTGGAGGGTTTTGGATACAGGATTGAAGGGAATACTGTAGATCTCAGGACCCAGGGTTGTGGGCCAGGCATGTGGGTGTAAAAGCCAGGGCAGGGATAAGGACCCAGGGTTGAGGGCAAGGCTGGAGGGTCTTGGATCCATGGTTGAGGGCAAGGCTGGAGGGTTTTAAATACAGGATTGAGGGGAATACTGGAGATCTCAGGACCCAGGGTTGTGGGCCAGGCATGTGGGTGTAAAGGCCAGGGCAGGGTTAAGGACCCAGTGTTGAGGGCAAGGCTGGAGGGTTTTGGATACAAGATTGAGGGGAACACTGGAGGTCTCAGGACCCAGGGTTGTGGGCCAGGCATGTGGGTGTAAACGACAGGGCAGTGTTAAGGACCCAGGGTTGAGGGCAAGGCTGGAGGGTTTTGGATCCATGGTTGAGGGCAAGGCTGGAGGGTTTTGGATACAGGATTGAGGGGAATACTGGAGATCTCAGGACCCAGGGTTGTGGGCCAGGCATGTGGGTGTAAAAGCTAGGGCATGGATAAGGGCCCAGGGTTGAGGGCAAGGCTGGAGGGTTTTGGATCCATGGTTGAGGGCAAGGCTGGAGGGTTTTGGATACAGGATTGAGGGGAATACTGGAGATCTCAGGACCCAGGGTTGTGGGCCATGCATGTGGGTGTAAAAGCCAGGGCAGGGATAAGGGCCCAGGGTTGAGGGCAAGGCTGGAGGGTCTTGGATCCATGGTTGAGGGCAAGGCTGGAGGGTTTTGGATACATGATTGAGGGGAATACTGGAGATCTCAGGACCCAGGGTTGTGGGCCAGGCATGTGGGTGTAAAAGCCAGGGCAGAGTTAAGAACCCAGTGTTGAGGGCAAGGCTGGAGGGTTTTGGATACAAGATTGAGGAGAACACTGGAGGTCTCAGGACCCAGGGTTGTGGGCCAGGCATGTGGGTGTAAAAGACAGGGCAGGGTTAAGGATCCAGGGTTGAGGGCAAGGCTGGAGTGTTTTGGATCCATGGTTGAGGGCAAGGCTGGAGGGTTTTGGATACAGGATTGAGGGGAATACTGGAGATCTCAGGACCCAGGGTTGTGGGCCAGGCATGTGGGTGTAAAAGCCAGGGCATGGATAAGGGCCCAGGGTTGAGGGCAAGGCTGGAGGGTTTTGGATCCATGGTTGAGGGCAAGGCTGGAGGGTTTTGGATACAGGATTGAGGGGAATACTGGAGATCTCAGGACCCAGGGTTGTGGGCCATGCATGTGGGTGTAAAAGCCAGGGCAGGGATAAGGGCCCAGGGTTGAGGGCAAGGCTGGAGGGTTTTGGATCCATGGTTGAGGGCAAGGCTGGAGGGTTTTGGATACAAGATTGAGGGGAATACTGGAGATCTCAGGACCCAGGGTTGTGGGCCAGGCATGTGGGTGTAAAAGCCAGGGCAGGGTTAAGGACCCAAGGTTGAGGGCAAGGCTGGAGGGTCTTGGATCCATGGTTGAGGGCAAGGCTGGAGGGTTTTAAATACAGGATTGAGGGGAATACTGGAGATCTCAGGACCCAGGGTTGTGGGCCAGGCATGTGGGTGTAAAAGCCAGGGCAGGGATAAGGGCCCAGGGTTGAGGGCAAGGCTGGAGGGTCTTGGATCCATGGTTGAGGGCAAGGCTGGAGGGTTTTAAATACAGGATTGAGGGGAATACTGGAGATCTCAGGACCCAGGGTTGTGGGCCAGGCTGTAGGGCTCAAGATCCAGAGTTAAGGGCAGGCTGGAGGAATAAGGACCCAGTAGTTGAGGGCAAGGCTGGAAGGATAAGGACCCAAGGGTTTAGGGCAAGGCTGGAGGGCTCAGGAACCAGGGCTAAGGGCAAGGCTGAAGATGACGGAAGCACGCCACAGGTGGGGAGAGGCTTCAACTACAGCTGAGGACTTCAGCTACATCTTATGCCACAGGTGGGGACAGGGTACGGGAGAGTACGGGAGGGCACGGGAGGGCACAGGGGCTGCGGGAGGGTACAAGGAGGTACGAGGAGGTATAAGGAGGTGCATGGAGGTATGGGGAGGTATGGGGGGTCTATAGGAGGGTATGGTGGAGAGTCTAGGAGAGCACGGGGGGTACGGGAGGGTGGCTGGACCCTGACTGGTTGGATTTTACAGCAGCAGCATGGTCCTTGTTATGGAGGGATCTGAGTCTAAGGGCATCTGGATGGACCCCGGGAGTTATTGGGTACCTGCTTGTGTCGCAGGGATGTTGGTGCCCATGTTGCGCCGTGCCCTCCACTCCCCTTTCGCTCATCTCTCCCAGCTCCCCAGCCACCGCAAACATCTGAAGGAGGGGAAAGGCATGTGGGTGTAAAAGCCAGGGCAGGGTTAAGGACCCAGGGTCGAGGGCAAGGCTGGAGGGTTTTGGATCCAGGGTTGAGGGCAAGGCTGGAGGGTTTTGGATCCAAGATTGAGGGCAAGGCAGGAGGGTTTTGAACCCTAGGTTGTGGGCCAGGCATGTGGGTGTAAAAGCCAGGGCAGGGATAAGGGCCCAGGGTCTTGGATCCATGGTTGAGGGCAAGGCTGGAGGGTTTTAAATACAGGATTGAGGGGAATACTGGAGGGTTTTGGATCCAAGATTGAGGGCAAGGCAGGAGGGTTTTGAACCCTGGGTTGTGGGCCAGGCATGTGGGTGTAAAAGCCAGGGCAGGGATAAGGGCCCAGGGTTGAGGGCAAGGCTGGAGTGTTTTGGATCCATGGTTGAGGGCAAGGCTGGAGGGTTTTAAATACAGGATTGAGGGGAATACTGGAGATCTCAGGACCCAGGGTTGTGGGCCAGGCTGTAGGGCTCAAGATCCAGAGTTAAGGGCAGGCTGGAGGATTAAGGACCCAGTAGTTGAGGGCAAGGCTGGAAGGATAAGGACCCAAGGGTTTAGGGCAAGGCTGGAGGGCTCAGGAACCAGGGCTAAGGGCAAGGCTGAAGATGACGGAAGCACGCCACAGGTGGGGAGAGGCTTCAACTACAGCTGAGGACTTCAGCTACATCTTATGCCACAGGTGGGGACAGGGTACGGGAGAGTACGGGAGGGCACGGGAGGGCACAGGGGCTGCGGGAGGGTACAAGGAGGTACGAGGAGGTATAAGGAGGTGCATGGAGGTATGGGGAGGTATGGGGGGTCTATAGGAGGGTATGGTGGAGAGTCTAGGAGAGCACGGGGGGCACGGGAGGGTGGCTGGACCCTGACTGGTTGGATTTTACAGCAGCAGCATGGTCCTTGTTATGGAGGGATCTGAGTCTAAGGGCATCTGGATGGACCCCGGGAGTTATTGGGTACCTGCTTGTGTCGCAGGGATGTTGGTGCCCATGTTGCGCCGTGCCCTCCACTCCCCTTTCGCTCATCTCTCCCAGCTCCCCAGCCACCGCAAACATCTGAAGGAGGGGAAAGGCATGTGGGTGTAAAAGCCAGGGCAGGGTTAAGGACCCTGGGTCGAGGGCAAGGCTGGAGGGTTTTGGATCCAGGGTTGAGGGCAAGGCTGGAGGGTTTTGGATCCAAGATTGAGGGCAAGGCAGGAGGGTTTTGAACCCTAGGTTGTGGGCCAGGCATGTGGGTGTAAAAGCCAGGGCAGGGATAAGGGCCCAGGGTCTTGGATCCATGGTTGAGGGCAAGGCTGGAGGGTTTTAAATACAGGATTGAGGGGAATACTGGAGGGTTTTGGATCCAAGATTGAGGGCAAGGCAGGAGGGTTTTGAACCCTGGGTTGTGGGCCAGGCATGTGGGTGTAAAAGCCAGGGCAGGGATAAGGGCCCAGGGTTGAGGGCAAGGCTGGAGTGTTTTGGATCCATGGTTGAGGGCAAGGCTGGAGGGTTTTAAATACAGGATTGAGGGGAATACTGGAGATCTCAGGACCCAGGGTTGTGGGCCAGGCTGTAGGGCTCAAGATCCAGAGTTAAGGGCAGGCTGGAGGATTAAGGACCCAGTAGTTGAGGGCAAGGCTGGAAGGATAAGGACCCAAGGGTTTAGGGCAAGGCTGGAGGGCTCAGGAACCAGGGCTAAGGGCAAGGCTGAAGATGACGGAAGCACGCCACAGGTGGGGAGAGGCTTCAACTACAGCTGAGGACTTCAGCTACATCTTATGCCACAGGTGGGGACAGGGTACGGGAGAGTACGGGAGGGCACGGGAGGGCACAGGGGCTGCGGGAGGGTACAAGGAGGTACGAGGAGGTATAAGGAGGTGCATGGAGGTATGGGGAGGTATGGGGGGTCTATAGGAGGGTATGGTGGAGAGTCTAGGAGAGCACGGGGGGTACGGGAGGGTGGCTGGACCCTGACTGGTTGGATTTTACAGCAGCAGCATGGTCCTTGTTATGGAGGGATCTGAGTCTAAGGGCATCTGGATGGACCCCGGGAGTTATTGGGTACCTGCTTGTGTCGCAGGGATGTTGGTGCCCATGTTGCGCCGTGCCCTCCACTCCCCTTTCGCTCATCTCTCCCAGCTCCCCAGCCACCGCAAACATCTGAAGGAGGGGAAAGGCATGTGGGTGTAAAAGCCAGGGCAGGGTTAAGGACCCAGGGTCGAGGGCAAGGCTGGAGGGTTTTGGATCCAGGGTTGAGGGCAAGGCTGGAGGGTTTTGGATCCAAGATTGAGGGCAAGGCAGGAGGGTTTTGAACCCTAGGTTGTGGGCCAGGCATGTGGGTGTAAAAGCCAGGCAGGGATAAGGGCCCAGGGTCTTGGATCCATGGTTGAGGGCAAGGCTGGAGGGTTTTAAATACAGGATTGAGGGGAATACTGGAGGGTTTTGGATCCAAGATTGAGGGCAAGGCAGGAGGGTTTTGAACCCTGGGTTGTGGGCCAGGCATGTGGGTGTAAAAGCCAGGGCAGGGATAAGGGCCCATGGTTGAGGGCAAGGCTAGAGTATTTTGGATCCATGGTTGAGGGCAAGGCTGGAGGGTTTTGGATACATGATTGAGGGGAATACTGGAGATCTCAGGACCCAGGGTTGTGGGCCAAGCATGTGGGTGTAAAAGCCAGGGCAGGGATAAGGGCCCAGGGTTGAGGGCAAGGCTGGAGGGTTTTGGATCCATGGTTGAGGGCAAGGCTGGAGGGTTTTGGATACAGGATTGAGGGGAATACTGGAGATCTCAGGACCCAGGGTTGTGGGCCAGGCATGTGGGTGTAAAAGCCAGAGCAGGGATAAGGGCCCATGGTTGAGGGCAAGGCTGGAGGGTTTTGGATCCATGGTTGAGGGCAAGGCTGGAGGGTTTTGGATACAGGATTGAAGGGAATACTGTAGATCTCAGGACCCAGGGTTGTGGGCCAGGCATGTGGGTGTAAAAGCCAGGGCAGGGATAAGGACCCAGGGTTGAGGGCAAGGCTGGAGGGTCTTGGATCCATGGTTGAGGGCAAGGCTGGAGGGTTTTAAATACAGGATTGAGGGGAATACTGGAGATCTCAGGACCCAGGGTTGTGGGCCAGGCATGTGGGTGTAAAGGCCAGGGCAGGGTTAAGGACCCAGTGTTGAGGGCAAGGCTGGAGGGTTTTGGATACAAGATTGAGGGGAACACTGGAGGTCTCAGGACCCAGGGTTGTGGGCCAGGCATGTGGGTGTAAACGACAGGGCAGTGTTAAGGACCCAGGGTTGAGGGCAAGGCTGGAGGGTTTTGGATCCATGGTTGAGGGCAAGGCTGGAGGGTTTTGGATACAGGATTGAGGGGAATACTGGAGATCTCAGGACCCAGGGTTGTGGGCCAGGCATGTGGGTGTAAAAGCTAGGGCATGGATAAGGGCCCAGGGTTGAGGGCAAGGCTGGAGGGTTTTGGATCCATGGTTGAGGGCAAGGCTGGAGGGTTTTGGATACAGGATTGAGGGGAATACTGGAGATCTCAGGACCCAGGGTTGTGGGCCATGCATGTGGGTGTAAAAGCCAGGGCAGGGATAAGGGCCCAGGGTTGAGGGCAAGGCTGGAGGGTCTTGGATCCATGGTTGAGGGCAAGGCTGGAGGGTTTTGGATACATGATTGAGGGGAATACTGGAGATCTCAGGACCCAGGGTTGTGGGCCAGGCATGTGGGTGTAAAAGCCAGGGCAGAGTTAAGAACCCAGTGTTGAGGGCAAGGCTGGAGGGTTTTGGATACAAGATTGAGGAGAACACTGGAGGTCTCAGGACCCAGGGTTGTGGGCCAGGCATGTGGGTGTAAAAGACAGGGCAGGGTTAAGGATCCAGGGTTGAGGGCAAGGCTGGAGTGTTTTGGATCCATGGTTGAGGGCAAGGCTGGAGGGTTTTGGATACAGGATTGAGGGGAATACTGGAGATCTCAGGACCCAGGGTTGTGGGCCAGGCATGTGGGTGTAAAAGCCAGGGCATGGATAAGGGCCCAGGGTTGAGGGCAAGGCTGGAGGGTTTTGGATCCATGGTTGAGGGCAAGGCTGGAGGGTTTTGGATACAGGATTGAGGGGAATACTGGAGATCTCAGGACCCAGGGTTGTGGGCCATGCATGTGGGTGTAAAAGCCAGGGCAGGGATAAGGGCCCAGGGTTGAGGGCAAGGCTGGAGGGTTTTGGATCCATGGTTGAGGGCAAGGCTGGAGGGTTTTGGATACAAGATTGAGGGGAATACTGGAGATCTCAGGACCCAGGGTTGTGGGCCAGGCATGTGGGTGTAAAAGCCAGGGCAGGGTTAAGGACCCAAGGTTGAGGGCAAGGCTGGAGGGTCTTGGATCCATGGTTGAGGGCAAGGCTGGAGGGTTTTAAATACAGGATTGAGGGGAATACTGGAGATCTCAGGACCCAGGGTTGTGGGCCAGGCATGTGGGTGTAAAAGCCAGGGCAGGGATAAGGGCCCAGGGTTGAGGGCAAGGCTGGAGGGTCTTGGATCCATGGTTGAGGGCAAGGCTGGAGGGTTTTAAATACAGGATTGAGGGGAATACTGGAGATCTCAGGACCCAGGGTTGTGGGCCAGGCTGTAGGGCTCAAGATCCAGAGTTAAGGGCAGGCTGGAGGAATAAGGACCCAGTAGTTGAGGGCAAGGCTGGAAGGATAAGGACCCAAGGGTTTAGGGCAAGGCTGGAGGGCTCAGGAACCAGGGCTAAGGGCAAGGCTGAAGATGACGGAAGCACGCCACAGGTGGGGAGAGGCTTCAACTACAGCTGAGGACTTCAGCTACATCTTATGCCACAGGTGGGGACAGGGTACGGGAGAGTACGGGAGGGCACGGGAGGGCACAGGGGCTGCGGGAGGGTACAAGGAGGTACGAGGAGGTATAAGGAGGTGCATGGAGGTATGGGGAGGTATGGGGGGTCTATAGGAGGGTATGGTGGAGAGTCTAGGAGAGCACGGGGGGTACGGGAGGGTGGCTGGACCCTGACTGGTTGGATTTTACAGCAGCAGCATGGTCCTTGTTATGGAGGGATCTGAGTCTAAGGGCATCTGGATGGACCCCGGGAGTTATTGGGTACCTGCTTGTGTCGCAGGGATGTTGGTGCCCATGTTGCGCCGTGCCCTCCACTCCCCTTTCGCTCATCTCTCCCAGCTCCCCAGCCACCGCAAACATCTGAAGGAGGGGAAAGGCATGTGGGTGTAAAAGCCAGGGCAGGGTTAAGGACCCAGGGTCGAGGGCAAGGCTGGAGGGTTTTGGATCCAGGGTTGAGGGCAAGGCTGGAGGGTTTTGGATCCAAGATTGAGGGCAAGGCAGGAGGGTTTTGAACCCTAGGTTGTGGGCCAGGCATGTGGGTGTAAAAGCCAGGGCAGGGATAAGGGCCCAGGGTCTTGGATCCATGGTTGAGGGCAAGGCTGGAGGGTTTTAAATACAGGATTGAGGGGAATACTGGAGGGTTTTGGATCCAAGATTGAGGGCAAGGCAGGAGGGTTTTGAACCCTGGGTTGTGGGCCAGGCATGTGGGTGTAAAAGCCAGGGCAGGGATAAGGGCCCAGGGTTGAGGGCAAGGCTGGAGTGTTTTGGATCCATGGTTGAGGGCAAGGCTGGAGGGTTTTAAATACAGGATTGAGGGGAATACTGGAGATCTCAGGACCCAGGGTTGTGGGCCAGGCTGTAGGGCTCAAGATCCAGAGTTAAGGGCAGGCTGGAGGATTAAGGACCCAGTAGTTGAGGGCAAGGCTGGAAGGATAAGGACCCAAGGGTTTAGGGCAAGGCTGGAGGGCTCAGGAACCAGGGCTAAGGGCAAGGCTGAAGATGACGGAAGCACGCCACAGGTGGGGAGAGGCTTCAACTACAGCTGAGGACTTCAGCTACATCTTATGCCACAGGTGGGGACAGGGTACGGGAGAGTACGGGAGGGCACGGGAGGGCACAGGGGCTGCGGGAGGGTACAAGGAGGTACGAGGAGGTATAAGGAGGTGCATGGAGGTATGGGGAGGTATGGGGGGTCTATAGGAGGGTATGGTGGAGAGTCTAGGAGAGCACGGGGGGCACGGGAGGGTGGCTGGACCCTGACTGGTTGGATTTTACAGCAGCAGCATGGTCCTTGTTATGGAGGGATCTGAGTCTAAGGGCATCTGGATGGACCCCGGGAGTTATTGGGTACCTGCTTGTGTCGCAGGGATGTTGGTGCCCATGTTGCGCCGTGCCCTCCACTCCCCTTTCGCTCATCTCTCCCAGCTCCCCAGCCACCGCAAACATCTGAAGGAGGGGAAAGGCATGTGGGTGTAAAAGCCAGGGCAGGGTTAAGGACCCTGGGTCGAGGGCAAGGCTGGAGGGTTTTGGATCCAGGGTTGAGGGCAAGGCTGGAGGGTTTTGGATCCAAGATTGAGGGCAAGGCAGGAGGGTTTTGAACCCTAGGTTGTGGGCCAGGCATGTGGGTGTAAAAGCCAGGGCAGGGATAAGGGCCCAGGGTCTTGGATCCATGGTTGAGGGCAAGGCTGGAGGGTTTTAAATACAGGATTGAGGGGAATACTGGAGGGTTTTGGATCCAAGATTGAGGGCAAGGCAGGAGGGTTTTGAACCCTGGGTTGTGGGCCAGGCATGTGGGTGTAAAAGCCAGGGCAGGGATAAGGGCCCAGGGTTGAGGGCAAGGCTGGAGTGTTTTGGATCCATGGTTGAGGGCAAGGCTGGAGGGTTTTAAATACAGGATTGAGGGGAATACTGGAGATCTCAGGACCCAGGGTTGTGGGCCAGGCTGTAGGGCTCAAGATCCAGAGTTAAGGGCAGGCTGGAGGAATAAGGACCCAGTAGTTGAGGGCAAGGCTGGAAGGATAAGGACCCAAGGGTTTAGGGCAAGGCTGGAGGGCTCAGGAACCAGGGCTAAGGGCAAGGCTGAAGATGACGGAAGCACGCCACAGGTGGGGAGAGGCTTCAACTACAGCTGAGGACTTCAGCTACATCTTATGCCACAGGTGGGGACAGGGTACGGGAGAGTACGGGAGGGCACGGGAGGGCACAGGGGCTGCGGGAGGGTACAAGGAGGTACGAGGAGGTATAAGGAGGTGCATGGAGGTATGGGGAGGTATGGGGGGTCTATAGGAGGGTATGGTGGAGAGTCTAGGAGAGCACGGGGGGCACGGGAGGGTGGCTGGACCCTGACTGGTTGGATTTTACAGCAGCAGCATGGTCCTTGTTATGGAGGGATCTGAGTCTAAGGGCATCTGGATGGACCCCGGGAGTTATTGGGTACCTGCTTGTGTCGCAGGGATGTTGGTGCCCATGTTGCGCCGTGCCCTCCACTCCCCTTTCGCTCATCTCTCCCAGCTCCCCAGCCACCGCAAACATCTGAAGGAGGGGAAAGGCATGTGGGTGTAAAAGCCAGGGCAGGGTTAAGGACCCAGGGTCGAGGGCAAGGCTGGAGGGTTTTGGATCCAGGGTTGAGGGCAAGGCTGGAGGGTTTTGGATCCAAGATTGAGGGCAAGGCAGGAGGGTTTTGAACCCTAGGTTGTGGGCCAGGCATGTGGGTGTAAAAGCCAGGGCAGGGATAAGGGCCCAGGGTCTTGGATCCATGGTTGAGGGCAAGGCTGGAGGGTTTTAAATACAGGATTGAGGGGAATACTGGAGGGTTTTGGATCCAAGATTGAGGGCAAGGCAGGAGGGTTTTGAACCCTGGGTTGTGGGCCAGGCATGTGGGTGTAAAAGCCAGGGCAGGGTTAAGGACCCAAGGTTGAGGGCAAGGCTGGAGGGTCTTGGATCCATGGTTGAGGGCAAGGCTGGAGGGTTTTAAATACAGGATTGAGGGGAATACTGGAGATCTCAGGACCCAGGGTTGTGGGCCAGGCATGTGGGTGTAAAAGCCAGGGCAGGGATAAGGGCCCAGGGTTGAGGGCAAGGCTGGAGGGTCTTGGATCCATGGTTGAGGGCAAGGCTGGAGGGTTTTAAATACAGGATTGAGGGGAATACTGGAGATCTCAGGACCCAGGGTTGTGGGCCAGGCATGTGGGTGTAAAAGCCAGGGCAGAGTTAAGAACCCAGTGTTGAGGGCAAGGCTGGAGGGTTTTGGATACAAGATTGAGGGGAACACTGGAGGTCTCAGGACCCAGGGTTGTGGGCCAGGCATGTGGGTGTAAAAGACAGGGCAGGGTTAAGGATCCAGGGTTGAGGGCAAGGCTGGAGTGTTTTGGATCCATGGTTGAGGGCAAGGCTGGAGGGTTTTGGATACAGGATTGAGGGGAATACTGGAGATCTCAGGACCCAGGGTTGTGGGCCAGGCATGTGGGTGTAAAAGCCAGGGCATGGATAAGGGCCCAGGGTTGAGGGCAAGGCTGGAGGGTCTTGGATCCATGGTTGAGGGCAAGGCTGGAGGGTTTTGGATACATGATTGAGGGGAATACTGGAGATCTCAGGACCCAGGGTTGTGGGCCAGGCATGTGGGTGTAAAAGCCAGGGCAGAGTTAAGAACCCAGTGTTGAGGGCAAGGCTGGAGGGTTTTGGATACAAGATTGAGGGGAACACTGGAGGTCTCAGGACCCAGGGTTGTGGGCCAGGCATGTGGGTGTAAAAGACAGGGCAGGGTTAAGGATCCAGGGTTGAGGGCAAGGCTGGAGTGTTTTGGATCCATGGTTGAGGGCAAGGCTGGAGGGTTTTGGATACAGGATTGAGGGGAATACTGGAGATCTCAGGACCCAGGGTTGTGGGCCAGGCATGTGGGTGTAAAAGCCAGGGCATGGATAAGGGCCCAGGGTTGAGGGCAAGGCTGGAGGGTTTTGGATCCATGGTTGAGGGCAAGGCTGGAGGGTTTTGGATACAGGATTGAGGGGAATACTGGAGATCTCAGGACCCAGGGTTGTGGGCCATGCATGTGGGTGTAAAAGCCAGGGCAGGGATAAGGGCCCAGGGTTGAGGGCAAGGCTGGAGGGTTTTGGATCCATGGTTGAGGGCAAGGCTGGAGGGTTTTGGATACAAGATTGAGGGGAATACTGGAGATCTCAGGACCCAGGGTTGTGGGCCAGGCATGTGGGTGTAAAAGCCAGGGCAGGGTTAAGGACCCAAGGTTGAGGGCAAGGCTGGAGGGTCTTGGATCCATGGTTGAGGGCAAGGCTGGAGGGTTTTAAATACAGGATTGAGGGGAATACTGGAGATCTCAGGACCCAGGGTTGTGGGCCAGGCTGTAGGGCTCAAGATCCAGAGTTAAGGGCAGGCTGGAGGAATAAGGACCTAGTAGTTGAGGGCAAGGCTGGAAGGATAAGGACCCAAGGGTTTAGGGCAAGGCTGGAGGGCTCAGGAACCAGGGCTAAGGGCAAGGCTGAAGATGACGGAAGCACGCCACAGGTGGGGAGAGGCTTCAACTACAGCTGAGGACTTCAGCTACATCTTATGCCACAGGTGGGGACAGGGTACGGGAGAGTACGGGAGGGCACGGGAGGGCACAGGGGCTGCGGGAGGGTACAAGGAGGTACGAGGAGGTATAAGGAGGTGCATGGAGGTATGGGGAGGTATGGGGGGTCTATAGGAGGGTATGGTGGAGAGTCTAGGAGAGCACGGGGGGCACGGGAGGGTGGCTGGACCCTGACTGGTTGGATTTTACAGCAGCAGCATGGTCCTTGTTATGGAGGGATCTGAGTCTAAGGGCATCTGGATGGACCCCGGGAGTTATTGGGTACCTGCTTGTGTCGCAGGGATGTTGGTGCCCATGTTGCGCCGTGCCCTCCACTCCCCTTTCGCTCATCTCTCCCAGCTCCCCAGCCACCGCAAACATCTGAAGGAGGGGAAAGGCATGTGGGTGTAAAAGCCAGGGCAGGGTTAAGGACCCAGGGTCGAGGGCAAGGCTGGAGGGTTTTGGATCCAGGGTTGAGGGCAAGGCTGGAGGGTTTTGGATCCAAGATTGAGGGCAAGGCAGGAGGGTTTTGAACCCTAGGTTGTGGGCCAGGCATGTGGGTGTAAAAGCCAGGCAGGGATAAGGGCCCAGGGTCTTGGATCCATGGTTGAGGGCAAGGCTGGAGGGTTTTAAATACAGGATTGAGGGGAATACTGGAGGGTTTTGGATCCAAGATTGAGGGCAAGGCAGGAGGGTTTTGAACCCTGGGTTGTGGGCCAGGCATGTGGGTGTAAAAGCCAGGGCAGGGATAAGGGCCCAGGGTTGAGGGCAAGGCTAGAGTATTTTGGATCCATGGTTGAGGGCAAGGCTGGAGGGTTTTGGATACATGATTGAGGGGAATACTGGAGATCTCAGGACCCAGGGTTGTGGGCCAAGCATGTGGGTGTAAAAGCCAGGGCAGGGATAAGGGCCCAGGGTTGAGGGCAAGGCTGGAGGGTTTTGGATCCATGGTTGAGGGCAAGGCTGGAGGGTTTTGGATACAGGATTGAGGGGAATACTGGAGATCTCAGGACCCAGGGTTGTGGTCCAGGCATGTGGGTGTAAAAGCCAGAGCAGGGATAAGGGCCCATGGTTGAGGGCAAGGCTGGAGGGTTTTGGATCCATGGTTGAGGGCAAGGCTGGAGGGTTTTGGATACAGGATTGAAGGGAATACTGTAGATCTCAGGACCCAGGGTTGTGGGCCAGGCATGTGGGTGTAAAAGCCAGGGCAGGGATAAGGACCCAGGGTTGAGGGCAAGGCTGGAGGGTCTTGGATCCATGGTTGAGGGCAAGGCTGGAGGGTTTTAAATACAGGATTGAGGGGAATACTGGAGATCTCAGGACCCAGGGTTGTGGGCCAGGCATGTGGGTGTAAAGGCCAGGGCAGGGTTAAGGACCCAGTGTTGAGGGCAAGGCTGGAGGGTTTTGGATACAAGATTGAGGGGAACACTGGAGGTCTCAGGACCCAGGGTTGTGGGCCAGGCATGTGGGTGTAAACGACAGGGCAGTGTTAAGGACCCAGGGTTGAGGGCAAGGCTGGAGGGTTTTGGATCCATGGTTGAGGGCAAGGCTGGAGGGTTTTGGATACAGGATTGAGGGGAATACTGGAGATCTCAGGACCCAGGGTTGTGGGCCAGGCATGTGGGTGTAAAAGCTAGGGCATGGATAAGGGCCCAGGGTTGAGGGCAAGGCTGGAGGGTTTTGGATCCATGGTTGAGGGCAAGGCTGGAGGGTTTTGGATACAGGATTGAGGGGAATACTGGAGATCTCAGGACCCAGGGTTGTGGGCCATGCATGTGGGTGTAAAAGCCAGGGCAGGGATAAGGGCCCAGGGTTGAGGGCAAGGCTGGAGGGTCTTGGATCCATGGTTGAGGGCAAGGCTGGAGGGTTTTGGATACATGATTGAGGGGAATACTGGAGATCTCAGGACCCAGGGTTGTGGGCCAGGCATGTGGGTGTAAAAGCCAGGGCAGAGTTAAGAACCCAGTGTTGAGGGCAAGGCTGGAGGGTTTTGGATACAAGATTGAGGGGAACACTGGAGGTCTCAGGACCCAGGGTTGTGGGCCAGGCATGTGGGTGTAAAAGACAGGGCAGGGTTAAGGATCCAGGGTTGAGGGCAAGGCTGGAGTGTTTTGGATCCATGGTTGAGGGCAAGGCTGGAGGGTTTTGGATACAGGATTGAGGGGAATACTGGAGATCTCAGGACCCAGGGTTGTGGGCCAGGCATGTGGGTGTAAAAGCCAGGGCATGGATAAGGGCCCAGGGTTGAGGGCAAGGCTGGAGGGTTTTGGATCCATGGTTGAGGGCAAGGCT
Source organism: Limnomonas spitsbergensis (assembly GCA_037349105.1). Classification (NCBI taxonomy): domain Eukaryota; kingdom Viridiplantae; phylum Chlorophyta; class Chlorophyceae; order Chlamydomonadales; genus Limnomonas; species Limnomonas spitsbergensis. The sequence goes on from JAYJMM010000054.1 coordinate 463,813, forward strand.
GGAGGGTTTTGGATACAGGATTGAGGGGAATACTGGAGATCTCAGGACCCAGGGTTGTGGGCCATGCATGTGGGTGTAAAAGCCAGGGCAGGGATAAGGGCCCAGGGTTGAGGGCAAGGCTGGAGGGTCTTGGATCCATGGTTGAGGGCAAGGCTGGAGGGTTTTGGATACAAGATTGAGGGGAATACTGGAGATCTCAGGACCCAGGGTTGTGGGCCAGGCATGTGGGTGTAAAAGCCAGGGCAGGGTTAAGGACCCAAGGTTGAGGGCAAGGCTGGAGGGTCTTGGATCCATGGTTGAGGGCAAGGCTGGAGGGTTTTAAATACAGGATTGAGGGGAATACTGGAGATCTCAGGACCCAGGGTTGTGGGCCAGGCATGTGGGTGTAAAAGCCAGGGCAGGGATAAGGGCCCAGGGTTGAGGGCAAGGCTGGAGGGTCTTGGATCCATGGTTGAGGGCAAGGCTGGAGGGTTTTAAATACAGGATTGAGGGGAATACTGGAGATCTCAGGACCCAGGGTTGTGGGCCAGGCTGTAGGGCTCAAGATCCAGAGTTAAGGGCAGGCTGGAGGAATAAGGACCCAGTAGTTGAGGGCAAGGCTGGAAGGATAAGGACCCAAGGGTTTAGGGCAAGGCTGGAGGGCTCAGGAACCAGGGCTAAGGGCAAGGCTGAAGATGACGGAAGCACGCCACAGGTGGGGAGAGGCTTCAACTACAGCTGAGGACTTCAGCTACATCTTATGCCACAGGTGGGGACAGGGTACGGGAGAGTACGGGAGGGCACGGGAGGGCACAGGGGCTGCGGGAGGGTACAAGGAGGTACGAGGAGGTATAAGGAGGTGCATGGAGGTATGGGGAGGTATGGGGGGTCTATAGGAGGGTATGGTGGAGAGTCTAGGAGAGCACGGGGGGTACGGGAGGGTGGCTGGACCCTGACTGGTTGGATTTTACAGCAGCAGCATGGTCCTTGTTATGGAGGGATCTGAGTCTAAGGGCATCTGGATGGACCCCGGGAGTTATTGGGTACCTGCTTGTGTCGCAGGGATGTTGGTGCCCATGTTGCGCCGTGCCCTCCACTCCCCTTTCGCTCATCTCTCCCAGCTCCCCAGCCACCGCAAACATCTGAAGGAGGGGAAAGGCATGTGGGTGTAAAAGCCAGGGCAGGGTTAAGGACCCAGGGTCGAGGGCAAGGCTGGAGGGTTTTGGATCCAGGGTTGAGGGCAAGGCTGGAGGGTTTTGGATCCAAGATTGAGGGCAAGGCAGGAGGGTTTTGAACCCTAGGTTGTGGGCCAGGCATGTGGGTGTAAAAGCCAGGGCAGGGATAAGGGCCCAGGGTCTTGGATCCATGGTTGAGGGCAAGGCTGGAGGGTTTTAAATACAGGATTGAGGGGAATACTGGAGGGTTTTGGATCCAAGATTGAGGGCAAGGCAGGAGGGTTTTGAACCCTGGGTTGTGGGCCAGGCATGTGGGTGTAAAAGCCAGGGCAGGGATAAGGGCCCAGGGTTGAGGGCAAGGCTGGAGTGTTTTGGATCCATGGTTGAGGGCAAGGCTGGAGGGTTTTAAATACAGGATTGAGGGGAATACTGGAGATCTCAGGACCCAGGGTTGTGGGCCAGGCTGTAGGGCTCAAGATCCAGAGTTAAGGGCAGGCTGGAGGATTAAGGACCCAGTAGTTGAGGGCAAGGCTGGAAGGATAAGGACCCAAGGGTTTAGGGCAAGGCTGGAGGGCTCAGGAACCAGGGCTAAGGGCAAGGCTGAAGATGACGGAAGCACGCCACAGGTGGGGAGAGGCTTCAACTACAGCTGAGGACTTCAGCTACATCTTATGCCACAGGTGGGGACAGGGTACGGGAGAGTACGGGAGGGCACGGGAGGGCACAGGGGCTGCGGGAGGGTACAAGGAGGTACGAGGAGGTATAAGGAGGTGCATGGAGGTATGGGGAGGTATGGGGGGTCTATAGGAGGGTATGGTGGAGAGTCTAGGAGAGCACGGGGGGCACGGGAGGGTGGCTGGACCCTGACTGGTTGGATTTTACAGCAGCAGCATGGTCCTTGTTATGGAGGGATCTGAGTCTAAGGGCATCTGGATGGACCCCGGGAGTTATTGGGTACCTGCTTGTGTCGCAGGGATGTTGGTGCCCATGTTGCGCCGTGCCCTCCACTCCCCTTTCGCTCATCTCTCCCAGCTCCCCAGCCACCGCAAACATCTGAAGGAGGGGAAAGGCATGTGGGTGTAAAAGCCAGGGCAGGGTTAAGGACCCTGGGTCGAGGGCAAGGCTGGAGGGTTTTGGATCCAGGGTTGAGGGCAAGGCTGGAGGGTTTTGGATCCAAGATTGAGGGCAAGGCAGGAGGGTTTTGAACCCTAGGTTGTGGGCCAGGCATGTGGGTGTAAAAGCCAGGGCAGGGATAAGGGCCCAGGGTCTTGGATCCATGGTTGAGGGCAAGGCTGGAGGGTTTTAAATACAGGATTGAGGGGAATACTGGAGGGTTTTGGATCCAAGATTGAGGGCAAGGCAGGAGGGTTTTGAACCCTGGGTTGTGGGCCAGGCATGTGGGTGTAAAAGCCAGGGCAGGGATAAGGGCCCAGGGTTGAGGGCAAGGCTGGAGTGTTTTGGATCCATGGTTGAGGGCAAGGCTGGAGGGTTTTAAATACAGGATTGAGGGGAATACTGGAGATCTCAGGACCCAGGGTTGTGGGCCAGGCTGTAGGGCTCAAGATCCAGAGTTAAGGGCAGGCTGGAGGAATAAGGACCCAGTAGTTGAGGGCAAGGCTGGAAGGATAAGGACCCAAGGGTTTAGGGCAAGGCTGGAGGGCTCAGGAACCAGGGCTAAGGGCAAGGCTGAAGATGACGGAAGCACGCCACAGGTGGGGAGAGGCTTCAACTACAGCTGAGGACTTCAGCTACATCTTATGCCACAGGTGGGGACAGGGTACGGGAGAGTACGGGAGGGCACGGGAGGGCACAGGGGCTGCGGGAGGGTACAAGGAGGTACGAGGAGGTATAAGGAGGTGCATGGAGGTATGGGGAGGTATGGGGGGTCTATAGGAGGGTATGGTGGAGAGTCTAGGAGAGCACGGGGGGCACGGGAGGGTGGCTGGACCCTGACTGGTTGGATTTTACAGCAGCAGCATGGTCCTTGTTATGGAGGGATCTGAGTCTAAGGGCATCTGGATGGACCCCGGGAGTTATTGGGTACCTGCTTGTGTCGCAGGGATGTTGGTGCCCATGTTGCGCCGTGCCCTCCACTCCCCTTTCGCTCATCTCTCCCAGCTCCCCAGCCACCGCAAACATCTGAAGGAGGGGAAAGGCATGTGGGTGTAAAAGCCAGGGCAGGGTTAAGGACCCAGGGTCGAGGGCAAGGCTGGAGGGTTTTGGATCCAGGGTTGAGGGCAAGGCTGGAGGGTTTTGGATCCAAGATTGAGGGCAAGGCAGGAGGGTTTTGAACCCTAGGTTGTGGGCCAGGCATGTGGGTGTAAAAGCCAGGGCAGGGATAAGGGCCCAGGGTCTTGGATCCATGGTTGAGGGCAAGGCTGGAGGGTTTTAAATACAGGATTGAGGGGAATACTGGAGGGTTTTGGATCCAAGATTGAGGGCAAGGCAGGAGGGTTTTGAACCCTGGGTTGTGGGCCAGGCATGTGGGTGTAAAAGCCAGGGCAGGGTTAAGGACCCAAGGTTGAGGGCAAGGCTGGAGGGTGTTGGATCCATGGTTGAGGGCAAGGCTGGAGGGTTTTAAATACAGGATTGAGGGGAATACTGGAGATCTCAGGACCCAGGGTTGTGGGCCAGGCATGTGGGTGTAAAAGCCAGGGCAGGGATAAGGGCCCAGGGTTGAGGGCAAGGCTGGAGGGTCTTGGATCCATGGTTGAGGGCAAGGCTGGAGGGTTTTAAATACAGGATTGAGGGGAATACTGGAGATCTCAGGACCCAGGGTTGTGGGCCAGGCATGTGGGTGTAAAAGCCAGGGCAGAGTTAAGAACCCAGTGTTGAGGGCAAGGCTGGAGGGTTTTGGATACAAGATTGAGGGGAACACTGGAGGTCTCAGGACCCAGGGTTGTGGGCCAGGCATGTGGGTGTAAAAGACAGGGCAGGGTTAAGGATCCAGGGTTGAGGGCAAGGCTGGAGTGTTTTGGATCCATGGTTGAGGGCAAGGCTGGAGGGTTTTGGATACAGGATTGAGGGGAATACTGGAGATCTCAGGACCCAGGGTTGTGGGCCAGGCATGTGGGTGTAAAAGCCAGGGCATGGATAAGGGCCCAGGGTTGAGGGCAAGGCTGGAGGGTCTTGGATCCATGGTTGAGGGCAAGGCTGGAGGGTTTTGGATACATGATTGAGGGGAATACTGGAGATCTCAGGACCCAGGGTTGTGGGCTAGGCATGTGGGTGTAAAAGCCAGGGCAGAGTTAAGAACCCAGTGTTGAGGGCAAGGCTGGAGGGTTTTGGATACAAGATTGAGGGGAACACTGGAGGTCTCAGGACCCAGGGTTGTGGGCCAGGCATGTGGGTGTAAAAGACAGGGCAGGGTTAAGGATCCAGGGTTGAGGGCAAGGCTGGAGTGTTTTGGATCCATGGTTGAGGGCAAGGCTGGAGGGTTTTGGATACAGGATTGAGGGGAATACTGGAGATCTCAGGACCCAGGGTTGTGGGCCAGGCATGTGGGTGTAAAAGCCAGGGCATGGATAAGGGCCCAGGGTTGAGGGCAAGGCTGGAGGGTTTTGGATCCATGGTTGAGGGCAAGGCTGGAGGGTTTTGGATACAGGATTGAGGGGAATACTGGAGATCTCAGGACCCAGGGTTGTGGGCCATGCATGTGGGTGTAAAAGCCAGGGCAGGGATAAGGGCCCAGGGTTGAGGGCAAGGCTGGAGGGTTTTGGATCCATGGTTGAGGGCAAGGCTGGAGGGTTTTGGATACAAGATTGAGGGGAATACTGGAGATCTCAGGACCCAGGGTTGTGGGCCAGGCATGTGGGTGTAAAAGCCAGGGCAGGGTTAAGGACCCAAGGTTGAGGGCAAGGCTGGAGGGTCTTGGATCCATGGTTGAGGGCAAGGCTGGAGGGTTTTAAATACAGGATTGAGGGGAATACTGGAGATCTCAGGACCCAGGGTTGTGGGCCAGGCTGTAGGGCTCAAGATCCAGAGTTAAGGGCAGGCTGGAGGAATAAGGACCTAGTAGTTGAGGGCAAGGCTGGAAGGATAAGGACCCAAGGGTTTAGGGCAAGGCTGGAGGGCTCAGGAACCAGGGCTAAGGGCAAGGCTGAAGATGACGGAAGCACGCCACAGGTGGGGAGAGGCTTCAACTACAGCTGAGGACTTCAGCTACATCTTATGCCACAGGTGGGGACAGGGTACGGGAGAGTACGGGAGGGCACGGGAGGGCACAGGGGCTGCGGGAGGGTACAAGGAGGTACGAGGAGGTATAAGGAGGTGCATGGAGGTATGGGGAGGTATGGGGGGTCTATAGGAGGGTATGGTGGAGAGTCTAGGAGAGCACGGGGGGCACGGGAGGGTGGCTGGACCCTGACTGGTTGGATTTTACAGCAGCAGCATGGTCCTTGTTATGGAGGGATCTGAGTCTAAGGGCATCTGGATGGACCCCGGGAGTTATTGGGTACCTGCTTGTGTCGCAGGGATGTTGGTGCCCATGTTGCGCCGTGCCCTCCACTCCCCTTTCGCTCATCTCTCCCAGCTCCCCAGCCACCGCAAACATCTGAAGGAGGGGAAAGGCATGTGGGTGTAAAAGCCAGGGCAGGGTTAAGGACCCAGGGTCGAGGGCAAGGCTGGAGGGTTTTGGATCCAGGGTTGAGGGCAAGGCTGGAGGGTTTTGGATCCAAGATTGAGGGCAAGGCAGGAGGGTTTTGAACCCTAGGTTGTGGGCCAGGCATGTGGGTGTAAAAGCCAGGCAGGGATAAGGGCCCAGGGTCTTGGATCCATGGTTGAGGGCAAGGCTGGAGGGTTTTAAATACAGGATTGAGGGGAATACTGGAGGGTTTTGGATCCAAGATTGAGGGCAAGGCAGGAGGGTTTTGAACCCTGGGTTGTGGGCCAGGCATGTGGGTGTAAAAGCCAGGGCAGGGATAAGGGCCCAGGGTTGAGGGCAAGGCTAGAGTATTTTGGATCCATGGTTGAGGGCAAGGCTGGAGGGTTTTGGATACATGATTGAGGGGAATACTGGAGATCTCAGGACCCAGGGTTGTGGGCCAAGCATGTGGGTGTAAAAGCCAGGGCAGGGATAAGGGCCCAGGGTTGAGGGCAAGGCTGGAGGGTTTTGGATCCATGGTTGAGGGCAAGGCTGGAGGGTTTTGGATACAGGATTGAGGGGAATACTGGAGATCTCAGGACCCAGGGTTGTGGTCCAGGCATGTGGGTGTAAAAGCCAGAGCAGGGATAAGGGCCCATGGTTGAGGGCAAGGCTGGAGGGTTTTGGATCCATGGTTGAGGGCAAGGCTGGAGGGTTTTGGATACAGGATTGAAGGGAATACTGTAGATCTCAGGACCCAGGGTTGTGGGCCAGGCATGTGGGTGTAAAAGCCAGGGCAGGGATAAGGACCCAGGGTTGAGGGCAAGGCTGGAGGGTCTTGGATCCATGGTTGAGGGCAAGGCTGGAGGGTTTTAAATACAGGATTGAGGGGAATACTGGAGATCTCAGGACCCAGGGTTGTGGGCCAGGCATGTGGGTGTAAAGGCCAGGGCAGGGTTAAGGACCCAGTGTTGAGGGCAAGGCTGGAGGGTTTTGGATACAAGATTGAGGGGAACACTGGAGGTCTCAGGACCCAGGGTTGTGGGCCAGGCATGTGGGTGTAAACGACAGGGCAGTGTTAAGGACCCAGGGTTGAGGGCAAGGCTGGAGGGTTTTGGATCCATGGTTGAGGGCAAGGCTGGAGGGTTTTGGATACAGGATTGAGGGGAATACTGGAGATCTCAGGACCCAGGGTTGTGGGCCAGGCATGTGGGTGTAAAAGCTAGGGCATGGATAAGGGCCCAGGGTTGAGGGCAAGGCTGGAGGGTTTTGGATCCATGGTTGAGGGCAAGGCTGGAGGGTTTTGGATACAGGATTGAGGGGAATACTGGAGATCTCAGGACCCAGGGTTGTGGGCCATGCATGTGGGTGTAAAAGCCAGGGCAGGGATAAGGGCCCAGGGTTGAGGGCAAGGCTGGAGGGTCTTGGATCCATGGTTGAGGGCAAGGCTGGAGGGTTTTGGATACATGATTGAGGGGAATACTGGAGATCTCAGGACCCAGGGTTGTGGGCCAGGCATGTGGGTGTAAAAGCCAGGGCAGAGTTAAGAACCCAGTGTTGAGGGCAAGGCTGGAGGGTTTTGGATACAAGATTGAGGGGAACACTGGAGGTCTCAGGACCCAGGGTTGTGGGCCAGGCATGTGGGTGTAAAAGACAGGGCAGGGTTAAGGATCCAGGGTTGAGGGCAAGGCTGGAGTGTTTTGGATCCATGGTTGAGGGCAAGGCTGGAGGGTTTTGGATACAGGATTGAGGGGAATACTGGAGATCTCAGGACCCAGGGTTGTGGGCCAGGCATGTGGGTGTAAAAGCCAGGGCATGGATAAGGGCCCAGGGTTGAGGGCAAGGCTGGAGGGTTTTGGATCCATGGTTGAGGGCAAGGCTGGAGGGTTTTGGATACAGGATTGAGGGGAATACTGGAGATCTCAGGACCCAGGGTTGTGGGCCATGCATGTGGGTGTAAAAGCCAGGGCAGGGATAAGGGCCCAGGGTTGAGGGCAAGGCTGGAGGGTCTTGGATCCATGGTTGAGGGCAAGGCTGGAGGGTTTTGGATACAAGATTGAGGGGAATACTGGAGATCTCAGGACCCAGGGTTGTGGGCCAGGCATGTGGGTGTAAAAGCCAGGGCAGGGTTAAGGACCCAAGGTTGAGGGCAAGGCTGGAGGGTCTTGGATCCATGGTTGAGGGCAAGGCTGGAGGGTTTTAAATACAGGATTGAGGGGAATACTGGAGATCTCAGGACCCAGGGTTGTGGGCCAGGCATGTGGGTGTAAAAGCCAGGGCAGGGATAAGGGCCCAGGGTTGAGGGCAAGGCTGGAGGGTCTTGGATCCATGGTTGAGGGCAAGGCTGGAGGGTTTTAAATACAGGATTGAGGGGAATACTGGAGATCTCAGGACCCAGGGTTGTGGGCCAGGCTGTAGGGCTCAAGATCCAGAGTTAAGGGCAGGCTGGAGGAATAAGGACCCAGTAGTTGAGGGCAAGGCTGGAAGGATAAGGACCCAAGGGTTTAGGGCAAGGCTGGAGGGCTCAGGAACCAGGGCTAAGGGCAAGGCTGAAGATGACGGAAGCACGCCACAGGTGGGGAGAGGCTTCAACTACAGCTGAGGACTTCAGCTACATCTTATGCCACAGGTGGGGACAGGGTACGGGAGAGTACGGGAGGGCACGGGAGGGCACAGGGGCTGCGGGAGGGTACAAGGAGGTACGAGGAGGTATAAGGAGGTGCATGGAGGTATGGGGAGGTATGGGGGGTCTATAGGAGGGTATGGTGGAGAGTCTAGGAGAGCACGGGGGGTACGGGAGGGTGGCTGGACCCTGACTGGTTGGATTTTACAGCAGCAGCATGGTCCTTGTTATGGAGGGATCTGAGTCTAAGGGCATCTGGATGGACCCCGGGAGTTATTGGGTACCTGCTTGTGTCGCAGGGATGTTGGTGCCCATGTTGCGCCGTGCCCTCCACTCCCCTTTCGCTCATCTCTCCCAGCTCCCCAGCCACCGCAAACATCTGAAGGAGGGGAAAGGCATGTGGGTGTAAAAGCCAGGGCAGGGTTAAGGACCCAGGGTCGAGGGCAAGGCTGGAGGGTTTTGGATCCAGGGTTGAGGGCAAGGCTGGAGGGTTTTGGATCCAAGATTGAGGGCAAGGCAGGAGGGTTTTGAACCCTAGGTTGTGGGCCAGGCATGTGGGTGTAAAAGCCAGGGCAGGGATAAGGGCCCAGGGTCTTGGATCCATGGTTGAGGGCAAGGCTGGAGGGTTTTAAATACAGGATTGAGGGGAATACTGGAGGGTTTTGGATCCAAGATTGAGGGCAAGGCAGGAGGGTTTTGAACCCTGGGTTGTGGGCCAGGCATGTGGGTGTAAAAGCCAGGGCAGGGATAAGGGCCCAGGGTTGAGGGCAAGGCTGGAGTGTTTTGGATCCATGGTTGAGGGCAAGGCTGGAGGGTTTTAAATACAGGATTGAGGGGAATACTGGAGATCTCAGGACCCAGGGTTGTGGGCCAGGCTGTAGGGCTCAAGATCCAGAGTTAAGGGCAGGCTGGAGGATTAAGGACCCAGTAGTTGAGGGCAAGGCTGGAAGGATAAGGACCCAAGGGTTTAGGGCAAGGCTGGAGGGCTCAGGAACCAGGGCTAAGGGCAAGGCTGAAGATGACGGAAGCACGCCACAGGTGGGGAGAGGCTTCAACTACAGCTGAGGACTTCAGCTACATCTTATGCCACAGGTGGGGACAGGGTACGGGAGAGTACGGGAGGGCACGGGAGGGCACAGGGGCTGCGGGAGGGTACAAGGAGGTACGAGGAGGTATAAGGAGGTGCATGGAGGTATGGGGAGGTATGGGGGGTCTATAGGAGGGTATGGTGGAGAGTCTAGGAGAGCACGGGGGGCACGGGAGGGTGGCTGGACCCTGACTGGTTGGATTTTACAGCAGCAGCATGGTCCTTGTTATGGAGGGATCTGAGTCTAAGGGCATCTGGATGGACCCCGGGAGTTATTGGGTACCTGCTTGTGTCGCAGGGATGTTGGTGCCCATGTTGCGCCGTGCCCTCCACTCCCCTTTCGCTCATCTCTCCCAGCTCCCCAGCCACCGCAAACATCTGAAGGAGGGGAAAGGCATGTGGGTGTAAAAGCCAGGGCAGGGTTAAGGACCCTGGGTCGAGGGCAAGGCTGGAGGGTTTTGGATCCAGGGTTGAGGGCAAGGCTGGAGGGTTTTGGATCCAAGATTGAGGGCAAGGCAGGAGGGTTTTGAACCCTAGGTTGTGGGCCAGGCATGTGGGTGTAAAAGCCAGGGCAGGGATAAGGGCCCAGGGTCTTGGATCCATGGTTGAGGGCAAGGCTGGAGGGTTTTAAATACAGGATTGAGGGGAATACTGGAGGGTTTTGGATCCAAGATTGAGGGCAAGGCAGGAGGGTTTTGAACCCTGGGTTGTGGGCCAGGCATGTGGGTGTAAAAGCCAGGGCAGGGATAAGGGCCCAGGGTTGAGGGCAAGGCTGGAGTGTTTTGGATCCATGGTTGAGGGCAAGGCTGGAGGGTTTTAAATACAGGATTGAGGGGAATACTGGAGATCTCAGGACCCAGGGTTGTGGGCCAGGCTGTAGGGCTCAAGATCCAGAGTTAAGGGCAGGCTGGAGGAATAAGGACCCAGTAGTTGAGGGCAAGGCTGGAAGGATAAGGACCCAAGGGTTTAGGGCAAGGCTGGAGGGCTCAGGAACCAGGGCTAAGGGCAAGGCTGAAGATGACGGAAGCACGCCACAGGTGGGGAGAGGCTTCAACTACAGCTGAGGACTTCAGCTACATCTTATGCCACAGGTGGGGACAGGGTACGGGAGAGTACGGGAGGGCACGGGAGGGCACAGGGGCTGCGGGAGGGTACAAGGAGGTACGAGGAGGTATAAGGAGGTGCATGGAGGTATGGGGAGGTATGGGGGGTCTATAGGAGGGTATGGTGGAGAGTCTAGGAGAGCACGGGGGGCACGGGAGGGTGGCTGGACCCTGACTGGTTGGATTTTACAGCAGCAGCATGGTCCTTGTTATGGAGGGATCTGAGTCTAAGGGCATCTGGATGGACCCCGGGAGTTATTGGGTACCTGCTTGTGTCGCAGGGATGTTGGTGCCCATGTTGCGCCGTGCCCTCCACTCCCCTTTCGCTCATCTCTCCCAGCTCCCCAGCCACCGCAAACATCTGAAGGAGGGGAAAGGCATGTGGGTGTAAAAGCCAGGGCAGGGTTAAGGACCCAGGGTCGAGGGCAAGGCTGGAGGGTTTTGGATCCAGGGTTGAGGGCAAGGCTGGAGGGTTTTGGATCCAAGATTGAGGGCAAGGCAGGAGGGTTTTGAACCCTAGGTTGTGGGCCAGGCATGTGGGTGTAAAAGCCAGGCAGGGATAAGGGCCCAGGGTCTTGGATCCATGGTTGAGGGCAAGGCTGGAGGGTTTTAAATACAGGATTGAGGGGAATACTGGAGGGTTTTGGATCCAAGATTGAGGGCAAGGCAGGAGGGTTTTGAACCCTGGGTTGTGGGCCAGGCATGTGGGTGTAAAAGCCAGGGCAGGGATAAGGGCCCAGGGTTGAGGGCAAGGCTAGAGTATTTTGGATCCATGGTTGAGGGCAAGGCTGGAGGGTTTTGGATACATGATTGAGGGGAATACTGGAGATCTCAGGACCCAGGGTTGTGGGCCAAGCATGTGGGTGTAAAAGCCAGGGCAGGGATAAGGGCCCAGGGTTGAGGGCAAGGCTGGAGGGTTTTGGATCCATGGTTGAGGGCAAGGCTGGAGGGTTTTGGATACAGGATTGAGGGGAATACTGGAGATCTCAGGACCCAGGGTTGTGGTCCAGGCATGTGGGTGTAAAAGCCAGAGCAGGGATAAGGGCCCATGGTTGAGGGCAAGGCTGGAGGGTTTTGGATCCATGGTTGAGGGCAAGGCTGGAGGGTTTTGGATACAGGATTGAAGGGAATACTGTAGATCTCAGGACCCAGGGTTGTGGGCCAGGCATGTGGGTGTAAAAGCCAGGGCAGGGATAAGGACCCAGGGTTGAGGGCAAGGCTGGAGGGTCTTGGATCCATGGTTGAGGGCAAGGCTGGAGGGTTTTAAATACAGGATTGAGGGGAATACTGGAGATCTCAGGACCCAGGGTTGTGGGCCAGGCATGTGGGTGTAAAGGCCAGGGCAGGGTTAAGGACCCAGTGTTGAGGGCAAGGCTGGAGGGTTTTGGATACAAGATTGAGGGGAACACTGGAGGTCTCAGGACCCAGGGTTGTGGGCCAGGCATGTGGGTGTAAACGACAGGGCAGTGTTAAGGACCCAGGGTTGAGGGCAAGGCTGGAGGGTTTTGGATCCATGGTTGAGGGCAAGGCTGGAGGGTTTTGGATACAGGATTGAGGGGAATACTGGAGATCTCAGGACCCAGGGTTGTGGGCCAGGCATGTGGGTGTAAAAGCTAGGGCATGGATAAGGGCCCAGGGTTGAGGGCAAGGCTGGAGGGTTTTGGATCCATGGTTGAGGGCAAGGCTGGAGGGTTTTGGATACAGGATTGAGGGGAATACTGGAGATCTCAGGACCCAGGGTTGTGGGCCATGCATGTGGGTGTAAAAGCCAGGGCAGGGATAAGGGCCCAGGGTTGAGGGCAAGGCTGGAGGGTCTTGGATCCATGGTTGAGGGCAAGGCTGGAGGGTTTTGGATACATGATTGAGGGGAATACTGGAGATCTCAGGACCCAGGGTTGTGGGCCAGGCATGTGGGTGTAAAAGCCAGGGCAGAGTTAAGAACCCAGTGTTGAGGGCAAGGCTGGAGGGTTTTGGATACAAGATTGAGGGGAACACTGGAGGTCTCAGGACCCAGGGTTGTGGGTCAGGCATGTGGGTGTAAAAGACAGGGCAGGGTTAAGGATCCAGGGTTGAGGGCAAGGCTGGAGTGTTTTGGATCCATGGTTGAGGGCAAGGCTGGAGGGTTTTGGATACAGGATTGAGGGGAATACTGGAGATCTCAGGACCCAGGGTTGTGGGCCAGGCATGTGGGTGTAAAAGCCAGGGCATGGATAAGGGCCCAGGGTTGAGGGCAAGGCTGGAGGGTTTTGGATCCATGGTTGAGGGCAAGGCTGGAGGGTTTTGGATACAGGATTGAGGGGAATACTGGAGATCTCAGGACCCAGGGTTGTGGGCCATGCATGTGGGTGTAAAAGCCAGGGCAGGGATAAGGGCCCAGGGTTGAGGGCAAGGCTGGAGGGTCTTGGATCCATGGTTGAGGGCAAGGCTGGAGGGTTTTGGATACAAGATTGAGGGGAATACTGGAGATCTCAGGACCCAGGGTTGTGGGCCAGGCATGTGGGTGTAAAAGCCAGGGCAGGGTTAAGGACCCAAGGTTGAGGGCAAGGCTGGAGGGTCTTGGATCCATGGTTGAGGGCAAGGCTGGAGGGTTTTAAATACAGGATTGAGGGGAATACTGGAGATCTCAGGACCCAGGGTTGTGGGCCAGGCATGTGGGTGTAAAAGCCAGGGCAGGGATAAGGGCCCAGGGTTGAGGGCAAGGCTGGAGGGTCTTGGATCCATGGTTGAGGGCAAGGCTGGAGGGTTTTAAATACAGGATTGAGGGGAATACTGGAGATCTCAGGACCCAGGGTTGTGGGCCAGGCTGTAGGGCTCAAGATCCAGAGTTAAGGGCAGGCTGGAGGAATAAGGACCCAGTAGTTGAGGGCAAGGCTGGAAGGATAAGGACCCAAGGGTTTAGGGCAAGGCTGGAGGGCTCAGGAACCAGGGCTAAGGGCAAGGCTGAAGATGACGGAAGCACGCCACAGGTGGGGAGAGGCTTCAACTACAGCTGAGGACTTCAGCTACATCTTATGCCACAGGTGGGGACAGGGTACGGGAGAGTACGGGAGGGCACGGGAGGGCACAGGGGCTGCGGGAGGGTACAAGGAGGTACGAGGAGGTATAAGGAGGTGCATGGAGGTATGGGGAGGTATGGGGGGTCTATAGGAGGGTATGGTGGAGAGTCTAGGAGAGCACGGGGGGTACGGGAGGGTGGCTGGACCCTGACTGGTTGGATTTTACAGCAGCAGCATGGTCCTTGTTATGGAGGGATCTGAGTCTAAGGGCATCTGGATGGACCCCGGGAGTTATTGGGTACCTGCTTGTGTCGCAGGGATGTTGGTGCCCATGTTGCGCCGTGCCCTCCACTCCCCTTTCGCTCATCTCTCCCAGCTCCCCAGCCACCGCAAACATCTGAAGGAGGGGAAAGGCATGTGGGTGTAAAAGCCAGGGCAGGGTTAAGGACCCAGGGTCGAGGGCAAGGCTGGAGGGTTTTGGATCCAGGGTTGAGGGCAAGGCTGGAGGGTTTTGGATCCAAGATTGAGGGCAAGGCAGGAGGGTTTTGAACCCTAGGTTGTGGGCCAGGCATGTGGGTGTAAAAGCCAGGGCAGGGATAAGGGCCCAGGGTCTTGGATCCATGGTTGAGGGCAAGGCTGGAGGGTTTTAAATACAGGATTGAGGGGAATACTGGAGGGTTTTGGATCCAAGATTGAGGGCAAGGCAGGAGGGTTTTGAACCCTGGGTTGTGGGCCAGGCATGTGGGTGTAAAAGCCAGGGCAGGGATAAGGGCCCAGGGTTGAGGGCAAGGCTGGAGTGTTTTGGATCCATGGTTGAGGGCAAGGCTGGAGGGTTTTAAATACAGGATTGAGGGGAATACTGGAGATCTCAGGACCCAGGGTTGTGGGCCAGGCTGTAGGGCTCAAGATCCAGAGTTAAGGGCAGGCTGGAGGATTAAGGACCCAGTAGTTGAGGGCAAGGCTGGAAGGATAAGGACCCAAGGGTTTAGGGCAAGGCTGGAGGGCTCAGGAACCAGGGCTAAGGGCAAGGCTGAAGATGACGGAAGCACGCCACAGGTGGGGAGAGGCTTCAACTACAGCTGAGGACTTCAGCTACATCTTATGCCACAGGTGGGGACAGGGTACGGGAGAGTACGGGAGGGCACGGGAGGGCACAGGGGCTGCGGGAGGGTACAAGGAGGTACGAGGAGGTATAAGGAGGTGCATGGAGGTATGGGGAGGTATGGGGGGTCTATAGGAGGGTATGGTGGAGAGTCTAGGAGAGCACGGGGGGCACGGGAGGGTGGCTGGACCCTGACTGGTTGGATTTTACAGCAGCAGCATGGTCCTTGTTATGGAGGGATCTGAGTCTAAGGGCATCTGGATGGACCCCGGGAGTTATTGGGTACCTGCTTGTGTCGCAGGGATGTTGGTGCCCATGTTGCGCCGTGCCCTCCACTCCCCTTTCGCTCATCTCTCCCAGCTCCCCAGCCACCGCAAACATCTGAAGGAGGGGAAAGGCATGTGGGTGTAAAAGCCAGGGCAGGGTTAAGGACCCTGGGTCGAGGGCAAGGCTGGAGGGTTTTGGATCCAGGGTTGAGGGCAAGGCTGGAGGGTTTTGGATCCAAGATTGAGGGCAAGGCAGGAGGGTTTTGAACCCTAGGTTGTGGGCCAGGCATGTGGGTGTAAAAGCCAGGGCAGGGATAAGGGCCCAGGGTCTTGGATCCATGGTTGAGGGCAAGGCTGGAGGGTTTTAAATACAGGATTGAGGGGAATACTGGAGGGTTTTGGATCCAAGATTGAGGGCAAGGCAGGAGGGTTTTGAACCCTGGGTTGTGGGCCAGGCATGTGGGTGTAAAAGCCAGGGCAGGGATAAGGGCCCAGGGTTGAGGGCAAGGCTGGAGTGTTTTGGATCCATGGTTGAGGGCAAGGCTGGAGGGTTTTAAATACAGGATTGAGGGGAATACTGGAGATCTCAGGACCCAGGGTTGTGGGCCAGGCATGTGGGTGTAAAAGCCAGGGCAGGGATAAGGGCCCAGGGTTGAGGGCAAGGCTGGAGGGTCTTGGATCCATGGTTGAGGGCAAGGCTGGAGGGTTTTAAATACAGGATTGAGGGGAATACTGGAGATCTCAGGACCCAGGGTTGTGGGCCAGGCATGTGGGTGTAAAAGCCAGGGCAGAGTTAAGAACCCAGTGTTGAGGGCAAGGCTGGAGGGTTTTGGATACAAGATTGAGGGGAACACTGGAGGTCTCAGGACCCAGGGTTGTGGGCCAGGCATGTGGGTGTAAAAGACAGGGCAGGGTTAAGGATCCAGGGTTGAGGGCAAGGCAGGAGTGTTTTGGATCCATGGTTGAGGGCAAGGCTGGAGGGTTTTGGATACAGGATTGAGGGGAATACTGGAGATCTCAGGACCCAGGGTTGTGGGCCAGGCATGTGGGTGTAAAAGCCAGGGCATGGATAAGGGCCCAGGGTTGAGGGCAAGGCTGGAGGGTTTTGGATCCATGGTTGAGGGCAAGGCTGGAGGGTTTTGGATACAGGATTGAGGGGAATACTGGAGATCTCAGGACCCAGGGTTGTGGGCCATGCATGTGGGTGTAAAAGCCAGGGCAGGGATAAGGGCCCAGGGTTGAGGGCAAGGCTGGAGGGTTTTGGATCCATGGTTGAGGGCAAGGCTGGAGGGTTTTGGATACAAGATTGAGGGGAATACTGGAGATCTCAGGACCCAGGGTTGTGGGCCAGGCATGTGGGTGTAAAAGCCAGGGCAGGGTTAAGGACCCAAGGTTGAGGGCAAGGCTGGAGGGTCTTGGATCCATGGTTGAGGGCAAGGCTGGAGGGTTTTAAATACAGGATTGAGGGGAATACTGGAGATCTCAGGACCCAGGGTTGTGGGCCAGGCATGTGGGTGTAAAAGCCAGGGCAGGGATAAGGGCCCAGGGTTGAGGGCAAGGCTGGAGGGTCTTGGATCCATGGTTGAGGGCAAGGCTGGAGGGTTTTAAATACAGGATTGAGGGGAATACTGGAGATCTCAGGACCCAGGGTTGTGGGCCAGGCTGTAGGGCTCAAGATCCAGAGTTAAGGGCAGGCTGGAGGAATAAGGACCCAGTAGTTGAGGGCAAGGCTGGAAGGATAAGGACCCAAGGGTTTAGGGCAAGGCTGGAGGGCTCAGGAACCAGGGCTAAGGGCAAGGCTGAAGATGACGGAAGCACGCCACAGGTGGGGAGAGGCTTCAACTACAGCTGAGGACTTCAGCTACATCTTATGCCACAGGTGGGGACAGGGTACGGGAGAGTACGGGAGGGCACGGGAGGGCACAGGGGCTGCGGGAGGGTACAAGGAGGTACGAGGAGGTATAAGGAGGTGCATGGAGGTATGGGGAGGTATGGGGGGTCTATAGGAGGGTATGGTGGAGAGTCTAGGAGAGCACGGGGGGTACGGGAGGGTGGCTGGACCCTGACTGGTTGGATTTTACAGCAGCAGCATGGTCCTTGTTATGGAGGGATCTGAGTCTAAGGGCATCTGGATGGACCCCGGGAGTTATTGGGTACCTGCTTGTGTCGCAGGGATGTTGGTGCCCATGTTGCGCCGTGCCCTCCACTCCCCTTTCGCTCATCTCTCCCAGCTCCCCAGCCACCGCAAACATCTGAAGGAGGGGAAAGGCATGTGGGTGTAAAAGCCAGGGCAGGGTTAAGGACCCAGGGTCGAGGGCAAGGCTGGAGGGTTTTGGATCCAGGGTTGAGGGCAAGGCTGGAGGGTTTTGGATCCAAGATTGAGGGCAAGGCAGGAGGGTTTTGAACCCTAGGTTGTGGGCCAGGCATGTGGGTGTAAAAGCCAGGGCAGGGATAAGGGCCCAGGGTCTTGGATCCATGGTTGAGGGCAAGGCTGGAGGGTTTTAAATACAGGATTGAGGGGAATACTGGAGGGTTTTGGATCCAAGATTGAGGGCAAGGCAGGAGGGTTTTGAACCCTGGGTTGTGGGCCAGGCATGTGGGTGTAAAAGCCAGGGCAGGGATAAGGGCCCAGGGTTGAGGGCAAGGCTGGAGTGTTTTGGATCCATGGTTGAGGGCAAGGCTGGAGGGTTTTAAATACAGGATTGAGGGGAATACTGGAGATCTCAGGACCCAGGGTTGTGGGCCAGGCTGTAGGGCTCAAGATCCAGAGTTAAGGGCAGGCTGGAGGATTAAGGACCCAGTAGTTGAGGGCAAGGCTGGAAGGATAAGGACCCAAGGGTTTAGGGCAAGGCTGGAGGGCTCAGGAACCAGGGCTAAGGGCAAGGCTGAAGATGACGGAAGCACGCCACAGGTGGGGAGAGGCTTCAACTACAGCTGAGGACTTCAGCTACATCTTATGCCACAGGTGGGGACAGGGTACGGGAGAGTACGGGAGGGCACGGGAGGGCACAGGGGCTGCGGGAGGGTACAAGGAGGTACGAGGAGGTATAAGGAGGTGCATGGAGGTATGGGGAGGTATGGGGGGTCTATAGGAGGGTATGGTGGAGAGTCTAGGAGAGCACGGGGGGCACGGGAGGGTGGCTGGACCCTGACTGGTTGGATTTTACAGCAGCAGCATGGTCCTTGTTATGGAGGGATCTGAGTCTAAGGGCATCTGGATGGACCCCGGGAGTTATTGGGTACCTGCTTGTGTCGCAGGGATGTTGGTGCCCATGTTGCGCCGTGCCCTCCACTCCCCTTTCGCTCATCTCTCCCAGCTCCCCAGCCACCGCAAACATCTGAAGGAGGGGAAAGGCATGTGGGTGTAAAAGCCAGGGCAGGGTTAAGGACCCTGGGTCGAGGGCAAGGCTGGAGGGTTTTGGATCCAGGGTTGAGGGCAAGGCTGGAGGGTTTTGGATCCAAGATTGAGGGCAAGGCAGGAGGGTTTTGAACCCTAGGTTGTGGGCCAGGCATGTGGGTGTAAAAGCCAGGGCAGGGATAAGGGCCCAGGGTCTTGGATCCATGGTTGAGGGCAAGGCTGGAGGGTTTTAAATACAGGATTGAGGGGAATACTGGAGGGTTTTGGATCCAAGATTGAGGGCAAGGCAGGAGGGTTTTGAACCCTGGGTTGTGGGCCAGGCATGTGGGTGTAAAAGCCAGGGCAGGGATAAGGGCCCAGGGTTGAGGGCAAGGCTGGAGTGTTTTGGATCCATGGTTGAGGGCAAGGCTGGAGGGTTTTAAATACAGGATTGAGGGGAATACTGGAGATCTCAGGACCCAGGGTTGTGGGCCAGGCTGTAGGGCTCAAGATCCAGAGTTAAGGGCAGGCTGGAGGAATAAGGACCCAGTAGTTGAGGGCAAGGCTGGAAGGATAAGGACCCAAGGGTTTAGGGCAAGGCTGGAGGGCTCAGGAACCAGGGCTAAGGGCAAGGCTGAAGATGACGGAAGCACGCCACAGGTGGGGAGAGGCTTCAACTACAGCTGAGGACTTCAGCTACATCTTATGCCACAGGTGGGGACAGGGTACGGGAGAGTACGGGAGGGCACGGGAGGGCACAGGGGCTGCGGGAGGGTACAAGGAGGTACGAGGAGGTATAAGGAGGTGCATGGAGGTATGGGGAGGTATGGGGGGTCTATAGGAGGGTATGGTGGAGAGTCTAGGAGAGCACGGGGGGCACGGGAGGGTGGCTGGACCCTGACTGGTTGGATTTTACAGCAGCAGCATGGTCCTTGTTATGGAGGGATCTGAGTCTAAGGGCATCTGGATGGACCCCGGGAGTTATTGGGTACCTGCTTGTGTCGCAGGGATGTTGGTGCCCATGTTGCGCCGTGCCCTCCACTCCCCTTTCGCTCATCTCTCCCAGCTCCCCAGCCACCGCAAACATCTGAAGGAGGGGAAAGGCATGTGGGTGTAAAAGCCAGGGCAGGGTTAAGGACCCAGGGTCGAGGGCAAGGCTGGAGGGTTTTGGATCCAGGGTTGAGGGCAAGGCTGGAGGGTTTTGGATCCAGGATTGAGGGCAAGGCAGGAGGGTTTTGAACCCTAGGTTGTGGGCCAGGCATGTGGGTGTAAAAGCCAGGGCAGGGATAAGGGCCCAGGGTCTTGGATCCATGGTTGAGGGCAAGGCTGGAGGGTTTTAAATACAGGATTGAGGGGAATACTGGAGGGTTTTGGATCCAAGATTGAGGGCAAGGCAGGAGGGTTTTGAACCCTGGGTTGTGGGCCAGGCATGTGGGTGTAAAAGCCAGGGCAGGGATAAGGGCCCAGGGTTGAGGGCAAGGCTGGAGTGTTTTGGATCCATGGTTGAGGGCAAGGCTGGAGGGTTTTAAATACAGGATTGAGGGGAATACTGGAGATCTCAGGACCCAGGGTTGTGGGCCAGGCTGTAGGGCTCAAGATCCAGAGTTAAGGGCAGGCTGGAGGATTAAGGACCCAGTAGTTGAGGGCAAGGCTGGAAGGATAAGGACCCAAGGGTTTAGGGCAAGGCTGGAGGGCTCAGGAACCAGGGCTAAGGGCAAGGCTGAAGATGACGGAAGCACGCCACAGGTGGGGAGAGGCTTCAACTACAGCTGAGGACTTCAGCTACATCTTATGCCACAGGTGGGGACAGGGTACGGGAGAGTACGGGAGGGCACGGGAGGGCACAGGGGCTGCGGGAGGGTACAAGGAGGTACGAGGAGGTATAAGGAGGTGCATGGAGGTATGGGGAGGTATGGGGGGTCTATAGGAGGGTATGGTGGAGAGTCTAGGAGAGCACGGGGGGCACGGGAGGGTGGCTGGACCCTGACTGGTTGGATTTTACAGCAGCAGCATGGTCCTTGTTATGGAGGGATCTGAGTCTAAGGGCATCTGGATGGACCCCGGGAGTTATTGGGTACCTGCTTGTGTCGCAGGGATGTTGGTGCCCATGTTGCGCCGTGCCCTCCACTCCCCTTTCGCTCATCTCTCCCAGCTCCCCAGCCACCGCAAACATCTGAAGGAGGGGAAAGGCATGTGGGTGTAAAAGCCAGGGCAGGGTTAAGGACCCTGGGTCGAGGGCAAGGCTGGAGGGTTTTGGATCCAGGGTTGAGGGCAAGGCTGGAGGGTTTTGGATCCAAGATTGAGGGCAAGGCAGGAGGGTTTTGAACCCTAGGTTGTGGGCCAGGCATGTGGGTGTAAAAGCCAGGGCAGGGATAAGGGCCCAGGGTCTTGGATCCATGGTTGAGGGCAAGGCTGGAGGGTTTTAAATACAGGATTGAGGGGAATACTGGAGGGTTTTGGATCCAAGATTGAGGGCAAGGCAGGAGGGTTTTGAACCCTGGGTTGTGGGCCAGGCATGTGGGTGTAAAAGCCAGGGCAGGGATAAGGGCCCAGGGTTGAGGGCAAGGCTGGAGTGTTTTGGATCCATGGTTGAGGGCAAGGCTGGAGGGTTTTAAATACAGGATTGAGGGGAATACTGGAGATCTCAGGACCCAGGGTTGTGGGCCAGGCTGTAGGGCTCAAGATCCAGAGTTAAGGGCAGGCTGGAGGAATAAGGACCCAGTAGTTGAGGGCAAGGCTGGAAGGATAAGGACCCAAGGGTTTAGGGCAAGGCTGGAGGGCTCAGGAACCAGGGCTAAGGGCAAGGCTGAAGATGACGGAAGCACGCCACAGGTGGGGAGAGGCTTCAACTACAGCTGAGGACTTCAGCTACATCTTATGCCACAGGTGGGGACAGGGTACGGGAGAGTACGGGAGGGCACGGGAGGGCACAGGGGCTGCGGGAGGGTACAAGGAGGTACGAGGAGGTATAAGGAGGTGCATGGAGGTATGGGGAGGTATGGGGGGTCTATAGGAGGGTATGGTGGAGAGTCTAGGAGAGCACGGGGGGCACGGGAGGGTGGCTGGACCCTGACTGGTTGGATTTTACAGCAGCAGCATGGTCCTTGTTATGGAGGGATCTGAGTCTAAGGGCATCTGGATGGACCCCGGGAGTTATTGGGTACCTGCTTGTGTCGCAGGGATGTTGGTGCCCATGTTGCGCCGTGCCCTCCACTCCCCTTTCGCTCATCTCTCCCAGCTCCCCAGCCACCGCAAACATCTGAAGGAGGGGAAAGGCATGTGGGTGTAAAAGCCAGGGCAGGGTTAAGGACCCAGGGTCGAGGGCAAGGCTGGAGGGTTTTGGATCCAGGGTTGAGGGCAAGGCTGGAGGGTTTTGGATCCAGGGTTGAGGGCAAGGCTGGAGGGTTTTGGATCCAAGATTGAGGGCAAGGCAGGAGGGTTTTGAACCCTAGGTTGTGGGCCAGGCATGTGGGTGTAAAAGCCAGGGCAGGGATAAGGGCCCAGGGTCTTGGATCCATGGTTGAGGGCAAGGCTGGAGGGTTTTAAATACAGGATTGAGGGGAATACTGGAGGGTTTTGGATCCAAGATTGAGGGCAAGGCAGGAGGGTTTTGAACCCTGGGTTGTGGGCCAGGCATGTGGGTGTAAAAGCCAGGGCAGGGATAAGGGCCCAGGGTTGAGGGCAAGGCTGGAGTGTTTTGGATCCATGGTTGAGGGCAAGGCTGGAGGGTTTTAAATACAGGATTGAGGGGAATACTGGAGATCTCAGGACCCAGGGTTGTGGGCCAGGCTGTAGGGCTCAAGATCCAGAGTTAAGGGCAGGCTGGAGGATTAAGGACCCAGTAGTTGAGGGCAAGGCTGGAAGGATAAGGACCCAAGGGTTTAGGGCAAGGCTGGAGGGCTCAGGAACCAGGGCTAAGGGCAAGGCTGAAGATGACGGAAGCACGCCACAGGTGGGGAGAGGCTTCAACTACAGCTGAGGACTTCAGCTACATCTTATGCCACAGGTGGGGACAGGGTACGGGAGAGTACGGGAGGGCACGGGAGGGCACAGGGGCTGCGGGAGGGTACAAGGAGGTACGAGGAGGTATAAGGAGGTGCATGGAGGTATGGGGAGGTATGGGGGGTCTATAGGAGGGTATGGTGGAGAGTCTAGGAGAGCACGGGGGGCACGGGAGGGTGGCTGGACCCTGACTGGTTGGATTTTACAGCAGCAGCATGGTCCTTGTTATGGAGGGATCTGAGTCTAAGGGCATCTGGATGGACCCCGGGAGTTATTGGGTACCTGCTTGTGTCGCAGGGATGTTGGTGCCCATGTTGCGCCGTGCCCTCCACTCCCCTTTCGCTCATCTCTCCCAGCTCCCCAGCCACCGCAAACATCTGAAGGAGGGGAAAGGCATGTGGGTGTAAAAGCCAGGGCAGGGTTAAGGACCCTGGGTCGAGGGCAAGGCTGGAGGGTTTTGGATCCAGGGTTGAGGGCAAGGCTGGAGGGTTTTGGATCCAAGATTGAGGGCAAGGCAGGAGGGTTTTGAACCCTAGGTTGTGGGCCAGGCATGTGGGTGTAAAAGCCAGGGCAGGGATAAGGGCCCAGGGTCTTGGATCCATGGTTGAGGGCAAGGCTGGAGGGTTTTAAATACAGGATTGAGGGGAATACTGGAGGGTTTTGGATCCAAGATTGAGGGCAAGGCAGGAGGGTTTTGAACCCTGGGTTGTGGGCCAGGCATGTGGGTGTAAAAGCCAGGGCAGGGATAAGGGCCCAGGGTTGAGGGCAAGGCTGGAGTGTTTTGGATCCATGGTTGAGGGCAAGGCTGGAGGGTTTTAAATACAGGATTGAGGGGAATACTGGAGATCTCAGGACCCAGGGTTGTGGGCCAGGCTGTAGGGCTCAAGATCCAGAGTTAAGGGCAGGCTGGAGGAATAAGGACCCAGTAGTTGAGGGCAAGGCTGGAAGGATAAGGACCCAAGGGTTTAGGGCAAGGCTGGAGGGCTCAGGAACCAGGGCTAAGGGCAAGGCTGAAGATGACGGAAGCACGCCACAGGTGGGGAGAGGCTTCAACTACAGCTGAGGACTTCAGCTACATCTTATGCCACAGGTGGGGACAGGGTACGGGAGAGTACGGGAGGGCACGGGAGGGCACAGGGGCTGCGGGAGGGTACAAGGAGGTACGAGGAGGTATAAGGAGGTGCATGGAGGTATGGGGAGGTATGGGGGGTCTATAGGAGGGTATGGTGGAGAGTCTAGGAGAGCACGGGGGGCACGGGAGGGTGGCTGGACCCTGACTGGTTGGATTTTACAGCAGCAGCATGGTCCTTGTTATGGAGGGATCTGAGTCTAAGGGCATCTGGATGGACCCCGGGAGTTATTGGGTACCTGCTTGTGTCGCAGGGATGTTGGTGCCCATGTTGCGCCGTGCCCTCCACTCCCCTTTCGCTCATCTCTCCCAGCTCCCCAGCCACCGCAAACATCTGAAGGAGGGGAAAGGCATGTGGGTGTAAAAGCCAGGGCAGGGTTAAGGACCCAGGGTCGAGGGCAAGGCTGGAGGGTTTTGGATCCAGGGTTGAGGGCAAGGCTGGAGGGTTTTGGATCCAAGATTGAGGGCAAGGCAGGAGGGTTTTGAACCCTAGGTTGTGGGCCAGGCATGTGGGTGTAAAAGCCAGGGCAGGGATAAGGGCCCAGGGTCTTGGATCCATGGTTGAGGGCAAGGCTGGAGGGTTTTAAATACAGGATTGAGGGGAATACTGGAGGGTTTTGGATCCAAGATTGAGGGCAAGGCAGGAGGGTTTTGAACCCTGGGTTGTGGGCCAGGCATGTGGGTGTAAAAGCCAGGGCAGGGTTAAGGACCCAAGGTTGAGGGCAAGGCTGGAGGGTCTTGGATCCATGGTTGAGGGCAAGGCTGGAGGGTTTTAAATACAGGATTGAGGGGAATACTGGAGATCTCAGGACCCAGGGTTGTGGGCCAGGCATGTGGGTGTAAAAGCCAGGGCAGGGATAAGGGCCCAGGGTTGAGGGCAAGGCTGGAGTGTTTTGGATCCATGGTTGAGGGCAAGGCTGGAGGGTTTTAAATACAGGATTGAGGGGAATACTGGAGATCTCAGGACCCAGGGTTGTGGGCCAGGCTGTAGGGCTCAAGATCCAGAGTTAAGGGCAGGCTGGAGGAATAAGGACCCAGTAGTTGAGGGCAAGGCTGGAAGGATAAGGACCCAAGGGTTTAGGGCAAGGCTGGAGGGCTCAGGAACCAGGGCTAAGGGCAAGGCTGAAGATGACGGAAGCACGCCACAGGTGGGGAGAGGCTTCAACTACAGCTGAGGACTTCAGCTACATCTTATGCCACAGGTGGGGACAGGGTACGGGAGAGTACGGGAGGGCACGGGAGGGCACAGGGGCTGCGGGAGGGTACAAGGAGGTACGAGGAGGTATAAGGAGGTGCATGGAGGTATGGGGAGGTATGGGGGGTCTATAGGAGGGTATGGTGGAGAGTCTAGGAGAGCACGGGGGGTACGGGAGGGTGGCTGGACCCTGACTGGTTGGATTTTACAGCAGCAGCATGGTCCTTGTTATGGAGGGATCTGAGTCTAAGGGCATCTGGATGGACCCCGGGAGTTATTGGGTACCTGCTTGTGTCGCAGGGATGTTGGTGCCCATGTTGCGCCGTGCCCTCCACTCCCCTTTCGCTCATCTCTCCCAGCTCCCCAGCCACCGCAAACATCTGAAGGAGGGGAAAGGCATGTGGGTGTAAAAGCCAGGGCAGGGTTAAGGACCCAGGGTCGAGGGCAAGGCTGGAGGGTTTTGGATCCAGGGTTGAGGGCAAGGCTGGAGGGTTTTGGATCCAAGATTGAGGGCAAGGCAGGAGGGTTTTGAACCCTAGGTTGTGGGCCAGGCATGTGGGTGTAAAAGCCAGGGCAGGGATAAGGGCCCAGGGTCTTGGATCCATGGTTGAGGGCAAGGCTGGAGGGTTTTAAATACAGGATTGAGGGGAATACTGGAGGGTTTTGGATCCAAGATTGAGGGCAAGGCAGGAGGGTTTTGAACCCTGGGTTGTGGGCCAGGCATGTGGGTGTAAAAGCCAGGGCAGGGATAAGGGCCCAGGGTTGAGGGCAAGGCTGGAGTGTTTTGGATCCATGGTTGAGGGCAAGGCTGGAGGGTTTTAAATACAGGATTGAGGGGAATACTGGAGATCTCAGGACCCAGGGTTGTGGGCCAGGCTGTAGGGCTCAAGATCCAGAGTTAAGGGCAGGCTGGAGGATTAAGGACCCAGTAGTTGAGGGCAAGGCTGGAAGGATAAGGACCCAAGGGTTTAGGGCAAGGCTGGAGGGCTCAGGAACCAGGGCTAAGGGCAAGGCTGAAGATGACGGAAGCACGCCACAGGTGGGGAGAGGCTTCAACTACAGCTGAGGACTTCAGCTACATCTTATGCCACAGGTGGGGACAGGGTACGGGAGAGTACGGGAGGGCACGGGAGGGCACAGGGGCTGCGGGAGGGTACAAGGAGGTACGAGGAGGTATAAGGAGGTGCATGGAGGTATGGGGAGGTATGGGGGGTCTATAGGAGGGTATGGTGGAGAGTCTAGGAGAGCACGGGGGGCACGGGAGGGTGGCTGGACCCTGACTGGTTGGATTTTACAGCAGCAGCATGGTCCTTGTTATGGAGGGATCTGAGTCTAAGGGCATCTGGATGGACCCCGGGAGTTATTGGGTACCTGCTTGTGTCGCAGGGATGTTGGTGCCCATGTTGCGCCGTGCCCTCCACTCCCCTTTCGCTCATCTCTCCCAGCTCCCCAGCCACCGCAAACATCTGAAGGAGGGGAAAGGCATGTGGGTGTAAAAGCCAGGGCAGGGTTAAGGACCCTGGGTCGAGGGCAAGGCTGGAGGGTTTTGGATCCAGGGTTGAGGGCAAGGCTGGAGGGTTTTGGATCCAAGATTGAGGGCAAGGCAGGAGGGTTTTGAACCCTAGGTTGTGGGCCAGGCATGTGGGTGTAAAAGCCAGGGCAGGGATAAGGGCCCAGGGTCTTGGATCCATGGTTGAGGGCAAGGCTGGAGGGTTTTAAATACAGGATTGAGGGGAATACTGGAGGGTTTTGGATCCAAGATTGAGGGCAAGGCAGGAGGGTTTTGAACCCTGGGTTGTGGGCCAGGCATGTGGGTGTAAAAGCCAGGGCAGGGATAAGGGCCCAGGGTTGAGGGCAAGGCTGGAGTGTTTTGGATCCATGGTTGAGGGCAAGGCTGGAGGGTTTTAAATACAGGATTGAGGGGAATACTGGAGATCTCAGGACCCAGGGTTGTGGGCCAGGCTGTAGGGCTCAAGATCCAGAGTTAAGGGCAGGCTGGAGGAATAAGGACCCAGTAGTTGAGGGCAAGGCTGGAAGGATAAGGACCCAAGGGTTTAGGGCAAGGCTGGAGGGCTCAGGAACCAGGGCTAAGGGCAAGGCTGAAGATGACGGAAGCACGCCACAGGTGGGGAGAGGCTTCAACTACAGCTGAGGACTTCAGCTACATCTTATGCCACAGGTGGGGACAGGGTACGGGAGAGTACGGGAGGGCACGGGAGGGCACAGGGGCTGCGGGAGGGTACAAGGAGGTACGAGGAGGTATAAGGAGGTGCATGGAGGTATGGGGAGGTATGGGGGGTCTATAGGAGGGTATGGTGGAGAGTCTAGGAGAGCACGGGGGGCACGGGAGGGTGGCTGGACCCTGACTGGTTGGATTTTACAGCAGCAGCATGGTCCTTGTTATGGAGGGATCTGAGTCTAAGGGCATCTGGATGGACCCCGGGAGTTATTGGGTACCTGCTTGTGTCGCAGGGATGTTGGTGCCCATGTTGCGCCGTGCCCTCCACTCCCCTTTCGCTCATCTCTCCCAGCTCCCCAGCCACCGCAAACATCTGAAGGAGGGGAAAGGCATGTGGGTGTAAAAGCCAGGGCAGGGTTAAGGACCCAGGGTCGAGGGCAAGGCTGGAGGGTTTTGGATCCAGGGTTGAGGGCAAGGCTGGAGGGTTTTGGATCCAAGATTGAGGGCAAGGCAGGAGGGTTTTGAACCCTAGGTTGTGGGCCAGGCATGTGGGTGTAAAAGCCAGGGCAGGGATAAGGGCCCAGGGTCTTGGATCCATGGTTGAGGGCAAGGCTGGAGGGTTTTAAATACAGGATTGAGGGGAATACTGGAGGGTTTTGGATCCAAGATTGAGGGCAAGGCAGGAGGGTTTTGAACCCTGGGTTGTGGGCCAGGCATGTGGGTGTAAAAGCCAGGGCAGGGATAAGGGCCCAGGGTTGAGGGCAAGGCTGGAGTGTTTTGGATCCATGGTTGAGGGCAAGGCTGGAGGGTTTTAAATACAGGATTGAGGGGAATACTGGAGATCTCAGGACCCAGGGTTGTGGGCCAGGCTGTAGGGCTCAAGATCCAGAGTTAAGGGCAGGCTGGAGGATTAAGGACCCAGTAGTTGAGGGCAAGGCTGGAAGGATAAGGACCCAAGGGTTTAGGGCAAGGCTGGAGGGCTCAGGAACCAGGGCTAAGGGCAAGGCTGAAGATGACGGAAGCACGCCACAGGTGGGGAGAGGCTTCAACTACAGCTGAGGACTTCAGCTACATCTTATGCCACAGGTGGGGACAGGGTACGGGAGAGTACGGGAGGGCACGGGAGGGCACAGGGGCTGCGGGAGGGTACAAGGAGGTACGAGGAGGTATAAGGAGGTGCATGGAGGTATGGGGAGGTATGGGGGGTCTATAGGAGGGTATGGTGGAGAGTCTAGGAGAGCACGGGGGGCACGGGAGGGTGGCTGGACCCTGACTGGTTGGATTTTACAGCAGCAGCATGGTCCTTGTTATGGAGGGATCTGAGTCTAAGGGCATCTGGATGGACCCCGGGAGTTATTGGGTACCTGCTTGTGTCGCAGGGATGTTGGTGCCCATGTTGCGCCGTGCCCTCCACTCCCCTTTCGCTCATCTCTCCCAGCTCCCCAGCCACCGCAAACATCTGAAGGAGGGGAAAGGCATGTGGGTGTAAAAGCCAGGGCAGGGTTAAGGACCCTGGGTCGAGGGCAAGGCTGGAGGGTTTTGGATCCAGGGTTGAGGGCAAGGCTGGAGGGTTTTGGATCCAAGATTGAGGGCAAGGCAGGAGGGTTTTGAACCCTAGGTTGTGGGCCAGGCATGTGGGTGTAAAAGCCAGGGCAGGGATAAGGGCCCAGGGTCTTGGATCCATGGTTGAGGGCAAGGCTGGAGGGTTTTAAATACAGGATTGAGGGGAATACTGGAGGGTTTTGGATCCAAGATTGAGGGCAAGGCAGGAGGGTTTTGAACCCTGGGTTGTGGGCCAGGCATGTGGGTGTAAAAGCCAGGGCAGGGATAAGGGCCCAGGGTTGAGGGCAAGGCTGGAGTGTTTTGGATCCATGGTTGAGGGCAAGGCTGGAGGGTTTTAAATACAGGATTGAGGGGAATACTGGAGATCTCAGGACCCAGGGTTGTGGGCCAGGCTGTAGGGCTCAAGATCCAGAGTTAAGGGCAGGCTGGAGGAATAAGGACCCAGTAGTTGAGGGCAAGGCTGGAAGGATAAGGACCCAAGGGTTTAGGGCAAGGCTGGAGGGCTCAGGAACCAGGGCTAAGGGCAAGGCTGAAGATGACGGAAGCACGCCACAGGTGGGGAGAGGCTTCAACTACAGCTGAGGACTTCAGCTACATCTTATGCCACAGGTGGGGACAGGGTACGGGAGAGTACGGGAGGGCACGGGAGGGCACAGGGGCTGCGGGAGGGTACAAGGAGGTACGAGGAGGTATAAGGAGGTGCATGGAGGTATGGGGAGGTATGGGGGGTCTATAGGAGGGTATGGTGGAGAGTCTAGGAGAGCACGGGGGGCACGGGAGGGTGGCTGGACCCTGACTGGTTGGATTTTACAGCAGCAGCATGGTCCTTGTTATGGAGGGATCTGAGTCTAAGGGCATCTGGATGGACCCCGGGAGTTATTGGGTACCTGCTTGTGTCGCAGGGATGTTGGTGCCCATGTTGCGCCGTGCCCTCCACTCCCCTTTCGCTCATCTCTCCCAGCTCCCCAGCCACCGCAAACATCTGAAGGAGGGGAAAGGCATGTGGGTGTAAAAGCCAGGGCAGGGTTAAGGACCCAGGGTCGAGGGCAAGGCTGGAGGGTTTTGGATCCAGGGTTGAGGGCAAGGCTGGAGGGTTTTGGATCCAAGATTGAGGGCAAGGCAGGAGGGTTTTGAACCCTAGGTTGTGGGCCAGGCATGTGGGTGTAAAAGCCAGGGCAGGGATAAGGGCCCAGGGTCTTGGATCCATGGTTGAGGGCAAGGCTGGAGGGTTTTAAATACAGGATTGAGGGGAATACTGGAGGGTTTTGGATCCAAGATTGAGGGCAAGGCAGGAGGGTTTTGAACCCTTGGTTGTGGGCCAGGCATGTGGGTGTAAAAGCCAGGGCAGGGTTAAGGACCCAAGGTTGAGGGCAAGGCTGGAGGGTCTTGGATCCATGGTTGAGGGCAAGGCTGGAGGGTTTTAAATACAGGATTGAGGGGAATACTGGAGATCTCAGGACCCAGGGTTGTGGGCCAGGCATGTGGGTGTAAAAGCCAGGGCAGGGATAAGGGCCCAGGGTTGAGGGCAAGGCTGGAGGGTCTTGGATCCATGGTTGAGGGCAAGGCTGGAGGGTTTTAAATACAGGATTGAGGGGAATACTGGAGATCTCAGGACCCAGGGTTGTGGGCCAGGCTGTAGGGCTCAAGATCCAGAGTTAAGGGCAGGCTGGAGGAATAAGGACCCAGTAGTTGAGGGCAAGGCTGGAAGGATAAGGACCCAAGGGTTTAGGGCAAGGCTGGAGGGCTCAGGAACCAGGGCTAAGGGCAAGGCTGAAGATGACGGAAGCACGCCACAGGTGGGGAGAGGCTTCAACTACAGCTGAGGACTTCAGCTACATCTTATGCCACAGGTGGGGACAGGGTACGGGAGAGTACGGGAGGGCACGGGAGGGCACAGGGGCTGCGGGAGGGTACAAGGAGGTACGAGGAGGTATAAGGAGGTGCATGGAGGTATGGGGAGGTATGGGGGGTCTATAGGAGGGTATGGTGGAGAGTCTAGGAGAGCACGGGGGGTACGGGAGGGTGGCTGGACCCTGACTGGTTGGATTTTACAGCAGCAGCATGGTCCTTGTTATGGAGGGATCTGAGTCTAAGGGCATCTGGATGGACCCCGGGAGTTATTGGGTACCTGCTTGTGTCGCAGGGATGTTGGTGCCCATGTTGCGCCGTGCCCTCCACTCCCCTTTCGCTCATCTCTCCCAGCTCCCCAGCCACCGCAAACATCTGAAGGAGGGGAAAGGCATGTGGGTGTAAAAGCCAGGGCAGGGTTAAGGACCCAGGGTCGAGGGCAAGGCTGGAGGGTTTTGGATCCAGGGTTGAGGGCAAGGCTGGAGGGTTTTGGATCCAAGATTGAGGGCAAGGCAGGAGGGTTTTGAACCCTAGGTTGTGGGCCAGGCATGTGGGTGTAAAAGCCAGGGCAGGGATAAGGGCCCAGGGTCTTGGATCCATGGTTGAGGGCAAGGCTGGAGGGTTTTAAATACAGGATTGAGGGGAATACTGGAGGGTTTTGGATCCAAGATTGAGGGCAAGGCAGGAGGGTTTTGAACCCTGGGTTGTGGGCCAGGCATGTGGGTGTAAAAGCCAGGGCAGGGATAAGGGCCCAGGGTTGAGGGCAAGGCTGGAGTGTTTTGGATCCATGGTTGAGGGCAAGGCTGGAGGGTTTTAAATACAGGATTGAGGGGAATACTGGAGATCTCAGGACCCAGGGTTGTGGGCCAGGCTGTAGGGCTCAAGATCCAGAGTTAAGGGCAGGCTGGAGGAATAAGGACCCAGTAGTTGAGGGCAAGGCTGGAAGGATAAGGACCCAAGGGTTTAGGGCAAGGCTGGAGGGCTCAGGAACCAGGGCTAAGGGCAAGGCTGAAGATGACGGAAGCACGCCACAGGTGGGGAGAGGCTTCAACTACAGCTGAGGACTTCAGCTACATCTTATGCCACAGGTGGGGACAGGGTACGGGAGAGTACGGGAGGGCACGGGAGGGCACAGGGGCTGCGGGAGGGTACAAGGAGGTACGAGGAGGTATAAGGAGGAGCATGGAGGTATGGGGAGGTATGGGGGGTCTATAGGAGGGTATGGTGGAGAGTCTAGGAGAGCACGGGGGGCACGGGAGGGTGGCTGGACCCTGACTGGTTGGATTTTACAGCAGCAGCATGGTCCTTGTTATGGAGGGATCTGAGTCTAAGGGCATCTGGATGGACCCCGGGAGTTATTGGGTACCTGCTTGTGTCGCAGGGATGTTGGTGCCCATGTTGCGCCGTGCCCTCCACTCCCCTTTCGCTCATCTCTCCCAGCTCCCCAGCCACCGCAAACATCTGAAGGAGGGGAAAGGCATGTGGGTGTAAAAGCAAGGGCAGGGTTAAGGACCCTGGGTCGAGGGCAAGGCTGGAGGGTTTTGGATCCAGGGTTGAGGGCAAGGCTGGAGGGTTTTGGATCCAAGATTGAGGGCAAGGCAGGAGGGTTTTGAACCCTAGGTTGTGGGCCAGGCATGTGGGTGTAAAAGCCAGGGCAGGGATAAGGGCCCAGGGTCTTGGATCCATGGTTGAGGGCAAGGCTGGAGGGTTTTAAATACAGGATTGAGGGGAATACTGGAGGGTTTTGGATCCAAGATTGAGGGCAAGGCAGGAGGGTTTTGAACCCTGGGTTGTGGGCCAGGCATGTGGGTGTAAAAGCCAGGGCAGGGATAAGGGCCCAGGGTTGAGGGCAAGGCTGGAGTGTTTTGGATCCATGGTTGAGGGCAAGGCTGGAGGGTTTTAAATACAGGATTGAGGGGAATACTGGAGATCTCAGGACCCAGGGTTGTGGGCCAGGCTGTAGGGCTCAAGATCCAGAGTTAAGGGCAGGCTGGAGGAATAAGGACCCAGTAGTTGAGGGCAAGGCTGGAAGGATAAGGACCCAAGGGTTTAGGGCAAGGCTGGAGGGCTCAGGAACCAGGGCTAAGGGCAAGGCTGAAGATGACGGAAGCACGCCACAGGTGGGGAGAGGCTTCAACTACAGCTGAGGACTTCAGCTACATCTTATGCCACAGGTGGGGACAGGGTACGGGAGAGTACGGGAGGGCACGGGAGGGCACAGGGGCTGCGGGAGGGTACAAGGAGGTACGAGGAGGTATAAGGAGGTGCATGGAGGTATGGGGAGGTATGGGGGGTCTATAGGAGGGTATGGTGGAGAGTCTAGGAGAGCACGGGGGGCACGGGAGGGTGGCTGGACCCTGACTGGTTGGATTTTACAGCAGCAGCATGGTCCTTGTTATGGAGGGATCTGAGTCTAAGGGCATCTGGATGGACCCCGGGAGTTATTGGGTACCTGCTTGTGTCGCAGGGATGTTGGTGCCCATGTTGCGCCGTGCCCTCCACTCCCCTTTCGCTCATCTCTCCCAGCTCCCCAGCCACCGCAAACATCTGAAGGAGGGGAAAGGCATGTGGGTGTAAAAGCCAGGGCAGGGTTAAGGACCCAGGGTCGAGGGCAAGGCTGGAGGGTTTTGGATCCAGGGTTGAGGGCAAGGCTGGAGGGTTTTGGATCCAAGATTGAGGGCAAGGCAGGAGGGTTTTGAACCCTAGGTTGTGGGCCAGGCATGTGGGTGTAAAAGCCAGGGCAGGGATAAGGGCCCAGGGTCTTGGATCCATGGTTGAGGGCAAGGCTGGAGGGTTTTAAATACAGGATTGAGGGGAATACTGGAGGGTTTTGGATCCAAGATTGAGGGCAAGGCAGGAGGGTTTTGAACCCTGGGTTGTGGGCCAGGCATGTGGGTGTAAAAGCCAGGGCAGGGATAAGGGCCCAGGGTTGAGGGCAAGGCTGGAGTGTTTTGGATCCATGGTTGAGGGCAAGGCTGGAGGGTTTTGGATACATGATTGAGGGGAATACTGGAGATCTCAGGACCCAGGGTTGTGGGCCAGGCATGTGGGTGTAAAAGCCAGGGCAGGGATAAGGGCCCAGGGTTGAGGGCAAGGCTGGAGGGTTTTGGATCCATGGTTGAGGGCAAGGCTGGAGGGTTTGGGATACAGGATTGAGGGGAATAATGGAGATCTCAGGACCCAGGGTTGTGGGCCAGGCATGTGGGTGTAAAAGCCAGGGCAGGGTTAAGAACCCAGTGTTGAGGGCAAGGCTGGAGGGTTTTGGATACAAGATTGAGGGGAACACTGGAGGTCTCAGGACCCAGGGTTGTGGGCCAGGCATGTGGGTGTAAAAGACAGGGCAGGGTTAAGGATCCAGGGTTGAGGGCAAGGCTGGAGTGTTTTGGATCCATGGTTGAGGGCAAGGCTGGAGGGTTTTGGATACAGGATTGAGGGGAATACTGGAGATCTCAGGACCCAGGGTTGTGGGCCAGGCATGTGGGTGTAAAAGCCAGGGCATGGATAAGGGCCCAGGGTTGAGGGCAAGGCTGGAGGGTTTTGGATCCATGGTTGAGGGCAAGGCTGGAGGGTTTTGGATACAGGATTGAGGGGAATACTGGAGATCTCAGGACCCAGGGTTGTGGGCCATGCATGTGGGTGTAAAAGCCAGGGCAGGGATAAGGGCCCAGGGTTGAGGGCAAGGCTGGAGGGTTTTGGATCCATGGTTGAGGGCAAGGCTGGAGGGTTTTGGATACAAGATTGAGGGGAATACTGGAGATCTCAGGACCCAGGGTTGTGGGCCAGGCATGTGGGTGTTAAAGCCAGGGCAGGGTTAAGGACCCAAGGTTGAGGGCAAGGCTGGAGGGTCTTGGATCCATGGTTGAGGGCAAGGCTGGAGGGTTTTAAATACAGGATTGAGGGGAATACTGGAGATCTCAGGACCCAGGGTTGTGGGCCAGGCATGTGGGTGTAAAAGCCAGGGCAGGGATAAGGGCCCAGGGTTGAGGGCAAGGCTGGAGGGTCTTGGATCCATGGTTGAGGGCAAGGCTGGAGGGTTTTAAATACAGGATTGAGGGGAATACTGGAGATCTCAGGACCCAGGGTTGTGGGCCAGGCTGTAGGGCTCAAGATCCAGAGTTAAGGGCAGGCTGGAGGAATAAGGACCTAGTAGTTGAGGGCAAGGCTGGAAGGATAAGGACCCAAGGGTTTAGGGCAAGGCTGGAGGGCTCAGGAACCAGGGCTAAGGGCAAGGCTGAAGATGACGGAAGCACGCCACAGGTGGGGAGAGGCTTCAACTACAGCTGAGGACTTCAGCTACATCTTATGCCACAGGTGGGGACAGGGTACGGGAGAGTACGGGAGGGCACGGGAGGGCACAGGGGCTGCGGGAGGGTACAAGGAGGTACGAGGAGGTATAAGGAGGAGCATGGAGGTATGGGGAGGTATGGGGGGTCTATAGGAGGGTATGGTGGAGAGTCTAGGAGAGCACGGGGGGCACGGGAGGGTGGCTGGACCCTGACTGGTTGGATTTTACAGCAGCAGCATGGTCCTTGTTATGGAGGGATCTGAGTCTAAGGGCATCTGGATGGACCCCGGGAGTTATTGGGTACCTGCTTGTGTCGCAGGGATGTTGGTGCCCATGTTGCGCCGTGCCCTCCACTCCCCTTTCGCTCATCTCTCCCAGCTCCCCAGCCACCGCAAACATCTGAAGGAGGGGAAAGGCATGTGGGTGTAAAAGCCAGGGCAGGGTTAAGGACCCAGGGTCGAGGGCAAGGCTGGAGGGTTTTGGATCCAGGGTTGAGGGCAAGGCTGGAGGGTTTGGGATACAGGATTGAGGGGAATACTGGAGATCTCAGGACCCAGGGTTGTGGGCCAGGCATGTGGGTGTAAAAGCCAGGGCAGGGAAAAGGGCCCAGGGTTGAGGGCAAGGCTGGAGGGTTTTGGATCCATGGTTGAGGGCAAGGCTGGAGGGTTTGGGATACAGGATTGAGGGGAATACTGGAGATCTCAGGACCCAGGGTTGTGGGCCAGGCATGTGGGTGTAAAAGCCAGGGCAGGGTTAAGGACCCAGGGTTGAGGGCAAGGCTGGAGGGTCTTGGATCCATGGTTGAGGGCAAGGCTTGAGGGTTTTAAATACAGGATTGAGGGGAATACTGGAGATCTCAGGACCCAGGGTTGTGGGCCAGGCATGTGGGTGTAAAAGCCAGGGCAGGGTCAAGGACCCAGTGTTGAGGGCAAGGCTGGAGGGTTTTGGATACAAGATTGAGGGGAACACTGGAGGTCTAAGGACCCAGGGTTGTGGGACAGGCATGTGGGTGTAAAAGACAGGGCAGGGTTAAGGGCCCAGGGTTGAGAGCAAGGCTGGAGGGTTTTGGATCCAGGGTTGAGGGCAAGGCTGGAGGGTTTTAAATACAGGATTGAGGGGAATACTGGAGATCTCAGGACCCAGGGTTGTGGGCCAGGCTGTAGGGCTCAAGATCTAGAGTTAAGGGCAGGCTGGAGGATTAAGGACCCAGTAGTTGAGGGCAAGGCTGGAAGGATAAGGACCCAAGGGTGTAGGGCAAGGCTGGAGGCTTAGGAACCTGGGCTAAGGGCAAGGCTGAAGATGACGGAAGCACGCCACAGGTGGGGAGAGGCTTCAACTACAGCTGAGGACTTCAGCTACATCTTATGCCACATGTGGGGACAGGGTACGGGAGAGTACGGGAGGGCACGGGAGGGCACAGGGGCTGCGGGAGGGTACAAGGAGGTACGAGGAGGTATAAGGAGGAGCATGGAGGTATGGGGGGGTATGGGGGGTCTATAGGAGGGTATGGTGGAGAGTCTAGGAGAGCACGGGGGGTACGGGAGGGTGGCTGGACCCTGACTGGTTGGATTTTGCAGCAGCATGGTCCTTGTTATGGAGGGATCTGAGTCTAAGGGCATCTGGATGGACCCCGGGAGTTATTGGGTACCTGCTTGTGTCGCATTGATGTTGGTGCCCATGTCACGCCGTGCCCTCCACTCCCCTTTCGCTCATCTCTCCCAGCTCCCCAGCCACCGCAAACATCTGAAGGGGGGGAAAGGCATTTGGGTGTAAAAGCCAGGGCAGGGTTAAGGACCCAGGGTCGAGGGCAAGGCTGGAGGGTTTTGGATCCAGGGTTTAGGGTTTAGGGTTTAGGGTTTAGGGTTTAGGGTTTAGGGTTTAGTTTTAGTCTTTTCATTTCAACATCCTGCCTGTCTTTTTGAACGAAGCGCCGCCCTACCAAGACACGCATGCGCGCATATACGCCGCTTTCTGCTGTTTCGAACACTGTTTTATCTAACGTGCCATACACGCCTGATGCCTCAGGTGACAGCAACAACATGTTCACCCATCTTTTTTTTGCAACAACATCTTACCGATCTGCGTCGAAGCCACGCCGCACCACTCCGATCTCCAATCTTCTTGCTTCGTCTACAGGTTGGCCACGCAGCCCTCGCCAGCTGTGCTGCCTGAGCGCAGCAAGAGGTGGCAGGAGGGCACAACCAGCGCGATTGCAGTGCATCTGATAAAGCAATCATGCAAAGCGTACCTCGCCGTTCCTACAGCTCCACGATCAGTGTTACTACTAGATGGTGTTGCATGATGTTGAGCGAAACCTCTGGTTGATCTTGTAGACCTACACCAGGAATGCCAATCTCAACAGACGGCCATGATACGCCTGGAGACCGAACGTCTCGACGCCACAGCCATGGGGCAACGTTCCACACTTTGTACCACCTGTCGACGATCTGGAATGCACTTCTCAGTACCACCAGTGTACCAGTCCCTTGAAAGATCAACCAATTCAGGTGAGCTTGGTAGCACACGTAATGCTACGCTCTGATGGCGACCCAGCTTCATCCTGATATGCCCGATCATGCTTTGCCACGGATTGGATCTTGTATGAAGTTCTCTGAGTAACGCGTTGTACTCATACGCAATGTAATGTAGCAGCATCTTCCTCATGCGTACCGTCAGGTACCCAACACACCGGGGGCCGACATCCCCACGCATCCCCAAAGCGCCATCGTAAACGCAAGAACAAGGAAGATCGAGAAGCCCAGCAACTACCATCCCCCGTGCACAAGACTCCATCACCTTGCTACATCAGATCAGAGTGCCACAACCACTCGACCACACGACCACTCGACTCGACCTTCCTGCTGTTTGCTGGATGAAAGGCAAGTAACAGCGTGTCCCTCCCGCATGGCCCTCCAGCATGGGCCATGTGCCCTCTAGCCTGTCCATACCCCCCCCCCCCCCTCGTGCTTACACCCCAGGCCACCAGCCACAAGTAAATTACAGAGCAAGGTACCAGTACCTGTCCCCGTGCACACGACTCCACCTCCATGTTTTTATCAGAGCAGCGTACAAGTACATGTCCCCATGCACAAGACTCCACCATCCTGATACATCAAGGCAAAGTAACAGAACCCCCTCCCCAAACACCTCTCCCCCTCAGCTGCCTAGCTCATGCAGTCCACATATCCCCCTTTGCTGCCTAGATCCAGCAGTCCACCTCTCCCCCTCAGCTGCCCAGGTCTTGCATGCCAAAGATCCCCCACAACTGCCCAGCAATTTAGGGTCCAGCCACTCAAAGTCCAACCAGTCAGGGTCCAGCCACATCCAGTACCCCCATGTGCTCTCCTAGACTCTCCCACATACCCTCCCGTACATCCCATGCCATAAAGCATGCACCCTTTATGTCCCTTGCTACCACAGGACTAGGCTGGCTGGCCTACCATGCATCATGATCGTCTGAAGGTACCCAAGCCCAGCCTCATCACCTACTGCTTCTCAACAGCCAAAGCACTCCACATGCCCAGCTCATGGCCAGACACATCCCCTCTCCCCCCATCACCTGCCCCAGCTCATGGCCAGACACATCCCCTCTCCCCCCATCACATGTCCCAGCTCATGGCCAGACACATCCCCTCTCCCCCCACCACCTGTCCCAGCTCATGGCCAGACACATCCCCTCTCCCCCCACCACCTGCTCCAGCTCATGGCCAGACACACCCCCTCTCCCCCCACCACCTGCTCCAGCTCCTGGCCAGACACATCCCCTCTCCCCCCACCACCTGCTCCAGCTCCTGGCCAGACACATCCCCTCTCCCCCCACCACCTGTCCCAGCTCATGGCCAGACACATCCCCTCTCCTCCCACCACCTGCTCCAGCTCATGGCCAGACACATCCCCTCTCCCCCCACCACCTGCTCCAGCTCATGGCCAGACACATCCCCTCTCCCCCCACCACCTGCTCCAGCTCATGGCCAGACACATCCCCTCTCCCCCCACCACCTGCTCCAGCTCATGGCCAGACACATCCCCTCTCCCCCCATCACCTGCTCCAGCTCATGGCCAGACACATCCCCTCTCCCCCCACCACCTGTCCCAGCTCATGGCCAGACACATCCCCTCTCCCCCCATCACACGTCCCAGCTCATGGCCAGACACATCCCCTCTCCCCCCACCACCTGCTCCAGCTCATGGCCAGACACATCCCCTCTCCCCCCACCACCTGCTCCAGCTCATGGCCAGACACATCCCCTCTCCCCCCATCACATGTCCCAGCTTATGGCCAGACACATCCCCTCTCCCCCCATCACCTGCCCCAGCTCATGGCCAGTCAGCTGCCTCCTCCCTCCTACCCCTCACCCTTACCCCAGAACAGCTGTGGATCAGTAGCATGCCTCCTCCCTCCCACCCAGAACAGCTGTGGACCAGTCAGCTGCCTCCTCCCTCCCAATCCCCACCCTTACCCCAGAACAGCTGTGGATCAGTGAGCTGCCTCCTCCCTCCCACCCTTCACCCTTACCCCAGAACATCTGTGGACCAGTCAGCTGCAGCCTCCCTCCCACCCTTCACCCTTACCCCATAACAGCTGTGGATCAGTCAGCTGCCTCCTCCCTCCCACCCCTCACCCTTACCCCAGAACAGCTGTGGATCAGTCAGCTGCCTCCTCCCTCCTACCCCTCACCCTTACCCCAGAACAGCTGTGGATCAGTAACTTGCCTCCTCCCTCCCACCCTTCACCCTTACCCCAGAACAGCTGTGCACCAGTCAGCTGCCTCCTCCCTCCCACCCTTCACCCTTACCCCAGAACAGCTGTGGACCAGTCAGCTGCATCCTCCCTCCCACCCCTCACCCTTACCCCAGAACAGCTGTGGATCAGTCAGCTGCCTCCTCCCTCCCACCCTCCACCCTTACCCCAGAACAGCTGTGGATCAGTGAGCTGCCTCCTCCCTCCCAATCCCCACCCTTACCCCAGAACAGCTGTGGATCAGTAGCCTGCCTCCTCCCTCCCACCCCTCACCCTTACCCCAGAACAGCTGTGGATCAGTCAGCTGCCTTCTCCCTCCCACCCTCCACCCTTACCCCAGAACAGCTGTGGACCAGTCAGCTGTCTCCTCCCTCCCAATCCTCACCCTTACCCCAGAACAGCTGTGGACCAATCAGCTGCCCCCTCCCTCCCACCCTTCACCCTTACCCCAGAACAGCTGTGGACCAGTCAGCTGCCTCCTCCCTCCCAATCCCCACCCTAACCCCAGAACAGCTGTGGATCAGTCAGCTGCCTCCTCCCTCCTACCCCTCACCCTTACCCCAGAACAGCTGTGGATCAGTAACTTGCCTCCTCCCTCCCACCCTTCACCCTTACCCCAGAACAGCTGTGGACCAGTCAGCTGCCTCCTCCCTCCCACCCCTCACCCTTACCCCAGAACAGCTGTGGATCAGTCAGCTGCCTCCTCCCTCCCACCCTCCACCCTTACCCCAGAACAGCTGTGGACCAGTCAGCTGCCTCCTCCCTCCCAATCCCCACCCTTACCCCAGAACAGCTGTGGATCAGTGAGCTGCCTCCTCCCTCCCACCCTTCACCCTTACCCCAGAACATCTGTGGACCAGTCAGCTGCCTCCTCCCTCCCACCCTTCACCCTAACCCCAGAACAGCTGTGGATCAGTTAGCTGCCTCCTCCCTCCCACCCCTCACCCTTACCCCAGAACAGCTGTGGATCAGTCAGCTGCCTCCTCCCTCCCACCCTCCACCCTTACCCCAGAACAGCTGTGGACCAGTCAGCTGCCTCCTCCCTCCCAATCCCCACCCTTACCCCAGAACAGCTGTGGATCAGTGAGCTGCCTCCTCCCTCCCACCCTTCACCCTTACCCCAGAACAGCTGTGGACCAGTCAGCTGCAGCCTCCCTCCCACCCTTCACCCTTACCCCAGAACAGCTGCGGATCAGTCAGC
The DNA here is from genome assembly GCA_037349105.1 of Limnomonas spitsbergensis. NCBI lineage: Eukaryota > Viridiplantae > Chlorophyta > Chlorophyceae > Chlamydomonadales > Limnomonas > Limnomonas spitsbergensis. The sequence continues at coordinate 504,206 of JAYJMM010000054.1, forward strand.
TGCCTCCTCCCTCCCACCCCTCACCCTTACCCCAGAACAGCTGTGGATCAGTCAGCTGCCTCCTCCCTCCTACCCCTCACCCTTACCCCAGAACAGCTGTGGATCAGTAACTTGCCTCCTCCCTCCCACCCTTCACCCTTACCCCAGAACAGCTGTGCACGAGTCAGCTGCCTCCTCCCTCCCACCCTTCACCCTAACCCCAGAACAGCTGTGGATCAGTCAGCTGCCTCCTCCCTCCCACCCCTCACCCTTACCCCAGAACAGCCGTGGATCAGTCAGCTGCCTCCTCCCTCCCACCCTCCACCCTTACCCCAGAACAGCTGTGGACCAGTCAGCTGCCTCCTCCCTCCCAATCCTCACCCTTACCCCAGAACAGCTGTGGATCAGTGAGCTGCCTCCTCCCTCCCACCCTTACCATTACCCCAGAACAGCTGTGGATCAGTAACCTGCCTCCTCCCTCCTACCCCTCACCCTTAACCCAGAACAGCTGTGGACCAGTCAGCTGCCTCCTCCCTCCTACCCCTCACCCTTACCCCAGAACAGTTGTGGATCAGTAGCCTGCCTCCTCCCTCCCACCCAGAACAGCTGTGGACCAGTCAGCTGCCTCCTCCCTCCCAATCCTCACCCTTACCCCAGAACTGCTGTGGATCAGTGAGCTGCCTCCTCCCTCCCACCCTTCACCCTTACCCCAGAACATCTGTGGACCAGTCAGCTGCCTCCTCCCTCCCACCCTCCACCCTTACCCCAGAACAGCTGTGGACCAGTCAGCTGCCTCCTCCCTCCCAATCCTCACCCTTACCCCATAACAGCTGTGGATCAGTAACCTGCCTCCTCCCTCGTACCCCTCACCCTTACCCCAGAACAGCTGTGGATCAGTAGCCTGCCTCCTCCCTCCCACCCTTCACCCTTACCCCAGAACAGCTGTGGATCAGTCAGCTGCATCCTCCCTCCTACCCCTCACCCTTACCCCAGAACAGATGTGGATCAGTAACCTGCCTCCTCCCTCCTACCCCTCACCCTTACCCCAGAACAGCTGTGGATCTGTAGCCTGCCTCCTCCCTCCCACCCTCCACCCTTACCCCAGAACAGCTGTGGACCAGTCAGCCGTCTCCTCCCTCCCAATCCTCACCCTTACCCCAGAACAGCTGTGGACCAGTCAGCTGCCCCCTCCCTCCCACCCTTCACCCTTACCCCAGAACAGCTGTGGACCAGTCAGCTGCCTCCTCCCTCCCACCCTTCACCCTAACCCCAGAACAGCTTTGGACCAGTCAGCTGCCTCCTCCCTCCCACCCTTCACCCTTACCCCAGAACAGCTGTGGATCAGTCAGCTGCCTCCTCCCTCCCACCCCTCACCCTTACCCCAGAACAGCTGTGGATCAGTAACTTGCCTCCTCCCTCCCACCCTCCACCCTTACCCCAGAACAGCTGTGGATCAGTCAGCTGCCTCCTCCCTCCCAATCCTTACCCTTACCCCAGAACAGCTGTGGATCAGTCAGCTGCCTCCTCCCTCCTACCCCTCACCCTTACCCCAGAACAGCTGTGGATCAGTCAACTGCCTTCTCCCTCCCACCCTCCACCCTTACCCCAGAACAGCTGTGGACCAGTCAGCTGTCTCCTCCCTCCCAATCCTCACCCTTACCCCAGAACAGCTGTGGACCAGTCAGCTGCCCCCTCCCTCCCACCCTTCACCCTTACCCCAGAACAGCTGTGGACCAGTCAGCTGCCTCCTCCCTCCCACCCTTCACCCTAACCCCAGAACAGCTGTTGATCAGTCAGCTGCCTCCTCCCTCCTACCCCTCACCCTTACCCCAGAACAGCTGTGGATCAGTAACTTGCCTCCTCCCTCCCACCCTCCACCCTTACCCCAGAACAGCTGTGGACCAGTCAGCTGCCTCCTCCCTCCCACCCCTCACCCTTACCCCAGAACAGCTGTGGATCAGTCAGCTGCCTCCTCCCTCCCACCCTCCACCCTTACCCCAGAACAGCTGTGGACCAGTCAGCTGCCTCCTCCCTCCCAATCCCCACCCTTACCCCAGAACAGCTGTGGATCAGTGAGCTGCCTCCTCCCTCCCACCCTTCACCCTTACCCCAGAACATCTGTGGACCAGTCAGCTGCAGCCTCCCTCCCACCCTTCACCCTTACCCCAGAACAGCTGTGGATCAGTCAGCTGCCTCCTCCCTCCCACCCCTCACCCTTACCCCAGAACAGCTGTGGATCAGTCAGCTGCCTCCTCCCTCCTACCCCTCACCCTTACCCCAGAACAGCTGTGGATCAGTAACTTGCCTCCTCCCTCCCACCCTTCACCCTTACCCCAGAACAGCTGTGCACCAGTCAGCTGCCTCCTCCCTCCCACCTTTCACCCTAACCCCAGAACAGCTGTGGATCAGTCAGCTGCCTCCTCCCTCCCACCCCTCACCCTTACCCCAGAACAGCTGTGGATCAGTCAGCTGCCTCCTCCCTCCCACCCTCCACCCTTACCCCAGAACAGCTGTGGACCAGTCAGCTGCCTCCTCCCTCCCAATCCCCACCCTTACCCCAGAACAGCTGTGGATCAGTGAGCTGCCTCCTCCCTCCCACCCTTCACCCTTACCCCAGAACAGCTGTGGACCAGTCAGCTGCAGCCTCCCTCCCACCCTTCACCCTTACCCCAGAACAGCTGTGGATCAGTCAGCTGCCTCCTCCCTCCCACCCCTCACCCTTACCCCAGAACAGCTGTGGATCAGTCAGCTGCCTCCTCCCTCCTACCCCTCACCCTTACCCCAGAACAGCTGTGGATCAGTAACTTGCCTCCTCCCTCCCACCCTTCACCTTTACCCCAGAACAGCTGTGCACCAGTCAGCTGCCTCCTCCCTCCCACCCTTCACCCTAACCCCAGAACAGCTGTGGATCAGTTAGCTGCCTCCTCCCTCCCACCCCTCACCCTTACCCCAGAACAGCTGTGGATCAGTCAGCTGCCTCCTCCCTCCCACCCTCCACCCTTACCCCAGAACAGCTGTGGACCAGTCAGCTGCCTCCTCCCTCCCAATCCCCACCCTTACCCCAGAACAGCTGTGGATCAGTGAGCTGCCTCCTCCCTCCCACCCTTCACCCTAACCCCAGAACAGCTTTGGACCAGTCAGCTGCCTCCTCCCTCCCACCCTTCACCCTTACCCCAGAACAGCTGTGGATCAGTCAGTTGCCTCCTCCCTCCCACCCTCCACCCTTACCCCAGAACAGCTGTGGACCAGTCAGCTGCCTCCTCCCTCCCAATCCCCACCCTTACCCCAGAACAGCTGTGGATCAGTGAGCTGCCTCCTCCCTCTCACCCTTCACCCTTACCCCAGAACATCTGTGGACCAGTCAGCTGCAGCCTCCCTCCCACCCTCCACCCTTACCCCAGAACAGCTGTGGACCAGTCAGCTGCCTCCTCCCTCCCAATCCTCACCCTTACCCCATAACAGCTGTGGATCAGTAACCTGCCTCCTCCCTCGTACCCCTCACCCTTACCCCAGAACAGCTGTGGATCAGTAGCCTGACTCCTCCCTCCCACCCTTCACCCTTACCCCAGAACATCTATGGACCAGTCAGCTGCCTCCTCCCTCCCAATCCTCACCCTTACCCCAGAACAGCTGTGGATCAGTAGCCTGCCTCCTCCCTCCCACCCCTCACCCTTACCCCAGAACAGCTGTGGATCAGTCAGCTGCCTTCTCCCTCCCACCCTCCACCCTTACCCCAGAACAGCTGTGGACCAGTCAGCTGTCTCCTCCCTCCCAATCCTCACCCTTACCCCAGAACAGCTGTGGACCAGTCAGCTGCCCCCTCCCTCCCACCCTTCACCCTTACCCCAGAACAGCTGTGGACCAGTCAGCTGCCTCCTCCCTCCCACCCTTCACCCTAACCCCAGAACAGCTTTGGACCAGTCAGCTGCCTCCTCCCTCCCACCCTTCACCCTTACCCCAGAACAGCTGTGGATCAGTCAGCTGCCTCCTCCCTCCCACCCTTCACCCTTACCCCAGAACAGCTGTGGATCAGTCAGCTGCCTCCTCCCTCCCAATCCTTACCCTTACCCCAGAACAGCTGTGGATCAGTCAGCTGCCTCCTCCCTCCTACCCCTCACCCTTACCCCAGAACAGCTGTGGATCAGTCAGCTGCCTTCTCCCTCCCACCCTTCACCCTTACCCCAGAACAGCTGTGGACCAGTCAGCTGCCTCCTCCCTCCCAATCCTCACCCTTACCCCAGAACAGCTGTAGACACGTCCCCTCTCCCCCCATCACCTGTCCCAGCCCATGGCCAGACACATCCCCTCTCCCCCCACCACCTGCACCAGCTCATGGCCAGACACATCCCCTCTTCCCCCACCACCTGTCCCAGCCAGAACAGGTATGGATCAGTCAGCTGCATCCTCCCTCCCAACCCTCACCCTTACCCTCCTCACCTCTGCACCTGCCAGCCCAGGGCCATTTACATTTTTGGCATTTTGGTCAGCTGCTTCATATCCTTTCACTCCACATCTGGCCAGCTCTCCACCTACTTACTGTACCTTTCTTCCCTATTTTCAGAAGATCAACCAACATCCCAAGTCTCCAACCAAGAGGCCTATCATCTTGCAAGCTCAAGTCCACGTTCCCGCCAGTAAGCACCAAATAAATGCACCAAATAAATGCACATCAATGCCCTGCCCCCATCACCTGTCCCAGCTCATGGCCAGACACATCCCCTCTCCCCCCATCACCTGTCCCAGCTCATGGCCAGACACATCCCCTCTCCCCCCATCACCTGTCCCAGTTCATGGCCAGACACATCGCCTTTCTCCACACCACCTTGCATCCGTCACTTCGTAGCTTTCGTATATTGTGTCTTGCACACTTTAATCAAAGCACCCATACCAAAGATAAAATCTGTAGGAGTAGGAGTTGTGAGTCAACCTGGGCATTGCTTGCTGTACCTGCCTTGTACCATCCATGTATTAAGATGTACATGAGGCCCACATGGCAGTACAGTATCCTTAGAAAATTCGCAAACCCTGCATTGCCTGAACCCTCCAGCTTTCCTTTCAATTCCTAGGTCCTGAGCCATCCAGCCTTTCCACCAACCCTGTATCCTGAGTCCTCCAGCCTTGCACTCAACCCCTAGGTCCTAAACCCTCCAGCCTTGCACTCAACCCCTGGGTCCTAAACCCTCCAGCCCACTGGGCAGGACAACTCGTAAGAATATTCTGGAACCCTGCCCCCTCGTGTGCTAGGCTGCACATCCTACCCCTTATCTCAGAACAGCTGTGGATCAGTGAGCTGCCTCCTCCCTCCCACCCTTCACCCTTACCCCAGAACAGCTGTGGATCAGTCAGCTGCATCCTCCCTCCTACCCCTCACCCTTACCCCAGAACAGCTGTGGATCAGTAACCTGCCTCCTCCCTCCTACCCCTCACCCTTACCCCAGAACAGCTGTGGATCAGTAGCCTGCCTCCTCCCTCCCACCCTTCACCCTTACCCCAGAACAGCTGTGGACCAGTCAGCTGCCTCCTCCCTCCCACCCTTCACCCTTACCCCAGAACAGCTGTGGACCAGTCAGCTGCCTCCTCCCTCCCACCCCTCACCCTTACCCCAGAACAGCTGTGGATCAGTAACCTGCCTCCTCCCTCCTACCCCTCACCCTTACCCCAGAACAGCTGTGGACCAGTCAGCTGCCTCCTCCCTCCTACCCCTCACCCTTACCCCAGAACAGCTGTGGATCAGTAGCATGCCTCCTCCCTCCCACCCAGAACAGCTGTGGACCAGTCAGCTGCCTCCTCCCTCCCAATCCCCACCCTTACCCCAGAACAGCTGTGGATCAGTGAGCTGCCTCCTCCCTCCCACCCTTCACCCTTACCCCAGAACATCTGTGGACCAGTCAGCTGCAGCCTCCCTCCCACCCTTCACCCTTACCCCATAACAGCTGTGGATCAGTCAGCTGCCTCCTCCCTCCCACCCCTCACCCTTACCCCAGAACAGCTGTGGATCAGTCAGCTGCCTCCTCCCTCCTACCCCTCACCCTTACCCCAGAACAGCTGTGGATCAGTAACTTGCCTCCTCCCTCCCACCCTTCACCCTTACCCCAGAACACCTGTGGACCAGTCAGCTGCCTCCTCCCTCCCACCCTTCACCCTTACCCCAGAACAGCTGTGGACCAGTCAGCTGCCTCCTCCCTCCCACCCCTCACCCTTACCCCAGAACAGCTGTGGATCAGTCAGCTGCATCCTCCCTCCCACCCTCCACCCTTACCCCAGAACAGCTGTGGACCAGTCAGCTGCCTCCTCCCTCCCAATCCCCACCCTTACCCCAGAACAGCTGTGGATCAGTAGCCTGCCTCCTCCCTCCCACCCCTCACCCTTACCCCAGAACAGCTGTGGATCAGTCAGCTGCCTTCTCCCTCCCACCCTCCACCCTTACCCCAGAACAGCTGTGGACCAGTCAGCTGTCTCCTCCCTCCCAATCCTCACCCTTACCCCAGAACAGCTGTGGACCAATCAGCTGCCCCCTCCCTCCCACCCTTCACCCTTACCCCAGAACAGCTGTGGACCAGTCAGCTGCCTCCTCCCTCCCACCCTTCACCCTAACCCCAGAACAGCTGTGGATCAGTCAGCTGCCTCCTCCCTCCTACCCCTCACCCTTACCCCAGAACAGCTGTGGATCAGTAACTTGCCTCCTCCCTCCCACCCTTCACCCTTACCCCAGAACAGCTGTGGACCAGTCAGCTGCCTCCTCCCTCCCACCCCTCACCCTTACCCCAGAACAGCTGTGGATCAGTCAGCTGCCTCCTCCCTCCCACCCTCCACCCTTACCCCAGAACAGCTGTGGATCAGTAGCCTGCCTCCTCCCTCCCAATCCCCACCCTTACCCCAGAACAGCTGTGGATCAGTGAGCTGCCTCCTCCCTCCCACCCTTCACCCTTACCCCAGAACATCTGTGGACCAGTCAGCTGCAGCCTCCCTCCCACCCTTCACCCTTACCCCATAACAGCTGTGGATCAGTCAGCTGCCTCCTCCCTCCCACCCCTCACCCTTACCCCAGAACAGCTGTGGATCAGTCAGCTGCCTCCTCCCTCCTACCCCTCACCCTTACCCCAGAACAGCTGTGGATCAGTAACTTGCCTCCTCCCTCCCACCCTTCACCCTTACCCCAGAACAGCTGTGCACCAGTCAGCTGCCTCCTCCCTCCCACCCTTCACCCTTAACCCAGAACAGCTGTGGACCAGTCAGCTGCCTCCTCCCTCCCACCCCTCACCCTTACCCCAGAACAGCTGTGGATCAGTCAGCTGCCTCCTCCCTCCCACCCTCCACCCTTACCCCAGAACAGCTGTGGACCAGTCAGCTGCCTCCTCCCTCCCAATCCCCACCCTTACCCCAGAACAGCTGTGGATCAGTGAGCTGCCTCCTCCCTCCCACCCCTCACCCTTACCCCAGAACAGCTGTGGATCAGTCAGCTGCAGCCTCCCTCCCACCCTTCACCCTTACCCCAGAACAGCTGCGGATCAGTCAGCTGCCTCCTCCCTCCCACCCCTCACCCTTACCCCAGAACAGCTGTGGATCAGTCAGCTGCCTCCTCCCTCCTACCCCTCACCCTTACCCCAGAACAGCTGTGGATCAGTAACTTGCCTCCTCCCTCCCACCCTTCACCCTTACCCCAGAACAGCTGTGCACGAGTCAGCTGCCTCCTCCCTCCCACCCTTCACCCTAACCCCAGAACAGCTGTGGATCAGTCAGCTGCCTCCTCCCTCCCACCCCTCACCCTTACCCCAGAACAGCCGTGGATCAGTCAGCTGCCTCCTCCCTCCCACCCTCCACCCTTACCCCAGAACAGCTGTGGACCAGTCAGCTGCCTCCTCCCTCCCAATCCTCACCCTTACCCCTGAACAGCTGTGGATCAGTGAGCTGCCTCCTCCCTCCCACCCTTCACCCTTACCCCAGAACAGCTGTGGATCAGTAACCTGCCTCCTCCCTCCTACCCCTCACCCTTAACCCAGAACAGCTGTGGACCAGTCAGCTGCCTCCTCCCTCCTACCCCTCACCCTTACCCCAGAACAGTTGTGGATCAGTAGCCTGCCTCCTCCCTCCCACCCAGAACAGCTGTGGACCAGTCAGCTGCCTCCTCCCTCCCAATCCTCACCCTTACCCCAGAACTGCTGTGGATCAGTGAGCTGCCTCCTCCCTCCCACCCTTCACCCTTACCCCAGAACATCTGTGGACCAGTCAGCTGCCTCCTCCCTCCCACCCTCCACCCTTACCCCAGAACAGCTGTGGACCTGTCAGCTGCCTCCTCCCTCCCAATCCTCACCCTTACCCCATAACAGCTGTGGATCAGTAACCTGCCTCCTCCCTCGTACCCCTCACCCTTACCCCAGAACAGCTGTGGATCAGTAACCTGCCTCCTCCCTCCCACCCTTCACCCTTACCCCAGAACAGCTGTGGATCAGTCAGCTGCATCCTCCCTCCTACCCCTCACCCTTACCCCAGAACAGCTGTGGATCAGTAACCTGCCTCCTCCCTCCTACCCCTCACCCTTACCCCAGAACAGCTGTGGATCAGTAGCCTGCCTCCTCCCTCCCACCCTCCACCCTTACCCCAGAACAGCTGTGGACCAGTCAGCTGCCTCCTCCCTCCCAATCCTCACCCTTACCCCAGAACAGCTGTGGACCAGTCAGCTGCCCCCTCCCTCCCACCCTTCACCCTTACCCCAGAACAGCTGTGGACCAGTCAGCTGCCTCCTCCCTCCCACCCTTCACCCTAACCCCAGAACAGCTTTGGACCAGTCAGCTGCCTCCTCCCTCCCACCCTTCACCCTTACCCCAGAACAGCTGTGGATCAGTCAGCTGCCTCCTCCCTCCCACCCTTCACCCTTACCCCAGAACAGCTGTGGATCAGTCAGCTGCCTCCTCCCTCCCACCCTCCACCCTTACCCCAGAACAGCTGTGGATCAGTCAGCTGCCTCCTCCCTCCCAATCCTTACCCTTACCCCAGAACAGCTGTGGATCAGTCAGCTGCCTCCTCCCTCCTACCCCTCACCCTTACCCCAGAACAGCTGTGGATCAGTCAACTGCCTTCTCCCTCCCACCCTCCACCCTTACCCCAGAACAGCTGTGGACCAGTCAGCTGTCTCCTCCCTCCCAATCCTCACCCTTACCCCAGAACAGCTGTGGACCAGTCAGCTGCCCCCTCCCTCCCACCCTCCACCCTTATCCCCAGAACAGCTGTGGATCAGTGAGCTGCCTCCTCCCTCCCACCCTTCACCCTTACCCCAGAACAGCTGTGGATCAGTCAGCTGCATCCTCCCTCCTACCCCTCACCCTTACCCCAGAACAGCTGTGGATCAGTAACCTGCCTCCTCCCTCCTACCCCTCACCCTTACCCCAGAACAGCTGTGGATCAGTAGCCTGCCTCCTCCCTCCCACCCTTCACCCTTACCCCAGAACAGCTGTGGACCAGTCAGCTGCCTCCTCCCTCCCACCCTTCACCCTTACCCCAGAACAGCTGTGGACCAGTCAGCTGCCTCCTCCCTCCCACCCCTCACCCTTACCCCAGAACAGCTGTGGATCAGTAACCTGCCTCCGCCCTCCTTCCCCTCACCCTTACCCCAGAACAGCTGTGGACCAGTCAGCTTCCTCCTCCCTCCTACCCCTCACCCTTACCCCAGAACAGCTGTGGATCAGTAGCATGCCTCCTCCCTCCCACCCAGAACAGCTGTGGACCAGTCAGCTGCCTCCTCCCTCCCAATCCCCACCCTTACCCCAGAACAGCTGTGGATCAGTGAGCTGCCTCCTCCCTCCCACCCTTCACCCTTACCCCAGAACATATGTGGACCAGTCAGCTGCAGCCTCCCTCCCACCCTTCACCCTTACCCCATAACAGCTATGGATCAGTCAGCTGCCTCCTCCCTCCCACCCCTCACCCTTACCCCAGAACAGCTGTGGATCAGTCAGCTGCCTCCTCCCTCCTACCCCTCACCCTTACCCCAGAACAGCTGTGGATCAGTAACTTGCCTCCTCCCTCCCACCCTTCACCCTTACCCCAGAACAGCTGTGCACCAGTCAGCTGCCTCCTCCCTCCCACCCTTCACCCTTACCCCAGAACAGCTGTGGACCAGTCAGCTGCCTCCTCCCTCCCACCCCTCACCCTTACCCCAGAACAGCTGTGGATCAGTCAGCTGCCTCCTCCCTCCCACCCTCCACCCTTACCCCAGAACAGCTGTGGACCAGTCAGCTGCCTCCTCCCTCCCAATCCCCACCCTTACCCCAGAACAGCTGTGGATCAGTGAGCTGCCTCCTCCCTCTTACCCTTCACCCTTACCCCAGAACATCTGTGGACCAGTCAGCTGCAGCCTCCCTCCCACCCTTCACCCTTACCCCAGAACAGCTGTGGATCAGTCAGCTGCCTCCTCCCTCCCACCCCTCACCCTTACCCCAGAACAGCTGTGGATCAGTCAGCTGCCTCCTCCCTACTACCCCTCACCCTTACCCCAGAACAGCTGTGGATCAGTAACTTGCCTCCTCCCTCCCACCCTTCACCCTTACCCCAGAACAGCTGTGCACCAGTCAGCTGCCTCCTCCCTCCCACCCTTCACCCTAACCCCAGAACAGCTGTGGATCAGTCAGCTGCCTCCTCCCTCCCACCCCTCACCCTTACCCCAGAACAGCTGTGGATCAGTCAGCTGCCTCCTCCCTCCCACCCTCCACCCTTACCCCAGAACAGCTGTGGACCAGTCAGCTGCCTCCTCCCTCCCAATCCCCACCCTTACCCCAGAACAGCTGTGGATCAGTGAGCTGCCTCCTTCCTCCCACCCTTCACCCTTACCCCAGAACAGCTGTGGACCAGTCAGCTGCAGCCTCCCTCCCACCCTTCACCCTTACCCCAGAACAGCTGCGGATCAGTCAGCTGCCTCCTCCCTCCCACCCCTCACCCTTACCCCAGAACAGCTGTGGATCAGTCAGCTGCCTCCTCCCTCCTACCCCTCACCCTTACCCCAGAACAGCTGTGGATCAGTAACTTGCCTCCTCCCTCCCACCCTTCACCCTTACCCCAGAACAGCTGTGCACGAGTCAGCTGCCTCCTCCCTCCCACCCTTCACCCTAACCCCAGAACAGCTGTGGATCAGTCAGCTGCCTCCTCCCTCCCACCCCTCACCCTTACCCCAGAACAGCCGTGGATCAGTCAGCTGCCTCCTCCCTCCCACCCTCCACCCTTACCCCAGAACAGCTGTGGACCAGTCAGCTGCCTCCTCCCTCCCAATCCTCACCCTTACCCCAGAACAGCTGTGGATCAGTGAGCTGCCTCCTCCCTCCCACCCTTACCATTACCCCAGAACAGCTGTGGATCAGTAACCTGCCTCCTCCCTCCTACCCCTCACCCTTAACCCAGAACAGCTGTGGACCAGTCAGCTGCCTCCTCCCTCCTACCCCTCACCCTTACCCCAGAACAGTTGTGGATCAGTAGCCTGCCTCCTCCCTCCCACCCAGAACAGCTGTGGACCAATCAGCTGCCTCCTCCCTCCCAATCCTCACCCTTACCCCAGAACAGCTGTGGATCAGTGAGCTGCCTCCTCCCTCCCACCCTTCACCCTTACCCCAGAACAGCTGTGGATCAGTCAGCTGCCTCCTCCCTCCCACCCTCCACCCTTACCCCAGAACAGTTGTGGACCAGTCAGCTGCCTCCTCCCTCCCAATCCTCACCCTTACCCCATAACAGCTGTGGATCAGTAACCTGCCTCCTCCCTCGTACCCCTCACCCTTACCCCAGAACAGCTGTGGATCAATAGCCTGACTCCTCCCTCCCACCCTTCACCCTTACCCCAGAACAGCTATGGACCAGTCAGCTGCCTCCTCCCTCCCAATCCTCACCCTTACCCCAGAACAGCTGTGGATCAGTAGCCTGCCTCCTCCCTCCCACCCCTCACCCTTACCCCAGAACAGCTGTGGATCAGTCAGCTGCCTTCTCCCTCTCACCCTCCACCCTTACCCCAGAACAGCTGTGGACCAGTCAGCTGTCTCCTCCCTCCCAATCCTCACCCTTACCCCAGAACAGCTGTGGACCAGTCAGCTGCCCCCTCCCTCCCACCCTTCACCCTTACCCCAGAACAGCTGTGGACCAGTCAGCTGCCTCCTCCCTCCCACCCTTCACCCTAACCCCAGAACAGCTTTAGACCAGTCAGCTGCCTCCTCCCTCCCACCCTTCACCCTTACCCCAGAACAGCTGTGGATCAGTCAGCTGCCTCCTCCGTCCCACCCTTCACCCTTACCCCAGAACAGCTGTGGATCAGTCAGCTGCCTCCTCCCTCCCACCCTCCACCCTTACCCCAGAACAGCTGTGGATCAGTCAGCTGCCTCCTCCCTCCCAATCCTTACCCTTACCCCAGAACAGCTGTGGATCAGTAACCTGCCTCCTCCCTCCTACCCCACACCCTTACCCCAGAACAGCTGTGGATCAGTCAGCTGCCTTCTCCCTCCCACCCTTCACCCTTACCCCAGAACAGCTGTGGACCAGTCAGCTGCCTCCTCCCTCCCAATCCTCACCCTTACCACAGAACAGCTGTAGACACGTCCCCTCTCCCCCCATCACCTGTCCCAGCCCATGGCCAGACACATCCCCTCTCCCCCCACCACCTGCACCAGCTCATGGCCAGACACATCCCCTCTTCCCCCACCACCTGTCCCAGCCAGAACAGGTGTGGATCAGTCAGCTGCCTCCTCCCTCCCACCCCTCACCCTTACCCCAGAACAGCTGTGGATCAGTCAGCTGCCTCCTCCCTCCTACCCCTCACCCTTACCCCAGAACAGCTGTGGATCAGTAACTTGCCTCCTCCCTCCCACCCTTCACCCTTACCCCAGAACAGCTGTGCACCAGTCAGCTGCCTCCTCCCTCCCACCCTTCACCCTAACCCCAGAACAGCTGTGGATCAGTCAGCTGCCTCCTCCCTCCCACCCCTCACCCTTACCCCAGAACAGCTGTGGATCAGTCAGCTGCCTCCTCCCTCCCACCCTCCACCCTTACCCCAGAACAGCTGTGGACCAGTCAGCTGCCTCCTCCCTCCCAATCCCCACCCTTACCCCAGAACAGCTGTGGATCAGTGAGCTGCCTCCTCCCTCCCACCCTTCACCCTTACCCCAGAACAGCTGTGGACCAGTCAGCTGCAGCCTCCCTCCCACCCTTCACCCTTACCCCAGAACAGCTGCGGATCAGTCAGCTGCCTCCTCCCTCCCACCCCTCACCCTTACCCCAGAACAGCTGTGGATCAGTCAGCTGCCTCCTCCCTCCTACCCCTCACCCTTACCCCAGAACAGCTGTGGATCAGTAACTTGCCTCCTCCCTCCCACCCTTCACCCTTACCCCAGAACAGATGTGCACGAGTCAGCTGCCTCCTCCCTCCCACCCTTCACCCTAACCCCAATACAGCTGTGGATCAGTCAGCTGCCTCCTCCCTCCCACCCCTCACCCTTACCCCAGAACAGCTTTGGACCAGTTAGCTGCCTCCTCCCTCCCACCCTCCACCCTTACCCCAGAACAGCTGTGGACCAGTCAGCTGCCTCCTCCCTCCCAATCCTCACCCTTACCCCAGAACAGCTGTGGATCAGTGAGCTGCCTCCTCCCTCCTACCCCTCACCCTTACCCCAGAACAGTTGTGGATCAGTAGCCTGCCTCCTCCCTCCCACCCAGAACAGATGTGGACCAGTCAGCTGCCTCCTCCCTCCCAATCCTCACCCTTACCCCAGAACAGCTGTGGATCAGTGAGCTGCCTCCTCCCTCCCACCCTTCACCCTTACCCCAGAACAGATGTGGATCAGTCAGCTGCCTCCTCCCTCCCACCCGCCACCCTTACCCCAGAACAGCTGTGGACCAGTCAGCTGCCTCCTCCCTCCCAATCCTCACCCTTACCCCATAACACCTGTGGATCAGTAACCTGCCTCCTCCCTCGTACCCCTCACCCTTACCCCAGAACAGCTGTGGATCAGTAGCCTGACTCCTCCCTCCCACCCTTCACCCTTACCCCAGAACAGCTATGGACCAGTCAGCTGCCTCCTCCCTCCCAATCCTCACCCTTACCCCAGAACAGCTGTGGATCAGTAGCCTGCCTCCTCCCTCCCACCCCTCACCCTTACCCCAGAACAGCTGTGGATCAGTCAGCTGCCTTCTCCCTCCCACCCTCCACCCTTACCCCAGAACAGCTGTGGACCAGTCAGCTGTCTCCTCCCTCCCAATCCTCACCCTTACCCCAGAACAGCTGTGGACCAATCAGCTGCCCCCTCCCTCCCACCCTTCACCCTTACCCCAGAACAGCTGTGGACCAGTCAGCTGCCTCCTCCCTCCCAATCCCCACCCTTACCCCAGAACAGCTGTGGATCAGTGAGCTGCCTCCTCCCTCCCACCCTTCACCCTTACCCCAGAACAGCTGTGGACCAGTCAGCTGCAGCCTCCCTCCCACCCTTCACCCTTACCCCAGAACAGCTGCGGATCAGTCAGCTGCCTCCTCCCTCCCACCCCTCACCCTTACCCCAGAACAGCTGTGGATCAGTCAGCTGCCTCCTCCCTCCTACCCCTCACCCTTACCCCAGAACAGCTGTGGATCAGTAACTTGCCTCCTCCCTCCCACCCTTCACCCTTACCCCAGAACAGCTGTGCACGAGTCAGCTGCCTCCTCCCTCCCACCCTTCACCCTAACCCCAGAACAGCTGTGGATCAGTCAGCTGCCTCCTCCCTCCCACCCCTCACCCTTACCCCAGAACAGCCGTGGATCAGTCAGCTGCCTCCTCCCTCCCACCCTCCACCCTTACCCCAGAACAGCTGTGGACCAGTCAGCTGCCTCCTCCCTCCCAATCCTCACCCTTACCCCAGAACAGCTGTGGATCAGTGAGCTGCCTCCTCCCTCCTACCCCTCACCCTTACCCCAGAACAGTTGTGGATCAGTAGCCTGCCTCCTCCCTCCCACCCAGAACAGCTGTGGACCAGTCAGCTGCCTCCTCCCTCCCAATCCTCACCCTTACCCCAGAACAGCTGTGGATCAGTGAGCTGCCTCCTCCCTCCCACCCTTCACCCTTACCCCAGAACAGCTGTGGATCAGTCAGCTGCCTCCTCCCTCCCACCCTCCACCCTTACCCCAGAACAGCTGTGGACCAGTCAGCTGCCTCCTCCCTCCCAATCCTCACCCTTACCCCATAACAGCTGTGGATCAGTAACCTGCCTCCTCCCTCGTACCCCTCACCCTTACCCCAGAACAGCTGTGGATCAGTAGCCTGACTCCTCCCTCCCACCCTTCACCCTTACCCCAGAACAGCTATGGACCAGTCAGCTGCCTCCTCCCTCCCAATCCTCACCCTTACCCCAGAACAGCTGTGGATCAGTAGCCTGCCTCCTCCCTCCCACCCCTCACCCTTACCCCAGAACAGCTGTGGATCAGTCAGCTGCCTTCTCCCTCCCACCCTCCACCCTTACCCCAGAACAGCTGTGGACTAGTCAGCTGTCTCCTCCCTCCCAATCCTCACCCTTACCCCAGAACAGCTGTGGACCAATCAGCTGCCCCCTCCCTCCCACCCTTCACCCTTACCCCAGAACAGCTGTGGACCAGTCAGCTGCCTCCTCCCTCCCACCCTTCACCCTAACCCCAGAACAGCTTTGGACCAGTCAGCTGCCTCCTCCCTCCCACCCTTCACCCTTACCCCAGAACAGCTGTGGATCAGTCAGCTGCCTCCTCCCTCCCACCCTCCACCCTTACCCCAGAACAGCTGTGGATCAGTCAGCTGCCTCCTCCCTCCCAATCCTTACTCTTACCCCAGAACAGCTGTGGATCAGTGAGCTGCCTCCTCCCTCCTACCCCTCACCCTTACCCCAGAACAGCTGTGGATCAGTCAGCTGCCTTCTCCCTCCCACCCTTCACCCTCCCACCCAGAACAGCTGTGGACCAGTCAGCTGCCTCCTCCCTCCCAATCCTCACCCTTACCCCAGAACAGCTGTAGACACGTCCCCTCTCCCCCCATCACCTGTCCCAGCCCATGGCCAGACACATCCCCTCTCCCCCCACCACTTGCACCAGCTCATGGCCAGACACATCCCCTCTTCCCCCACCACCTGTCCCAGCCAGAACAGGTATGGATCAGTCAGCTGCATCCTCCCTCCCAACCCTCACCCTTACCCTCCTCACCTCTGCACCTGCCAGCCCAGGGCCATTTACATTTTTGGCATTTTGGTCAGCTGCTTCATATCCTTTCACTCCACATCTGGCCAGCTCTCCACCTACTTACTGTACCTTTCTTCCCTATTTTCAGAAGATCAACCAACATTCCAAGTCTCCAACCAAGAGGCCTATCATCTTGCAAGCTCAAGTCCACGTTCCCGCCAGTAAGCACCAAATAAATGCACCAAATAAATGCACATCAATGCCCTGCCCCCATCACATGTCCCAGCTCATGGCCATACACATCCCCTCTCCCCCCATCACCTGTCCCAGTTCATGGCCAGACACATCGCCTTTCTCCACACCACCTTGCATCCGTCACTTCGTAGCTTTCGTATATTGTGTCTTGCACACTTTAATCAAAGCACCCATACCAAAGATAAAATCTGTAGGAGTAGGAGTTGTGAGTCAACCTGGGCATTGCTTGCTGTACCTGCCTTGTACCATCCATGTATTAAGATGTACATGAGGCCCACATGGCAGTACAGTATCCTTAGAAAATTCGCAAACCCTGCATTGCCTGAACCCTCCAGCTTTCCTTTCAATTCCTAGGTCCTGAGCCATCCAGCCTTTCCACCAACCCTGTATCCTGAGTCCTCCAGCCTTGCACTCAACCCCTAGGTCCTAAACCCTCCAGCCTTGCACTCAACCCCTGGGTCCTAAACCCTCCAGCCCACTGGGCAGGACAACTCGTAAGAATATTCTGGAACCCTGCCACCTCGTGTGCTAGGCTGCACATCCTACCCCTTATCTCAGAACAGCTGTGGATCAGTGAGCTGCCTCCTCCCTCCCACCCTTCACCCTTACCCCAGAACAGCTGTGGATCAGTCAGCTGCATCCTCCCTCCTACCCCTCACCCTTACCCCAGAACAGCTGTGGACCAGTCAGCTGCCTCCTCCCTCCCAATCCTCACCCTTACCCCAGAACAGCTGTGGATCAGTAGCCTGCCTCCTCCCTCCCACCCCTCACCCTTACCCCAGAACAGCTGTGGATCAGTCAGCTGCCTTCTCCCTCTCACCCTCCACCCTTACCCCAGAACAGCTGTGGACCAGTCAGCTGTCTCCTCCCTCCCAATCCTCACCCTTACCCCAGAACAGCTGTGGACCAGTCAGCTGCCCCCTCCCTCCCACCCTTCACCCTTACCCCAGAACAGCTGTGGACCAGTCAGCTGCCTCCTCCCTCCCACCCTTCACCCTAACCCCAGAACAGCTTTAGACCAGTCAGCTGCCTCCTCCCTCCCACCCTTCACCCTTACCCCAGAACAGCTGTGGATCAGTCAGCTGCCTCCTCCCTCCCACCCTTCACCCTTACCCCAGAACAGCTGTGGATCAGTCAGCTGCCTCCTCCCTCCCACCCTCCACCCTTACCCCAGAACAGCTGTGGATCAGTCAGCTGCCTCCTCCCTCCCAATCCTTACCCTTACCCCAGAACAGCTGTGGATCAGTAACCTGCCTCCTCCCTCCTACCCCACACCCTTACCCCAGAACAGCTGTGGATCAGTCAGCTGCCTTCTCCCTCCCACCCTTCACCCTTACCCCAGAACAGCTGTGGACCAGTCAGCTGCCTCCTCCCTCCCAATCCTCACCCTTACCACAGAACAGCTGTAGACACGTCCCCTCTCCCCCCATCACCTGTCCCAGCCCATGGCCAGACACATCCCCTCTCCCCCCACCACCTGCACCAGCTCATGGCCAGACACATCCCCTCTTCCCCCACCACCTGTCCCAGCCAGAACAGGTGTGGATCAGTCAGCTGCCTCCTCCCTCCCACCCCTCACCCTTACCCCAGAACAGCTGTGGATCAGTCAGCTGCCTCCTCCCTCCTACCCCTCACCCTTACCCCAGAACAGCTGTGGATCAGTAACTTGCCTCCTCCCTCCCACCCTTCACCCTTACCCCAGAACAGCTGTGCACCAGTCAGCTGCCTCCTCCCTCCCACCCTTCACCCTAACCCCAGAACAGCTGTGGATCAGTCAGCTGCCTCCTCCCTCCCACCCCTCACCCTTACCCCAGAACAGCTGTGGATCAGTCAGCTGCCTCCTCCCTCCCACCCTCCACCCTTACCCCAGAACAGCTGTGGACCAGTCAGCTGCCTCCTCCCTCCCAATCCCCACCCTTACCCCAGAACAGCTGTGGATCAGTGAGCTGCCTCCTCCCTCCCACCCTTCACCCTTACCCCAGAACAGCTGTGGACCAGTCAGCTGCAGCCTCCCTCCCACCCTTCACCCTTACCCCAGAACAGCTGCGGATCAGTCAGCTGCCTCCTCCCTCCCACCCCTCACCCTTACCCCAGAACAGCTGTGGATCAGTCAGCTGCCTCCTCCCTCCTACCCCTCACCCTTACCCCAGAACAGCTGTGGATCAGTAACTTGCCTCCTCCCTCCCACCCTTCACCCTTACCCCAGAACAGATGTGCACGAGTCAGCTGCCTCCTCCCTCCCACCCTTCACCCTAACCCCAATACAGCTGTGGATCAGTCAGCTGCCTCCTCCCTCCCACCCCTCACCCTTACCCCAGAACAGCCGTGGATCAGTCAGCTGCCTCCTCCCTCCCACCCTCCACCCTTACCCCAGAACAGCTGTGGACCAGTCAGCTGCCTCCTCCCTCCCAATCCTCACCCTTACCCCAGAACAGCTGTGGATCAGTGAGCTGCCTCCTCCCTCCTACCCCTCACCCTTACCCCAGAACAGTTGTGGATCAGTAGCCTGCCTCCTCCCTCCCACCCAGAACAGATGTGGACCAGTCAGCTGCCTCCTCCCTCCCAATCCTCACCCTTACCCCAGAACAGCTGTGGATCAGTGAGCTGCCTCCTCCCTCCCACCCTTCACCCTTACCCCAGAACAGCTGTGGATCAGTCAGCTGCCTCCTCCCTCCCACCCTCCACCCTTACCCCAGAACAGCTGTGGACCAGTCAGCTGCCTCCTCCCTCCCAATCCTCACCCTTACCCCATAACACCTGTGGATCAGTAACCTGCCTCCTCCCTCGTACCCCTCACCCTTACCCCAGAACAGCTGTGGATCAGTAGCCTGACTCCTCCCTCCCACCCTTCACCCTTACCCCAGAACAGCTATGGACCAGTCAGCTGCCTCCTCCCTCCCAATCCTCACCCTTACCCCAGAACAGCTGTGGATCAGTAGCCTGCCTCCTCCCTCCCACCCCTCACCCTTACCCCAGAACAGCTGTGGATCAGTCAGCTGCCTTCTCCCTCCCACCCTCCACCCTTACCCCAGAACAGCTGTGGACCAGTCAGCTGTCTCCTCCCTCCCAATCCTCACCCTTACCCCAGAACAGCTGTGGACCAATCAGCTGCCCCCTCCCTCCCACCCTTCACCCTTACCCCAGAACAGCTGTGGACCAGTCAGCTGCCTCCTCCCTCCCAATCCCCACCCTTACCCCAGAACAGCTGTGGATCAGTGAGCTGCCTCCTCCCTCCCACCCTTCACCCTTACCCCAGAACAGCTGTGGACCAGTCAGCTGCAGCCTCCCTCCCACCCTTCACCCTTACCCCAGAACAGCTGCGGATCAGTCAGCTGCCTCCTCCCTCCCACCCCTCACCCTTACCCCAGAACAGCTGTGGATCAGTCAGCTGCCTCCTCCCTCCCACCCCTCACCCTTACCCCAGAACAGCTGTGGATCAGTAACTTGCCTCCTCCCTCCCACCCTTCACCCTTACCCCAGAACAGCTGTGCACGAGTCAGCTGCCTCCTCCCTCCCACCCTTCACCCTAACCCCAGAACAGCTGTGGATCAGTCAGCTGCCTCCTCCCTCCCACCCCTCACCCTTACCCCAGAACAGCCGTGGATCAGTCAGCTGCCTCCTCCCTCCCACCCTCCACCCTTACCCCAGAACAGCTGTGGACCAGTCAGCTGCCTCCTCCCTCCCAATCCTCACCCTTACCCCAGAACAGCTGTGGATCAGTGAGCTGCCTCCTCCCTCCTACCCCTCACCCTTACCCCAGAACAGTTGTGGATCAGTAGCCTGCCTCCTCCCTCCCACCCAGAACAGCTGTGGACCAGTCAGCTGCCTCCTCCCTCCCAATCCTCACCCTTACCCCAGAACAGCTGTGGATCAGTGAGCTGCCTCCTCCCTCCCACCCTTCACCCTTACCCCAGAACAGCTGTGGATCAGTCAGCTGCCTCCTCCCTCCCACCCTCCACCCTTGCCCCAGAACAGCTGTGGACCAGTCAGCTGCCTCCTCCCTCCCAATCCTCACCCTTACCCCAGAACAGCTGTGGATCAGTCAGCTGCCTTCTCCCTCCCACCCTTCACCCTCCCACCCAGAACAGCTGTGGACCAGTCAGCTGCCTCCTCCCTCCCAATCCTCACCCTTACCCCAGAACAGCTGTAGACACGTCCCCTCTCCCCCCATCACCTGTCCCAGCCCATGGCCAGACACATCCCCTCTCCCCCCACCACTTGCACCAGCTCATGGCCAGACACATCCCCTCTTCCCCCACCACCTGTCCCAGCCAGAACAGGTATGGATCAGTCAGCTGCATCCTCCCTCCCAACCCTCACCCTTACCCTCCTCACCTCTGCACCTGCCAGCCCAGGGCCATTTACATTTTTGGCATTTTGGTCAGCTGCTTCATATCCTTTCACTCCACATCTGGCCAGCTCTCCACCTACTTACTGTACCTTTCTTCCCTATTTTCAGAAGATCAACCAACATTCCAAGTCTCCAACCAAGAGGCCTATCATCTTGCAAGCTCAAGTCCACGTTCCCGCCAGTAAGCACCAAATAAATGCACCAAATAAATGCACATCAATGCCCTGCCCCCATCACATGTCCCAGCTCATGGCCATACACATCCCCTCTCCCCCCATCACCTGTCCCAGTTCATGGCCAGACACATCGCCTTTCTCCACACCACCTTGCATCCGTCACTTCGTAGCTTTCGTATATTGTGTCTTGCACACTTTAATCAAAGCACCCATACCAAAGATAAAATCTGTAGGAGTAGGAGTTGTGAGTCAACCTGGGCATTGCTTGCTGTACCTGCCTTGTACCATCCATGTATTAAGATGTACATGAGGCCCACATGGCAGTACAGTATCCTTAGAAAATTCGCAAACCCTGCATTGCCTGAACCCTCCAGCTTTCCTTTCAATTCCTAGGTCCTGAGCCATCCAGCCTTTCCACCAACCCTGTATCCTGAGTCCTCCAGCCTTGCACTCAACCCCTAGGTCCTAAACCCTCCAGCCTTGCACTCAACCCCTGGGTCCTAAACCCTCCAGCCCACTGGGCAGGACAACTCGTAAGAATATTCTGGAACCCTGCCACCTCGTGTGCTAGGCTGCACATCCTACCCCTTATCTCAGAACAGCTGTGGATCAGTGAGCTGCCTCCTCCCTCCCACCCTTCACCCTTACCCCAGAACAGCTGTGGATCAGTCAGCTGCATCCTCCCTCCTACCCCTCACCCTTACCCCAGAACAGCTGTGGATCAGTAACCTGCCTCCTCCCTCCTACCCCTCACCCTTACCCCAGAACAGCTGTGGATCAGTAGCCTGCCTCCTCCCTCCCACCCTTCACCCTTACCCCAGAACAGCTGTGGACCAGTCAGCTGCCTCCTCCCTCCCACCCTTCACCCTTACCCCAGAACAGCTGTGGACCAGTCAGCTGCCTCCTCCCTCCCACCCCTCACCCTTACCCCAGAACAGCTGTGGATCAGTAACCTGCCTCCTCCCTCCTACCCCTCACCCTTACCCCAGAACAGCTGTGGACCAGTCAGCTTCCTCCTCCCTCCTACCCCTCACCCTTACCCCAGAACAGCTGTGGATCAGTCAGCTGCCTCCTCCCTCCCACCCTCCACCCTTACCCCAGAACAGCTGTGGACCAGTCAGCTGCCTCCTCCCTCCCACTCCCCACCCTTACCCCAGAACAGCTGTGGATCAGTGAGCTGCCTCCTCCCTCCCACCCTTCACCCTTACCCCAGAACATCTGTGGACCAGTCAGCTGCAGCCTCCCTCCCACCCTTCACCCTTACCCCATAACAGCTGTGGATCAGTCAGCTGCCTCCTCCCTCCCACCCCTCACCCTTACCCCAGAACAGCTGTGGATCAGTCAGCTGCCTCCTCCCTCCTACCCCTCACCCTTACCCCAGAACAGCTGTGGATCAGTAACTTGCCTCCTCCCTCTCACCCTTCACCCTTACCCCAGAACAGCTGTGCACCAGTCAGCTGCCTCCTCCCTCCCACCCTTCACCCTAACCCCAGAACAGCTGTGGATCAGTCAGCTGCCTCCTCCCTCCCACCCCTCACCCTTACCCCAGAACAGCTGTGGATCAGTCAGCTGCCTCCTCCCTCCCACCCTCCACCCTTACCCCAGAACAGCTGTGGACCAGTCAGCTGCCTCCTCCCTCCCAATCCCCACCCTTACCCCAGAACAGCTGTGGACCAGTCAGCTGCCCCCTCCCTCCCACCCTTCACCCTTACCCCAGAACAGCTGTGGACCAGTCAGCTGCCTCCTCCCTCCCACCCTTCACCCTAACCCCAGAACAGCTGTGGACCAGTCAGCTGCCTCCTCCCTCCCACCCTTCACCCTTACCCCAGAACATCTGTGGACCAGTCAGCTGCAGCCTCCCTCCCACCCTTCACCCTTACCCCAGAACAGCTGTGGATCAGTCAGCTGCCTCCTCCCTCCCACCCCTCACCCTTACCCCAGAACAGCTGTGGATCAGTCAGCTGCCTCCTCCTTCCTACCCCTCACCCTTACCCCAGAACAGCTGTGGATCAGTAACTTGCCTCCTCCCTCCCACCCTTCACCCTTACCCCAGAACAGCTGTGCACCAGTCAGCTGCCTCCTCCCTCCCACCCTTCACCCTAACCCCAGAACAGCTGTGGATCAGTCAGCTGCCTCCTCCCTCCCACCCCTCACCCTTACCCCAGAACAGCTGTGGATCAGTCAGCTGCCTCCTCCCTCCCACCCTCCACCCTTACCCCAGAACAGCTGTGGACCAGTCAGCTGCCTCCTCCCTCCCAATCCCCACCCTTACCCCAGAACAGCTGTGGATCAGTGAGCTGCCTCCTCCCTCCCACCCTTCACCCTTAACCCAGAACAGCTGTGGACCAGTCAGCTGCAGCCTCCCTCCCACCCTTCACCCTTACCCCAGAACAGCTGCGGATCAGTCAGCTGCCTCCTCCCTCCCACCCCTCACCCTTACCCCAGAACAGCTTTGGACCAGTCAGCTGCCTCCTCCCTCCCACCCTTCACCCTTACCCCAGAACAGCTGTGGATCAGTCAGCTGCCTCCTCCCTCCCACCCTCCACCCTTACCCCAGAACAGCTGTGGATCAGTCAGCTGCCTCCTCCCTCCCAATCCTTACTCTTACCCCAGAACAGCTGTGGATCAGTAACCTGCCTCCTCCCTCCTACCCCTCACCCTTACCCCAGAACAGCTGTGGATCAGTCAGCTGCCTTCTCCCTCCCACCCTTCACCCTCCCACCCAGAACAGCTGTGGACCAGTCAGCTGCCTCCTCCCTCCCAATCCTCACCCTTACCCCAGAACAGCTGTAGACACGTCCCCTCTCCCCCCATCACCTGTCCCAGCCCATGGCCAGACACATCCCCTCTCCCCCCACCACTTGCACCAGCTCATGGCCAGACACATCCCCTCTTCCCCCACCACCTGTCCCAGCCAGAACAGGTATGGATCAGTCAGCTGCATCCTCCCTCCCAACCCTCACCCTTACCCTCCTCACCTCTGCACCTGCCAGCCCAGGGCCATTTACATTTTTGGCATTTTGGTCAGCTGCTTCATATCCTTTCACTCCACATCTGGCCAGCTCTCCACCTACTTACTGTACCTTTCTTCCCTATTTTCAGAAGATCAACCAACATTCCAAGTCTCCAACCAAGAGGCCTATCATCTTGCAAGCTCAAGTCCACGTTCCCGCCAGTAAGCACCAAATAAATGCACCAAATAAATGCACATCAATGCCCTGCCCCCATCACATGTCCCAGCTCATGGCCAGACACATCCCCTCTCCCCCCATCACCTGTCCCAGTTCATGGCCAGACACATCGCCTTTCTCCACACCACCTTGCATCCGTCACTTCGTAGCTTTCGTATATTGTGTCTTGCACACTTTAATCAAAGCACCCATACCAAAGATAAAATCTGTAGGAGTAGGAGTTGTGAGTCAACCTGGGCATTGCTTGCTGTACCTGCCTTGTACCATCCATGTATTAAGATGTACATGAGGCCCACATGGCAGTACAGTATCCTTAGAAAATTCGCAAACCCTGCATTGCCTGAACCCTCCAGCTTTCCTTTCAATTCCTAGGTCCTGAGCCATCCAGCCTTTCCACCAACCCTGTATCCTGAGTCCTCCAGCCTTGCACTCAACCCCTAGGTCCTAAACCCTCCAGCCTTGCACTCAACCCCTGGGTCCTAAACCCTCCAGCCCACTGGGCAGGACAACTCGTAAGAATATTCTGGAACCCTGCCCCCTCGTGTGCTAGGCTGCACATCCTACCCCTTATCTCAGAACAGCTGTGGATCAGTGAGCTGCCTCCTCCCTCCCACCCTTCACCCTTACCCCAGAACAGCTGTGGATCAGTCAGCTGCATCCTCCCTCCTACCCCTCACCCTTACCCCAGAACAGCTGTGGATCAGTAACCTGCCTCCTCCCTCCTACCCCTCACCCTTACCCCAGAACAGCTGTGGATCAGTAGCCTGCCTCCTCCCTCCCACCCTTCACCCTTACCCCAGAACAGCTGTGGACCAGTCAGCTGCCTCCTCCCTCCCACCCTTCACCCTTACCCCAGAACAGCTGTGGACCATTCAGCTGCCTCCTCCCTCCCACCCCTCACCCTTACCCCAGAACAGCTGTGGATCAGTAACCTGCCTCCTCCCTCCTACCCCTCACCCTTACCCCAGAACAGCTGTGGACCAGTCAGCTTCCTCCTCCCTCCTACCCCTCACCCTTACCCCAGAACAGCTGTGGATCAGTCAGCTGCCTCCTCCCTCCCACCCTCCACCCTTACCCCAGAACAGCTGTGGACCAGTCAGCTGCCTCCTCCCTCCCACTCCCCACCCTTACCCCAGAACAGCTGTGGATCAGTGAGCTGCCTCCTCCCTCCCACCCTTCACCCTTACCCCAGAACATCTGTGGACCAGTCAGCTGCAGCCTCCCTCCCACCCTTCACCCTTACCCCATAACAGCTGTGGATCAGTCAGCTGCCTCCTCCCTCCCACCCCTCACCCTTACCCCAGAACAGCTGTGGATCAGTCAGCTGCCTCCTCCCTCCTACCCCTCACCCTTACCCCAGAACAGCTGTGGATCAGTAACTTGCCTCCTCCCTCCCACCCTTCACCCTTACCCCAGAACAGCTGTGCACCAGTCAGCTGCCTCCTCCCTCCCACCCTTCACCCTAACCCCAGAACAGCTGTGGATCAGTCAGCTGCCTCCTCCCTCCCACCCCTCACCCTTACCCCAGAACAGCTGTGGATCAGTCAGCTGCCTCCTCCCTCCCACCCTCCACCCTTACCCCAGAACAGCTGTGGACCAGTCAGCTGCCTCCTCCCTCCCAATCCCCACCCTTACCCCAGAACAGCTGTGGACCAGTCAGCTGCCCCCTCCCTCCCACCCTTCACCCTTACCCCAGAACAGCTGTGGACCAGTCAGCTGCCTCCTCCCTCCCACCCCTCACCCTAACCCCAGAACAGCTTTGGACCAGTTAGCTGCCTCCTCCCTCCCACCCTTCACCCTTACCCCAGAACATCTGTGGACCAGTCAGCTGCAGCCTCCCTCCCACCCTTCACCCTTACCCCAGAACAGCTGTGGATCAGTCAGCTGCCTCCTCCCTCCCACCCCTCACCCTTACCCCAGAACAGCTGTGGATCAGTCAGCTGCCTCCTCCTTCCTACCCCTCACCCTTACCCCAGAACAGCTGTGGATCAGTAACTTGCCTCCTCCCTCCCACCCTTCACCCTTACCCCAGAACAGCTGTGCACCAGTCAGCTGCCTCCTCCCTCCCACCCTTCACCCTAACCCCAGAACAGCTGTGGATCAGTCAGCTGCCTCCTCCCTCCCACCCCTCACCCTTACCCCAGAACAGCTGTGGATCAGTCAGCTGCCTCCTCCCTCCCACCCTCCACCCTTACCCCAGAACAGCTGTGGACCAGTCAGCTGCCTCCTCCCTCCCAATCCCCACCCTTACCCCAGAACAGCTGTGGATCAGTGAGCTGCCTCCTCCCTCCCACCCTTCACCCTTAACCCAGAACAGCTGTGGACCAGTCAGCTGCAGCCTCCCTCCCACCCTTCACCCTTACCCCAGAACAGCTGCGGATCAGTCAGCTGCCTCCTCCCTCCCACCCCTCACCCTTACCTTAGAACAGCTGTGGATCAGTCAGCTGCCTCCTCCCTCCTACCCCTCACCCTTACCCCAGAACAGCTGTGGATCAGTAACTTGCCTCCTCCCTCCCACCCTTCACCCTTACCCCAGAACAGCTGTGCACGAGTCAGCTGCCTCCTCCCTCCCACCCTTCACCCTAACCCCAGAACAGCTGTGGATCAGTCAGCTGCCTCCTCCCTCCCACCCCTCACCCTTACCCCAGAACAGCCGTGGATCAGTCAGCTGCCTCCTCCCTCCCACCCTCCACCCTTACCCCAGAACAGCTGTGGACCAGTCAGCTGCCTCCTCCCTCCCAATCCTCACCCTTACCCCAGAACAGCTGTGGATCAGTGAGCTGCCTCCTCCCTCCCACCCTTACCATTACCCCAGAACAGCTGTGGATCAGTCAGCTGCCTCCTCCCTCCTACCCCTCACCCTTAACCCAAAACAGCTGTGGACCAGTCAGCTGCCTCCTCCCTCCTACCCCTCACCCTTACCCCAGAACAGTTGTGGATCAGTAGCCTGCCTCCTCCCTCCCACCCAGAACAGCTGTGGACCAGTCAGCTGCCTCCTCCCTCCCAATCCTCACCCTTACCCCAGAACAGCTGTGGATCAGTGAGCTGCCTCCTCCCTCCCACCCTTCACCCTTACCCCAGAACAGCTGTGGATCAGTCAGCTGCCTCCTCCCTCCCACCCTCCACCCTTGCCCCAGAACAGCTGTGGACCAGTCAGCTGCCTCCTCCCTCCCAATCCTCACCCTTACCCCATAACAGCTGTGGATCAGTAACCTGCCTCCTCCCTCCTACCCCTCACCCTTACCCCAGAACAGCTGTGGATCAGAAGCCTGACTCCTCCCTCCCACCCTTCACCCTTACCCCAGAACAGCTATGGACCAGTCAGCTGCCTCCTCCCTCCCAATCCTCACCCTTACCCCAGAACAGCTGTGGATCAGGAGCCTGCCTCCTCCCTCCCACCCCTCACCCTTACCCCAGAACAGCTGTGGATCAGTCAGCTGCCTTCTCCCTCCCACCCTCCACCCTCACCCCAGAACAGCTGTGGACCAGTCAGCTGTCTCCTCCCTCCCAATCCTCACCCTTACCCCAGAACAGCTGTGGACCAGTCAGCTGCCTCCTCCCTCCCACCCTTCACCCTTACCCCAGAACAGCTGTGGACCAGTCAGCTGCCTCCTCCCTCCCACCCTTCACCCTAACCCCAGAACAGCTTTGGACCAGTCAGCTGCCTCCTCCCTCCCACCCTTCACCCTTACCCCAGAACAGCTGTGGATCAGTCAGCTGCCTCCTCCCTCCCACCCTTCACCCTTACCCCAGAACAGCTGTGGATCAGTCAGCTGCCTCCTCACTCCCACCCTCCACCCTTACCCCAGAACAGCTGTGGATCAGTCAGCTGCCTCCTCCCTCCCAATCCTTACCCTTACCCCAGAACAGCTGTGGATCAGTAACCTGCCTCCTCCCTCCTACCCCTCACCCTTACCCCAGAACAGCTGTGGATCAGTCAGCTGCCTCCTCCCTCCCACCCTTCACCCTCCCACCCAGAACAGCTGTGGACCAGTCAGCTGCCTCCTCCCTCCCAATCCTCACCCTTACCCCAGAACAGCTGTAGACACGTCCCCTCTCCCCCCATCACCTGTCCCAGCCCATGGCCAGACACATCCCCTCTCCCCCCACCACCTGCACCAGCTCATGGCCAGACACATCCCCTCTTCCCCCACCACCTGTCCCAGCCAGAACAGGTATGGATCAGTCAGCTGCATCCTCCCTCCCAACCCTCACCCTTACCCTCCTCACCTCTGCACCTGCCAGCCCAGGGCCATTTACATTTTTGGCATTTTGGTCAGCTGCTTCATATCCTTTCACTCCACATCTGGCCAGCTCTTCACCTACTTACTGTACCTTTCTTCCCTATTTTCAGAAGATCAACCAACATCCCAAGTCTCCAACCAAGAGGCCTATCATCTTGCAAGCTCAAGTCCACGTTCCCGCAAGTAAGCACCAAATAAATGCACCAAATAAATGCACATCAATGCCCTGCCCCCATCACCTGTCCCAGCTCATGGCCAGACACATCCCCTCTCCCCCCATCACCTGTCCCAGCTCATGGCCAGACACATCCCCTCTCCCCCCATCACCTGTCCCAGTTCATGGCCAGACACATCGCCTTTCTCCACACCACCTTGCATCCGTCACTTCGTAGCTTTCGTATATTGTGTCTTGCACACTTTAATCAAAGCACCCATACCAAAGATAAAATCTGTAGGAGTAGGAGTTGTGAGTCAACCTGGGCATTGCTTGCTGTACCTGCCTTGTACCATCCATGTATTAAGATGTACATGAGGCCCACATGGCAGTACAGTATCCTTAGAAAATTCGCAAACCCTGCATTGCCTGAACCCTCCAGCTTTCCTTTCAATTCCTAGGTCCTGAGCCATCCAGCCTTTCCACCAACCCTGTATCCTGAGTCCTCCAGCCTTGCACTCAACCCCTAGGTCCTAAACCCTCCAGCCTTGCACTCAACCCCTGGGTCCTAAACCCTCCAGCCCACTGGGCAGGACAACTCGTAAGAATATTCTGGAACCCTGCCCCCTCGTGTGCTAGGCTGCACATCCTACCCCTTATCTCAGAACAGCTGTGGATCAGTGAGCTGCCTCCTCCCTCCCACCCTTCACCCTTACCCCAGAACAGCTGTGGATCAGTCAGCTGCATCCTCCCTCCTACCCCTCACCCTTACCCCAGAACAGCTGTGGATCAGTAACCTGCCTCCTCCCTCCTACCCCTCACCCTTACCCCAGAACAGCTGTGGATCAGTAGCCTGCCTCCTCCCTCCCACCCTTCACCCTTACCCCAGAACAGCTGTGGACCAGTCAGCTGCCTCCTCCCTCCCACCCTTCACCCTTACCCCAGAACAGCTGTGGACCAGTCAGCTGCCTCCTCCCTCCCACCCCTCACCCTTACCCCAGAACAGCTGTGGATCAGTAACCTGCCTCCTCCCTCCTACCCCTCACCCTTACCCCAGAACAGCTGTGGACCAGTCAGCTTCCTCCTCCCTCCTACCCCTCACCCTTACCCCAGAACAGCTGTGGATCAGTCAGCTGCCTCCTCCCTCCCACCCTCCACCCTTACCCCAGAACAGCTGTGGACCAGTCAGCTGCCTCCTCCCTCCCAATCCCCACCCTTACCCCAGAACAGCTGTGGATCAGTGAGCTGCCTCCTCCCTCCCACCCTTCACCCTTACCCCAGAACATCTGTGGAACAGTCAGCTGCAGCCTCCCTCCCACCCTTCACCCTTACCCCATAACAGCTGTGGATCAGTCAGCTGCCTCCTCCCTCCCACCCCTCACCCTTACCCCAGAACAGCTGTGGATTAGTCAGCTGCCTCCTCCCTCCTACCCCTCACCCTTACCCCAGAACAGCTGTGGATCAGTAACTTGCCTCCTCCCTCCCACCCTTCACCCTTACCCCAGAACAGCTGTGCACCAGTCAGCTGCCTCCTCCCTCCCACCCTTCACCCTAACCCCAGAACAGCTGTGGATCAGTCAGCTGCCTCCTCCCTCCCACCCCTCACCCTTACCCCAGAACAGCTGTGGATCAGTCAGCTGCCTCCTCCCTCCTACCCTCCACCCTTACCCCAGAACAGCTGTGGACCAGTCAGCTGCCTCCTCCCTCCCAATCCCCACCCTTACCCCAGAACAGCTGTGCACCAGTCAGCTGCCCCCTCCCTCCCACCCTTCACCCTTACCCCAGAACAGCTGTGGACCAGTCAGCTGCCTCCTCCCTCCCACCCTTCACCCTAACCCCAGAACAGCTTTGGACCAGTCAGCTGCCTCCTCCCTCCCACCCTTCACCCTTACCCCAGAACATCTGTGGACCAGTCAGCTGCAGCCTCCCTCCCACCCTTCACCCTTACCCCAGAACAGCTGTGGATCAGTCAGCTGCCTCCTCCCTCCCACCCCTCACCCTTACCCCAGAACAGCTGTGGATCAATCAGCTGCCTACTCCCTCCTACCCCTCACCCTTACCCCAGAACAGCTGTGGATCAGTAACTTGCCTCCTCCCTCCCACCCTTCACCCTTACCCCAGAACAGCTGTGCACCAGTCAGCTGCCTCCTCCCTCCCACCCTTCACCCTAACCCCAGAACAGCTGTGGATCAGTCAGCTGCCTCCTCCCTCCCACCCCTCACCCTTACCCCAGAACAGCTGTGGATCAGTCAGCTGCCTCCTCCCTCCCACCCTCCACCCTTACCCCAGAACAGCTGTGGACCAGTCAGCTGCCTCCTCCCTCCCAATCCCCACCCTTACCCCAGAACAGCTGTGGATCAGTGAGCTGCCTCCTCCCTCCCACCCTTCACCCTTAACCCAGAACAGCTGTGGACCAGTCAGCTGCAGCCTCCCTCCCACCCTTCACCCTTACCCCAGAACAGCTGCGGATCAGTCAGCTGCCTCCTCCCTCCCACCCCTCACCCTTACCTAAGAACAGCTGTGGATCAGTCAGCTGCCTCCTCCCTCCTACCCCTCACCCTTACCCCAGAACAGCTGTGGATCAGTAACTTGCCTCCTCCCTCCCACCCTTCACCCTTACCCCAGAACAGCTGTGCACGAGTCAGCTGCCTCCTCCCTCCCACCCTTCACCCTAACCCCAGAACAGCTGTGGATCAGTCAGCTGCCTCCTCCCTCCCACCCCTCACCCTTACCCCAGAACAGCCGTGGATCAGTCAGCTGCCTCCTCCCTCCCACCCTCCACCCTTACCCCAGAACAGCTGTGGACCAGTCAGCTGCCTCCTCCCTCCCAATCCTCACCCTTACCCCAGAACAGCTGTGGATCAGTGAGCTGCCTCCTCCCTCCCACCCTTACCATTACCCCAGAACAGCTGTGGATCAGTCAGCTGCCTCCTCCCTCCTACCCCTCACCCTTAACCCAAAACAGCTGTGGACCAGTCAGCTGCCTCCTCCCTCCTACCCCTCACCCTTACCCCAGAACAGTTGTGGATCAGTAGCCTGCCTCCTCCCTCCCACCCAGAACAGCTGTGGACCAGTCAGCTGCCTCCTCCCTCCCAATCCTCACCCTTACCCCAGAACAGCTGTGGATCAGTGAGCTGCCTCCTCCCTCCCACCCTTCACCCTTACCCCAGAACAGCCGTGGATCAGTCAGTTGCCTCCTCCCTCCCACCCTCCACCCTTGCCCCAGAACAGCTGTGGACCAGTCAGCTGCCTCCTCCCTCCCAATCCTCACCCTTACCCCATAACAGCTGTGGATCAGTAACCTGCCTCCTCCCTCGTACCCCTCACCCTTACCCCAGAACAGCTGTGGATCAGAAGCCTGACTCCTCCCTCCCACCCTTCACCCTTACCCCAGAACAGCTATGGACCAGTCAGCTGCCTCCTCCCTCCTAATCCTCACCCTTACCCCAGAACAGCTGTGGATCAGGAGCCTGCCTCCTCCCTCCCACCCCTCACCCTTACCCCAGAACAGCTGTGGATCAGTCAGCTGCCTTCTCCCTCCCACCCTCCACCCTTACCCCAGAACAGCTGTGGACCAGTCAGCTGTCTCCTCCCTCCCAATCCTCACCCTTACCCCAGAACAGCTGTGGACCAGTCAGCTGCCTCCTCCCTCCCACCCTTCACCCTTACCCCAGAACAGCTGTGGACCAGTCAGCTGCCTCCTCCCTCCCACCCTTCACCCTAACCCCAGAACAGCTTTGGACCAGTCAGCTGCCTCCTCCCTCCCACCCTTCACCCTTACCCCAGAACAGCTGTGGATCAGTCAGCTGCCTCCTCCCTCCCACCCTTCACCCTTACCCCAGAACAGCTGTGGATCAGTCAGCTGCCTCCTCACTCCCACCCTCCACCCTTACCCCAGAACAGCTGTGGATCAGTCAGCTGCCTCCTCCCTCCCAATCCTTACCCTTACCCCAGAACAGCTGTGGATCAGTAACCTGCCTCCTCCCTCCTACCCCTCACCCTTACCCCAGAACAGCTGTGGATCAGTCAGCTGCCTCCTCCCTCCCACCCTTCACCCTCCCACCCAGAACAGCTGTGGACCAGTCAGCTGCCTCCTCCCTCCCAATCCTCACCCTTACCCCAGAACAGCTGTAGACACGTCCCCTCTCCCCCCATCACCTGTCCCAGCCCATGGCCAGACACATCCCCTCTCCCCCCACCACCTGCACCAGCTCATGGCCAGACACATCCCCTCTTCCCCCACCACCTGTCCCAGCCAGAACAGGTATGGATCAGTCAGCTGCATCCTCCCTCCCAACCCTCACCCTTACCCTCCTCACCTCTGCACCTGCCAGCCCAGGGCCATTTACATTTTTGGCATTTTGGTCAGCTGCTTCATATCCTTTCACTCCACATCTGGCCAGCTCTTCACCTACTTACTGTACCTTTCTTCCCTATTTTCAGAAGATCAACCAACATCCCAAGTCTCCAACCAAGAGGCCTATCATCTTGCAAGCTCAAGTCCACGTTCCCGCAAGTAAGCACCAAATAAATGCACCAAATAAATGCACATCAATGCCCTGCCCCCATCACCTGTCCCAGCTCATGGCCAGACACATCCCCTCTCCCCCCATCACCTGTCCCAGCTCATGGCCAGACACATCCCCTCTCCCCCCATCACCTGTCCCAGTTCATGGCCAGACACATCGCCTTTCTCCACACCACCTTGCATCCGTCACTTCGTAGCTTTCGTATATTGTGTCTTGCACACTTTAATCAAAGCACCCATACCAAAGATAAAATCTGTAGGAGTAGGAGTTGTGAGTCAACCTGGGCATTGCTTGCTGTACCTGCCTTGTACCATCCATGTATTAAGATGTACATGAGGCCCACATGGCAGTACAGTATCCTTAGAAAATTCGCAAACCCTGCATTGCCTGAACCCTCCAGCTTTCCTTTCAATTCCTAGGTCCTGAGCCATCCAGCCTTTCCACCAACCCTGTATCCTGAGTCCTCCAGCCTTGCACTCAACCCCTAGGTCCTAAACCCTCCAGCCTTGCACTCAACCCCTGGGTCCTAAACCCTCCAGCCCACTGGGCAGGACAACTCGTAAGAATATTCTGGAACCCTGCCCCCTCGTGTGCTAGGCTGCACATCCTACCCCTTATCTCAGAACAGCTGTGGATCAGTGAGCTGCCTCCTCCCTCCCACCCTTCACCCTTACCCCAGAACAGCTGTGGATCAGTCAGCTGCATCCTCCCTCCTACCCCTCACCCTTACCCCAGAACAGCTGTGGATCAGTAACCTGCCTCCTCCCTCCTACCCCTCACCCTTACCCCAGAACAGCTGTGGATCAGTAGCCTGCCTCCTCCCTCCCACCCTTCACCCTTACCCCAGAACAGCTGTGGACCAGTCAGCTGCCTCCTCCCTCCCACCCTTCACCCTTACCCCAGAACAGCTGTGGACCAGTCAGCTGCCTCCTCCCTCCCACCCCTCACCCTTACCCCAGAACAGCTGTGGATCAGTAACCTGCCTCCTCCCTCCTACCCCTCACCCTTACCCCAGAACAGCTGTGGACCAGTCAGCTTCCTCCTCCCTCCTACCCCTCACCCTTACCCCAGAACAGCTGTGGATCAGTAGCATGCCTCCTCCCTCCCACCCAGAACAGCTGTGGACCAGTCAGCTGCCTCCTCCCTCCCAATCCCCACCCTTACCCCAGAACAGCTGTGGATCAGTGAGCTGCCTCCTCCCTCCCACCCTTCACCCTTACCCCAGAACATCTGTGGACCAGTCAGCTGCAGCCTCCCTCCCACCCTTCACCCTTACCCCATAACAGCTGTGGATCAGTCAGCTGCCTCCTCCCTCCCACCCCTCACCCTTACCCCAGAACAGCTGTGGATCAGTCAGCTGCCTCCTCCCTCCTACCCCTCACCCTTACCCCAGAACAGCTGTGGATCAGTAACTTGCCTCCTCCCTCCCACCCTTCACCCTTACCCCAGAACAGCTGTGCACCAGTCAGCTGCCTCCTCCCTCCCACCCTTCACCCTTACCCCAGAACAGCTGTGGACCAGTCAGCTGCCTCCTCCCTCCCACCCCTCACCCTTACCCCAGAACAGCTGTGGATCAGTCAGCTGCCTCCTCCCTCCCACCCCTCACCCTTACCCCAGAACAGCTGTGGATCAGTAACCTGCCTCCTCCCTCCCAATCCCCACCCTTACCCCAGAACAGCTGTGGATCAGTGAGCTGCCTCCTCCCTCTTACCCTTCACCCTTACCCCAGAACATCTGTGGACCAGTCAGCTGCAGCCTCCCTCCCACCCTTCACCCTTACCCCAGAACAGCTGTGGATCAGTCAGCTGCCTCCTCCCTCCCACCCCTCACCCTTACCCCAGAACAGCTGTGGATCAGTCAGCTGCCTCCTCCCTCCCACCCTTCACCCTTACCCCAGAACAGCTGTGGATCAGTAACTTGCCTCCTCCCTCCCACCCTTCACCCTTACCCCAGAACAGCTGTGCACCAGTCAGCTGCCTCCTCCCTCCCACCCTTCACCCTAACCCCAGAACAGCTGTGGATCAGTCAGTTGCCTCCTCCCTCCCACCCCTCACCCTTACCCCAGAACAGCTGTGGATCAGTCAGCTGCCTCCTCCCTCCCACCCTCCACCCTTACCCCAGAACAGCTGTGGACCAGTCAGCTGCCTCCTCCCTCCCAATCCCCACCCTTACCCCAGAACAGCTGTGGATCAGTGAGCTGCCTCCTCCCTCCCACCCTTCACCCTTACCCCAGAACAGCTGTGGACCAGTCAGCTGCAGCCTCCCTCCCACCCTTCACCCTTACCCCAGAACAGCTGCGGATCAGTCAGCTGCCTCCTCCCTCCCACCCCTCACCCTTACCCCAGAACAGCTGTGGATCAGTCAGCTGCCTCCTCCCTCCTACCCCTCACCCTTACCCCAGAACAGCTGTGGATCAGTAACTTGCCTCCTCCCTCCCACCCTTCACCCTTACCCCAGAACAGCTGTGGATCAGTCAGCTGCCTACTCCCTCCTACCCCTCACCCTAACCCCAGAACAGCTGTGGATCAGTCAGCTGCCTCCTCCCTCCCACCCCTCACCCTTACCCCAGAACAGCCGTGGATCAGTCAGCTGCCTCCTCCCTCCCACCCTCCACCCTTACCCCAGAACAGCTGTGGACCAGTCAGCTGCCTCCTCCCTCCCAATCCTCACCCTTACCCCAGAACAGCTGTGGATCAGTGAGCTGCCTCCTCCCTCCCACCCTTACCATTACCCCAGAACAGCTGTGGATCAGTAACCTGCCTCCTCCCTCCTACCCCTCACCCTTAACCCAGAACAGCTGTGGACCAGTCAGCTGCCCCCTCCCTCCTACCCCTCACCCTTACCCCAGAACAGTTGTGGATCAGTAGCCTGCCTCCTCCCTCCCACCCAGAACAGCTGTGGACCAATCAGCTGCCTCCTCCCTCCCAATCCTCACCCTTACCCCAGAACAGCTGTGGATCAGTGAGCTGCCTCCTCCCTCCTACCCCTCACCCTTACCCCAGAACAGCTGTGGATCAGTCAGCTGCCTCCTCCCTCCCACCCTCCACCCTTACCCCAGAACAGCTGTGGACCAGTCAGCTGCCTCCTCCCTCCCAATCCCCACCCTTACCCCAGAACAGCTGTGGATCAGTGAGCTGCCTCCTCCCTCTTACCCTTCACCCTTACCCCAGAACATCTGTGGACCAGTCAGCTGCAGCCTCCCTCCCACCCTTCACCCTTACCCCAGAACAGCTGTGGATCAGTCAGCTGCCTCCTCCCTCCCACCCCTCACCCTTACCCCAGAACAGCTGTGGATCAGTCAGCTGCCTCCTCCCTCCTACCCCTCACCCTTACCCCAGAACAGCTGTGGATCAGTAACTTGCCTCCTCCCTCCCACCCTTCACCCTTACCCCAGAACAGCTGTGCACCAGTCAGCTGCCTCCTCCCTCCCACCCTTCACCCTAACCCCAGAACAGCTGTGGATCAGTCAGCTGCCTCCTCCCTCCCACCCCTCACCCTTACCCCAGAACAGCTGTGGATCAGTCAGCTGCCTCCTCCCTCCCACCCTCCACCCTTACCCCAGAACAGCTGTGGACCAGTCAGCTGCCTCCTCCCTCCCAATCCCCACCCTTACCCCAGAACAGCTGTGGATCAGTGAGCTGCCTCCTCCCTCCCACCCTTCACCCTTACCCCAGAACAGCTGTGGACCAGTCAGCTGCAGCCTCCCTCCCACCCTTCACCCTTACCCCAGAACAGCTGCGGATCAGTCAGCTGCCTCCTCCCTCCCACCCCTCACCCTTACCCCAGAACAGCTGTGGATCAGTCAGCTGCCTCCTCCCTCCTACCCCTCACCCTTACCCCAGAACAGCTGTGGATCAGTAACTTGCCTCCTCCCTCCCACCCTTCACCCTTACCCCAGAACAGCTGTGCACGAGTCAGCTGCCTCCTCCCTCCCACCCTTCACCCTTACCCCAGAACAGCCGTGGATCAGTCAGCTGCCTCCTCCCTCCCACCCTCCACCCTTACCCCAGAACAGCTGTGGACCAGTCAGATGCCTCCTCCCTCCCAATCCTCACCCTTACCCCAGAACAGCTGTGGATCAGTGAGCTGCCTCCTCCCTCCCACCCTTACCATTACCCCAGAACAGCTGTGGATCAGTAACCTGCCTCCTCCCTCCTACCCCTCACCCTTAACCCAGAACAGCTGTGGACCAGTCAGCTGCCTCCTCCCTCCTACCCCTCACCCTTACCCCAGAACAGTTGTGGATCAGTAGCCTGCCTCCTCCCTCCCACCCAGAACAGCTGTTGACCAATCAGCTGCCTCCTCCCTCCCAATCCTCACCCTTACCCCAGAACAGCTGTGGATCAGTGAGCTGCCTCCTCCCTCCCACCCTTCACCCTTACCCCAGAACAGCTGTGGATCAGTCAGCTGCCTCCTCCCTCCCACCCTCCACCCTTACCCCAGAACAGCTGTGGACCAGTCAGCTGCCTCCTCCCTCCCAATCCTCACCCTTACCCCATAACAGCTGTGGATCAGTAACCTGCCTCCTCCCTCGTACCCCTCACCCTTACCCCAGAACAGATGTGGATCAATAGCCTGACTCCTCCCTCCCACCCTTCACCCTTACCCCAGAACAGCTATGGACCAGTCAGCTGCCTCCTCCCTCCCAATCCTCACCCTTACCCCAGAACAGCTGTGGATCAGTAGCCTGCCTCCTCCCTCCCACCCCTCACCCTTACCCCAGAACAGCTGTGGATCAGTCAGCTGCCTTCTCCCTCTCACCCTCCACCCTTACCCCAGAACAGCTGTGGACCAGTCAGCTGTCTCCTCCCTCCCAATCCTCACCCTTACCCCAGAACAGCTGTGGACCAGTCAGCTGCCCCCTCCCTCCCACCCTTCACCCTTACCCCAGAACAGCTGTGGACCAGTCAGCTGCCTCCTCCCTCCCACCCTTCACCCTAACCCCAGAACAGCTTTGGACCAGTCAGCTGCCTCCTCCCTCCCACCCTTCACCCTTACCCCAGAACAGCTGTGGATCAGTCAGCTGCCTCCTCCCTCCCACCCTTCACCCTTACCCCAGAACAGCTGTGGATCAGTCAGCTGCCTCCTCCCTCCCACCCTCCACCCTTACCCCAGAACAGCTGTGGATCAGTCAGCTGCCTCCTCCCTCCCAATCCTTACCCTTACCCCAGAACAGCTGTGGATCAGTAACCTGCCTCCTCCCTCCTACCCCACACCCTTACCCCAGAACAGCTGTGGATCAGTCAGCTGCCTTCTCCCTCCCACCCTTCACCCTTACCCCAGAACAGCTGTGGACCAGTCAGCTGCCTCCTCCCTCCCAATCCTCACCCTTACCACAGAACAGCTGTAGACACGTCCCCTCTCCCCCCATCACCTGTCCCAACCCATGGCCAGACACATCCCCTCTCCCCCCACCACCTGCACCAGCTCATGGCCAGACACATCCCCTCTTCCCCCACCACCTGTCCCAGCCAGAACAGGTGTGGATCAGTCAGCTGCCTCCTCCCTCCCACCCCTCACCCTTACCCCAGAACAGCTGTGGATCAGTCAGCTGCCTCCTCCCTCCTACCCCTCACCCTTACCCCAGAACAGCTGTGGATCAGTAACTTGCCTCCTCCCTCCCACCCTTCACCCTTACCCCAGAACAGCTGTGCACCAGTCAGCTGCCTCCTCCCTCCCACCCTTCACCCTAACCCCAGAACAGCTGTGGATCAGTCAGCTGCCTCCTCCCTCCCACCCCTCACCCTTACCCCAGAACAGCTGTGGATCAGTCAGCTGCCTCCTCCCTCCCACCCTCCACCCTTACCCCAGAACAGCTGTGGACCAGTCAGCTGCCTCCTCCCTCCCAATCCCCACCCTTACCCCAGAACAGCTGTGGATCAGTGAGCTGCCTCCTCCCTCCCACCCTTCACCCTTACCCCAGAACAGCTGTGGACCAGTCAGCTGCAGCCTCCCTCCCACCCTTCACCCTTACCCCAGAACAGCTGCGGATCAGTCAGCTGCCTCCTCCCTCCCACCCCTCACCCTTACCCCAGAACAGCTGTGCACCAGTCAGCTGCCTCCTCCCTCCCACCCTTCACCCTAACCCCAGAACAGCTGTGGATCAGTCAGCTGCCTCCTCCCTCCCACCCCTCACCCTTACCCCAGAACAGCCGTGGATCAGTCAGCTGCCTCCTCCCTCCCACCCTCCACCCTTACCCCAGAACAGCTATGGACCAGTCAGCTGCCTCCTCCCTCCCAATCCTCACCCTTACCCCAGAACAGCTGTGGATCAGTAGCCTGCCTCCTCCCTCCCACCCCTCACCCTTACCCCAGAACAGCTGTGGATCAGTCAGCTGCCTTCTCCCTCTCACCCTCCACCCTTACCCCAGAACAGCTGTGGACCAGTCAGCTGTCTCCTCCCTCCCAATCCTCACCCTTACCCCAGAACAGCTGTGGACCAGTCAGCTGCCCCCTCCCTCCCACCCTTCACCCTTACCCCAGAACAGCTGTGGACCAGTCAGCTGCCTCCTCCCTCCCACCCTTCACCCTAACCCCAGAACAGCTTTGGACCAGTCAGCTGCCTCCTCCCTCCCACCCTTCACCCTTACCCCAGAACAGCTGTGGATCAGTCAGCTGCCTCCTCCCTCCCACCCTTCACCCTTACCCCAGAACAGCTGTGGATCAGTCAGCTGCCTCCTCCCTCCCACCCTCCACCCTTACCCCAGAACAGCTGTGGATCAGTCAGCTGCCTCCTCCCTCCCAATCCTTACCCTTACCCCAGAACAGCTGTGGATCAGTAACATGCCTCCTCCCTCCTACCCCACACCCTTACCCCAGAACAGCTGTGGATCAGTCAGCTGCCTTCTCCCTCCCACCCTTCACCCTTACCCCAGAACAGCTGTGGACCAGTCAGCTGCCTCCTCCCTCCCAATCCTCACCCTTACCACAGAACAGTTGTAGACACGTCCCCTCTCCCCCCATCACCTGTCCCAGCCCATGGCCAGACACATCCCCTCTCCCCCCACCACCTGCACCAGCTCATGGCCAGACACATCCCCTCTTCCCCCACCACCTGTCCCAGCCAGAACAGGTGTGGATCAGTCAGCTGCCTCCTCCCTCCCACCCCTCACCCTTACCCCAGAACAGCTGTGGATCAGTCAGCTGCCTCCTCCCTCCTACCCCTCACCCTTACCCCAGAACAGCTGTGGATCAGTAACTTGCCTCCTCCCTCCCACCCTTCACCCTTACCCCAGAACATCTGTGGACCAGTCAGCTGCAGCCTCCCTCCCACCCTTCACCCTTACCCCATAACAGCTGTGGATCAGTCAGCTGCCTCCTCCCTCCCACCCCTCACCCTTACCCCAGAACAGCTGTGGATCAGTCAGCTGCCTCCTCCCTCCTACCCCTCACCCTTACCCCAGAACAGCTGTGGATCAGTAACTTGCCTCCTCCCTCCCACCCTTCACCCTTACCCCAGAACAGCTGTGCACCTGTCAGCTGCCTCCTCCCTCCCACCCTTCACCCTTACCCCAGAACAGCTGTGGACCAGTCAGCTGCCTCCTCCCTCCCACCCCTCACCCTTACCCCAGAACAGCTGTGGATCAGTCAGCTGCCTCCTCCCTCCCACCCTCCACCCTTACCCCAGAACAGCTGTGGACCAGTCAGCTGCCTCCTCCCTCCCAATCCCCACCCTTACCCCAGAACAGCTGTGGATCAGTGAGCTGCCTCCTCCCTCTTACCCTTCACCCTTACCCCAGAACATCTGTGGACCAGTCAGCTGCAGCCTCCCTCCCACCCTTCACCCTTACCCCAGAACAGCTGTGGATCAGTCAGCTGCCTCCTCCCTCCCACCCCTCACCCTTACC
This sequence comes from Limnomonas spitsbergensis, assembly GCA_037349105.1. Taxonomy (NCBI): domain Eukaryota; kingdom Viridiplantae; phylum Chlorophyta; class Chlorophyceae; order Chlamydomonadales; genus Limnomonas; species Limnomonas spitsbergensis. The sequence goes on from JAYJMM010000054.1 coordinate 545,067, forward strand.
CCAGAACAGCTGTGGATCAGTCAGCTGCCTCCTCCCTCCTACCCCTCACCCTTACCCCAGAACAGCTGTGGATCAGTAACTTGCCTCCTCCCTCCCACCCTTCACCCTTACCCCAGAACAGCTGTGCACCAGTCAGCTGCCTCCTCCCTCCCACCCTTCACCCTAACCCCAGAACAGCTGTGGATCAGTCAGTTGCCTCCTCCCTCCCACCCCTCACCCTTACCCCAGAACAGCTGTGGATCAGTCAGCTGCCTCCTCCCTCCCACCCTCCACCCTTACCCCAGAACAGCTGTGGACCAGTCAGATGCCTCCTCCCTCCCAATCCCCACCCTTACCCCAGAACAGCTGTGGATCAGTGAGCTGCCTCCTCCCTCCCACCCTTCACCCTTACCCCAGAACAGCTGTGGACCAGTCAGCTGCAGCCTCCCTCCCACCCTTCACCCTTACCCCAGAACAGCTGCGGATCAGTCAGCTGCCTCCTCCCTCCCACCCCTCACCCTTACCCCAGAACAGCTGTGGATCAGTCAGCTGCCTCCTCCCTCCTACCCCTCACCCTTACCCCAGAACAGCTGTGGATCAGTAACTTGCCTCCTCCCTCCCACCCTTCACCCTTACCCCAGAACAGCAGTGCACGAGTCAGCTGCCTCCTCCCTCCCACCCTTCACCCTAACCCCAGAACAGCTGTGGATCAGTCAGCTGCCTCCTCCCTCCCACCCCTCACCCTTACCCCAGAACAGCCGTGGATCAGTCAGCTGCCTCCTCCCTCCCACCCTCCACCCTTACCCCAGAACAGCTGTGGACCAGTCAGCTGCCTCCTCCCTCCCAATCCTCACCCTTACCCCAGAACAGCTGTGGATCAGTGAGCTGCCTCCTCCCTCCCACCCTTACCATTACCCCAGAACAGCTGTGGATCAGTAACCTGCCTCCTCCCTCCTACCCCTCACCCTTAACCCAGAACAGCTGTGGACCAGTCAGCTGCCTCCTCCCTCCTACCCCTCACCCTTACCCCAGAACAGTTGTGGATCAGTAGCCTGCCTCCTCCCTCCCACCCAGAACAGCTGTGGACCAATCAGCTGCCTCCTCCCTCCCACCCTCCACCCTTACCCCAGAACAGCTGTGGATCAGTGAGCTGCCTCCTCCCTCCCACCCTTCACCCTTACCCCAGAACAGCTGTGGATCAGTCAGCTGCCTCCTCCCTCCCACCCTCCACCCTTACCCCAGAACAGCTGTGGACCAGTCAGCTGCCTCCTCCCACCCAATCCCCACCCTTACCCCAGAACAGCTGTGGATCAGTGAGCTGCCTCCTCCCTCTTACCCTTCACCCTTACCCCAGAACAGCTGTGGACCAGTCAGCTGCAGCCTCCCTCCCACCCTTCACCCTTACCCCAGAACAGCTGTGCACCAGTCAGCTGCCTCCTCCCTCCCACCCTTCACCCTTACCCCAGAACAGCTGTGGATCAGTCAGTTGCCTCCTCCCTCCCACCCCTCACCCTTACCCCAGAACAGCTGTGGATCAGTCAGCTGCCTCCTCCCTCCCACCCTCCACCCTTACCCCAGAACAGCTGTGGACCAGTCAGCTGCCTCCTCCCTCCCAATCCCCACCCTTACCCCAGAACAGCTGTGGATCAGTGAGCTGCCTCCTCCCTCCCACCCTTCACCCTTACCCCAGAACAGCTGTGGACCAGTCAGCTGCAGCCTCCCTCCCACCCTTCACCCTTACCCCAGAACAGCTGCGGATCAGTCAGCTGCCTCCTCCCTCCCACCCCTCACCCTTACCCCAGAACAGCTGTGGATCAGTCAGCTGCCTCCTCCCTCCTACCCCTCACCCTTACCCCAGAACAGCTGTGGATCAGTAACTTGCCTCCTCCCTCCCACCCTTCACCCTTACCCCAGAACAGCTGTGGATCAGTCAGCTGCCTACTCCCTCCTACCCCTCACCCTAACCCCAGAACAGCTGTGGATCAGTCAGCTGCCTCCTCCCTCCCACCCCTCACCCTTACCCCAGAACAGCCGTGGATCAGTCAGCTGCCTCCTCCCTCCCACCCTCCACCCTTACCCCAGAACAGCTGTGGACCAGTCAGCTGCCTCCTCCCTCCCAATCCTCACCCTTACCCCAGAACAGCTGTGGATCAGTGAGCTGCCTCCTCCCTCCCACCCTTACCATTACCCCAGAACAGCTGTGGATCAGTAACCTGCCTCCTCCCTCCTACCCCTCACCCTTAACCCAGAACAGCTGTGGACCAGTCAGCTGCCCCCTCCCTCCTACCCCTCACCCTTACCCCAGAACAGTTGTGGATCAGTAGCCTGCCTCCTCCCTCCCACCCAGAACAGCTGTGGACCAATCAGCTGCCTCCTCCCTCCCAATCCTCACCCTTACCCCAGAACAGCTGTGGATCAGTGAGCTGCCTCCTCCCTCCTACCCCTCACCCTTACCCCAGAACAGCTGTGGATCAGTCAGCTGCCTCCTCCCTCCCACCCTCCACCCTTACCCCAGAACAGCTGTGGACCAGTCAGCTGCCTCCTCCCTCCCAATCCCCACCCTTACCCCAGAACAGCTGTGGATCAGTGAGCTGCCTCCTCCCTCTTACCCTTCACCCTTACCCCAGAACATCTGTGGACCAGTCAGCTGCAGCCTCCCTCCCACCCTTCACCCTTACCCCAGAACAGCTGTGGATCAGTCAGCTGCCTCCTCCCTCCCACCCCTCACCCTTACCCCAGAACAGCTGTGGATCAGTCAGCTGCCTCCTCCCTCCTACCCCTCACCCTTACCCCAGCACAGCTGTGGATCAGTAACTTGCCTCCTCCCTCCCACCCTTCACCCTTACCCCAGAACAGCTGTGCACCAGTCAGCTGCCTCCTCCCTCCCACCCTTCACCCTAACCCCAGAACAGCTGTGGATCAGTCAGCTGCCTCCTCCCTCCCACCCCTCACCCTTACCCCAGAACAGCTGTGGATCAGTCAGCTGCCTCCTCCCTCCCACCCTCCACCCTTACCCCAGAACAGCTGTGGACCAGTCAGCTGCCTCCTCCCTCCCAATCCCCACCCTTACCCCAGAACAGCTGTGGATCAGTGAGCTGCCTCCTCCCTCCCACCCTTCACCCTTACCCCAGAACAGCTGTGGACCAGTCAGCTGCAGCCTCCCTCCCACCCTTCACCCTTACCCCAGAACAGCTGCGGATCAGTCAGCTGCCTCCTCCCTCCCACCCCTCACCCTTACCCCAGAACAGCTGTGGATCAGTCAGCTGCCTCCTCCCTCCTACCCCTCACCCTTACCCCAGAACAGCTGTGGATCAGTAACTTGCCTCCTCCCTCCCACCCTTCACCCTTACCCCAGAACAGCTGTGCACCAGTCAGCTGCCTCCTCCCTCCCACCCTTCACCCTAACCCCAGAACAGCTGTGGATCAGTCAGTTGCCTCCTCCCTCCCACCCCTCACCCTTACCCCAGAACAGCTGTGGATCAGTCAGCTGCCTCCTCCCTCCCACCCTCCACCCTTACCCCAGAACAGCTGTGGACCAGTCAGATGCCTCCTCCCTCCCAATCCCCACCCTTACCCCAGAACAGCTGTGGATCAGTGAGCTGCCTCCTCCCTCCCACCCTTCACCCTTACCCCAGAACAGCTGTGGACCAGTCAGCTGCAGCCTCCCTCCCACCCTTCACCCTTACCCCAGAACAGCTGCGGATCAGTCAGCTGCCTCCTCCCTCCCACCCCTCACCCTTACCCCAGAACAGCTGTGGATCAGTCAGCTGCCTCCTCCCTCCTACCCCTCACCCTTACCCCAGAACAGCTGTGGATCAGTAACTTGCCTCCTCCCTCCCACCCTTCACCCTTACCCCAGAACAGCAGTGCACGAGTCAGCTGCCTCCTCCCTCCCACCCTTCACCCTAACCCCAGAACAGCTGTGGATCAGTCAGCTGCCTCCTCCCTCCCACCCCTCACCCTTACCCCAGAACAGCCGTGGATCAGTCAGCTGCCTCCTCCCTCCCACCCTCCACCCTTACCCCAGAACAGCTGTGGACCAGTCAGCTGCCTCCTCCCTCCCAATCCTCACCCTTACCCCAGAACAGCTGTGGATCAGTGAGCTGCCTCCTCCCTCCCACCCTTACCATTACCCCAGAACAGCTGTGGATCAGTAACCTGCCTCCTCCCTCCTACCCCTCACCCTTAACCCAGAACAGCTGTGGACCAGTCAGCTGCCTCCTCCCTCCTACCCCTCACCCTTACCCCAGAACAGTTGTGGATGAGTAGCCTGCCTCCTCCCTCCCACCCAGAACAGCTGTGGACCAATCAGCTGCCTCCTCCCTCCCACCCTCCACCCTTACCCCAGAACAGCTGTGGATCAGTGAGCTGCCTCCTCCCTCCCACCCTTCACCCTTACCCCAGAACAGCTGTGGATCAGTCAGCTGCCTCCTCCCTCCCACCCTCCACCCTTACCCCAGAACAGCTGTGGACCAGTCAGCTGCCTCCTCCCACCCAATCCCCACCCTTACCCCAGAACAGCTGTGGATCAGTGAGCTGCCTCCTCCCTCTTACCCTTCACCCTTACCCCAGAACAGCTGTGGACCAGTCAGCTGCAGCCTCCCTCCCACCCTTCACCCTTACCCCAGAACAGCTGTGCACCAGTCAGCTGCCTCCTCCCTCCCACCCTTCACCCTAACCCCAGAACAGCTGTGGATCAGTCAGTTGCCTCCTCCCTCCCACCCCTCACCCTTACCCCAGAACAGCTGTGGATCAGTCAGCTGCCTCCTCCCTCCCACCCTCCACCCTTACCCCAGAACAGCTGTGGACCAGTCAGCTGCCTCCTCCCTCCCAATCCCCACCCTTACCCCAGAACAGCTGTGGATCAGTGAGCTGCCTCCTCCCTCCCACCCTTCACCCTTACCCCAGAACAGCTGTGGACCAGTCAGCTGCAGCCTCCCTCCCACCCTTCACCCTTACCCCAGAACAGCTGCGGATCAGTCAGCTGCCTCCTCCCTCCCACCCCTCACCCTTACCCCAGAACAGCTGTGGATCAGTCAGCTGCCTCCTCCCTCCTACCCCTCACCCTTACCCCAGAACAGCTGTGGATCAGTAACTTGCCTCCTCCCTCCCACCCTTCACCCTTACCCCAGAACAGCTGTGGATCAGTCAGCTGCCTACTCCCTCCTACCCCTCACCCTAACCCCAGAACAGCTGTGGATCAGTCAGCTGCCTCCTCCCTCCCACCCCTCACCCTTACCCCAGAACAGCCGTGGATCAGTCAGCTGCCTCCTCCCTCCCACCCTCCACCCTTACCCCAGAACAGCTGTGGACCAGTCAGCTGCCTCCTCCCTCCCAATCCTCACCCTTACCCCAGAACAGCTGTGGATCAGTGAGCTGCCTCCTCCCTCCCACCCTTACCATTACCCCAGAACAGCTGTGGATCAGTAACCTGCCTCCTCCCTCCTACCCCTCACCCTTAACCCAGAACAGCTGTGGACCAGTCAGCTGCCCCCTCCCTCCTACCCCTCACCCTTACCCCAGAACAGTTGTGGATCAGTAGCCTGCCTCCTCCCTCCCACCCAGAACAGCTGTGGACCAATCAGCTGCCTCCTCCCTCCCAATCCTCACCCTTACCCCAGAACAGCTGTGGATCAGTGAGCTGCCTCCTCCCTCCTACCCCTCACCCTTACCCCAGAACAGCTGTGGATCAGTCAGCTGCCTCCTCCCTCCCACCCTCCACCCTTACCCCAGAACAGCTGTGGACCAGTCAGCTGCCTCCTCCCTCCCAATCCCCACCCTTACCCCAGAACAGCTGTGGATCAGTGAGCTGCCTCCTCCCTCTTACCCTTCACCCTTACCCCAGAACATCTGTGGATCAGTCAGCTGCCTTCTCCCTCCCACCCTTCACCCTTACCCCAGAACAGCTGTGGATCAGTCAGCTGCCTCCTCCCTCCCACCCTCCACCCTTACCCCAGAACAGCTGTGGACCAGTCAGCTGCCTCCTCCCTCCCAATCCCCACCCTTACCCCAGAACAGCTGTGGATCAGTGAGCTGCCTCCTCCCTCCCACCCTTCACCCTTACCCCAGAACAGCTGTGGACCAGTCAGCTGCAGCCTCCCTCCCACCCTTCACCCTTACCCCAGAACAGCTGCGGATCAGTCAGCTGCCTCCTCCCTCCCACCCCTCACCCTTACCCCAGAACAGCTGTGGATCAGTCAGCTGCCTCCTCCCTCCTACCCCTCACCCTTACCCCAGAACAGCTGTGGATCAGTAACTTGCCTCCTCCCTCCCACCCTTCACCCTTACCCCAGAACAGCTGTGGATCAGTCAGCTGCCTACTCCCTCCTACCCCTCACCCTAACCCCAGAACAGCTGTGGATCAGTCAGCTGCCTCCTCCCTCCCACCCCTCACCCTTACCCCAGAACAGCCGTGGATCAGTCAGCTGCCTCCTCCCTCCCACCCTCCACCCTTACCCCAGAACAGCTGTGGACCAGTCAGCTGCCTCCTCCCTCCCAATCCTCACCCTTACCCCAGAACAGCTGTGGATCAGTGAGCTGCCTCCTCCCTCCCACCCTTACCATTACCCCAGAACAGCTGTGGATCAGTAACCTGCCTCCTCCCTCCTACCCCTCACCCTTAACCCAGAACAGCTGTGGACCAGTCAGCTGCCCCCTCCCTCCTACCCCTCACCCTTACCCCAGAACAGTTGTGGATCAGTAGCCTGCCTCCTCCCTCCCACCCAGAACAGCTGTGGACCAATCAGCTGCCTCCTCCCTCCCAATCCTCACCCTTACCCCAGAACAGCTGTGGATCAGTGAGCTGCCTCCTCCCTCCTACCCCTCACCCTTACCCCAGAACAGCTGTGGATCAGTCAGCTGCCTCCTCCCTCCCACCCTCCACCCTTACCCCAGAACAGCTGTGGACCAGTCAGCTGCCTCCTCCCTCCCAACCCCCACCCTTACCCCAGAACAGCTGTGGATCAGTGAGCTGCCTCCTCCCTCTTACCCTTCACCCTTACCCCAGAACATCTGTGGACCAGTCAGCTGCAGCCTCCCTCCCACCCTTCACCCTTACCCCAGAACAGCTGTGGATCAGTCAGCTGCCTCCTCCCTCCCACCCCTCACCCTTACCCCAGAACAGCTGTGGATCAGTCAGCTGCCTCCTCCCTCCTACCCCTCACCCTTACCCCAGCACAGCTGTGGATCAGTAACTTGCCTCCTCCCTCCCACCCTTCACCCTTACCCCAGAACAGCTGTGCACCAGTCAGCTGCCTCCTCCCTCCCACCCTTCACCCTAACCCCAGAACAGCTGTGGATCAGTCAGCTGCCTCCTCCCTCCCACCCCTCACCCTTACCCCAGAACAACTGTGGATCAGTCAGCTGCCTCCTCCCTCCCACCCTCCACCCTTACCCCAGAACAGCTGTGGACCAGTCAGCTGCCTCCTCCCTCCCAATCCCCACCCTTACCCCAGAACAGCTATGGATCAGTGAGCTGCCTCCTCCCTCCCACCCTTCACCCTTACCCCAGAACAGCTGTGGACCAGTCAGCTGCAGCCTCCCTCCCACCCTTCACCCTTACCCCAGAACAGCTGCGGATCAGTCAGCTGCCTCCTCCCTCCCACCCCTCACCCTTACCCCAGAACAGCTGTGGATCAGTCAGCTGCCTCCTCCCTCCTACCCCTCACCCTTACCCCAGAACAGCTGTGGATCAGTAACTTGCCTCCTCCCTCCCACCCTTCACCCTTACCCCAGAACAGCTGTGCACGAGTCAGCTGCCTCCTCCCTCCCACCCTTCACCCTTACCCCAGAACAGCCGTGGATCAGTCAGCTGCCTCCTCCCTCCCACCCTCCACCCTTACCCAGAACAGCTGTGGACCAGTCAGATGCCTCCTCCCTCCCAATCCTCACCCTTACCCCAGAACAGCTGTGGATCAGTGAGCTGCCTCCTCCCTCCACCCTTACCATTACCCCAGAACAGCTGTGGATCAGTAACCTGCCTCCTCCCTCCTACCCCTCACCCTTAACCCAGAACAGCTGTGGACCAGTCAGCTGCCTCCTCCCTCCTACCCCTCACCCTTACCCCAGAACAGTTGTGGATCAGTAGCCTGCCTCCTCCCTCCCACCCAGAACAGCTGTTGACCAATCAGCTGCCTCCTCCCTCCCAATCCTCACCCTTACCCCAGAACAGCTGTGGATCAGTGAGCTGCCTCCTCCCTCCCACCCTTCACCCTTACCCCAGAACAGCTGTGGATCAGTCAGCTGCCTCCTCCCTCCCACCCTCCACCCTTACCCCAGAACAGCTGTGGACCAGTCAGCTGCCTCCTCCCTCCCAATCCTCACCCTTACCCCATAACAGCTGTGGATCAGTAACCTGCCTCCTCCCTCGTACCCCTCACCCTTACCCCAGAACAGATGTGGATCAATAGCCTGACTCCTCCCTCCCACCCTTCACCCTTACCCCAGAACAGCTATGGACCAGTCAGCTGCCTCCTCCCTCCCAATCCTCACCCTTACCCCAGAACAGCTGTGGATCAGTAGCCTGCCTCCTCCCTCCCACCCCTCACCCTTACCCCAGAACAGCTGTGGATCAGTCAGCTGCCTTCTCCCTCTCACCCTCCACCCTTACCCCAGAACAGCTGTGGACCAGTCAGCTGTCTCCTCCCTCCCAATCCTCACCCTTACCCCAGAACAGCTGTGGACCAGTCAGCTGCCCCCTCCCTCCCACCCTTCACCCTTACCCCAGAACAGCTGTGGACCAGTCAGCTGCCTCCTCCCTCCCACCCTTCACCCTAACCCCAGAACAGCTTTGGACCAGTCAGCTGCCTCCTCCCTCCCACCCTTCACCCTTACCCCAGAACAGCTGTGGATCAGTCAGCTGCCTCCTCCCTCCCACCCTTCACCCTTACCCCAGAACAGCTGTGGATCAGTCAGCTGCCTCCTCCCTCCCACCCTCCACCCTTACCCCAGAACAGCTGTGGATCAGTCAGCTGCCTCCTCCCTCCCAATCCTTACCCTTACCCCAGAACAGCTGTGGATCAGTAACCTGCCTCCTCCCTCCTACCCCACACCCTTACCCCAGAACAGCTGTGGATCAGTCAGCTGCCTTCTCCCTCCCACCCTTCACCCTTACCCCAGAACAGCTGTGGACCAGTCAGCTGCCTCCTCCCTCCCAATCCTCACCCTTACCACAGAACAGCTGTAGACACGTCCCCTCTCCCCCCATCACCTGTCCCAACCCATGGCCAGACACATCCCCTCTCCCCCCACCACCTGCACCAGCTCATGGCCAGACACATCCCCTCTTCCCCCACCACCTGTCCCAGCCAGAACAGGTGTGGATCAGTCAGCTGCCTCCTCCCTCCCACCCCTCACCCTTACCCCAGAACAGCTGTGGATCAGTCAGCTGCCTCCTCCCTCCTACCCCTCACCCTTACCCCAGAACAGCTGTGGATCAGTAACTTGCCTCCTCCCTCCCACCCTTCACCCTTACCCCAGAACAGCTGTGCACCAGTCAGCTGCCTCCTCCCTCCCACCCTTCACCCTAACCCCAGAACAGCTGTGGATCAGTCAGCTGCCTCCTCCCTCCCACCCCTCACCCTTACCCCAGAACAGCTGTGGATCAGTCAGCTGCCTCCTCCCTCCCACCCTCCACCCTTACCCCAGAACAGCTGTGGACCAGTCAGCTGCCTCCTCCCTCCCAATCCCCACCCTTACCCCAGAACAGCTGTGGATCAGTGAGCTGCCTCCTCCCTCCCACCCTTCACCCTTACCCCAGAACAGCTGTGGACCAGTCAGCTGCAGCCTCCCTCCCACCCTTCACCCTTACCCCAGAACAGCTGCGGATCAGTCAGCTGCCTCCTCCCTCCCACCCCTCACCCTTACCCCAGAACAGCTGTGCACCAGTCAGCTGCCTCCTCCCTCCCACCCTTCACCCTAACCCCAGAACAGCTGTGGATCAGTCAGCTGCCTCCTCCCTCCCACCCCTCACCCTTACCCCAGAACAGCCGTGGATCAGTCAGCTGCCTCCTCCCTCCCACCCTCCACCCTTACCCCAGAACAGCTATGGACCAGTCAGCTGCCTCCTCCCTCCCAATCCTCACCCTTACCCCAGAACAGCTGTGGATCAGTAGCCTGCCTCCTCCCTCCCACCCCTCACCCTTACCCCAGAACAGCTGTGGATCAGTCAGCTGCCTTCTCCCTCTCACCCTCCACCCTTACCCCAGAACAGCTGTGGACCAGTCAGCTGTCTCCTCCCTCCCAATCCTCACCCTTACCCCAGAACAGCTGTGGACCAGTCAGCTGCCCCCTCCCTCCCACCCTTCACCCTTACCCCAGAACAGCTGTGGACCAGTCAGCTGCCTCCTCCCTCCCACCCTTCACCCTAACCCCAGAACAGCTTTGGACCAGTCAGCTGCCTCCTCCCTCCCACCCTTCACCCTTACCCCAGAACAGCTGTGGATCAGTCAGCTGCCTCCTCCCTCCCACCCTTCACCCTTACCCCAGAACAGCTGTGGATCAGTCAGCTGCCTCCTCCCTCCCACCCTCCACCCTTACCCCAGAACAGCTGTGGATCAGTCAGCTGCCTCCTCCCTCCCAATCCTTACCCTTACCCCAGAACAGCTGTGGATCAGTAACATGCCTCCTCCCTCCTACCCCACACCCTTACCCCAGAACAGCTGTGGATCAGTCAGCTGCCTTCTCCCTCCCACCCTTCACCCTTACCCCAGAACAGCTGTGGACCAGTCAGCTGCCTCCTCCCTCCCAATCCTCACCCTTACCACAGAACAGTTGTAGACACGTCCCCTCTCCCCCCATCACCTGTCCCAGCCCATGGCCAGACACATCCCCTCTCCCCCCACCACCTGCACCAGCTCATGGCCAGACACATCCCCTCTTCCCCCACCACCTGTCCCAGCCAGAACAGGTGTGGATCAGTCAGCTGCCTCCTCCCTCCCACCCCTCACCCTTACCCCAGAACAGCTGTGGATCAGTCAGCTGCCTCCTCCCTCCTACCCCTCACCCTTACCCCAGAACAGCTGTGGATCAGTAACTTGCCTCCTCCCTCCCACCCTTCACCCTTACCCCAGAACATCTGTGGACCAGTCAGCTGCAGCCTCCCTCCCACCCTTCACCCTTACCCCATAACAGCTGTGGATCAGTCAGCTGCCTCCTCCCTCCCACCCCTCACCCTTACCCCAGAACAGCTGTGGATCAGTCAGCTGCCTCCTCCCTCCTACCCCTCACCCTTACCCCAGAACAGCTGTGGATCAGTAACTTGCCTCCTCCCTCCCACCCTTCACCCTTACCCCAGAACAGCTGTGCACCAGTCAGCTGCCTCCTCCCTCCCACCCTTCACCCTTACCCCAGAACAGCTGTGGACCAGTCAGCTGCCTCCTCCCTCCCACCCCTCACCCTTACCCCAGAACAGCTGTGGATCAGTCAGCTGCCTCCTCCCTCCCACCCTCCACCCTTACCCCAGAACAGCTGTGGACCAGTCAGCTGCCTCCTCCCTCCCAATCCCCACCCTTACCCCAGAACAGCTGTGGATCAGTGAGCTGCCTCCTCCCTCTTACCCTTCACCCTTACCCCAGAACATCTGTGGACCAGTCAGCTGCAGCCTCCCTCCCACCCTTCACCCTTACCCCAGAACAGCTGTGGATCAGTCAGCTGCCTCCTCCCTCCCACCCCTCACCCTTACCCCAGAACAGCTGTGGATCAGTCAGCTGCCTCCTCCCTCCTACCCCTCACCCTTACCCCAGAACAGCTGTGGATCAGTAACTTGCCTCCTCCCTCCCACCCTTCACCCTTACCCCAGAACAGCTGTGCACCAGTCAGCTGCCTCCTCCCTCCCACCCTTCACCCTAACCCCAGAACAGCTGTGGATCAGTCAGTTGCCTCCTCCCTCCCACCCCTCACCCTTACCCCAGAACAGCTGTGGATCAGTCAGCTGCCTCCTCCCTCCCACCCTCCACCCTTACCCCAGAACAGCTGTGGACCAGTCAGATGCCTCCTCCCTCCCAATCCCCACCCTTACCCCAGAACAGCTGTGGATCAGTGAGCTGCCTCCTCCCTCCCACCCTTCACCCTTACCCCAGAACAGCTGTGGACCAGTCAGCTGCAGCCTCCCTCCCACCCTTCACCCTTACCCCAGAACAGCTGCGGATCAGTCAGCTGCCTCCTCCCTCCCACCCCTCACCCTTACCCCAGAACAGCTGTGGATCAGTCAGCTGCCTCCTCCCTCCTACCCCTCACCCTTACCCCAGAACAGCTGTGGATCAGTAACTTGCCTCCTCCCTCCCACCCTTCACCCTTACCCCAGAACAGCAGTGCACGAGTCAGCTGCCTCCTCCCTCCCACCCTTCACCCTAACCCCAGAACAGCTGTGGATCAGTCAGCTGCCTCCTCCCTCCCACCCCTCACCCTTACCCCAGAACAGCCGTGGATCAGTCAGCTGCCTCCTCCCTCCCACCCTCCACCCTTACCCCAGAACAGCTGTGGACCAGTCAGCTGCCTCCTCCCTCCCAATCCTCACCCTTACCCCAGAACAGCTGTGGATCAGTGAGCTGCCTCCTCCCTCCCACCCTTACCATTACCCCAGAACAGCTGTGGATCAGTAACCTGCCTCCTCCCTCCTACCCCTCACCCTTAACCCAGAACAGCTGTGGACCAGTCAGCTGCCTCCTCCCTCCTACCCCTCACCCTTACCCCAGAACAGTTGTGGATCAGTAGCCTGCCTCCTCCCTCCCACCCAGAACAGCTGTGGACCAATCAGCTGCCTCCTCCCTCCCACCCTCCACCCTTACCCCAGAACAGCTGTGGATCAGTGAGCTGCCTCCTCCCTCCCACCCTTCACCCTTACCCCAGAACAGCTGTGGATCAGTCAGCTGCCTCCTCCCTCCCACCCTCCACCCTTACCCCAGAACAGCTGTGGACCAGTCAGCTGCCTCCTCCCACCCAATCCCCACCCTTACCCCCGAACAGCTGTGGATCAGTGAGCTGCCTCCTCCCTCTTACCCTTCACCCTTACCCCAGAACATCTGTGGACCAGTCAGCTGCAGCCTCCCTCCCACCCTTCACCCTTACCCCAGAACAGCTGTGGATCAGTCAGCTGCCTCCTCCCTCCCACCCCTCACCCTTACCCCAGAACAGCTGTGGATCAGTCAGCTGCCTCCTCCCTCCTACCCCTCACCCTTACCCCAGAACAGCTGTGGATCAGTAACTTGCCTCCTCCCTCCCACCCTTCACCCTTACCCCAGAACAGCTGTGCACCAGTCAGCTGCCTCCTCCCTCCCACCCTTCACCCTAACCCCAGAACAGCTGTGGATCAGTCAGCTGCCTCCTCCCTCCCACCCCTCACCCTTACCCCAGAACAGCTGTGGATCAGTCAGCTGCCTCCTCCCTCCCACCCTCCACCCTTACCCCAGAACAGCTGTGGACCAGTCAGCTGCCTCCTCCCTCCCAATCCCCACCCTTACCCCAGAACAGCTGTGGATCAGTGAGCTGCCTCCTCCCTCCCACCCTTCACCCTTACCCCAGAACAGCTGTGGACCAGTCAGCTGCAGCCTCCCTCCCACCCTTCACCCTTACCCCAGAACAGCTGCGGATCAGTCAGCTGCCTCCTCCCTCCCACCCCTCACCCTTACCCCAGAACAGCTGTGGATCAGTCAGCTGCCTCCTCCCTCCTACCCCTCACCCTTACCCCAGAACAGCTGTGGATCAGTAACTTGCCTCCTCCCTCCCACCCTTCACCCTTACCCCAGAACAGCTGTGCACGAGTCAGCTGCCTCCTCCCTCCCACCCTTCACCCTAACCCCAGAACAGCTGTGGATCAGTCAGCTGCCTCCTCCCTCCCACCCCTCACCCTTACCCCAGAACAGCCGTGGATCAGTCAGCTGCCTCCTCCCTCCCACCCTCCACCCTTACCCCAGAACAGCTGTGGACCAGTCAGATGCCTCCTCCCTCCCAATCCTCACCCTTACCACAGAACAGTTGTAGACACGTCCCCTCTCCCCCCATCACCTGTCCCAGCCCATGGCCAGACACATCCCCTCTCCCCCCACCACCTGCACCAGCTCATGGCCAGACACATCCCCTCTTCCCCCACCACCTGTCCCAGCCAGAACAGGTGTGGATCAGTCAGCTGCCTCCTCCCTCCCACCCCTCACCCTTACCCCAGAACAGCTGTGGATCAGTCAGCTGCCTCCTCCCTCCTACCCCTCACCCTTACCCCAGAACAGCTGTGGATCAGTAACTTGCCTCCTCCCTCCCACCCTTCACCCTTACCCCAGAACATCTGTGGACCAGTCAGCTGCAGCCTCCCTCCCACCCTTCACCCTTACCCCATAACAGCTGTGGATCAGTCAGCTGCCTCCTCCCTCCTACCCCTCACCCTTACCCCAGAACAGCTGTGGATCAGTCAGCTGCCTCCTCCCTCCTACCCCTCACCCTTACCCCAGAACAGCTGTGGATCAGTAACTTGCCTCCTCCCTCCCACCCTTCACCCTTACCCCAGAACAGCTGTGCACCAGTCAGCTGCCTCCTCCCTCCCACCCTTCACCCTTACCCCAGAACAGCTGTGGACCAGTCAGCTACCTCCTCCCTCCCACCCCTCACCCTTACCCCAGAACAGCTGTGGATCAGTCAGCTGCCTCCTCCCTCCCACCCTCCACCCTTACCCCAGAACAGCTGTGGACCAGTCAGCTGCCTCCTCCCTCCCAATCCCCACCCTTACCCCAGAACAGCTGTGGATCAGTGAGCTGCCTCCTCCCTCTTACCCTTCACCCTTACCCCAGAACATCTGTGGACCAGTCAGCTGCAGCCTCCCTCCCACCCTTCACCCTTACCCCAGAACAGCTGTGGATCAGTCAGCTGCCTCCTCCCTCCCACCCCTCACCCTTACCCCAGAACAGCTGTGGATCAGTCAGCTGCCTCCTCCCTCCTACCCCTCACCCTTACCCCAGAACAGCTGTGGATCAGTAACTTGCCTCCTCCCTCCCACCCTTCACCCTTACCCCAGAACAGCTGTGCACCAGTCAGCTGCCTCCTCCCTCCCACCCTTCACCCTTACCCCAGAACAGCTGTGGATCAGTCAGCTGCCTCCTCCCTCCCACCCCTCACCCTTACCCCAGAACAGCCGTGGATCAGTCAGCTGCCTCCTCCCTCCCACCCTCCACCCTTACCCCAGAACAGCTATGGACCGGTCAGCTGCCTCCTCCCTCCCAATCCTCACCCTTACCCCAGAACAGCTGTGGATCAGTAGCCTGCCTCCTCCCTCCCACCCCTCACCCTTACCCCAGAACAGCTGTGGATCAGTCAGCTGCCTTCTCCCTCTCACCCTCCACCCTTACCCCAGAACAGCTGTGGACCAGTCAGCTGTCTCCTCCCTCCCAATCCTCACCCTTACCCCAGAACAGCTGTGGACCAGTCAGCTGCCCCCTCCCTCCCACCCTTCACCCTTACCCCAGAACAGCTGTGGACCAGTCAGCTGCCTCCTCCCTCCCACCCTTCACCCTAACCCCAGAACAGCTTTGGACCAGTCAGCTGCCTCCTCCCTCCCACCCTTCACCCTTACCCCAGAACAGCTGTGGATCAGTCAGCTGCCTCCTCCCTCCCACCCTTCACCCTTACCCCAGAACAGCTGTGGATCAGTCAGCTGCCTCCTCCCTCCCACCCTCCACCCTTACCCCAGAACAGCTGTGGATCAGTCAGCTGCCTCCTCCCTCCCAATCCTTACCCTTACCCCAGAACAGCTGTGGATCAGTAACCTGCCTCCTCCCTCGTACCCCACACCCTTACCCCAGAACAGCTGTGGATCAGTCAGCTGCCTTCTCCCTCCCACCCTTCACCCTTACCCCAGAACAGCTGTGGACCAGTCAGCTGCCTCCTCCCTCCCAATCCTCACCCTTACCACAGAACAGCTGTAGACACGTCCCCTCTCCCCCCATCACATGTCCCAGCCCATGGCCAGACACATCCCCTCTCCCCCCACCACCTGCACCAGCTCATGGCCAGACACATCCCCTCTTCCCCCACCACCTGTCCCAGCCAGAACAGGTGTGGATCAGTCAGCTGCCTCCTCCCTCCCACCCCTCACCCTTACCCCAGAACAGCTGTGGATCAGTCAGCTGCCTCCTCCCTCCTACCCCTCACCCTTACCCCAGAACAGCTGTGGATCAGTAACTTGCCTCCTCCCTCCCACCCTTCACCCTTACCCCAGAACAGCTGTGCACCAGTCAGCTGCCTCCTCCCTCCCACCCTTCACCCTAACCCCAGAACAGCTGTGGATCAGTCAGCTGCCTCCTCCCTCCCACCCCTCACCCTTACCCCAGAACAGTTGTGGATCAGTCAGCTGCCTCCTCCCTCCCACCCTCCACCCTTACCCCAGAACAGCTGTGGACCAGTCAGCTGCCTCCTCCCTCCCAATCCCCACCCTTACCCCAGAACAGCTGTGGATCAGTGAGCTGCCTCCTCCCTCCCACCCTTCACCCTTACCCCAGAACAGCTGTGGACCAGTCAGCTGCAGCCTCCCTCCCACCCTTCACCCTTACCCCAGAACAGCTGCGGATCAGTCAGCTGCCTCCTCCCTCCCACCCCTCACCCTTACCCCAGAACATCTGTGGATCAGTCAGCTGCCTCCTCCCTCCTACCCCTCACCCTTACCCCAGAACAGCTGTGGATCAGTAACTTGCCTCCTCCCTCCCACCCTTCACCCTTACCCCAGAACAGCTGTGCACGAGTCAGCTGCCTCCTCCCTCCCACCCTTCACCCTAACCCCAGAACAGCTGTGGATCAGTCAGCTGCCTCCTCCCTCCCACCCCTCACCCTTACCCCAGAACAGCCGTGGATCAGTCAGCTGCCTCCTCCCTCCCACCCTCCACCCTTACCCCAGAACAGCTGTGGACCAGTCAGCTGCCTCCTCCCTCCCAATCCTCACCCTTACCCCAGAACAGCTGTGGATCAGTGAGCTGCCTCCTCCCTCCTACCCCTCACCCTTACCCCAGAACAGTTGTGGATCAGTAGCCTGCCTCCTCCCTCCCACCCAGAACAGCTGTGGACCAGTCAGCTGCCTCCTCCCTCCCAATCCTCACCCTTACCCCAGAACAGCTGTGGATCAGTGAGCTGCCTCCTCCCTCCCACCCTTCACCCTTACCCCAGAACAGCTGTGGATCAGTCAGCTGCCTCCTCCCTCCCACCCTCCACCCTTACCCCAGAACAGCTGTGGACCAGTCAGCTGCCTCCTCCCTCCCAATCCTCACCCTTACCCCATAACAGCTGTGCACCAGTCAGCTGCCTCCTCCCTCCCACCCTCCACCCTTACCCCAGAACAGCTGTGGATCAATAGCCTGACTCCTCCCTCCCACCCTTCACCCTTACCCCAGAACAGCTATGGACCAGTCAGCTGCCTCCTCCCTCCCAATCCTCACCCTTACCCCAGAACAGCTGTGGATCAGTAGCCTGCCTCCTCCCTCCCACCCCTCACCCTTACCCCAGAACAGCTGTGGATCAGTCAGCTGCCTTCTCCCTCTCACCCTCCACCCTTACCCCAGAACAGCTGTGGACCAGTCAGCTGTCTCCTCCCTCCCAATCCTCACCCTTACCCCAGAACAGCTGTGGACCAGTCAGCTGCCCCCTCCCTCCCACCCTTCACCCTTACCCCAGAACAGCTGTGGACCAGTCAGCTGCCTCCTCCCTCCCACCCTTCACCCTAACCCCAGAACAGCTTTGGACCAGTCAGCTGCCTCCTCCCTCCCACCCTTCACCCTTACCCCAGAACAGCTGTGGATCAGTCAGCTGCCTCCTCCCTCCCACCCTTCACCCTTACCCCAGAACAGCTGTGGATCAGTCAGCTGCCTCCTCCCTCCCACCCTCCACCCTTACCCCAGAACAGCTGTGGATCAGTCAGCTGCCTCCTCCCTCCCAATCCTTACCCTTACCCCAGAACAGCTGTGGATCAGTAACCTGCCTCCTCCCTCCTACCCCACACCCTTACCCCAGAACAGCTGTGGATCAGTCAGCTTCCTTCTCCCTCCCACCCTTCACCCTTACCCCAGAACAGCTGTGGACCAGTCAGCTGCCTCCTCCCTCCCAATCCTCACCCTTACCACAGAACAGCTGTAGACACGTCCCCTCTCCCCCCATCACCTGTCCCAACCCATGGCCAGACACATCCCCTCTCCCCCCACCACCTGCACCAGCTCATGGCCAGACACATCCCCTCTTCCCCCACCACCTGTCCCAGCCAGAACAGGTGTGGATCAGTCAGCTGCCTCCTCCCTCCCACCCCTCACCCTTACCCCAGAACAGCTGTGGATCAGTCAGCTGCCTCCTCCCTCCTACCCCTCACCCTTACCCCAGAACAGCTGTGGATCAGTAACTTGCCTCCTCCCTCCCACCCTTCACCCTTACCCCAGAACAGCTGTGCACCAGTCAGCTGCCTCCTCCCTCCCACCCTTCACCCTAACCCCAGAACAGCTGTGGATCAGTCAGCTGCCTCCTCCCTCCCACCCCTCACCCTTACCCCAGAACAGCTGTGGATCAGTCAGCTGCCTCCTCCCTCCCACCCTCCACCCTTACCCCAGAACAGCTGTGGACCAGTCACCTGCCTCCTCCCTCCCAATCCCCACCCTTACCCCAGAACAGCTGTGGATCAGTGAGCTGCCTCCTCCCTCCCACCCTTCACCCTTACCCCAGAACAGCTGTGGACCAGTCAGCTGCAGCCTCCCTCCCACCCTTCACCCTTACCCCAGAACAGCTGCGGATCAGTCAGCTGCCTCCTCCCTCCCACCCTTCACCCTTACCCCAGAACAGCTGTGGATCAGTCAGCTGCCTCCTCCCTCCTACCCCTCACCCTTACCCCAGAACAGCTGTGGATCAGTAACTTGCCTCCTCCCTCCCACCCTTCACCCTTACCCCAGAACAGCTGTGCACGAGTCAGCTGCCTCCTCCCTCCCACCCTTCACCCTAACCCCAGAACAGCTGTGGATCAGTCAGCTGCCTCCTCCCTCCCACCCCTCACCCTTACCCCAGAACAGCCGTGGATCAGTCAGCTGCCTCCTCCCTCCCACCCTCCACCCTTACCCCAGAACAGCTGTGGACCAGTCAGCTGCCTCCTCCCTCCCAATCCTCACCCTTACCCCAGAACAGCTGTGGATCAGTAGCCTGCCTCCTCCCTCCCACCCCTCACCCTTACCCCAGAACAGCTGTGGATCAGTCAGCTGCCTTCTCCCTCTCACCCTCCACCCTTACCCCAGAACAGCTGTGGACCAGTCAGCTGTCTCCTCCCTCCCAATCCTCACCCTTACCCCAGAACAGCTGTGGACCAGTCAGCTGCCCCCTCCCTCCCACCCTTCACCCTTACCCCAGAACAGCTGTGGACCAGTCAGCTGCCTCCTCCCTCCCACCCTTCACCCTAACCCCAGAACAGCTTTGGACCAGTCAGCTGCCTCCTCCCTCCCACCCTTCACCCTTACCCCAGAACAGCTGTGGATCAGTCAGCTGCCTCCTCCCTCCCACCCTTCACCCTTACCCCAGAACAGCTGTGGATCAGTCAGCTGCCTCCTCCCTCCCACCCTCCACCCTTACCCCAGAACAGCTGTGGATCAGTCAGCTGCCTCCTCCCTCCCAATCCTTACCCTTACCCCAGAACAGCTGTGGATCAGTAACCTGCCTCCTCCCTCCTACCCCACACCCTTACCCCAGAACAGCTGTGGATCAGTCAGCTGCCTTCTCCCTCCCACCCTTCACCCTTACCCCAGAACAGCTGTGGACCAGTCAGCTGCCTCCTCCCTCCCAATCCTCACCCTTACCACAGAACAGCTGTAGACACGTCCCCTCTCCCCCCATCACCTGTCCCAGCCCATGGCCAGACACATCCCCTCTCCCCCCACCACCTGCACCAGCTCATGGCCAGACACATCCCCTCTTCCCCCACCACCTGTCCCAGCCAGAACAGGTGTGGATCAGTCAGCTGCCTCCTCCCTCCCACCCCTCACCCTTACCCCAGAACAGCTGTGGATCAGTCAGCTGCCTCCTCCCTCCTACCCCTCACCCTTACCCCAGAACAGCTGTGGATCAGTAACTTGCCTCCTCCCTCCCACCCTTCACCCTTACCCCAGAACAGCTGTGCACCAGTCAGCTGCCAACTCCCTCCCACCCTTCACCCTAACCCCAGAACAGCTGTGGATCAGTCAGCTGCCTCCTCCCTCCCACCCCTCACCCTTACCCCAGAACAGCTGTGGATCAGTCAGCTGCCTCCTCCCTCCCACCCTCCACCCTTACCCCAGAACAGCTGTGGACCAGTCAGCTGCCTCCTCCCTCCCAATCCCCACCCTTACCCCAGAACAGCTGTGGATCAGTGAGCTGCCTCCTCCCTCCCACCCTTCACCCTTACCCCAGAACAGCTGTGGACCAGTCAGCTGCAGCCTCCCTCCCACCCTTCACCCTTACCCCAGAACAGCTGCGGATCAGTCAGCTGCCTCCTCCCTCCCACCCCTCACCCTTACCCCAGAACAGCTGTGCACCAGTCAGCTGCCTCCTCCCTCCCACCCTTCACCCTAACCCCAGAACAGCTGTGGATCAGTCAGCTGCCTCCTCCCTCCCACCCCTCACCCTTACCCCAGAACAGCCGTGGATCAGTCAGCTGCCTCCTCCCTCCCACCCTCCACCCTTACCCCAGAACAGCTATGGACCAGTCAGCTGCCTCCTCCCTCCCAATCCTCACCCTTACCCCAGAACAGCTGTGGATCAGTAGCCTGCCTCCTCCCTCCCACCCCTCACCCTTACCCCAGAACAGCTGTGGATCAGTCAGCTGCCTTCTCCCTCTCACCCTCCACCCTTACCCCAGAACAGCTGTGGACCAGTCAGCTGTCTCCTCCCTCCCAATCCTCACCCTTACCCCAGAACAGCTGTGGACCAGTCAGCTGCCCCCTCCCTCCCACCGTTCACCCTTACCCCAGAACAGCTGTGGACCAGTCAGCTGCCTCCTCCCTCCCACCCTTCACCCTAACCCCAGAACAGCTTTGGACCAGTCAGCTGCCTCCTCCCTCCCACCCTTCACCCTTACCCCAGAACAGCTGTGGATCAGTCAGCTGCCTCCTCCCTCCCACCCTTCACCCTTACCCCAGAACAGCTGTGGATCAGTCAGCTGCCTCCTCCCTCCCACCCTCCACCCTTACCCCAGAACAGCTGTGGATCAGTCAGCTGCCTCCTCCCTCCCAATCCTTACCCTTACCCCAAAACAGCTGTGGATCAGTAACCTGCCTCCTCCCTCCTACCCCACACCCTTACCCCAGAACAGCTGTGGATCAGTCAGCTGCCTTCTCCCTCCCACCCTTCACCCTTACCCCAGAACAGCTATGGACCAGTCAGCTGCCTTCTCCCTCCCACCCTCCACCCTTACCCCAGAACAGCTGTGGATCAGTCAGCTGCCTCCTCCCTCCCAATCCTTACCCTTACCCCAGAACAGCTGTGGATCAGTAACCTGCCTCCTCCCTCCTACCCCACACCCTTACCCCAGAACAGCTGTGGATCAGTCAGCTTCCTTCTCCCTCCCACCCTTCACCCTTACCCCAGAACAGCTGTGGACCAGTCAGCTGCAGCCTCCCTCCCACCCTTCACCCTAACCCCAGAACAGCTGTGGACCAGTCAGCTGCCTCCTCCCTCCCACCCTTCACCCTTACCCCAGAACAGCTGTGGATCAGTCAGCTGCCTCCTCCCTCCCACCCTTCACCCTTACCCCAGAACAGCTGTGGATCAGTCAGCTGCCTCCTCCCTCCCACCCTCCACCCTTACCCCAGAACAGCTGTGGATCAGTCAGCTGCCTCCTCCCTCCCAATCCTTACCCTTACCCCAAAACAGCTGTGGATCAGTAACCTGCCTCCTCCCTCCTACCCCACACCCTTACCCCAGAACAGCTGTGGATCAGTCAGCTGCCTTCTCCCTCCCACCCTTCACCCTTACCCCAGAACAGCTGTGGACCAGTCAGCTGCCTCCTCCCTCCCAATCCTCACCCTTACCACAGAACAGCTGTAGACACGTCCCCTCTCCCCCCATCACCTGTCCCAGCCCATGGCCAGACACATCCCCTCTCCCCCCACCACCTGCACCAGCTCATGGCCAGACACATCCCCTCTTCCCCCACCACCTGTCCCAGCCAGAACAGGTGTGGATCAGTCAGCTGCCTCCTCCCTCCCACCCCTCACCCTTACCCCAGAACAGCTGTGGATCAGTCAGCTGCCTCCTCCCTCCTACCCCTCACCCTTACCCCAGAACAGCTGTGGATCAGTAACTTGCCTCCACCCTCCCACCCTTCACCCTTACCCCAGAACAGCTGTGCACCAGTCAGCTGCCTCCTCCCTCCCACCCTTCACCCTAACCCCAGAACAGCTGTGGATCAGTCAGCTGCCTCCTCCCTCCCACCCCTCACCCTTACCCCAGAACAGCTGTGGATCAGTCAGCTGCCTCCTCCCTCCCACCCTCCACCCTTACCCCAGAACAGCTGTGGACCAGTCAGCTGCCTCCTCCCTCCCAATCCCCACCCTTACCCCAGAACAGCTGTGGATCAGTGAGCTGCCTCCTCCCTCCCACCCTTCACCCTTACCCCAGAACAGCTGTGGACCAGTCAGCTGCAGCCTCCCTCCCACCCTTCACCCTTACCCCAGAACAGCTGCGGATCAGTCAGCTGCCTCCTCCCTCCCACCCCTCACCCTTACCCCAGAACAGCTGTGGATCAGTCAGCTGCCTCCTCCCTCCTACCCCTCACCCTTACCCCAGAACAGCTGTGGATCAGTAACTTGCCTCCTCCCTCCCACCCTTCACCCTTACCCCAGAACAGCTGTGCACGAGTCAGCTGCCTCCTCCCTCCCACCCTTCACCCTAACCCCAGAACAGCTGTGGATCAGTCAGCTGCCTCCTCCCTCCCACCCCTCACCCTTACCCCAGAACAGCCGTGGATCAGTCAGCTGCCTCCTCCCTCCCAATCCTTACCCTTACCCCAGAACAGCTGCGGATCAGTCAGCTGCCTCCTCCCTCCCACCCCTCACCCTTACCCCAGAACAGCTGTGGATCAGTCAGCTGCCTCCTCCCTCCTACCCCTCACCCTTACCCCAGAACAGCTGTGGATCAGTAACTTGCCTCCTCCCTCCCACCCTTCACCCTTACCCCAGAACAGCTGTGCACGAGTCAGCTGCCTCCTCCCTCCCACCCTTCACCCTAACCCCAGAACAGCTGTGGATCAGTCAGCTGCCTCCTCCCTCCCACCCTCCACCCTTACCCCAGAACAGCTGTGGATCAGTCAGCTGCCTCCTCCCTCCCAATCCTTACCCTTACCCCAGAACAGCTGTGGATCAGTAACCTGCCTCCTCCCTCCTACCCCACACCCTTACCCCAGAACAGCTGTGGATCAGTCAGCTGCCTCCTCCCTCCCACCCTTCACCCTAACCCCAGAACAGCTGTGGACCAGTCAGCTGCAGCCTCCCTCCCACCCTTCACCCTAACCCCAGAACAGCTGTGGACCAGTCAGCTGCCTCCTCCCTCCCACCCTTCACCCTTACCCCAGAACAGCTGTGGATCAGTCAGCTGCCTCCTCCCTCCCACCCTTCACCCTTACCCCAGAACAGCTGTGGATCAGTCAGCTGCCTCCTCCCTCCCACCCTCCACCCTTACCCCAGAACAGCTGTGGATCAGTCAGCTGCCTCCTCCCTCCCAATCCTTACCCTTACCCCAAAACAGCTGTGGATCAGTAACCTGCCTCCTCCCTCCTACCCCACACCCTTACCCCAGAACAGCTGTGGATCAGTCAGCTGCCTTCTCCCTCCCACCCTTCACCCTTACCCCAGAACAGCTGTGGACCAGTCAGCTGCCTCCTCCCTCCCAATCCTCACCCTTACCACAGAACAGCTGTAGACACGTCCCCTCTCCCCCCATCACCTGTCCCAGCCCATGGCCAGACACATCCCCTCTCCCCCCACCACCTGCACCAGCTCATGGCCAGACACATCCCCTCTTCCCCCACCACCTGTCCCAGCCAGAACAGGTGTGGATCAGTCAGCTGCCTCCTCCCTCCCACCCCTCACCCTTACCCCAGAACAGCTGTGGATCAGTCAGCTGCCTCCTCCCTCCTACCCCTCACCCTTACCCCAGAACAGCTGTGGATCAGTAACTTGCCTCCACCCTCCCACCCTTCACCCTTACCCCAGAACAGCTGTGCACCAGTCAGCTGCCTCCTCCCTCCCACCCTTCACCCTAACCCCAGAACAGCTGTGGATCAGTCAGCTGCCTCCTCCCTCCCACCCCTCACCCTTACCCCAGAACAGCTGTGGATCAGTCAGCTGCCTCCTCCCTCCCACCCTCCACCCTTACCCCAGAACAGCTGTGGACCAGTCAGCTGCCTCCTCCCTCCCAATCCCCACCCTTACCCCAGAACAGCTGTGGATCAGTGAGCTGCCTCCTCCCTCCCACCCTTCACCCTTACCCCAGAACAGCTGTGGACCAGTCAGCTGCAGCCTCCCTCCCACCCTTCACCCTTACCCCAGAACAGCTGCGGATCAGTCAGCTGCCTCCTCCCTCCCACCCCTCACCCTTACCCCAGAACAGCTGTGGATCAGTCAGCTGCCTCCTCCCTCCTACCCCTCACCCTTACCCCAGAACAGCTGTGGATCAGTAACTTGCCTCCTCCCTCCCACCCTTCACCCTTACCCCAGAACAGCTGTGCACGAGTCAGCTGCCTCCTCCCTCCCACCCTTCACCCTAACCCCAGAACAGCTGTGGATCAGTCAGCTGCCTCCTCCCTCCCACCCCTCACCCTTACCCCAGAACAGCCGTGGATCAGTCAGCTGCCTCCTCCCTCCCACCCTCCACCCTTACCCCAGAACAGCTGTGGACCAGTCAGCTGCCTCCTCCCTCCCAATCCTCACCCTTACCCCAGAACAGCTGTGGATCAGTGAGCTGCCTCCTCCCTCCTACCCCTCACCCTTACCCCAGAACAGTTGTGGATCAGTAGCCTGCCTCCTCCCTCCCACCCAGAACAGCTGTGGACCAGTCAGCTGCCTCCTCCCTCCCAATCCTCACCCTTACCCCAGAACAGCTGTGGATCAGTGAGCTGCCTCCTCCCTCCCACCCTTCACCCTTACCCCAGAACAGCTGTGGATCAGTCAGCTGCCTCCTCCCTCCCACCCTCCACCC
This sequence comes from Limnomonas spitsbergensis, assembly GCA_037349105.1. NCBI lineage: Eukaryota > Viridiplantae > Chlorophyta > Chlorophyceae > Chlamydomonadales > Limnomonas > Limnomonas spitsbergensis. The sequence continues at coordinate 570,207 of JAYJMM010000054.1, forward strand.
TTACCCCAGAACAGCTGTGGACCAGTCAGCTGCCTCCTCCCTCCCAATCCTCACCCTTACCCCATAACAGCTGTGCACCAGTCAGCTGCCTCCTCCCTCCCACCCTCCACCCTTACCCCAGAACAGCTGTGGATCAATAGCCTGACTCCTCCCTCCCACCCTTCACCCTTACCCCAGAACAGCTATGGACCAGTCAGCTGCCTCCTCCCTCCCAATCCTCACCCTTACCCCAGAACAGCTGTGGATCAGTAGCCTGCCTCCTCCCTCCCACCCCTCACCCTTACCCCAGAACAGCTGTGGATCAGTCAGCTGCCTTCTCCCTCTCACCCTCCACCCTTACCCCAGAACAGCTGTGGACCAGTCAGTTGTCTCCTCCCTCCCAATCCTCACCCTTACCCCAGAACAGCTGTGGACCAGTCAGCTGCCCCCTCCCTCCCACCCTTCACCCTTACCCCAGAACAGCTGTGGACCAGTCAGCTGCCTCCTCCCTCCCACCCTTCACCCTAACCCCAGAACAGCTTTGGACCAGTCAGCTGCCTCCTCCCTCCCACCCTTCACCCTTACCCCAGAACAGCTGTGGATCAGTCAGCTGCCTCCTCCCTCCCACCCTTCACCCTTACCCCAGAACAGCTGTGGATCAGTCAGCTGCCTCCTCCCTCCCACCCTCCACCCTTACCCCAGAACAGCTGTGGATCAGTCAGCTGCCTCCTCCCTCCCAATCCTTACCCTTACCCCAGAACAGCTGTGGATCAGTAACCTGCCTCCTCCCTCCTACCCCACACCCTTACCCCAGAACAGCTGTGGATCAGTCAGCTTCCTTCTCCCTCCCACCCTTCACCCTTACCCCAGAACAGCTGTGGACCAGTCAGCTGCCTCCTCCCTCCCAATCCTCACCCTTACCACAGAACAGCTGTAGACACGTCCCCTCTCCCCCCATCACCTGTCCCAACCCATGGCCAGACACATCCCCTCTCCCCCCACCACCTGCACCAGCTCATGGCCAGACACATCCCCTCTTCCCCCACCACCTGTCCCAGCCAGAACAGGTGTGGATCAGTCAGCTGCCTCCTCCCTCCCACCCCTCACCCTTACCCCAGAACAGCTGTGGATCAGTCAGCTGCCTCCTCCCTCCTACCCCTCACCCTTACCCCAGAACAGCTGTGGATCAGTAACTTGCCTCCTCCCTCCCACCCTTCACCCTTACCCCAGAACAGCTGTGCACCAGTCAGCTGCCTCCTCCCTCCCACCCTTCACCCTAACCCCAGAACAGCTGTGGATCAGTCAGCTGCCTCCTCCCTCCCACCCCTCACCCTTACCCCAGAACAGCTGTGGATCAGTCAGCTGCCTCCTCCCTCCCACCCTCCACCCTTACCCCAGAACAGCTGTGGACCAGTCAGCTGCCTCCTCCCTCCCAATCCCCACCCTTACCCCAGAACAGCTGTGGATCAGTGAGCTGCCTCCTCCCTCCCACCCTTCACCCTTACCCCAGAACAGCTGTGGACCAGTCAGCTGCAGCCTCCCTCCCACCCTTCACCCTTACCCCAGAACAGCTGCGGATCAGTCAGCTGCCTCCTCCCTCCCACCCTTCACCCTTACCCCAGAACAGCTGTGCACGAGTCAGCTGCCTCCTCCCTCCCACCCTTCACCCTAACCCCAGAACAGCTGTGGATCAGTCAGCTGCCTCCTCCCTCCCACCCCTCACCCTTACCCCAGAACAGCCGTGGATCAGTCAGCTGCCTCCTCCCTCCCACCCTCCACCCTTACCCCAGAACAGCTATGGACCAGTCAGCTGCCTCCTCCCTCCCAATCCTCACCCTTACCCCAGAACAGCTGTGGATCAGTAGCCTGCCTCCTCCCTCCCACCCCTCACCCTTACCCCAGAACAGCTGTGGATCAGTCAGCTGCCTTCTCCCTCTCACCCTCCACCCTTACCCCAGAACAGCTGTGGACCAGTCAGCTGTCTCCTCCCTCCCAATCCTCACCCTTACCCCAGAACAGCTGTGGACCAGTCAGCTGCCCCCTCCCTCCCACCCTTCACCCTTACCCCAGAACAGCTGTGGACCAGTCAGCTGCCTCCTCCCTCCCACCCTTCACCCTAACCCCAGAACAGCTTTGGACCAGTCAGCTGCCTCCTCCCTCCCACCTTCACCCTTACCCCAGAACAGCTGTGGATCAGTCAGCTGCCTCCTCCCTCCCACCCTTCACCCTTACCCCAGAACAGCTGTGGATCAGTCAGCTGCCTCCTCCCTCCCACCCTCCACCCTTACCCCAGAACAGCTGTGGATCAGTCAGCTGCCTCCTCCCTCCCAATCCTTACCCTTACCCCAGAACAGCTGTGGATCAGTAACCTGCCTCCTCCCTCCTACCCCACACCCTTACCCCAGAACAGCTGTGGATCAGTCAGCTGCCTTCTCCCTCCCACCCTTCACCCTTACCCCAGAACAGCTGTGGACCAGTCAGCTGCCTCCTCCCTCCCAATCCTCACCCTTACCACAGAACAGCTGTAGACACGTCCCCTCTCCCCCCATCACCTGTCCCAGCCCATGGCCAGACACATCCCCTCTCCCCCCACCACCTGCACCAGCTCATGGCCAGACACATCCCCTCTTCCCCCACCACCTGTCCCAGCCAGAACAGGTGTGGATCAGTCAGCTGCCTCCTCCCTCCCACCCCTCACCCTTACCCCAGAACAGCTGTGGATCAGTCAGCTGCCTCCTCCCTCCTACCCCTCACCCTTACCCCAGAACAGCTGTGGATCAGTAACTTGCCTCCTCCCTCCCACCCTTCACCCTTACCCCAGAACAGCTGTGCACCAGTCAGCTGCCTCCTCCCTCCCACCCTTCACCCTAACCCCAGAACAGCTGTGGATCAGTCAGCTGCCTCCTCCCTCCCACCCCTCACCCTTACCCCAGAACAGCTGTGGATCAGTCAGCTGCCTCCTCCCTCCCACCCTCCACCCTTACCCCAGAACAGCTGTGGACCAGTCAGCTGCCTCCTCCCTCCCAATCCCCACCCTTACCCCAGAACAGCTGTGGATCAGTGAGCTGCCTCCTCCCTCCCACCCTTCACCCTTACCCCAGAACAGTTGTGGACCAGTCAGCTGCAGCCTCCCTCCCACCCTTCACCCTTACCCCAGAACAGCTGCGGATCAGTCAGCTGCCTCCTCCCTCCCACCCCTCACCCTTACCCCAGAACAGCTGTGGATCAGTCAGCTGCCTCCTCCCTCCTACCCCTCACCCTTACCCCAGAACAGCTGTGGATCAGTAACTTGCCTCCTCCCTCCCACCCTTCACCCTTACCCCAGAACAGCTGTGCACGAGTCAGCTGCCTCCTCCCTCCCACCCTTCACCCTAACCCCAGAACAGCTGTGGATCAGTCAGCTGCCTCCTCCCTCCCACCCCTCACCCTTACCCCAGAACAGCCGTGGATCAGTCAGCTGCCTCCTCCCTCCCACCCTCCACCCTTACCCCAGAACAGCTGTGGATCAGTCAGCTGCCTCCTCCCTCCCAATCCTCACCCTTACCCCAGAACAGCTGTGGATCAGTGAGCTGCCTCCTCCCTCCTACCCCTCACCCTTACCCCAGAACAGTTGTGGATCAGTAGCCTGCCTCCTCCCTCCCACCCAGAACAGCTGTGGACCAGTCAGCTGCCTCCTCCCTCCCAATCCTCACCCTTACCCCAGAACAGCTGTGGATCAGTGAGCTGCCTCCTCCCTCCCACCCTTCACCCTTACCCCAGAACAGCTGTGGATCAGTCAGCTGCCTCCTCCCTCCCACCCTCCACCCTTACCCCAGAACAGCTGTGGACCAGTCAGCTGCCTCCTCCCTCCCAATCCTCACCCTTACCCCATAACAGCTGTGCACCAGTCAGCTGCCTCCTCCCTCCCACCCTCCACCCTTACCCCAGAACAGCTGTGGATCAATAGCCTGACTCCTCCCTCCCACCCTTCACCCTTACCCCAGAACAGCTATGGACCAGTCAGCTGCCTCCTCCCTCCCAATCCTCACCCTTACCCCAGAACAGCTGTGGATCAGTAGCCTGCCTCCTCCCTCCCACCCCTCACCCTTACCCCAGAACAGCTGTGGATCAGTCAGCTGCCTTCTCCCTCTCACCCTCCACCCTTACCCCAGAACAGCTGTGGACCAGTCAGCTGTCTCCTCCCTCCCAATCCTCACCCTTACCCCAGAACAGCTGTGGACCAGTCAGCTGCCCCCTCCCTCCCACCCTTCACCCTTACCCCAGAACAGCTGTGGACCAGTCAGCTGCCTCCTCCCTCCCACCCTTCACCCTAACCCCAGAACAGCTTTGGACCAGTCAGCTGCCTCCTCCCTCCCACCCTTCACCCTTACCCCAGAACAGCTGTGGATCAGTCAGCTGCCTCCTCCCTCCCACCCTTCACCCTTACCCCAGAACAGCTGTGGATCAGTCAGCTGCCTCCTCCCTCCCACCCTCCACCCTTACCCCAGAACAGCTGTGGATCAGTCAGCTGCCTCCTCCCTCCCAATCCTTACCCTTACCCCAGAACAGCTGTGGATCAGTAACCTGCCTCCTCCCTCCTACCCCACACCCTTACCCCAGAACAGCTGTGGATCAGTCAGCTTCCTTCTCCCTCCCACCCTTCACCCTTACCCCAGAACAGCTGTGGACCAGTCAGCTGCCTCCTCCCTCCCAATCCTCACCCTTACCACAGAACAGCTGTAGACACGTCCCCTCTCCCCCCATCACCTGTCCCAACCCATGGCCAGACACATCCCCTCTCCCCCCACCACCTGCACCAGCTCATGGCCAGACACATCCCCTCTTCCCCCACCACCTGTCCCAGCCAGAACAGGTGTGGATCAGTCAGCTGCCTCCTCCCTCCCACCCCTCACCCTTACCCCAGAACAGCTGTGGATCAGTCAGCTGCCTCCTCCCTCCTACCCCTCACCCTTACCCCAGAACAGCTGTGGATCAGTAACTTGCCTCCTCCCTCCCACCCTTCACCCTTACCCCAGAACAGCTGTGCACCAGTCAGCTGCCTCCTCCCTCCCACCCTTCACCCTAACCCCAGAACAGCTGTGGATCAGTCAGCTGCCTCCTCCCTCCCACCCCTCACCCTTACCCCAGAACAGCTGTGGATCAGTCAGCTGCCTCCTCCCTCCCACCCTCCACCCTTACCCCAGAACAGCTGTGGACCAGTCAGCTGCCTCCTCCCTCCCAATCCCCACCCTTACCCCAGAACAGATGTGGATCAGTGAGCTGCCTCCTCCCTCCCACCCTTCACCCTTACCCCAGAACAGCTGTGGACCAGTCAGCTGCAGCCTCCCTCCCACCCTTCACCCTTACCCCAGAACAGCTGCGGATCAGTCAGCTGCCTCCTCCCTCCCACCCTTCACCCTTACCCCAGAACAGCTGTGGATCAGTCAGCTGCCTCCTCCCTCCCACCCCTCACCCTTACCCCAGAACAGCTGTGGATCAGTAACTTGCCTCCTCCCTCCCACCCTTCACCCTTACCCCAGAACAGCTGTGCACGAGTCAGCTGCCTCCTCCCTCCCACCCTTCACCCTAACCCCAGAACAGTTGTGGATCAGTCAGCTGCCTCCTCCCTCCCACCCCTCACCCTTACCCCAGAACAGCCGTGGATCAGTCAGCTGCCTCCTCCCTCCCACCCTCCACCCTTACCCCAGAACAGCTATGGACCAGTCAGCTGCCTCCTCCCTCCCAATCCTCACCCTTACCCCAGAACAGCTGTGGATCAGTAGCCTGCCTCCTCCCTCCCACCCCTCACCCTTACCCCAGAACAGCTGTGGATCAGTCAGCTGCCTTCTCCCTCTCACCCTCCACCCTTACCCCAGAACAGCTGTGGACCAGTCAGCTGTCTCCTCCCTCCCAATCCTCACCCTTACCCCAGAACAGCTGTGGACCAGTCAGCTGCCCCCTCCCTCCCACCCTTCACCCTTACCCCAGAACAGCTGTGGACCAGTCAGCTGCCTCCTCCCTCCCACCCTTCACCCTAACCCCAGAACAGCTTTGGACCAGTCAGCTGCCTCCTCCCTCCCACCCTTCACCCTTACCCCAGAACAGCTGTGGATCAGTCAGCTGCCTCCTCCCTCCCACCCTTCACCCTTACCCCAGAACAGCTGTGGATCAGTCAGCTGCCTCCTCCCTCCCACCCTCCACCCTTACCCCAGAACAGCTGTGGATCAGTCAGCTGCCTCCTCCCTCCCAATCCTTACCCTTACCCCAGAACAGCTGTGGATCAGTAACCTGCCTCCTCCCTCCTACCCCACACCCTTACCCCAGAACAGCTGTGGATCAGTCAGCTGCCTTCTCCCTCCCACCCTTCACCCTTACCCCAGAACAGCTGTGGACCAGTCAGCTGCCTCCTCCCTCCCAATCCTCACCCTTACCACAGAACAGCTGTAGACACGTCCCCTCTCCCCCCATCACCTGTCCCAGCCCATGGCCAGACACATCCCCTCTCCCCCCACCACCTGCACCAGCTCATGGCCAGACACATCCCCTCTTCCCCCACCACCTGTCCCAGCCAGAACAGGTGTGGATCAGTCAGCTGCCTCCTCCCTCCCACCCCTCACCCTTACCCCAGAACAGCTGTGGATCAGTCAGCTGCCTCCTCCCTCCTACCCCTCACCCTTACCCCAGAACAGCTGTGGATCAGTAACTTGCCTCCTCCCTCCCACCCTTCACCCTTACCCCAGAACAGCTGTGCACCAGTCAGCTGCCTCCTCCCTCCCACCCTTCACCCTAACCCCAGAACAGCTGTGGATCAGTCAGCTGCCTCCTCCCTCCCACCCCTCACCCTTACCCCAGAACAGCTGTGGATCAGTCAGCTGCCTCCTCCCTCCCACCCTCCACCCTTACCCCTGAACAGCTGTGGACCAGTCAGCTGCCTCCTCCCTCCCAATCCCCACCCTTACCCCAGAACAGCTGTGGATCAGTGAGCTGCCTCCTCCCTCCCACCCTTCACCCTTACCCCAGAACAGCTGTGGACCAGTCAGCTGCAGCCTCCCTCCCACCCTTCACCCTTACCCCAGAACAGCTGCGGATCAGTCAGCTGCCTCCTCCCTCCCACCCCTCACCCTTACCCCAGAACAGCTGTGGATCAGTCAGCTGCCTCCTCCCTCCTACCCCTCACCCTTACCCCAGAACAGCTGTGGATCAGTAACTTGCCTCCTCCCTCCCACCCTTCACCCTTACCCCAGAACAGCTGTGCACGAGTCAGCTGCCTCCTCCCTCCCACCCTTCACCCTAACCCCAGAACAGCTGTGGATCAGTCAGCTGCCTCCTCCCTCCCACCCCTCACCCTTACCCCAGAACAGCCGTGGATCAGTCAGCTGCCTCCTCCCTCCCACCCTCCACCCTTACCCCAGAACAGCTGTGGATCAGTCAGCTGCCTCCTCCCTCCCAATCCTCACCCTTACCCCAGAACAGCTGTGGATTAGTGAGCTGCCTCCTCCCTCCTACCCCTCACCCTTACCCCAGAACAGTTGTGGATCAGTAGCCTGCCTCCTCCCTCCCACCCAGAACAGCTGTGGACCAGTCAGCTGCCTCCTCCCTCCCAATCCTCACCCTTACCCCAGAACAGCTGTGGATCAGTGAGCTGCCTCCTCCCTCCCACCCTTCACCCTTACCCCAGAACAGCTGTGGATCAGTCAGCTGCCTCCTCCCTCCCACCCTCCACCCTTACCCCAGAACAGCTGTGGACCAGTCAGCTGCCTCCTCCCTCCCAATCCTCACCCTTACCCCAGAACAGCTGTGCACCAGTCAGCTGCCTCCTCCCTCCCACCCTCCACCCTTACCCCAGAACAGCTGTGCACCAGTCAGCTGCCTCCTCCCTCCCACCCTCCACCCTTACCCCAGCAAACCGAATCCGTAATTCAAGTCATCTTCTTAGCATTGTATAATTCTTCTGGACATGTCTCAGAGACGGTTGGACCCCTTAAAACCGGTCTCCTAGGTCGTGGGTGACGGGTTTATGCAATTATGCCTCGTCGGACACACGCTCCAGAACCCTCCATCATCCGCGCATTGACCACCGCGTCGTTATTGACGCTCGTTACCATGGTCTTAAATATGGCCGATCTTGCACACAGCATGTATGTTCGTTTCCTTTTTCAGTCCCCTTACCTGAAAAGACCAGAATGCGAAGATACCGTATACGATCCAACTTGTGTCAGCCTCCTTCCTTCGCTACGAATGATAACGTGTTGGAAATTGATTGGTCTGATGGACGCCGCCCCGAATATGGATGTTATTGGCAAGCACGTTTTGGCCTCCATTTGCTCGATTTTACCGCCTGAGTGCTGGTGGCTGCCCACCGTTGATGAGGCCCTTGCGGCCAGTAGGTTATGGTGCGTTTTTTCTGTAACAGCATGATCATGCCTTTATGTCCTGATGATGGATGACATGAAAACCACTATAGGATGAATGCTCCAGAGCCCAGGCCTGCGTGGACACGGCACGTGAATGCCGTCACCGCCTTGCGCTCTGCTCATGTGGTCTCCAGCCGTTATTCCAGCCATGTGCATGTCTCCCCAGCCATTCCCAACATAGTGGTAGACCCCTTCAGCCTGGAGAGTTGTGAATGTGCTGGCACTGCTTGGGGATGGCCCGTCATGATGGGCAGCATGTACTTGCCTGGCAGTGTCGGAGCACCTACCAAGGAACAGATGTGGCCCCTATTTCACCCTCTGGCTCACGTGAGGTTAGTCTTTTGATAATTTTCAGAGTCTGTGGCCGAGCGTTTGATTCATCATGATCGCATGTTAGAAGATGCAACGAAGGAGATTTTGCTTGCTGGACCCCTGTCTCCTTCAAACCCTCGGTTGGCTCGGTTGAAGCGCCGGCGTCCTCCCGCGGGAGAAGCGCATGTGGCTGCTTGCAATGATTTCTGTGTCCGGGCTCTCGATTTTGGAGAGGCTTGAACAATGTGCTTCAGAGATAGCCTCTCTCTTTTCTGTGGATCTAATTTTGTAAGCACAAGGCTCGCACTCCAATGACATATGCTCACTCCGCCTGCAAGCTGGAAATAAAGGCTAATTCGTGAGAGGCAATCCTGAACACGCTTGACATCCTTCAGCCAGTTTGTGGACTTTGCATGAACATGTTACGTCTTGGCCCACAGACAATCTACAGCCATGCAGATAATGCCTCATCGTGCTTACTTCAGTCCACATCTCCCCCCCTCCGCTCACATGAGCCAGATCTGCTCCATGAGATCCTCATGAATTTGCCAGCCTTCCTTATGTCAGGTCTTGCTCATGCAAGGTCATAGGAAGCTTCGTGGCATAGCATGCCTTCAACACGATTCTAAACAAAGCCGGGTACATACACGTGTTCCTTGACGTGATTTACTGCACAGCCCTCACCCACACGCCTCCACAGCCCTCGCCTCGCCTCTTGTGTTTTACTGCCTTGATCTTTGCGATCGGCAAAGATATGCCCCCCCCCCCCCCCGGCGGCCCTCCCCTTTGTAAAGTCCCATATGCCACCTTTGAAGGCATGCTGGCCCACTGTATGCTGTGTTGCTTGCTTCCCCTTAATTTTCGCTGCTTTCTGGCTTTTGAGCCGAGCGCGGTTGTCGGTAGGTGGCCTCGTGTGTCGGTTGTGGTGACGCGTTTGATTGCCGTCGTACCTTCTGCCACGCTGTTCTGTTTCTTTGTGTGCCCTTTGCAGATGGTTTCCCGTTGTCGTGTCTCTTGCCTTGATTTCAATCAGAGCTGCGTTCGACAATTGTGTTTATATTTGTGTGCTCCTTGGCTGTGCTTTTCGTGTGCTGTGAATAAAGCATACAGTGGCGTGGCTAAGGTGACACAAGCGGTACACTTCGTTACTTTTGTAGATTTCCCTTGTTTCTGCTCTCCCCCACGTTCGGTTGATATTTGTCTTGGTTTGCGTGTGCGCTCTCTCTTGCTTGCTCCGCAGCGATGTTCTCGCTTGGTATTTTGTGGGTGAGGGTCTAAGTCCCTGTCGACAGCGTGTCAGCAACGCGTGTACTACGTACCGTCGTCACACCCCTTACATGAGGGTACTCAGCAGACTACCCCACCACCCTCGCTCCTCATGTGTGCCAACCCACACATGACTTGCTTTGCCTTGACTGTTGCTCTTGACCTGCGGTTATCCGTCCTGCAAGGAAAAACGATGTTGCGACGCCTAACGCTCTCCGGCCACTTCCCCTCAGTAGGTCCTTGACGGCCCGTGGGGGGTTACGCCTGAAGCGGCGGAGGTTCGATTCCGAGCGCGTGTCCGGCTTTAACCCCCACAGGCCGTCAGGACCTAATGACGGGAAGTATTTTATCAACTTCCCCTCGCTGTCCCTTGAAAACAACCATGTGTCTATGAACAGCCTCTTATTATGGACGCGTTGGCTAGAGCAGTTAAATCATGAGGGATGGGGGATTGCCAGCCTTTCATATAATTAATTCGGTGAGCGGGATGTGTATACCACATCATTGCGGTCGTGTTTTTATTTGAGATGAACCCCCTTCAGAGCTCAAACCCCTTGCGGAAATAAAAGGGAAGATGAGGATCAGAGGGGCAGAGTGGTCTTTTGGGAGGCTGTGGTATACATGTTTGAGAGTTAGAGAGCAATGGGGCTGGTGTTCTGGGGGGGCGGCTTCCCTTTTTTATTGAAACATAAAACTCGTTTGCGTATTTTCGCCGTCATGGCCCAGCTTCGAGGCTCGGATCTGGATCAGAGTCTTTAAATTTTCCTTTAGCCGTATTTGGTAGCAAGGTGTTATGTTGACACACACCGTCGTTAATAATAGGGTTTGAGATGCTTCCCTTGGGCTGAAATGAATGCGAGGTGTCCATTAAATTCGGGATGCAAACCTAATTCAGATCAAATTCTGGGAGGGTCAATTTCCAGAGCTGAGGAAAAGCATCTTACGTTCATGTCCTGAGAGAGGGTATTTCAGGCCTTCCCTCTAATTTATTATGGTGAGCGGGATGCTATCGGCAAATCATGGCAGCCATGTTTCGCTTTGAAAGGCCCTTTATATTTTTGAAGCCGCACCGCGGTGAGAATATGAACCTCTGAGGAACTAAGGGAGATACGAGTGACAGAGTGGTCATTTGGGGGGCTGTGGTACACATCGTTCAAGTGGAGAGCAACGGGGCGGGCGGGTTCCTCCATTCTACCGTACACCCAATTGCGTGTTTGTTAGCTTCGTGACCTGTCCCTGTTTTTGAAAGGCTCGGATCTGGATCTCAGGGCGTGGATCATAATTTTGCCTTTCCAGATTTTGTAGCAAGGTCTTGTTATAGTTTGGGATGCTTTCCATGGGCTGAGATGGGTCAGGGCTTCATTTCGGGATGCAAGCTTATTCAAATCAAATCCAGGGGAACGTCAGTTTCCAGGGTTGAGGAAAATCATACTACTTTCATGATTGTGAATGGAACAAGCTTAAAGTCTAGGGAGACAACAAAAATGGCATCGTGTTTGCGTGCTACATGAAGCGGTTAAAAATAAGAAGCCGTTATTGGGGGGCAGCGAGCGGGCTATTTCACCGGCCTGCCCCATGTTCCATGCTAGCAGAAGTGACATAAATACACATGAACACTGTCACTAATAAAGTGTGCGGTTTTGAGGCCTCTACAGAGCACTCAGCCATGCAACATTGCCGGCGGGGATGACATCGGTGTTATAAAACACCATGCCCTTCTTCTTGTCTCCGCTACCCGCCATTGAAACCTTGACATCTAGTAGGTACGCCCACGTGCCCTTGGCCCCTGGCGCATTCAAAGTTGCAAGCACGACGGTGTGCGCTTTTCGGCCCCTGAACAGGCTGCCGGAGGCCTCCGACCTAAACGTGCAGAACATGCCTGCCTCGCTGCACTGCCGCACCGCCATAAAGAGGCGTTGGAGGCAGCTGTCTTTCCATCCGACATTGAAGGAGAAGACGTACCGAATCACAGGGACCTCCGGATCCCAGTTCGGGTGCACGAGGAGGGTCTCCTTGCTTGCCTCAGAGTCAGGTCCGAACAACGCTTGCATCTGTCCTTTCGGCCACTGGAGAGCCATGACATCGAAGATCTGCGATGACATCGAAACAAATCGTCTAAGACCGGTATCTTCGACGTCATCGTCAGAAGCATCATGAGCGTATGCAGCAACACATAACTCACCCCCTTCGGGCTCGGCTGCACCTCTACGCCAAATGTGGACATGGCCCCGGCGAATAAGGCAAAAACCATCATCGCCCCATCGTCACACCCGACGTCCGTGAACGCTATGTGGGCGGCAACTCCCGGAGTCAAGCAATTAATGAACACCAGCATGAGTGCGGCCTTGCTCAAGTTTGAGGCCGTTCCCGGCATGCCGTTTCCGCTGTCTCGCCCCAAACCTCGCAAGGCACGCATTTTGAGTAGCAGCATGAAATTCGTGTACAGGGGTACCACAGTGCGAACCCAGCCGACTGGCGCACGGGCAAGGATGCGCTTGGGTGCAATGGCCGCCATGTCGATTTTTAATTAGATGTTGATTTTGAACACACATCTCATAACGATCGTTAACAAATGGGCATGCCGCAGACCTAACGCCACCGCCAATCTGCTGATCCGACCACAAGGACAGGTGCTTCACCAAAGTGCACTCGGAATGGCAGCAGTGGTTCTATCATTATGTTCATGCGCGTGTGGTAGACATCGGAAGTCATAGGGGGAAGGTAATGAGGTCAGGCCCGCGACCTTCAACTTGCTATCCACCCCCTCATTCCACTAAACCAAGCGCTCACACCATCACAGGATGCGAGTGGAGCCAGCGAAAGCCCTGTAGTGGTATGAGGTCTTCGACAAGCGAAGCGGCGCATCAGGCGATTGTGCAGGTGAGGAATGAGGGGAGTCCAGGTTAGCGAGGCGCGACCTGCCACACAATGGACGAACTGACAACAGGAATATTAGCGAGGCTGCCAAGGTGGAAGTCCAAAGCTGCAGGGAGCAAGGGGGACGGGTCTTCAGATCGGGCTTCGCAGGCAAATTGATTCTTCCGGATGGGGTCAGGGCGGCCGGATGAACCTAGAAAGGACGAACACAGAGAAATGTCCAGGTTGCTTGCCCAACACATGGCCAAATGCACCCCCTCTCCCACCACCACCTGCCTCAGCCCATGGCCACAGGCAGCCCCTATCCCCCAACCAACTGCATCAGCCCATGGCTGCCCATGCTGATTTCCAATGCCTCCCCCCCGTACTGGTTGAACCTTGCATGCAATGAAAAAGAGTAACATCTGCAGGGTTGCTAGATGCAATGTACATGATGCATGCACTTCATTGTAGTCTCCGTATACTAATTTCGGTGGAACAAACCTCTGTCCCTTGCTACCACAGGTTTAGGCTGGCTGGCCTACCTACCATGCATCGTGCTGGTCTGAAGCTACAGAAGACCAGCCTCATCAGCTATAGGAAGTCTACCAGCCCCGTGCACTACCAGCCCCGTGCACTACCAGCCCCGTGCACATGACTCCATCAAGATGCTTACACCGCGCGCCATGAGGCCACCCGCCCAGCGACAACATGGCAGGTAAAAATGAATGGCATGTCACGTGTAGGGCATGCTGGTCAGGGAATGTAGGGCAGGCTGGTTACATCAGCACTCATTTACTGACTGGACTAGCACATTTAAATTACAAGAATCTCTAGTTGAGGCCACACACAGTTTCTGAAGTTAGGGGGATTTGCTTTCGTTAGCTGCGCCGTCCACACATAGGTACAAAATCATGGAAGCAGGGTACCTGCCATGGTCGACAGGAGCAGGTAAGGTGTAGGGCCCTTATGTAAAAACGTCATGTCTCCTCAAGCCACTAATTTGTGTGGCCCATCCCTTTGCAGGTGGTCGTGAAGATGAAGAGCTCAGACCATCGTGTGAGTTGGGGTGGGGAGGAGCTATGGGAAAGAAAGGGGGAAGAGGCCCTGCACACTTTTCACACCTCAGGCATTTACATGAGTGGCAAATTATAATTAAAAAAACTCTGGGCATGGGTGCACAAGTGAATGTGCATGAATCAATGCAGGTGCAAGTACTAACAAAGGTGCATGCCCTAGAGGGATATCCATCAGGATTAGGGTCCGGTACGCTTACATGGGCATGTCCTCCCAATGCATGCACTTCATTGTAGTCTCCGCATACTAATTTCGGTTGAACATACCTTTGTCCCTTGCTACCACAGGTTTATGCTGGCTGGCCTACCTACCATGCATCGTGCTGGTCTGAAGCTACAGAAGACCAGCCTCATCAGCTATAGGAAGTCCACCAGCCCCGTGCACTACCAGCCCCGTGCACATGACTCCATCAAGATGCTTACACCGCGCGCCATGAGGCCACCCGCCCAGCGACAACATGGCAGGTAAAAATGAATGGCATGTCACGTGTAGGGCATGCTGGTCAGGGAATGTAGGGCAGGCTGTTTACATCAGCACTCATTTACTGACTGGACTAGCACATTTAAATTACAAGAATCTCTAGTTGAGGCCACACACAGTTTCTGAAGTTAGGGGGATTTGCTTTCGTTAGCTGCGCCGTCCACACATAGGTACAAAATCATGGAGGCAGGGTACCTGCCATGATCGACAGGAGCAGGTAAGGTGTAGGGCCCTTATGTAAAAACGTCATGTCTCCTCAAGCCACTAATTTGTGTGGCCCATCCCTTTGCAGGTGGTCGTGAAGATGAAGAGCTCAGACCATCGTGTGAGTTGGGGTGGGGAGGAGCTATGGGAAAGAAAGGGGGAAGAGGCCCTGCACACTTTTCACACCTCAGGCATTTACATGAGTGGCAAATTATAATTAAAAAAACTCTGGGCATGGGTGCACAAGTGAATGTGCATGAATCAATGCAGGTGCAAGTACTAACAAAGGTGCATGCCCTAGAGGGATATCCATCAGGATTAGGGTCCGGTACGCTTACATGGGCATGTCCTCCCAATGCATGCACTTCATTGTAGTCTCCGCATACTAATTTCGGTTGAACATACCTCTGCAGGTTGGAGATGAACCAGAGCATGGCCTACAGATTCAAGCGGTGGAGCACAAAAGCGCGAGCTGAAGATGCGGACGATAAACTAGTTGAAGTGAGTTCACAAAATTGTGAAATGTCTACCTTGAGCCCAACATCATTATAACGAAACTAACTTGTTTCACTCCTGTGCAGGTTTCAGATGTAGCTCCAACAAGGTGGCCATGTGGTAGGGGAAGGGAGGCTAACTTGCAAGGCATGGCATGGCATGGCCAAGGCTGGCATGGCATGACCTAGCCTTGCAAGATATGGCCTTGTAACCCCTATGTGTAATGTAATGTGGAACATATTTAGCCAAAACATAATATTTTAAGCCTCTACTTATACATAGAAGAGCATAAATTTCAAAGATGAGACTAGTAACATGTCCACGGGGGCCGCTCAAAGCTCGGCCGCGTGGGCGCCCAACTGTTCAGAAGGGAGTAAAGAAGGAACTCAAAGAAAGAGAGGGGGAAAGGAACGAAATAAGAGGCCGGTAAGGCAACGAATTGGGCTAGTTTGTTTTGATTGTGAGACACCGCCCATAAATCCACCAGCCACACTCAATTAATGACGTTACACCTCTGGCCCTGGGTCAAATAGGCTAAGTCGCATGGGCGCCAAATTTCAGAGTTGGGAGATCAGAGCGTTCTTTCTGAGTTCCTGGGTTAGTTTGTTTTGATTGTGAGACACCGCCCATAAATCCACCAGCCACACTCAATTAATGACGTTACACCTCTGGCCCTGGGTCAAATAGGCTCAGTCGCATGGGCGCCAAATTTCAGAGTTTGGAGATCAGAGCGTTCTTTCTGAGTTCCTGGGTTAGTTTGTTTTGATTGTGAGACACCGCCCATAAATCCACCAGCCACACTCAATTAATGACGTTACACCTCTGGCCCTGGGTCAAATAGGCTCAGTCGCATGGGCGCCAAATTTCAGAGTTGGGAGATCAGAGCGTTCTTTCTGAGTTCCTGGGTTAGTTTGTTTTGATTGTGAGACACCGCCCATAAGTCCACCAGCCACACTGAATCAATGACATTACACCTCTGGGCCCTGGTCAAACAAGGATCACCTGCGTGTGCACCTCACTTCAGGGTTTACCGGAAAGAACGAAACAAACACCAGGGAATAAGAAAAATGTGGAGGAGCGGGGGGAAATGAAGCGAAGGGATGGACGCAAGGTTGAAAAAAATTACAACCAATACCCCAGCCATGCACATTGGGCTGGCTCTCTCCTGATGGTGCAGTGTGGGGCGATGTGCCATGCACCAAGACATTGGTGCTCAGCCAAACAAAGCTGCCATGCCTGGGGGTCATCTTAATGCCCAGGGAGGGCACGTGGAATGCCCCGCTCCGCATGCCAGTAAAATGGGAGGAACACAGATTTTGAGCCACCAAGGTGGTTCAGCAAAACAGCCCCCCTCGTTTCCCACTCATGGAGATGGCCTGCAACAGCCTGCACACTTCCAGGACACACATTTCATTCTGGCAGCATAGTAAAGGATCACTATATGAGCATGCAGCCATGCTCAAAATGTCAGGGCAGTGGGTAAAATGGGAGGAACACAGATTTTGAGCCACCAAGGTGGTTCAGCAAAACAGCCCCCCTCGTTTCCCACTCATGGAGATGGCCTGCAACAGCCTGCACACTTCCATTACACACATTTCATTCTGGCAGCATAGTAAAGGATCACTATATGAACATGCAGCCATGCTCAAAATGTCAGGGCAGTGGGTAAAATGGGAGGAACACAGATTTTGAGCCACTTAGGTGGTTCAGCAAAACAGCCCCCCTCGTTTCCCACTCATGGAGATGGCCTGCAACAGCCTGCACACTTCCAGGACACACATTTCATTCTGGCAGCATAGTAAAGGATCACTATATGAGCATGCAGCCATGCTCAAAATGTCAGGGCAGTGGGTAACATGGGAGGAACACAGATTTTGAGCCACCAAGGTGGTTCAGCAAAACAGCCCCCCTCGTTTCCCACTCATGGAGATGGCCTGCAACAGCCTGCACACTTCCAGGACACACATTTCATTCTGGCAGCATAGTAAAGGATCACTATATGAGCATGCAGCCATGCTCAAAATGTCAGGGCAGTGGGTAAAATGGGAGGAACACAGATTTTGAGCCACTTAGGTGGTTAAGCAAAACAGCCCCCCTCGTTTCCCACTCATGGAGATGGCCTGCAACAGCCTGCACACTTCCAGGACACACATTTCATTCTGGCAGCATAGTAAAGGATCACTATATGAGCATGCAGCCATGCTCAAAATGTCAGGGCAGTGGGTAAAATGGGAGGAACACAGATTTTGAGCCACCAAGGTGGTTCAGCAAAACAGCCCCCCTCGTTTCCCACTCATGGAGATGGCCTGCAACAGCCTGCACACTTCCAGGACACACATTTCATTCTGGCAGCATAGTAAAGGATCACTATATGAGCATGCAGCCATGCTCAAAATGTCAGGGCAGTGGGTAAAATGGGAGGAACACAGATTTTGAGCCACCAAGGTGGTTCAGCAAAACAGCCCCCCTCGTTTCCCACTCATGGAGATGGCCTGCAACAGCCTGCACACTTCCATTACACACATTTCATTCTGGCAGCATAGTAAAGGATCACTATATGAGCATGCAGCCATGCTCAAAATGTCAGGGCAGTGGGTAACATGGGAGGAACACAGATTTTGAGCCACCAAGGTGGTTCAGTAAAACAGCCCCCCTCGTTTCCCACTCATGGAGATGGCCTGCAACAGCCTGCACACTTCCATTACACACATTTCATTCTGGCAGCATAGTAAAGGATCACTATATGAGCATGCAGCCATGCTCAAAATGTCAGGGCAGTGGGTAACATGGGAGGAACACAGATTTTGAGCCACCAAGGTGGTTCAGCAAAACAGCCCCCCTCGTTTCCCACTCATGGAGATGGCCTGCAACAGCATGCACACTTCCAGGACACACATTTCATTCTGGCAGCATAGTAAAGGATCACTATATGAGCATGCAGCCATGCTCAAAATGTCAGGGCAGTGGGTAAAATGGGAGGAACACAGATTTTGAGCCACCAAGGTGGTTCAGTAAAACAGCCCCCCTCGTTTCCCACTCATGGAGATGGCCTGCAACAGCCTGCACACTTCCATTACACACATTTCATTCTGGCAGCATAGTAAAGGATCACTATATGAACATGCAGCCATGCTCAAAATGTCAGGGCAGTGGGTAAAATGGGAGGAACACAGATTTTGAGCCACCAAGGTGGTTCAGCAAAACAGCCCCCCTCGCTCCCACTCATGGAGATGGCCTGCAACAGCCTGCACACTTCCAGGACACACATTTCATTCTGGCAGCATAGTAAAGGATCACTATATGAGCATGCAGCCATGCTCAAAATGTCAGGGCAGTGGGTAAAATGGGAGGAACACAGATTTTGAGCCACCAAGGTGGTTCAGCAAAACAGCCCCCCTCGCTCCCACTCATGGAGATGGCTCTGCTTATCAACCACGCTGTCACACCTGAAAGTGTATGGCTGGCAAGTGAGCCATGCCTTGCCCGCTTGGGCTACCTTGGGCACACACTTGCGCCCCCCCTTGGACCCAACAGTCGTCGGCTTCTGAATGGCTGATTTCCGCTTTTGCCTCTGACGCTTTAGCGTGTCCTTCCTGGTCGCTGCGCGCTTGCGATGGATGGCATACATGGACTTTTCTCCGTGCTTCATTTATCTAAAAGGATGTATGACCCGGTTTAAAGGCAGGTAAGCCTCAATAGGCCCGTCATTCCACTAAAAGAAAAGTGTGGACACTAAAATGACCAGCGTTAACCGGTAAACAGTAACTTTAGAGAACGTCTCAGCTCTGTTTGGCCACTACATCTCCTCTTAAACGAACTGTTTATGCGCCTTCTGTGGCGAGGCATACAGGGACAGCGACGATTCCTCTGCTTGGTCATACCCGAGACCAAAAAGAGAAATGGTGCATGCGTGCGTAGGTTGCGCTAAGCTTTACATATTAAAAAAGTATCAAAACAATATAATTAGGAGGTCGTGGAGACGATAATTCAGGTTGGAGCCGGATCAGAGCGGGGATGGTGTGACGTTCACGTGGAAGGGCAAGGTGAGAGGGTGGCAACACCTACCAGTGACAGGCTGAAGGTGCCAGTTATGTTTTGAAGGTTAGGCAAACATATGGTTGGAGGCGAGGCAGATGTTGAAGTGGCGGTGTGCATGGGAAGGAGCAAGGGAGAATTCATGCATGAGAGCGGACATGGGGAGGGGGCACCAGGTACGAACATTCGGGCTCATGTATCATGCAGGTACATCATGGCCTTGTAATCCAGCTGAATCTTGGTTTCAAATTGGTGCTTGATTTGGGAAGCATTTCAGAAGACCCAGGAAGAGAACAAACAAACCGTGTGGTTGTGGAGCCTAAGCCCTTCATACATGAAGAGATAATAGTGTGCACCTGCAAATCCGCATGAATGCGCAAGGGGGAGCGTTGAGCAGCCGGCAAAAACAAACTGTAGGGCTCCCGTCATGCTGCAGGACTGCTGGGCTTAGCTGGAACCTGAAGCATGAGCACCTCTAGGGCTCCCGTCATGCTGCAGGATTGTTGGGCTTAGCTGGAACCTGAAGCATGAGCACCTTTAGGGCTACCGTGTTGTTTCAAGATTGCTGGGCTTAGCTGGAACCTGAAGCATGAGCACCTGTAGGGCTACCGTCATGTGACCCCCCAATTCAATGACACTAAACCTCTGGGCCCTGCTCAAAAAGGCTTGGCTGCATGTGTTGGTGTATTACATGATGCCCATGCAGTGCAACTGCCTTAGAGCTGCCTTAGAGCTAGAGGCTTTCAACTTAGAAGAAGAGGAGGGGTGAAGACTCGAATGTATGTTGCATGTTGGCAGCAGCATGGGAGCAGGGAAGGTGCATGGCGTCCTTGTAACTTCGCTGCCCACCCATCAAAGACCGTCGTTAATGTGCCGACCATACTCACAATACACACATTTCACCACCACAGCCCGCCTTCCTTGCCATAAATAACCCTTTCTAGTAGCTTTGTTTCACTGTCAACGTATCAATATGCAGACACATACCACCCCGTTGTGCCTTCCATCGCCGATTGTGGCAAATACAATTGCCGTCTCCCGGTTTACAGACCGCCCGGGTCTTTTCCTCGTTGCGAATCAAGCTTATCGGAACATTTTAGCCCCTCACGGGTTCTCGATTAAGGATTTGAGACGCTCGATTCGGTCGATCCGTCCGAGTCATGTACTACGCTGCACGGATGTTGCGAACCTGAAGAAGCTCGTTCGAATCAGAGCCATCCGCAATAGACACGGCGCTGCTATCATGATTTCTGTACAGGGCATTCAAGCCACGATTCGGCAGTCGTCCAAGCTGACATCTGACGATAAAGAAGTCCTGTGTGAAGCCCTAGGCGAATTGGCACCTCCGCCTTCATACGGGTCCATGATCATCAGGTGAGACTAGCCAGTTCAGACTAGCCTGTATTCTAAACCTGTTTATTCTGTAGCTTCCTCATGTACCTATCATGCGTGCCCTGACCACCATACCTTGTATGCTCCATTCCGCCAAATGCAAGCAGCAGCGGGCTCGAGCAAGCGCATGCGGCCGACCACCATGCGGCCACCCAGCGATGAGTTGAAGCTGCCAAACACAATCCCTCCAATGCCTGTCAAGGAGAGCAGTGATGAGGAGATCAGTGATGAGGAAGACAATGGGTAAGTGATAAGCAATACTAGACTGGATTGTGTAGTTGCTCAGCCAAAGTGTTTTAGCCCAGATAGAGCTTGGATTTTTTCGCTTCCTGTCACATGATGAATGCCGGTCCGTGCACCCCTAATTAGATTAGGTAAGGACAACATACTTCCACCTCCCATCTGACCTTGAATCTTTTATTCAGAAAATTGCAAGCAACGGGCGCGAGGAAGCGCATGCGGCCCGCCAACGCTCATCCACCCAGCTTTGAGTTTGAGCTTTCCAACATCCCTCCTCCGATGCCTGCCAAGGAGAGCAATGATGAGGAGAACAGTGATAGTATTGACAATGGGTAAGTGATAATCATGACTAGGCTGGATTTCTGTACTTGCCCAAGCAACATGATTGTTTTTTCCTGAGTCCATGTAGTGATCAATGTCCCCGGTCCGACCTCCGTTAGGTTGAATTTGGGACGCACTCCAAGCAAACACGTCATGCATGATGATGAGGAGCTTGAGGATGAGGATGTTGCCACACCTGGACTACACCCTCAACCATCACATACACCTTATCCTGCTGGGTAGGTTGATCAAAATATTTGTACAAACGTATTTCGCCCAAGCTCAAGCGTATGCCATGCAGAACCCTGTCCCCCAATCCTCTTTTAAGCGTATGCCCTGCACAACCCTGGCCCACAAACCTCTTTTAAGCGTATGCCCTGCAGAACCCTGCCCCACAAACCTCTTGTAAGCTTATGCCCTGGACCCTTTTCCTGCACCCTCATATAGGTTGGACAACGTACTTCCAGCAACCATCTATATTGACCTCTTCTCTTCCGATGAGGGAGAGCCAAACTATGTTGACACCGGCGGCTACACCGGTATCAACATGCCTATTTCTGGAAATGTACCTCCACGTCATGTCTGGTACGTAATTGAAGCTGTGTAATTTATAATAAATCTCAATTTTAATCTGCATACCCTCAGCCACAGTCCCTTGTATGTGACAAATGAGCAGCATCTTCCCACATTCACCCTTGATTACATGTGAATGAAGGATACCATGCAGGTGCACATGCTTGGCTCCACCCTCACATGTTGCCTTGTGGGCCAAAACAGTTGCCTTCCCCTCATGGCTCTCTTTCACCTGCAGTTTGGGCAATGTGACACCCTCGTCCAGTGATGACAGCAGTGAGCCAGACACTTCTGATCCAGAGACATCAGATCATCCCGATGATATCAAGGTAGCATCCCATCGAGAACGTGGGGACAGCCAAGACAGAAGGTCAGTCCACATGACATTTTAGGATGTGTTCATGCCGTAGGGTCCAAATGAAGGGATTGTAGGAATCATGTGCTCATGTAGCTTTAGGTCCTCCCCCCCAATCAACACCCCCTTTCTCCCTCCCCGGCCTCCCACCCCTGCCTCTCACATGAGACCTGTCCCCCGTACTTCCCCCATGCCTCTCTAATGTTACTTGTCCATCCCATCCATGTCATGCAGTTTTTCTGTTGGGGACATGCCAGTGAACATGCCTCAAGTGGAGCTAACCTCGAAACAACATGCCATGAAGTACGGACTCAAGGGACACCAAGAGACTGCTAAGCTAACTTGTGAGATTGCCGAGTACGTTGAGTGGAACAACACTGCCATCCAGCTAGACCGTCCATGCGTGGCCCTCCAAACCACGACACTCGGCAAACATGAAGACCATCTGAGAGGTGACATACAATCATATCCATATCCCATACTCTTAGGCCATGCTTGTATGAGAGTTAGTGTAAGGCCATGTGTGTAAGATGGTTACTGTCGGGCCATGCTCGTACAAAGGTTTTTTGTCATTGTTTTATGCTCCCATGCCATGCTTCTATGAGGGTTTCATCTCTTGAATGACTGACCTTTTGGATGGCCTCCCCCCCCACACCTATCAGGTTATCTGGGCTTCATCGCCAACGTGCAAGACGTCAACCCCGAGACCTTGTCCTTGAATGTCTACAAGGACAAAGCGACATTCTTAGCCTTCATAGCCTACTTGAAGGCGCGGTCAGTTGGCCGGGACCACGTGGTTAAGCATGCATCCATATGCAGGCGTGTTTGCCAGTTCTTGTACCGGGGAACAGGCGATCTGCAGATGGGGGTCATGGACACCTGGTTAACCAATCTGCAGCGGCAGTTACTAGCCTCAATGCCCAAAACCCCGGTCAGTGAGATGCCCTATGGACCCGAGGTGTACCAGCACATCGACCATCTAGTGTCGCGTGCACGGCGGGCAATTGCATGGGATTCACAGCTGGATGATCTGACAAAGGTGGAGACAGCGTTCACAGTGCAGACAGCCCTCTTGGCCATGCTCATCACATGATCACAAATCCCTCCGTGCCGGTGAGTGCATGATGGTCAGTGCTAAGGGTTTGATGGGTTTATAAATGCGGTGAACGTATGATTGCAGAATCAAAAAGTATGATGATGAAGCCCGATTCCCACCTTGAAGCCTAATTCCCACCGTGCCCAAGCCTAGGAAGCCTGATTCCCACCCTGAAGTCTGATTCCTACCATGAAACATGATTCCCACCTTGCTCATGAAGGTTGCATGTGCTGAAGACCCTTCAACACCCGAGGTTTGTTGGCAAGGGACCGTGTCCTGACCCAGACTGCTTACAGCCCACGAAATGCCTGGGGAACCATTTCGAGGTGGTCAAGCTGGATGCAACATTGGAGGAGGGACCAAAGCGAAAAATCATATACCGAGCCATTCACCACAAGGTAAGAACCCTGATTTATAAGACCAGCCATTTGTTAATTGCAGTGAAAGTAGATTCCCAGTCCGTGCATTTGAATTTCTCCCTCATTATTAGTGTGTATGCCCTCCTTTACCCCCTCCCAGTCCATGAAGCTGTTTGGGCCCAAAGCATTAATGCCCTTGCCCCTCCTTGCCTCATCCCAATCCAGGCCGCTGTTTTTCTCCATAACAATAAGTGTTTGTGGGCCCTCCTTTACCCCCTCCCAGTCCATGCAGCTGTTTGGGCCCAAAGGATTAGTGCGCATGCCCCTCCTTGCCTCATCCCAGTCCAGGCAGCTGTTTTTCTCCATAACAATGAGTGTTTGTGGGCCCTCCTTTACCCCTCCCAGTCCATGCAGCTGTTTGGGCCCAAACCATTAGTGCCCATGCCCCTCCTTGCCTCATCCCAGTCCAGGCAGTTGAATATCTCCCTTAGGATTAGTGAGCAGACAGATGAATAATATTGTGATGGGCAAAATAATATATGCAAGAGAACAGTAGGCAGCAGGCATAAATGATACAGTGAACAAACATATTTTTTGTGTACTTAAATTGCCCTCGTTTCTTTGCTTACAGAACGACAGGCGAGGGTTTCAGCCAACCGAGCTCACACTACCGACAGGTAAGATTATTGCATTATTGTGCTGACCAAACTGCATGTGGTAAGCCTTTGGATCTTGCTGTCATAGTTTTTTGATGTAGCTGAATTGTGGCTGAGACAAGAAAAACATGTGAATCAATGATGCATCCCCTTCAACCCCTTCAACTGTTGAACATGTTGAATTATAATTCCCCTACCCTTATCACTGCCCTAAAGCCATAATGTCACCGTATTATATCCTAACTGGAATTTTGCTTGCCACACAGGGCCGCTTACAGAACTGCTCATGTTTCACATCAAGAAAGGCCACAAGCGCCTTGCGGTGTCATCCGAGACTTCTTTGTTTGTGTCACGAAAGGGCGTGGCCTTGAAAGACACAACATTTGTGAACTACTGGCGAATTCACATCCTGCGCAATGCCACCTTCCCATATTTCCCACCATCATGGGCTCGTCGCTTGTTCGTGCAGTCCTACACTGCAGCGGTTGGCCAGGATCCTGAGATGTGGGATGGATGCGCTGTGGTGAGTCATGCTGGGAGGGAAATCGAATTTTGGACAAAACATACATTGATAATTCCTTTTCCTTGGCACTTGTCCCGGAGTTGGATACTAGGATGTATGTGGTTATGAGAAGCTTGCATGACAGTTTGTTTAGCATGGCGGTGATATCTGACGTGACACCTCATGCACTGTGCAGGCTATGGGATCTAGCACCAAGACCTGGTGGAATCACTACGGTGCTCCCACAATGCGAAGACGTATCTCGCAGGCTGCCGTCGATAATCATGGGACATTCCAGACATTCATGGCCATGGCGAGCCATGACGAGCAATTTCAGGACATTTAGAGACCTAGTCACTTCATACGCACGAGCGCCCATTGAGCATGAATGCGTAGCTTTATAGTGTCGTGCAGCCTGTAGGGGGGGTGACAGGGTCCATGCGCTTGCTGAAATATATGCACGGCTACCATCCAATGAGCGGTGATTGGTTTATTGAGGCTAAGCGGTCTTTCGAGCTGATTAAGCTGGTCCCATCTTCCAGTCTAGCTGATTCGACTGGTCACAGGTACATAACAGTTAGGGAATGACATGAACTGCATGCGCTTGCTTAAATTGATGCGCAGCTACCATCCAACGAGCGGTGATTGGTTTATTGAGGCTAAGCGGTCTTTTGAGCTGATTAAGCTGCTCCCATCTTCCAGTCTAGCTGACTAGACTTGACACAGTCACAGAACAGTTAGGGAATGACAAGAACTGCATGCCCTTGCATAAATTGATGCGCATCTACCATCCAGCGAGCGGTGATTGGTTTATTGAGGCTAAGCGGTCTTTCGAGCTGATTAAGCTGCTCCCATCTTACAGTCTAGTTGACTAGACTTGACACAGTCACAGAACATTTAGGGAATGACATGAACTGCATGCGCTTGCTGAAATATATGCGCGGCTACCATCCAATGAGCGGTGATTGGTTTATTGAGGCTAAGCGGTCTTTCGAGCTGACTAAGTTGCTCCCATCTTCCAGTCTAGCTGATTCGACTGGACACAGTTACATAACAGTTAGGGAATGACATGAACTGCATGCGCTTGCTTAAATTGATGCGCAGCTACCATCCAGCGAGCGGTGATTGGTTTATTGAGGCTAAGCGGTCTTTCGAGCTGATTAAGCTGGTCCCATCTTCCAGTCTAGCTGACTAGACTTGAAACAGTCACAGAACAGTTAGGGAATGACAAGAACAGCAGGCCCTTGCATAAATTGATGCGCATCTACCATCCAGCGAGCGGTGATTGGTTTATTGAGGCTAAGCGGTCTTTCGAGATGATTAAGCTGGTCCCATCTTCCAGTCTAGCTGACTAGACTTGACACAGTCACAGAACAGTTAGGGAATGACAAGAACTGCATGCCCTTGCATAAATTGATGCGCGACTACCATGTAGTGAGCGGTGAATGGTTTATTGAGGCTAAGCGGTCTTTCGAGCTGATTAAGCTGGTCCCATCTTCCAGTCTAGCTTAGCTTAGATGAATAGCCTAAACCATCTTGCAGTTCAGCCCAATGCACTAGGCAGATGAAGCATGACTGTTGTTAACAGTTGGCGCTGCCCTCAATCCAGTGTAAGCTTCAAGTTTCTTAATTTGTGCCGCGCAATCTGTTGGGGGGGAGACAGGTCCCTGGTTAATTTGTGCCGCGCAACCTGTTGGGGGGGAGACAGGTCCCTGGTTAATTTGTGAAGCGCAATCTGTTGGGGGGGAGACAGGTCCCTGGTTAATCTGTGGCGCGCAACCTGTTAGGGGGGAGACAGGACCCTGGTTAATTTGTGGCGCGCAATCTGTTGGGGGGGGACAGGTCCCTGGTTAATTTGTGGCGCGCAACCTGTTGGGGGGGGACAGGTCCCTGGTTAATTTGTGCCGCGCAACCTGTTGGGGGGGAGACAGGTCCCTGGTTAATTTGTGGCGCGCAACCTGTTGGGGGGAGACAGGTCCCTGGTTAATTTGTGGCGCGCAACCTGTTAGGGGGGAGACAGGTCCCTGGTTAATTTGTGCCGCGCAAGCTGTAAGGGGGGGAGACAGGTCCCTGGTTAATTTGTGGCGCTTAACCTGTTGGGGGGGAGACAGGTCCCTGGTTAATTTGTGGCGCGCAACCTGTTGGGGGGGAGACAGGTCCCTGGTTAATTTGTGGCGCGCAACCTGTTGGGGGGGAGACAGGTCCCTGGTTAATTTGTGCCGCGCAACCTGTTGGGGGGGAGACAGGTCCCTGGTTAATTTGTGACGCGCAACCTGTTAGGGGGGAGACAGGTCCCTGGTTAATTTGTGACGCGCAACCTATTGGGGGGGAGACAGGTCCCTGGTTAATCTGTGGCGCGCAACCTGTTAGGGGGGAGACAGGTCCCTGGTTAATTTGTGGCGCGCAATCTGTTGGGGGAGAGACAGGTCCCTGGTTAATTTGTGGCGCGCAATCTGTTGGGGGGGAGACAGGTCCCTGGTTAATCTGTGGCGCGCAACCTGTTGGGGGGGAGACAGGTCCCTGGTTAATTTGTGCCGCGCAACCTGTTGGGGGGGAGACAGGTCCCTGGTTAATTTGTGGCGCGCAACCTGTTGGGGGGGAGACAGGTCCCTGGTTAATTTGTGCAACGCAACCTGTTGGGGGGGGACAGGTCCCTGGTTAATTTGTGGCGCGCAACCTGTTAGGGGGGAGACAGGTCCCTGGTTAATCTGTGGCGCGCAACCTGTTGGGGGGGAGACAGGTCCCTGGTTAATTTGTGCCGCGCAACCTGTTGGGGGGGAGACAGGTCCCTGGTTAATTTGTGCAACGCAACCAGTTGGGGGGGAGACAGGTCCCTGGTTAATCTGTGGCGCGCAACCTGTTGGGGGGAGACAGGTCCCTGGTTAATCTGTGGCGCGCAATCTGTTGGGGGGGAGACAGGTCCCTGGTTAATTTGTGGCGCGCAACCTGTTGGGGGGGAGACAGGTCCCTGGTTAATTTGTGGCGCGCAATCTGTTGGGGGGGAGACAGGTCCCTGGTTAATTTGTGGCGCGCAATCTGTTGGGGGGGAGACAGGTCCCTGGTTAATCTGTGGCGCGCAACCTGTTGGGGGGGAGACAGGTCCCTGGTTAATTTGTGCCGCGCAACCTGTTGGGGGGGAGACAGGTCCCTGGTTAATTTGTGCAACGCAACCTGTTGGGGGGGGACAGGTCCCTGGTTAATTTGTGCCGCGCAACCTGTTGGGGGGGAGACAGGTCCCTGGTTAATTTGTGCAACGCAACCTGTTGGGGGGGAGACAGGTCCCTGGTTAATTTGTGGCGCGCAACCTGTTAGGGGGGAGACAGGTCCCTGGTTAATTTGTGGCGCGCAATCTGTTGGGGGGGAGACAGGTCCCTGGTTAATTTGTGCCGCGCAACCTGTTGGGGGGGAGACAGGTCCCTGGTTGATTTGTGCAACGCAACCTGTTGGGGGGAGACAGGTCCCTGGTTAATTTGTGCAACGCAACCTGTTGGGGGGGGACAGGTCCCTGGTTAATTTGTGGCGCGCAACCTGTTAGGGGGGAGACAGGTCCCTGGTTAATCTGTGGCGCGCAACCTGTTGGGGGGGAGACAGGTCCCTGGTTAATTTGTGCCGCGCAACCTGTTGGGGGGGAGACAGGTCCCTGGTTAATTTGTGCAACGCAACCTGTTGGGGGGGAGACAGGTCCCTGGTTAATCTGTGGCGCGCAACCTGTTGGGGGGGAGACAGGTCCCTGGTTAATCTGTGGCGCGCAATCTGTTGGGGGGGAGACGGGTCCCTGGTTAATTTGTGGCGCGCAACCTGTTGGGGGGGAGACAGGTCCCTGGTTAATTTGTGGCGCGCAATCTGTTGGGGGGGGAGACAGGTCCCTGGTTAATTTGTGCCGCGCAATCTGTTGGGGGGGAGACAGGTCCCTGGTTAATCTGTGGCGCGCAATCTGTTGGGGGGGAGACAGGTCCCTGGTTAATTTGTGCCGCGCAACCTGTTAGGGGGGAGACAGGTCCCTGGTTAATTTGTGCAACGCAACCTGTTGGGGGGGGACAGGTCCCTGGTTAATTTGTGGCGCGCAACCTGTTAGGGGGGAGACAGGTCCCTGGTTAATTTGTGGCGCGCAATCTGTTGGGGGGGAGACAGGTCCCTGGTTAATTTGTGCCGCGCAACCTGTTGGGGGGGAGACAGGTCCCTGGTTAATTTGTGCAACGCAACCTGTTGGGGGGAGACAGGTCCCTGGTTAATTTGTGGCGCGCAACCTGTTGGGGGGGAGACAGGTCCCTGGTTAATTTGTGGCGCGCAACCTGTTGGGGGGGAGACAGGTCCCTGGTTAATTTGTGGCGCGCAACCTGTTGGGGGGGAGACAGGTCCCTGGTTAATTTGTGGAGCGCAACCTGTTAGGGGGGAGACAGGTCCCTGGTTAATCTGTGGCGCGCAATCTGTTGGGGGGGAGACAGGTCCCTGGTTAATTTGTGGCGCGCAACCTGTTAGGGGGGAGACAGGTCCCTGGTTAATCTGTGGCGCGCAACCTGTTGGGGGGGAGACAGGTCCCTGGTTAATTTGTGCAACGCAACCTGTTGGGGGGGAGACAGGTCCCTGGTTAATTTGTGCCGCGCAACCTGTTGGGGGGGAGACAGGTCCCTGGTTAATTTGTGCAACGCAACCTGTTGGGGGGGAGACAAGTCCATGGTTAATTTGTGAAGCGCAATCTGTTGGGGGGAGACAGGTCCCTGGTTAATTTGTGGCGCGCAACCTGTTAGGGGGGAGACAGGACCCTGGTTAATTTGTGCAGCGCAACCTCTTGGGGGGGAGACAGGTCCCTGGTTAATTTGTGGCGCGCAATCTGTTGGGGGGGGAGACAGGTCCCTGGTTAATCTGTGGCGCGCAACATGCTCATGCCCCATAGCAAAGAGGGCAGGCCAGCACAATGCTCATACCCCCTAGCTAAGAGGTTCATTGGTGCGAGTTAAGTGGTGCATGAACATAAGTGGGGGCTCAAATCAGCATGAGCCACATATTGCATGTGCTCATCCAAGGCGTCGGTACAAGAAGTTCATTTGGGCTTGAAGTTAATATGTGTTTGAAGTTCATTGGTGGCTAAAGTGAAGTGGTGCATGAACATAACTGGTGGCTGAAGTTCAGCATGAGCCAAAGGATGCATGTGCACATCATGGGCGTAAGTGTTTGAAGTTCATTGGTGGCTGAAGTGAAGTGGTGCATGAACATAACTGGTGGCTGAAGTCCAGCATGAAGGTTGCATGTGCACATCATAGGTCAAGTGTGGAACTTGAGTGCGCCAGTGGACTTGTGCGGTCTTGAAAGTTGCAACTATCTTGAGGTTCACGAGCCATGAGCGATATGCCTTGAAGTGTCCCGGTGCACAGTCGAGTACGAGGTAGTGAAACTTCAGTGGCAGTGGACTTGTGCTCTCCTGAAGGTTGTAACTATCATGAGGTTCACAAGCTATGTAGTATATGCCTTGACGTTTCCAGGTGCGCAGCCGAAACTTGAGTGGTGGCCGAACTTCAGCGCGAACCTAACATACATCTTGGCGATACTTTTTCCCACGCAATGTTTAGCCAGCGTTATGTTTTGGTTACACTTACCGCACAGTTAAACTGAAGGAGAGACGAACGTTATCCATTGGTGATCTTTCTTGCATATCATATGATCGCTTCGGACTTCGTGTGCATGCTTGTGTGAAGCCAGCCAATTTTGGAGGGCCGAATCTTCCTGTGTACAGGAAGTTCCTCTGGCGATTCACCCCTAGTTTTAGTCTTTTCATTTCAACATCCTGCCTGTCTTTTTGAACGAAGCGCCGCCCTACCAAGACACGCATGCGCGCATATACGCCGCTTTCTGCTGTTTCGAACACTGTTTTATCTAACGTGCCATACACGCCTGATGCCTCAGGTGACAGCAACAACATGTTCACCCATCAGTTTTTTGCAACAACATCTTACCGATCTGCGTCGAAGCCACGCCGCACCACTCCGATCTCCAATCTTCTTGCTTCTTCTACAGGTTGGCCACGCAGCCCTCGCCAGCTGTGCTGCCTGAGCGCAGCAAGAGGTGGCAGGAGGGCACACCCAGCGCGATTGCAGTGCATCTGATAAAGCAATCATGCAAAGCGTACCTCGCCGTTCCTACAGCTCCACGATCAGTGTTACTACTAGATGGTGTTGCATGATGTTGAGCGAAACCTCTGGTTGATCTTGTAGACCTACACCAGGAATGCCAATCTCAACAGACGGCCATGATACGCCTGGAGACCGAACGTCTCGACGCCACAGCCATGGGGCAACGTTCCACACTTTGTACCACCTGTCGACGATCTGGAATGCACTTCTCAGTACCACCAGTGTACCAGTCCCTTCTTGAAAGATCAACCAATTCAGGTGAGCTTGGTAGCACACGTAATGCTACGCTCTGATGGCGACCCAGCTTCATCCTGATATGCCCGATCATGCTTTGCCACGGATTGGATCTTGTATGAAGTTCTCTGAGTAACGCGTTGTACTCATACGCAATGTAATGTAGCAGCATCTTCCTCATGCGTACCGTCAGGTACCCAACACACCGGGGGCCGACATCCCCACGCATCCCCAAAGCGCCATCGTAAACGCAAGAACAAGGAAGATCGAGAAGCCCAACAACTACCATCCCCCGTGCACAAGACTCCATCACCTTGCTACATCAGATCAGAGTGCCACAACCACTCGACCACACGACCACTCGACTCGACCTTCCTGCTGTTTGCTGGATGAAAGGCAAGTAACAGCGTGTCCCTCCCGCATGGCCCTCCAGCATGGGCCATGTGCCCTCTAGCCTGTCCATACCCCCCCCCCCCCTCGTGCTTACACCCCAGGCCACCAGCCACAAGTAAATTACAGAGCAAGGTACCAGTACCTGTCCCCGTGCACACGACTCCACCTCCATGTTTTTATCAGAGCAGCGTACAAGTACATGTCCCCATGCACAAGACTCCACCATCCTGATACATCAAGGCAAAGTAACAGAACCCCCTCCCCAAACACCTCTCCCCCTCAGCTGCCTAGCTCATGCAGTCCACATATCCCCCTTTGCTGCCTAGATCCAGCAGTCCACCTCTCCCCCTCAGCTGCCCAGGTCTTGCATGCCAAAGATCCCCCACAACTGCACAGCAATTTAGGGTCCAGCCACTCAAAGTCCAACCAGTCAGGGTCCAGCCACATCCAGTACCCCCATGTGCTCTCCTAGACTCTCCCACATACCCTCCCGTACATCCCATGCCATAAAGCATGCACCCTTTATGTCCCTTGCTACCACAGGACTAGGCTGGCTGGCCTACCATGCATCATGATCGTCTGAAGGTACCCAAGCCCAGCCTCATCACCTACTGCTTCTCAACAGCCAAAGCACTCCACATGCCCAGCTCATGGCCATACACATCCCCTCTCCCCCCCATCACCTGCCCCAGCTCATGGCCAGACACATCCCCTCTCCCCCCATCACATGTCCCAGCTCATGGCCAGACACATCCCCTCTCCCCCCACCACCTGTCCCAGCTCATGGCCAGACACATCCCCTCTCCCCTCACCACCTGCTCCAGCTCATGGCCAGACACATCCCCTCTCCCCCCACCACCTGCTCCGGCTCCTGGCCAGACACATCCCCTCTCCCCCCACCACCTGCTCCAGCTCCTGGCCAGACACATCCCCTCTCCCCCCACCACATGTCCCAGCTCATGGCCAGACACATCCCCTCTCCTCCCACCACCTGCTCCAGCTCATGGCCAGACACATCCCCTCTCCCCCCACCACCTGCTCCAGCTCATGGCCAGACACATCCCCTCTCCCCCCACCACCTGTCCCAGCTCATGGCCAGACACATCCCCTCTCCCCCCACCACCTGCTCCAGCTCATGGCCAGACACATCCCCTCTCCTCCCATCACCTGCTCCAGCTCATGGCCAGACACATCCCCTCTCCCCCCACCACCTGTCCCAGCTCATGGCCAGACACATCCCCTCTCCCCCCATCACATGTCCCAGCTCATGGCCAGACACATCCCCTCTCCCCCCACCACCTGCTCCAGCTCATGGCCAGACACATCCCCTCTCCCCCCACCACCTGCTCCAGCTCATGGCCAGACACATCCCCTCTCCCCCCATCACATGTCCCAGCTCATGGCCAGACACATCCCCTCTCCCCCCATCACCTGCCCCAACTCATGGCCAGACACGTCCCCTCTCCCCCCATCACATGTCCCAGCTCATGGCCAGACACATCCCCTCTCCCCCCACCACCTGTCCCAGCTCATGGCCAGACACATCCCCTCTCCAATCACCACCTGCTCCAGCTCATGGCCAAACACATCCCCTCTCCCCCCACCACCTGCTCCAGCTCCTGGCCAGACACATCCCCTCTCCCCCCACCACCTGCTCCAGCTCATGGCCAGACACATCCCCTCTCCCCCCACCACCTGCTCCAACTCATGGCCAGACACATCCCCTCTCCCCCCACCACCTGCTCCAGCTCATGGCCAGACACATCCCCTCTCCCCCCACCACCAACTCCAGCTCCTGGCCAGACACATCCCCTCTCACCCCATCACATGTCCCAGGTCATGGCCAGACACATCCCCTCTCCCCCCACCACCTGTCCCAGCTCATGGCCAGACACATCCCCTCTCCCCCCATCACATGTCCCAGCTCATGGCCAGACACATCCCCTCTCCCCCCACCACCTGCTCCAGCTCATGGCCAGACACATCCCCTCTCCCCCCACCACCTGTCCCAGCTCATGGCCAGACACATCCCCTCTCCCCCCACCACCTGCTCCAGATCCTGGCCAGACACATCCCCTCTCCCCCCATCACCTGCCCCAGCTCATGGCCAGACACATTCCCTCTCCCCCCATCACATGTCCCAGCTCATGGCCAGACACATCCCCTCTCCCCCCACCACCTGTCCCAGATCAGTAACCTGCCTCCTCCCTCCTACCCCTCACCCTTACCCCAGAACAGCTGTGGATCAGTAGCATGCCTTCTCCCTCCCACCCAGAACAGCTGTGGACCAGTCAGCTGCCTCCTCCCTCCCAATCCTCACCCTTACCCCAGAACAGCTGTGGATCAGTCAGCTGCCTCCTCCCTCCCACCCTTCACCCTTACCCCAGAACAGCTGTGGATCAGTCAGCTGCCTCCTCCCTCCCACCCTCCACCCTTACCCCAGAACAGCTGTGGACCAGTCAGCTGCCTCCTCCCTCCCAATCCCCACCCTTACCCCAGAACAGCTGTGGATCAGTGAGCTGCCTCCTCCCTCCTACCCCTCACCCTTAACCCAGAACAGCTGTGGACCAGTCAGCTGCCTCCTCCCTCCTACCCCTCACCCTTACCCCAGAACAGTTGTGGATCAGTAGCCTGCCTCCTCCCTCCCACCCAGAACAGCTGTGGACCAGTCAGCTGCCTCCTCCCTCCCAATCCTCACCCTTACCCCAGAACAGCTGTGGATCAGTGAGCTGCCTCCTCCCTCCCACCCTTCACCCTTACCCCAGAACAGCTGTGGATCAGTCAGCTGCCTCCTCCCTCCCACCCTCCACCCTTACCCCAGAACAGCTGTGGACCAGTCAGCTGCCTCCTCCCTCCCAATCCTCACCCTTACCCCATAACAGCTGTGGATCAGTAACCTGCCTCCTCCCTCGTACCCCTCACCCTTACCCCAGAACAGCTGTGGATCAGTAGCCTGACTCCTCCCTCCCACCCTTCACCCTTACCCCAGAACAGCTATGGACCAGTCAGCTGCCTCCTCCCTCCCAATCCTCACCCTTACCCCAGAACACCTGTGGATCAGTAGCCTGCCTCCTCCCTCCCACCCCTCACCCTTACCCCAGAACAGCTGTGGATCAGTCAGCTGCCTTCTCCCTCCCACCCTCCACCCTTACCCCAGAACAGCTGTGGACCAGTCAGCTGTCTCCTCCCTCCCAATCCTCACCCTTACCCCAGAACAGCTGTGGACCAGTCAGCTGCCCCCTCCCTCCCACCCTTCACCCTTACCCCAGAACAGATGTGGATCAGTGAGCTGCCTCCTCCCTCCCACCCTTCACCCTAACCCCAGAACAGCTTTGGACCAGTCAGCTGCCTCCTCCCTCCCACCCTTCACCCTTACCCCAGAACAGCTGTGGATCAGTCAGCTGCCTCCTCCCTCCCACCCTTCACCCTTACCCCAGAACAGCTGTGGATCAGTCAGCTGCCTCCTCCCTCCCACCCTCCACCCTTACCCCAGAACAGCTGTGGATCAGTCAGCTGCCTCCTCCCTCCCAATCCTTACCCTTACCCCAGAACAGCTGTGGATCAGTAACCTGCCTCCTCCCTCCTACCCCTCACCCTTACCCCAGAACAGCTGTGGATCAGTCAGCTGCCTTCTCCCTCCCACCCTTCACCCTCCCACCCAGAACAGCTGTGGACCAGTCAGCTGCCTCCTCCCTCCCAATCCTCACCCTTACCCCAGAACAGCTGTAGACACGTCCCCTCTCCCCCCATCACCTGTCCCAGCCCATGGCCAGACACATCCCCTCTCCCCCCACCACCTGCACCAGCTCATGGCCAGACACATCCCCTCTTCCCCCACCACCTGTCCCAGCCAGAACAGGTATGGATCAGTCAGCTGCATCCTCCCTCCCAACCCTCACCCTTACCCTCCTCACCTCTGCACATGCCAGCCCAGGGCCATTTACATTTTTGGCATTTTGGTCAGCTGCTTCATATCCTTTCACTCCACATCTGGCCAGCTCTCCACCTACTTACTGTACCTTTCTTCTCTATTTTCAGAAGATCAACCAACATCCCAAGTCTCCAACCAAGAGGCCTATCATCTTGCAAGCTCAAGTCCACGTTCCCGCCAGTAAGCACCAAATAAATGCACCAAATAAATGCACATCAATGCCCTGCCCCCATCACCTGTCCCAGCTCATGGCCAGACACATCCCCTCTCCCCCCATCACCTGTCCCAGCTCATGGCCAGACACATCCCCTCTCCCCCCATCACCTGTCCCAGTTCATGGCCAGACACATCGCCTTTCTCCACACCACCTTGCATCCGTCACTTCGTAGCTTTCGTATATTGTGTCTTGCACACTTTAATCAAAGCACCCATACCAAAGATAAAATCTGTAGGAGTAGGAGTTGTGAGTCAACCTGGGCATTGCTTGCTGTACCTGCCTTGTACCATCCATGTATTAAGATGTACATGAGGCCCACATGGCAGTACAGTATCCTTAGAAAATTCGCAAACCCTGCATTGCCTGAACCCTCCAGCTTTCCTTTCAATTCCTAGGTCCTGAGCCATCCAGCCTTTCCACCAACCCTGTATCCTGAGTCCTCCAGCCTTGCACTCAACCCCTAGGTCCTAAACCCTCCAGCCTTGCACTCAACCCCTGGGTCCTAAACCCTCCAGCCCACTGGGCAGGACAACTCGTAAGAATATTCTGGAACCCTGCCCCCTCGTGTGCTAGGCTGCACATCCTACCCCTTATCTCAGAACAGCTGTGGATCAGTGAGCTGCCTCCTCCCTCCCACCCTTCACCCTTACCCCAGAACAGCTGTGGATCAGTCAGCTGCATCCTCCCTCCTACCCCTCACCCTTACCCCAGAACAGCTGTGGATCAGTAACCTGCCTCCTCCCTCCTACCCCTCACCCTTACCCCAGAACAGCTGTGGATCAGTAGCCTGCCTCCTCCCTCCCACCCTTCACCCTTACCCCAGAACAGCTGTGGACCAGTCAGCTGCCTCCTCCCTCCCACCCTTCACCCTTACCCCAGAACAGCTGTGGACCAGTCAGCTGCCTCCTCCCTCCCACCCCTCACCCTTACCCCAGAACAGCTGTGGATCAGTAACCTGCCTCCTCCCTCCTACCCCTCACCCTTACCCCAGAACAGCTGTGGATCAGTCAGCTTCCTCCTCCCTCCTACCCCTCACCCTTACCCCAGAACAGCTGTGGATCAGTAGCATGCCTCCTCCCTCCCACCCAGAACAGCTGTGGACCAGTCAGCAGCCTCCTCCCTCCCAATCCCCACCCTTACCCCAGAACAGCTGTGGATCAGTGAGCTGCCTCCTCCCTCCCACCCTTCACCCTTACCCCAGAACATCTGTGGACCAGTCAGCTGCAGCCTCCCTCCCACCCTTCACCCTTACCCCATAACAGCTGTGGATCAGTCAGCTGCCTCCTCCCTCCCACCCCTCACCCTTACCCCAGAACAGCTGTGGATCAGTCAGCTGCCTCCTCCCTCCTACCCCTCACCCTTACCCCAGAACAGCTGTGGATCAGTAACTTGCCTCCTCCCTCCCACCCTTCACCCTTACCCCAGAACAGCTGTGCACCAGTCAGCTGCCTCCTCCCTCCCACCCTTCACCCTTACCCCAGAACAGCTGTGGACCAGTCAGGTGCCTCCTCCCTCCCACCCCTCACCCTTACCCCAGAACAGTTGTGGATCAGTCAGCTGCCTCCTCCCTCCCACCCTCCACCCTTACCCCAGAACAGCTGTGGACCAGTCAGCTGCCTCCTCCCTCCCAATCCCCACCCTTACCCCAGAACAGCTGTGGATCAGTGAGCTGCCTCCTCCCTCTTACCCTTCACCCTTACCCCAGAACATCTGTGGACCAGTCAGCTGCAGCCTCCCTCCCACCCTTCACCCTTACCCCAGAACAGCTGTGGATCAGTCAGCTGCCTCCTCCCTCCCACCCCTCACCCTTACCCCAGAACAGCTGTGGATCAGTCAGCTGCCTCCTCCCTCCTACCCCTCACCCTTACCCCAGAACAGCTGTGGATCAGTAACTTGCCTCCTCCCTCCCACCCTTCACCCTTACCCCAGAACAGCTGTGCACCAGTCAGCTGCCTCCTCCCTCCCACCCTTCACCCTAACCCCAGAACAGCTGTGGATCAGTCAGCTGCCTCCTCCCTCCCACCCCTCACCCTTACCCCAGAACAGCTGTGGATCAGTCAGCTGCCTCCTCCCTCCCACCCTCCACCCTTACCCCAGAACAGCTGTGGACCAGTCAGCTGCCTCCTCCCTCCCAATCCCCACCCTTACCCCAGAACAGCTGTGGATCACTGAGCTGCCTCCTCCCTCCCACCCTTCACCCTTACCCCAGAACAGCTGTGGACCAGTCAGCTGCAGCCTCCCTCCCACCCTTCACCCTTACCCCAGAACAGCTGCGGATCAGTCAGCTGCCTCCTCCCTCCCACCCCTCACCCTTACCCCAGAACAGCTGTGGATCAGTCAGCTGCCTCCTCCCTCCTACCCCTCACCCTTACCCCAGAACAGCTGTGGATCAGTAACTTGCCTCCTCCCTCCCACCCTTCACCCTTACCCCAGAACAGCTGTGCACGAGTCAGCTGCCTCCTCCCTCCCACCCTTCACCCTAACCCCAGAACAGCTGTGGATCAGTCAGCTGCCTCCTCCCTCCCACCCCTCACCCTTACCCCAGAACAGCCGTGGATCAGTCAGCTGCCTCCTCCCTCCCACCCTCCACCCTTACCCCAGAACAGCTGTGGACCAGTCAGCTGCCTCCTCCCTCCCAATCCTCACCCTTACCCCAGAACAGCTGTGGATCAGTGAGCTGCCTCCTCCCTCCCACCCTTACCATTACCCCAGAACAGCTGTGGATCAGTAACCTGCCTCCTCCCTCCTACCCCTCACCCTTAACCCAGAACAGCTGTGGACCAGTCAGCTGCCTCCTCCCTCCTACCCCTCACCCTTACCCCAGAACAGTTGTGGATCAGTAGCCTGCCTCCTCCCTCCCACCCAGAACAGCTGTGGACCAGTCAGCTGCCTCCTCCCTCCCAATCCTCACCCTTACCCCAGAACAGCTGTGGATCAGTGAGCTGCCTCCTCCCTCCCACCCTTCACCCTTACCCCAGAACAGCTGTGGATCAGTCAGCTGCCTCCTCCCTCCCACCCTCCACCCTTACCCCAGAACAGCTGTGGACCAGTCAGCTGCCTCCTCCCTCCCAATCCTCACCCTTACCCCATAACAGCTGTGGATCAGTAACCTGCCTCCTCCCTCGTACCCCTCACCCTTACCCCAGAACAGCTGTGGATCAGTAGCCTGACTCCTCCCTCCCACCCTTCACCCTTACCCCAGAACAGCTATGGACCAGTCAGCTGCCTCCTCCCTCCCAATCCTCACCCTTACCCCAGAACAGCTGTGGATCAGTAGCCTGCCTCCTCCCTCCCACCCCTCACCCTTACCCCAGAACAGCTGTGGATCAGTCAGCTGCCTTCTCCCTCCCACCCTCCACCCTTACCCCAGAACAGCTGTGGACCAGTCAGCTGTCTCCTCCCTCCCAATCCTCACCCTTGCCCCAGAACAGCTGTGGACCAGTCAGCTGCCCCCTCCCTCCCACCCTTCACCCTTACCCCAGAACAGATGTGGATCAGTGAGCTGCCTCCTCCCTCCCACCCTTCACCCTAACCCCAGAACAGCTTTGGACCAGTCAGCTGCCTCCTCCCTCCCACCCTTCACCCTTACCCCAGAACAGCTGTGGATCAGTCAGCTGCCTCCTCCCTCCCACCCTTCACCCTTACCCCAGAACAGCTGTGGATCAGTCAGCTGCCTCCTCCCTCCCACCCTCCACCCTTACCCCAGAACAGCTATGGATCAGTCAACTGCCTCCTCCCTCCCAATCCTTACCCTTACCCCAGAACAGCTGTGGATCAGTAACCTGCCTCCTCCCTCCTACCCCTCACCCTTACCCCAGAACAGCTGTGGATCAGTCAGCTGCCTTCTCTCTCCCACCCTTCACCCTCCCACCCAGAACAGCTGTGGACCAGTCAGCTGCCTCCTCCCTCCCAATCCTCACCCTTACCCCAGAACAGCTGTAGACACGTCCCCTCTCCCCCCATCACCTGTCCCAGCCCATGGCCAGACACATCCCCTCTCCCCCCACCACCTGCACCAGCTCATGGCCAGACACATCCCCTCTTCCCCCACCACCTGTCCCAGCCAGAACAGGTATGGATCAGTCAGCTGCATCCTCCCTCCCAACCCTCACCCTTACCCTCCTCACCTCTGCACCTGCCAGCCCAGGGCCATTTACATTTTTGGCATTTTGGTCAGCTGCTTCATATCCTTTCACTCCACATCTGGCCAGCTCTCCACCTACTTACTGTACCTTTCTTCCCTATTTTCAGAAGATCAACCAACATCCCAAGTCTCCAACCAAGAGGCCTATCATCTTGCAAGCTCAAGTCCACGTTCCCGCCAGTAAGCACCAAATAAATGCACCAAATAAATGCACATCAATGCCCTGCCCCCATCACCTGTCCCAGCTCATGGCCAGACACATCCCCTCTCCCCCCATCACCTGTCCCAGCTCATGGCCAGACACATCCCCTCTCCCCCCATCACCTGTCCCAGTGGGTTTAGGGTTTAGGGTTAGGGTTTAGGGTTTAGGGTTTAGGGTTTAGGGTTTAGGGTTTAGGGTTTAGGGTTTAGGGTTTAGGGTTTATATGGGTATCTCCCCACTCCCCAACCCCCCCAACCTTAACAGAATGAGCTAAAAATTTGGGGATGTGTCACTCAAGGTACCACTATTACACTCCCAAATTTTAAACAAATTTCCCCGAGGATTTTCAGAGTTATTAGGGTTTCAAGAAGTTATGGCCTTTGGGACTTAGTTTACAAACATACCACTATTATATATCATTTTCATTGGTTTGATGTGACTAAGACAATGGTGTCTTCAGAATTTCTAAATTTGAAGTTTTCATTAGTCAAAACATGAAAGTAAGCAATCAATGGTTTTAAGCATAATCACTACATAGCTATAATGCTGACAAGTATAATTCAAAAACATAGGTGATATTGAGGTACATGGGCAATGTCTTACCTTGAGAGATCAGTCAAGGTGTGTGTATTCACACACCTTGGTCCAGGGCCACCACTTTAGGGCTAAACCCAAGTTGGAGGTTCTCTCATTGGCCCCACCCAGTGCTTCTTACCCCTCCCCCTGGTGTTTTGTAGATGGGTACACCATGTGAGTGGGGGGAGGGGGAGTTAACATGTGCATCAAGCATGTTTACTTCAAGCAATCCTCCTCAGCATAGACTTCTCAAATCTTGCAGGCAATCTTGCAGTCCCCACTCAAGTCTTGCATAACACTGCAAGCATTGTATGTATATTAGATGTATAAGCAGTATAATTAACATGGGTGAAATGTGCTTACCTTAATGGCATTTCAAGAGAGTAAGCATGCCCCTCCTCCTGGTTAGCATAACTCTTTGGAGCAGCCTCTGCATGTATTGTTGTATATAAGATGATTGGGTCAAAACCTGTACATTGAAATGTGTGCTCACCTTCTTGAAATTCCAAGCTTGTAACCATATATCCACCACTTATCCATGGGCTCCACTCCCTTATTTTTTCCAACATTTTTTTTGCCTCTTTTGATGTCTTTTCCATCTTTTTTTTTAGCCCTCCACCCATATCTCCATCCCTCCATCTTGTAATCTCTGCCCCTCCACCTCATCATAACTCTTTGGGGCAGTGGACCATTGTGATGCCATGACACCTGCATGATCCATTGGTATATGATGTTTTGTTACCATATATGTATTATGTTAGTTAACAATGGTGTTACCTTAGTCATTCATCCCTTGAGAGAAGTCATAGAAGCCCCCAAACTCAGGGTCATCCTCTTCCTCATCACCAGATGTGTTTCCTCCCTCATCATCTTGGTTCCCAGCAGAGGTGCCAGCCCCCATGCCTGGGCCATGATCTGTCCTCCTCATGATGGTAGTAAGGGGGTACCTCATCTCCAGAGCAGCCACCACCACATTGACCAGGAGGTTGATCTTGCCACTGACCTCATCCATCATCTGCTGGTGTCTGAGGATGATTCTTGCTGGTGTGGCACCAGCAAAGTGGCTGACCTTGAGTGCCTCCATAACGTTGGCCACCATGGGGTCTGGGTAGCCTTCAGGGTCCTCTGTAGGGATGCCTGTGTGCCCTGGGGTGTCCTTGAGGAAGCTGAAGGTGATCTTGTCTGCTATTGACACCTTGGGGAACATGGTGGTTCCAGCCATGACCAGGAGGATGTGGCTTCCCATGGTCTCCTTAGCATTCTCTTCATCACCATTGCAAATGGGCAGGTAGGAGTGGTGGTAAAGGACCTTGAGCATGATCTCAGCTGAGGTGAGCCTGTGAATGTGGTTTGCTCCTGGCATTGGGCTGATGACCTTGGTCATGATGCTCTGTACTACCCCTTGCAGAGTGGTGGCATTGAGTGTGCTGTCCATGGCACATGGGGTGTCCCTCTGTGCATCACCCTGAAAGGCTTTGAAGTAAGATGCCCTGTCCTTTCCCAGGAACTGCCTCCACATGTTTGACAGGCTCCTAGTTTAGGGTTTAGGGTTTAGGGTTTAGGGTTTAGGGTTTAGGGTTTAGGGTTTAGGGTTTAGGGTTTAGGGTTTAGGGTTTAGGGTTTAGGGTTTAGGGTTTAGGGTTTAGGGTTTAGGGTTTAGGGTTTAGGGTTTAGGGTTTAGGGTTTAGGGTTTAGGGTTTAGGGTTTAGGGTTTAGGGTTTAGGGTTTAGGGTTTAGGGTTTAGGGTTTAGGGTTTAGGGTTTAGGGTTTAGGGTTTAGGGTTTAGGGTTTAGGGTTTAGGGTTTAGGGTTTAGGGTTTAGGGTTTAGGGTTTAGGGTTTAGGGTTTAGGGTTTAGGGTTTAGGGTTTAGGGTTTAGGGTTTAGGGTTTAGGGTTTAGGGTTTAGGGTTTAGGGTTTAGGGTTTAGGGTTTAGGGTTTAGGGTTTAGGGTTTAGGGTTTAGGGTTTAGGGTTTAGGGTTTAGGGTTTAGGGTTTAGGGTTTAGGGTTTAGGGTTTAGGGTTTAGGGTTTAGGGTTTAGGGTTTAGGGTTTAGGGTTTAGGGTTTAGGGTTTAGGGTTTAGGGTTTAGGGTTTAGGGTTTAGGGTTTAGGGTTTAGGGTTTAGGGTTTAGGGTTTAGGGTTTAGGGTTTAGGGTTTAGGGTTTAGGGTTTAGGGTTTAGGGTTTAGGGTTTAGGGTTTAGGGTTTAGGGTTTAGGGTTTAGGGTTTAGGGTTTAGGGTTTAGGGTTTAGGGTTTAGGGTTTAGGGTTTAGGGTTTAGGGTTTAGGGTTTAGGGTTTAGGGTTTAGGGTTTAGGGTTTAGGGTTTAGGGTTTAGGGTTTAGGGTTTAGGGTTTAGGGTTTAGGGTTTAGGGTTTAGGGTTTAGGGTTTAGGGTTTAGGGTTTAGGGTTTAGGGTTTAGGGTTTAGGGTTTAGGGTTTAGGGTTTAGGGTTTAGGGTTTAGGGTTTAGGGTTTAGGGTTTAGGGTTTAGGGTTTAGGGTTTAGGGTTTAGGGTTTAGGGTTTAGGGTTTAGGGTTTAGGGTTTAGGGTTTAGGGTTTAGGGTTTAGGGTTTAGGGTTTAGGGTTTAGGGTTTAGGGTTTAGGGTTTAGGGTTTAGGGTTTAGGGTTTAGGGTTTAGGGTTTAGGGTTTAGGGTTTAGGGTTTAGGGTTTAGGGTTTAGGGTTTAGGGTTTAGGGTTTAGGGTTTAGGGTTTAGGGTTTAGGGTTTAGGGTTTAGGGTTTAGGGTTTAGGGTTTAGGGTTTAGGGTTTAGGGTTTAGGGTTTAGGGTTTAGGGTTTAGGGTTTAGGGTTTAGGGTTTAGGGTTTAGGGTTTAGGGTTTAGGGTTTAGGGTTTAGGGTTTAGGGTTTAGGGTTTAGGGTTTAGGGTTTAGGGTTTAGGGTTTAGGGTTTAGGGTTTAGGGTTTAGGGTTTAGGGTTTAGGGTTTAGGGTTTAGGGTTTAGGGTTTAGGGTTTAGGGTTTAGGGTTTAGGGTTTAGGGTTTAGGGTTTAGGGTTTAGGGTTTAGGGTTTAGGGTTTA
This sequence comes from Limnomonas spitsbergensis, assembly GCA_037349105.1. Taxonomy (NCBI): domain Eukaryota; kingdom Viridiplantae; phylum Chlorophyta; class Chlorophyceae; order Chlamydomonadales; genus Limnomonas; species Limnomonas spitsbergensis. Next base: position 613,654 of record JAYJMM010000054.1, read on the forward strand.
GGGTTTAGGGTTTAGGGTTTAGGGTTTAGGGTTTAGGGTTTAGGGTTTAGGGTTTAGGGTTTAGGGTTTAGGGTTTAGGGTTTAGGGTTTAGGGTTTAGGGTTTAGGGTTTAGGGTTTAGGGTTTAGGGTTTAGGGTTTAGGGTTTAGGGTTTAGGGTTTAGGGTTTAGGGTTTAGGGTTTAGGGTTTAGGGTTTAGGGTTTAGGGTTTAGGGTTTAGGGTTTAGGGTTTAGGGTTTAGGGTTTAGGGTTTAGGGTTTAGGGTTTAGGGTTTAGGGTTTAGGGTTTAGGGTTTAGGGTTTAGGGTTTAGGGTTTAGGGTTTAGGGTTTAGGGTTTAGGGTTTAGGGTTTAGGGTTTAGGGTTTAGGGTTTAGGGTTTAGGGTTTAGGGTTTAGGGTTTAGGGTTTAGGGTTTAGGGTTTAGGGTTTAGGGTTTAGGGTTTAGGGTTTAGGGTTTAGGGTTTAGGGTTTAGGGTTTAGGGTTTAGGGTTTAGGGTTTAGGGTTTAGGGTTTAGGGTTTAGGGTTTAGGGTTTAGGGTTTAGGGTTTAGGGTTTAGGGTTTAGGGTTT